>CADCXT010002299.1:0-702139 GCA_902806775.1 Microtus agrestis
CAGGCTACTGAGGCCAGAGGGAATTCGCGCCCGCCCGGCTGCCCTCTGGATACTGCCCCAGCGCCCAAACGGGCTGAGCTGGGTGATGTTATTTGCCCAGAGATGGCAGGGGAGAGAAGTGAGGGAGGGTTCTGGGTACCCGCTGGGTTAAGTATGAAGAGAGAGGCGGTATGCAGGAGTATAGGGCCTGCAGGAAACAGTTCCCTGGCCCGCTTTGGCCGCGGGTCAGAGAGGCACTCACCCCGAGAAGGTTCTTCTGGTGCCGAGATCAGCACTCCTTGCTGGTTGGGTAGCTTGTAAACAAAGCCCCTAGCTACCTGCACGGTGCCGGCAGGCCACTGAGGACAAAGGAATTCGCGCCCGCCCGGCTGCCCTCTGGATACTGCCCCAGCGCCCAAACGGGCTGAGCTGGGTGATGTTATTTGCCCAGAGATGGCAGGGAGAGAGAAAAAATCTACTTATCCTTAAGTAAAGTCTCTAAGTCTGGGACATTTCTCCCTCCTTTGAGAAACCCTCCCAATTGATGTTTCAATATCAGTCCAAGGTGAGCCAAAAGAAATAAGAGATGTCAGGAGGGAAGGAAGAATCATAACTGGAATCTCATAAGAGGATTGGAATTTGCTTGTGACCATGACACAGGCTGAGAATTAATTTCTGTATGTATCCATAAAGCTGTAAATGGAAGTTTCTGTTCTGCCTGCAGTCGTTCAGTTTCAAAGAATCATACAGAAACTACATTAATTATAACCCCATTTGGCTGATGGATCAGGCACATTTCTAATTCATTCTTATACCTTAAATTAAATAATTTCTATTAATCTGTGTATTAGCAAGAGTTTGTGACCTACCAGTAAGTTTCTGGCATTTTTCTCCTTTGACAGCTACATGGTGTCTCCCTGACTCCACTTTCTTTCTTCCTCTATCTCTGCTCAGATTTCCTGCCTTGAAATGTTCTGCCCTGCAATAGGCCAAAGAAGCTTCTTCTTTTAACCAATGATAATAAAACATATTCATAGCATTCAGAGGGGAATCCCACATCATCAAACCAAGGCTTCACCCAAAGCTCAATGTTGTCATTTCAGGAATCCACTTCCCAAGATCTGTAAATTTTCTTCACTTTGTTTCTACTGATGCCAATGGCTAAATTGTAGATAAGGGAGATATAGGATTTTCAAGTACTGGTAATGATGTTGGGGATAAAAAACTCTTAGCATGAAATTTTGGGCTGTCCACTGGTAAGTCAAGAGTGCTGTGCAGGTGGGTGAGTGGCATTCTTGTAAAAGAGGTGGAGGCTTGACTCTGGATACAAATAGTTATCTGAGAGGGATATGATCAGATCATCTGAACCCTCTGGAGCATACTTAATAAAGCCACAAGTGATACCTGCAAAGAAAAGAGAAAATATTGTTTAGAACACTCTAGTATCTGTTCTATTACCTTAGTTGTGCATGTACCACCCACAGCTGATGTGAAGATTATTAGAAGAATATTCATATAGCATACATAGTCCTTGGTCCATCACTGGCACAACACACAAGAGAATCCCACTGGACTCTCATGTGTGTACTAAGCATGAGTCTGAGATTTCCCCTGTCTTCATCACCCTGAGCCTCACTATAAAGGAGATGTCCCCCAAGGCATTCTAGCTCAGTGCTGGTCATAGCTTATGATGGTGGCCCCAGGTAACAGTATTTTGTAGACATCAGAGAGAAGATGGCCTGCTGTGGTATTTCTGACCCTTGCAAAGGCCCCTTTCAACTAGTGTTGGTTTTCTAACTTTCACCCACACTCCAAGTCCTTAGAGAACTGGGCCAAAGAAGAATCACAGGCAGATGCACGACATTGAGTGTTCAGAGATTGTGGCTCTCCTGTGTTGTGTGGTAGAAACAATTTTCGTTACGTGTGAGATGAGATGCAGAACTTGATGATACAGACTTAGGATTTGGAGTCAGATACCCATTGTCTCTTCTGGATATCACTGACACACTGCATGCCTTCTACTAAAGAGTGCTGTGTTCCTCTTGCTGTATTGATATCCACTGCTGAGCCTGGTCCAGTGCCCTCCAAGACAATGATATTTAAAGAAGTTCTTCAGATAGGACAGAATAATATTTACTATTTAACTTCCCTGAGAAGTACCTACAAATCAGTCCTCAGGACATGTTTGCACAGAAATATCACAAATAAAACCAGAAGTAGTTCTGTCATCCAGATAAATGAGCAAACTGGATCATAATATGTACCAATCTTGTCAGGTGTTTGATGGTGACTGAAATGAGGCATGGATGCCTGAATTCAAAGAATGAGTCACAGAATGATCTTGGAGAGGAAAGATGATAGCTTAAAGGTGAGCTTGAAACAGAACCATTGTCTTGGCCTGTCATACTTTGTTTTGTACAGTTAAAGGCCATAACTAGGTATTTTCTGAAATGCAGGTTGCTGTTTCCTTCCTTCCTTCCTTCCTTCCTTCCTTCCTTCCTTCCTTCCTTCCTTCCTTCCTTCCTTCTTTCCTTCCCTCCTTCCTTTTTCCTCTTTTCTTTTTTTTTCTTTCTTTCTTTTAATGTGTATGACAAATAGTTATTTTTACTGCATGTATATCTGTGTACCACAAATATGCCCAGTGATCACAGAAGCCAGAAGAGGGCATTGGAAATCCTCGAAAGTGGAATTACAGATAGGTTATGAGATGTCATGGGTGTGTTGAAAACAGAACTTGGATTCTCTAGAAGAAAATCAGAGCTCTTAATTGTTGAGCCTTCTCTCCAGCACTCCCAGGTGGATGTTTTCAGAGGCAGATATGACTGTTAGAGTGTCATGAACAAGAACTTGCTAGAACTATGAATTGAAAAAGCAGGTGTGCTTGACAGATCTGGGTTAAAATTTTAGGATCCTTACTTTCTCCATATGATATTATTGTTACTAATACCCAGGATTTAAGGCCAATCCCCATTGCTTCTCTAAAGGTACAATGAAGTTTTATGAGAGGCAGATGCTAAACTTGTTTAAAACCAGTGACTCCCTGAGCAGAACCCTATGTTAATTGCAGAATCTTTTGCAAGGTTCAAAGAATATCCCTGCCCTTCACCTTTCTGGAGTAGTAATTCAGCATGCGAAAAAACACAGGATTTTTTGTCCAGTAGATGATCTTTGGAATCCTGGGATTTAATAGAATTATCCAGAAGTGTTTTAGAGTCAAACTGAACTCTCCATTTGTTTTCACCTCATAAAACAGCCGTATTCCCAAGCTTTCAATGGCCAAGAATAACACCTGTGAAAATCAGCTGATCCTGCTCCAAATACACCTGAGGAGGCTCCGAGGGTGTAGATACTAGATATGTGGTTGTACACATACAGATTGTCTGTCACCCATGACCTGGGGGCAGATGTACACACTATGTTTTCTGTATCTCTTTCCAGTGATAACACACATTGTTAGTGTATTTTGCCATGGCGATAAGGTAGTCTCAAATACAAACATGTCCCTGACGCTGGGACAGGACAGCTGTCCAGATTAGCACCATCTGTTACTACTTGACTACAGGAGAGAATTTGCTAGACTTAATCCCAAAGGACCTGGAGCCATAAGGAGAACCTGTGGCTTCTGGTCCTCTTTTTAGGCTCCCTGATTTTCCTGTAAAGTCGCATACACCCGTCAGAAGAGCTGGCTAAAGGCCTGGGCATTGGAGCAGCTGGCTTCTTCATAATGAGACTCAGAAGAAGATTCCCATTTGGCTAGTTGATGCTTAGGGACGTTGTGGAGTCTTCTGGAGCTGGAGTTTGGTAACCTTGTGAGGCCTCTTCACATAGGTGCTTAGAACTCGACTCAGGTCCTCTGGAAGAGTAGCATGTGCTATTATACACTGGACCATATCTCTAGCCCTCCTTTATCATTATTTTCTTTTTTCCCTCTGTGGTTCCATTCAACCCCTAAATTCACTTCCCGACTATCTGTCTGCATTCTGGTCAATTGCAGCTAGGGCTTTGGGAGGGCAGAATGCCCTTGCTGTGTTTGAATGTTCCAAGTCCTAGAAATGGCTCAGACACCTGCGAATGAATAGGAATGAGGGAGTTAATGAGTGAAGAATCATACAAGGGAACTTATTTGAAGGAATCTCATGTTGGTAGATAACAAAATAGATTAATGACATGGTTTAAGTTTTAATTTCCCATTACTTATGCATTTTAGATATGTGTATGAAAGAGAGTAGTAAAAACTTCTGAATTTAATCAGCCAATATACTTTACAGATATACTGGCCTCAGAATGGAAACCAGGACATGTGTCATATTGGGGAAGGGGTTTTGCTTTTGTTTCCACAGGAGAAGAAAGGCTATGGATACCATCAAAATTGATGAATATTTGACTTGAACAAGAGATACTTCATAATTAGAAGAGATGATATTTCATAAAACAGCATGGATGTTTAATCTTCCTACCTAGATTTAATCTACTACCTAAACTAGGTTGGTAGTTTAACCTACCTAGAAAACTATGAAACAGTTTTCACTTTATCAGATATAAAGAGAATATTCCCCAAAATTAGGGTTGGTGAAGGACTGTGTTTCTGTCTTTTCAGAAGAATAAAGGTATCCAGCTAAGGAATATGAAGACCACTGGAATAATGAGAGATCTGAAGAAAAATGACAAACCATCCAGAAAAAAAATGTCTCAAGAAAAGAGTAAATTGGCCTATTGGCATATCACATATCTAACAGGATAAAATTTCATAAATCTTTCCAAATGTTTGTTTCTGTGGTTTTCTACAGACATATAATACCAATGGTGTTTTTGTAGTTGCAGTAAAATTCAGGATTAAAGCTGGCTTTGAAATGTGCTATACTTTGTTGACTCTCCATGAGAAGCCTTACCTTCCATGAGGAGTGGATGGGGGAAAGGTGGGAGGAGCAGGATGAGGGGAGGGAGTGGGAACTAGAATTGGCATGTGAAATGAGAAAAGATTTTTTAAAATAGATAAATAAATAAAGAAAATTTAAAAAGCTGTCTTTGGAGTTGACATGTGGCTCTCTTTTTCTCTAAATCCAAGCATGCTTACTAAAGTGAAATTCAAAATCTCTATCTCATGTCAGAAGAGCCACCTGATATGGGACAGAAGAAAAACAAATATTTAAGTACTATTTTATTGCCACGAATCTCATAATCCTTTGGTTTTATTTGTATCTTTAAAGCTTTTCTTAAGGCAAGCATATTATCACAAAATTTATAAGATTAATATACATGTATTTTAAAATTTTGTGATGATATTAATGGTCATATATAGTACTAATTAATTCCAGGCAAAATCTTCACCTACCCTTCTTGTACATGATTTAGGTTTGAGTCTCTATCAGTTTTTTTTTGCATTTATTTCATGTTGAATTTATTGCCATGCCATAAGTTTTTGTTTCTTCAGTTTCTTCTGGAATATTTTTATCTTCTGTGCAACCTCCTCTTCTGGCTTTGGAACAATCTGTTCCTTTTCAGTGAGTATCATCTCGATTTGGCAGGGGGAGCTCATGTATGGGTTAATCCGGCCATGAGCTCTTTAAGTTTGTCGGCGCATCTTAGGTGCTTTGTTCACCTGAATGTGCTCAATGACCAGAGAGTCTACATCTAAACCCTTCAGTTCAGCATTGCTCTCTGCATTTTTAAGCATGTGCAGCAAAAATTCTGCACTCTTTTTTGGCCACTGACCCTGTGTCCAGCCCCACTGTTTGGCCTGGGCACACCTACCGACTCCACCATTGTACTGCCGGAATGGCACACACTGCTTCTTCAAAGTGACATCTTTCAGATACTTGGTGGCTTTTCGGATATGCATACCCTTGATGGCCTGGGCTGTTTCACGGGTGTTCTTAAAGTGAACCCGAAGGTTTGATCCTCTCGATTTGTATGATTTTGTAGGGTTTTCTGGGTCAAGAGAGTAGCAAACCATCTTCATGGGTTACCTCTGTCCGCTTACAGGAAGAGCGAGTCTCTATCAGTTTTATGCAGTGAACCATGACCACACCAAACAGTGACCTTTGAATGATGAGGCCCCACAAAGATTCCTCCAGTACTATAATACCACTAAGCTGAAAAAATACCACCTAAAGATTGACTTTGGACTACAAACTACTCAGAACAATTTTGAGATGGCTAGCTCATATGATCCAATCTCACAGACTACTTTAGTTAGGACTTTAGACAAGCACATTGCACAGAAACTATACAACAAGTGTGTAGAAGGAGCTGTGGGCCGCTTCCCGCCGCCCGGCTCCTGAACGGCTAGCTTTATCCAGAATAATTACATGGAAATTGTATTCAGTTAAAAACTGCCTGGCCCATTAGTTCCAGCCTCTTATTGGCTAATTCTCACATCTTGCTTTAACCCATATTTGGTAATCTGTGTAGCACCACGAGGTGGTGGCATATCAGGAAAGATCTTAATCTGCATCAGTCTCAGAAAGGAGAAGCATGGCGACTGCCTCACTTCCCTTCTTCGCAGCATTCTGTTCCATCTATGCGGCCTACCTAATTTCCTGTCCTATCAAAGGGCCAAGGCAATTTTCTTTATTAACCAATGAAAGTAACACATAGACAGATGACCCTCCTCCACACAAGTGATAGAGCCACCTATCCCAGGACTTGACAACTAACCCAAAATTTTCTTTTCCAGAACCCCCAATGATGTTGTCACCCAATATATACATATGTGTATGTGTGTGTGTGTGTGTATGTGTGTGTTTGTGTATATATATATATACCTATATATGTGTGTGTGCTTGTTTTTCTATTCAAACCAAGAACCATGAATGTAATCTATTTTGTTTAGCTTTTTCCCTGACCATTACCAATAACAGCTTGTAACCAACCACTCTAAACAATGACAAACATTTATAATCCATTGAACTACCATTTTATCCCACCTACACCACCGCTTGGCAGGTACCATGTTCCTAAATTTACTTCCTGCAAGCAAAGACATCTATATCCAGCAAATCTTCCTTTCACCATCAATGGAGAAAACAAGATATTCTATGACAAAAATAGATTTAAACAATATGTATCCACAAATACAACCTTACAGAAAGCATTAGAAGAAAAACCTCAAGCAAAGAAAGCTAACACCACCCACAATAATACAGACATGATACCCCCCCAACAACACAACTCAAAGAAGGGAAACACACAAACACTACCACCAAAAGATAACCAGAGTTAAAAAACACTGGTCGTTAATATCACTTAATATCAATGGACACAATTCACCTATAAAAAGGCACAGGTTAAGAGATTGGATACGAAAACAGGATACAGCATTCTGCTGTTTAAAAGAAACACATCTCAATCTCAAAGACAGATACTACCTCAGAGTAAAGGGTTGGGATAAGTTTTTCCAATAAAATGGACCAAAAAGCAAGGGGGTGTGGCTTTTCTAATATCTAACAAAATTGATTTCAAACTAAAATCAATGAGAAGAGATGGAGAAGGACACTTTATAATCAAAACAGGAACAATTCGTCAAAATGAGGTCTCAATCCTAAATATCTATGCCTCTAATATAAAAGCATGCACATATGTAAAAGAAACATTACTAAAACTCAAATCACACATCAAAGCCCACACACTAATAGGAGGATATTTCAACACTCCTATCTCCCACCAATGGACCGATCAACCAGATAGAACCTTAATAGAGAAATAAGAGAACTAACAGATGTAGTGAATCCAATAGACTGAACAGACATCTATAGAACATTTTACCCAAACAGGAAAGAATATACTTTCTTCTCAGCATATCATGGAACCTTCTCAAAAATTGATCACATTAATGATAGACGCAGGGGCCCAATGACGGGAGTTAGTGTGGATCCTCGCCTGAATATCACACCATACAGAGGTTGTAGAAACCGGCTCAACATGGCATGGTACAGGTATGAGGGCGCTCTCCACATGGCCTAAGACAGGGTGCCCTGTGATCTGCTTACTTTAATCCTGCTAGATGCCTTTTATTTGAGGAGCTCCAAGCACGGGCGACTTATGGCAGGATAATCCCCCAACCTAAGGCAGGGCCCTGGGAACCCTAGGACGGGTAAGGGGAAAGAAAAAAGGCCTGGTCCCCACTCGACCTAGTAGTCATCGAGCACCCCTCTGTTCCCAGGAGAGATGGATTGCTTCACCACTCGAGAGGAGGGTCTCTCCTTGTCTCAGTCCCTTCTCCTTTGGTCTGACACCATGGATGACTCTGACTGGTGCTCTCCACGTGATAGCTGCCTGCCTTTGTATGGGAGGGGGGAGGGGATCTGTTTGGAGCCGTTTCCCCCTAGAGATCATTGCAGGAACCATCGCCCTGGGGAGACTGCGGGGAACCCCACACCCATGGTTGTGCTGGGAATGGTCCTGTTGCCCCACACCCAGTTGAAGCTGTTAATGGAGAAAAATAAAAAAAAGAATAAAAGAAAAAAAAAATTGATCACATACTCACAAAGCAAACATCCACAGATACAAAAAAATAGAGTAACCACCTGTGTTTTATCGTATTACCATGGAGTAAAGTTAGAATTTACCAATAATAGCACCCCCTGAAAGCCTATGAACTCATGGAAACTAAACAATCAACTACCGAACCACCACTGGGTCACAGAAGAAATAAAGAAAGAATTTAAATCTTCCTTGAATTCAATGAAAATAAAGACACAACATACCCAAACCTATGTAAAACTATGAAGGTGAAAGCTCATAACACTAAGTGCCCACATAAAGAAAATGGAGAAAGCTCACATCAGAGACTTAACATCACACCAGAAATCCCTAGAAAAAAAGAAGCAGACTCACCCAGGAGGAGAGGAAGACTGGAAATTATTAAACTGAAGTTGAAATCAACATAATAGAAACACAGAAAACAATCCAAAGAATCAATGAAACAAAGAGCTTGTTTTTTTGAGAAATTCAATAAGATAGACAAACCACTATCCAAACTAATCAAAAAGCAGAAAGAGAACACTGAAATTAACAAAATTGGAAATGAAAAGGGGGACATAACAACAGACACCGAGGAAATTCAGAGAATCATTAGGTCTTACTACAAAAGCCTGTATGCCACAAAATTGAAAAATGTAAAAGAAATGGATAATTTTTTAGATAGATACTATATACCAAAATTAAATCAATACCAGGTGAACAGTAATTAAAGGCTCCTGGGCATCTCTCCTTGTTCAGAACTTTGACTGGTGACATTATTGATAAAGAATTCACCTTCACTCATAGTTATCATACATCTAGTCTCCCTCCCACCTTCAGAGACATCTGTCACTTTCCTCTTGGGATTAAATAAATACCATCTTCATAGAGCATTGAGAGCACAGGACAGACAGTGTGCTCAGCTAGGTATTTTTGTCACAGGACACATAGTTGTGAGAAAGGCTCCCTCTGGTGTTAACAGACCTAAGGCAAGGACACAGCAGATATCAGCCCTCAGAAGAGCCATTGTTCTCTGAGGGTATGGGATGCTTATCAGCATTGTTGCTCAATGTGTTCCTTGGAGGAGAAACATAAAGGGAAGTCAAGAGTGATACAGGGCAGTACTGAGAGTGAAGGGGACAAGGCAGTGCCTTGGACACATAATCTACCCCCAACAGCCCATTGGGTTCTGGAAAGTGCTCCTGTCTGAGAGGAAACCCAGCTCAGAGGAAAGAAGAACAGCAGAGACTGAGCTCCTTGCTGGAACTGAAGCTCTTCCCCTAAAGGGAGGATTGTGCAGTGAGAAGGGAGATGGAGGTGTCCTCTGTTCTTCTCTGCAATGGGTGTACCTCATGGCAGGGGCTTCTGCTCACAGGTAAGGGTACACACTCTCTGACTGTGATGGTAGAGAGAATCTCAGAAGCAGGCTGTAGTCTTCTAATGAGGGCAGGAACCTGAGAGAAAACTTGAGGTTTCTGTTTGAAGTCATGGGAAGAAGGTACAACGAGGGACTGAGGCTCAGCAGCCTGAGCAGACAGATGTGATGAGGGGGAGAGACAAGCCTTAAGCACTCAATATTCACAGTCAATTACTTTGTTTGCAGTGTTTTAATACAGCTGTTGCCAACCATGACAGCATGACCGTCCAAATAGAAATCAAACAGGGGTGTACCATAGAGATGGCTGAGTGTCTGGAAACATGACAACCTGAATTTAATCCTCAGTTGCCTCATTGTAGAAAGAGAGAACAGATTCCAGAAGTCTTTTCCCTGCCCTCAACACAGGTGCTGTGGTGTATATCTGCAGATGCTAACATTGAGACAAGTGTCTTCACATATGTTCTGTGGCATGTACCAATACATGGGCAAAATGAAATGTATGTTTCTACACAGATTTTGGCACACTCTTCACGTGCATACATGGAGATACTTGCCTTCAGAAATACACATATAATATACATTAGTAAATTAAAATAATTTAAATAACACTTGAATATAATTATTGTCATTAACTCCAAACCCGGGAACTATGTAGTTAATCTCATGGGGACACATACATCTTTCTTTTCTTCCTTCCTTCCTTCCTTCCTTCCTTCCTTCCTTCCTTCCTTCCTTCCTTCCTTCCTTCCTTCTTTCTTTTCCTTTGTTCATGTTGCCTGAATCTTTGCCAGGAGATGAAATTTCCAAAACAGCCACACTAATCCCTATCCTCAAAAGGCCTTGGCTCTTGTGGACCTGACATCAGTGTATCTGCAAGATGACGTCCTGAATTGACTGAAATTGTAAAGTGGACAGAGAAAAAAGTCAGAAAGGGAGGATTCTCCATAGGAGTTCAGAAAGGCATCAGAAAATATTCTATGTGAGGAGTGATATGGGGACACTTATGGGGGAGGCAGAAAGAACCTGAGCAGAGAATTCCTAAGAGAATTGGTCATACAGTGTGAGGCTCTGAGGGAATGAAAATTATGTTGCTCACCAAGCAAGATGGACTCATTTCTTTCCCCCCATCTAAACTGAGCGATTGTCAAATAAACTCAACATCGATGGTTTTTCTCTGCTCCTTTCCAGCCTCCCTTTTAACATGTTGGCACCTGCCCACAGCCATCAAAGTCAGAATTGAATCTGTCCCACCCCAAGTGGTTGAAGGAGAAAACGTCCTTCTTTTTGTCAATGGTCTGCCAAAGAGTTCTAATGCTTTAGTCTGGTCCAAAAGTGTGGAAAATATGGACCATGGAATTGGAACATATTTCCTGGACAAAAATTTAAGTGTACCAGGTCCTTTTCAGAGTGGTAGAGAGACAGTATACAGCAATGGATCCCTGCTGCTGAGAAATGTCACCAAGAAGGATACAGGATTCTATATCCTACGAATCTTAAATAGACATGTATTTATTGTGTCAACAGCAACCATGTACCTTCACGTGCACAGTAAGTGATTTTGTGAATTCTGGGTTCTGGGTGGATTTCATCTCACTGGACACACACAGTAGAGTGGACTGTGCCTTCCTCCCCTGTGCACTGAAACCCAATTTTGTGCTTTGAGTATTCAGTGCAGGATATGCACAGTGTAGTGTAATGATAATAGATCACAGTCTTTCATTTGACTTCTCTTTACAGGCAGGTGGACAGATGGTGGGTAACTCAGTCTAGGATAACAATAACAGGCTATGTCTAGACTCCCGGGGTTTTCAAAAGAGTGTGTCCTTGAGAAAGACCCCAAAGGAATCAACATTGGGCGCTTACCTCCACCAAGAAGGACAGGGAGAAACTCACATACCTAGGTTGAGCAGTGGACACTTGGCCTCATCTTAGTCAGATCCAAAAGTTCAAATTTGGTTGGATCTCACTTTTCCCTTCTAGCCATCTTTTGGACTTGTGGGCGCCATGTCACCTCTGCCCAACCTACTATTGAATCAGTGCCAACCTGCATTACTGAAGGGGGAAGTGTTCTTCTACTCGTTCACAATCCACCAGAGAATATTAAAGCCCTTGCCTGGTTCAAATGGATGACTGCGTCCAAGAAACTTGAGGTTGCCCGATATATACCAGGTAGGAAAGCAACTGTGTGGGGGCCTGCATACAGTGGCAGAGAGACGTTGCACAGTGATGGATCCCTGCTGCTTCATGGCGTCACTCAGAAAGACCCTGGACTGTACACTCTAGCTATTCTGAGAACAGATTTGAGAAGTGAAGAAGCACAGATACAACTCCAGTTCTACAGTAAGTGATTCTCTGTGATTGTTCAGTACCTGGTAGGCCTTAGACATACAGGACTGCCATGGCTGGCCTAGCTGCCCTTCTCCTCTATATTGTGTTCCCAGGGGGAGATTTGTGCGCTTAATGTAGTTCACACCGGTAGAGATAAATGGCCACAGCTCAACTTCCATCTTCTGAGTCCATCTTTATTAAGGAAAACATTGATGGAAAACAACTCTGTCTAAGATGTCAGAGTTAGACCAGTCTCTTGTGAATGTAGATCAGGGAACCCTGAATTCTGTCATCTTTCCAAGACTGGACTAAAGTGACACAGGGGAGCATTTTCTAGTGCTCTATTCTTACATCCTTTCAAGGCTGGTAGGGAAAATGGTTTTAGAACATCCATGTCAAACTAGGGTATTTATTAGCTCCAAATTTAGAGTGTCACGAATAAAATCCATGGAGGAGTGCTTCCATATGGCTTGCTCTTCATGCCTGCTCCAACAACTCTCTTATATCACCCAAGATTCCTTGCCCAATGCTTGAACTACCTGTATTGGTCTGAATTCTTTTGCATCAATTCCAAATTTAAAAATATGTCCTGTAGCTTAGCCCACCAGCCAATCTGGTGGTTGAGTTTTCAACTGAGACCTTTTCTTGCCAAATGACTGTAGCTGTGTCAAGTTGACATAAAATCATTCAGCCTATTACTCAAGCATTTTAAAGATCTGAACCTGCCTTGAAGATCAGACTGCTCCCCAGGTTCCACATAGCCCCAAACCTAATGGATACTTGACAGAGCAAGCACATCTATTATTGAAGTCATGGGTTGAGTGTTGCTTCAAAGTAAAAAAAAAGAAAATCCTACAACATGAAAGTTCCAGGCTTGTTGAGTTCAGAGGAGTCATCATCTCGAACCCCAGTGTTCATGTGTGTGTGCAGTGTCTGAGGGCAGTGAGGGAGCAGCCATATACGCACCCCAGGGGCAGTTCCATGCAAAGGACAAGAAGGTATCAGGGGCACTGTTGGAAAGGAGGAGGTCGTGTATCTACTTTCTACTAAGTTGGATACACACACACACACACACACACACACACACACACACACATCTGCAACTCTAGGTTGAGTGATGAATCCATCCGATCAGAATGGAGTTGAACATCTTTTCACCAAGAATAATGATCCCCATGTGATGGCTTTTTTTCTCTTTTCCCTCCCAGCTTCTCATTCTCAGTTCTGCAACCCTTTCACTTCTTCCCAACTCACGATCCAACCGGTGCCTCGCTATGCAGCTGAAGGGGAAGGCGTAGTTCTCCAAGTTCATAATCTTCCAGAAGATCTGAAAGCCTTTTCCTGGCATAAATCAAAGTATAGGAACCCGTTACGTAAAGTTGTAGAATACAGGAGAGCCACGAATTCCATCATCTGGGGGCCTGAAGTCAGAAGAAGGGATATAGTGTACAATAATGGATCCCTGATGCTCCAGGATCTCACTGAGAAAGATGCAGGAATCTACACGCTAGCAGTTTTAAAAAAAGATTCCAAAATTGAAAAGGCATACGTGGAATTTTATGTAAAGAGTAAGTGATTCTCTATGGTCTCCAACTGCTTGAAGACTCTGATCCCACTTCATACACTAACCTGTCAGGATTGGGCTGTTTCTGAGCTCTCCTCCACTGCATTGTGTCCCTGCACTGTGGTTTGGGTCTCTACTGCAGGACACACATGGAGTAGATTAACTGTAATAGATCAGAACCCCACAATTGCCTTTTCGTACAGAAAGGAGGAACTTTCATACAGAAAGGTGTAAACTCAGCCCCAGGATATCAGCTTCAGTCCAGACACTTGGAGCTCTCATCATGCACATGACCCAGAAAGATTCTGTTGGAGTCAGGCAGTTCTTGGATAGTTAAATCTTAGGGTCCTAACAGAGAGAACCAGAAAACCCCAACTCCACAACTTTGTCCCAGGCTGGACTCATGGTGATGCTGGGGAGATTTTTGCAGCTGTTTGTCTAGATTTTCATCAGAGTCACAGGGAACAAGGCTTTACTTACTGTCCAAGACATGTGACCTATGATCCTAAAGTGCAAACCAGCTGTCTACTGCCATGACAGCTGCAGTTTGGTTGGTCACCTGTGCGTCTCCTTTTCCTATGACTCAGTGGACAGGTGTCTGGGCCATTAGCCTATTGTTCTGAAGGGTTTATGAGACTTTACTGGAAGTTCAAGGCACCAAGGGAAGAAATTGAAGAGGTAGTTACTCCCCATTTCTCTTTCACCTCAGGAATCCAGACTAGGGAATTGTTTTCTGCAGCTAAATAGTAACAGAAGCTGTTGATGTCACCAGTTCCCCCATTCCAAGCTTAGACCTTTGCTCATAACTAAGCTTAACTCATGGACATGGCAATGATCATGCACTGTGTCTCCAATCCCAGTGAAATTGGGACACAGAAAACAGTGCCTGAATTAGGGTTCTACAGTCCCTGGGTGGCAGATCTAAAACATAAGTTATGCGTCTTACCACAGCTACAAATTCTCCCCCCTGGAAGATTTATAAAGTCTGAACTAAATGGAGCCTGGTTGGACTCTCTGGATGACTGCCATTTGTATTTTCTGTTTCTTCACAGAATCTGTGACACAGCCCTTTGTGTATATCAGCGACAGCACAGTCACAGGAGGTACATCTGTGATCTTCACTTGCATTTCACCCGACACTGATGTCTCCATCCGTTGGATCTTCAATAACAAGAGTATGCCTCACCTAGGAAGGATGACTCTGTCCCCAACAAAGTGTGGACTCAAAATAGATCCTGTCAGGAGTGAGGATGCTGGAGAATACAAGTGTGTGGTCTCCAACCAAGTCAGTATGAAGACCAGTCTCCCAGTCTCTTGGCCGTGATGAGTGAGTGACCTCTCCTCCCATTCCAGGGTAGAATGCTGACATTTATTTAATCAATGGGTACAAATGTAGAAAAATTATGTGGTGAAAATGATTAGGTACTACTCACGTTTAGCCAGCATGGTGACTCACTCCTATAGTCCTGGAATACATATATGTACAAGGAAAGGCCAGGAATTCTAGTGATGCTGTCTTAAAAAGAAATTAAAGACATCAACAAAAATCTAAAGCCTCAAAAGCTTAGCTTGTGGTTCAAATATATAACAGTCTCTCAGTATTCATGCAAACTAATTTCAGGAGCCCTAAAGCTTTTGGATGCCCTAAGTATACTCTGAAAGTGATGCAATGTTTTCTTTGAGAAAAACATCCTCACATATGATCAAACACATTCCTCGTTTCACTAGTTTACCTAAACCCAATGTGCCTGCACACCAGCCAGCCATGTGAAGTGAGGAAGAGTGACAGGAGAATGGTCTGTCTATTTTCACTGTGGTCATCGCTGGTTTCTAAACAGCTTTGATCCATTTTGTTTGATGCACATAAGTAACATCCTTTACATAAGGGCAGATCACACTGTTTTCATCCTGAAAGTGGCTTTCACAGTGGGATTTTGAACATAAGTGTTTTTCTGTTAATATGTATTTCTTTTCTTTTTATTTTCCTCTCATATATTACATACTGACCACAGTTACCTCTTCCACCCACCCCTTTCTAAATTCTACTTTCCCTCTACCCCAGATCCACTCCTCTTCTCTTTCCCTAATAAAGTATCACTATAGGGAACATTTTGGAGAAAATAAATACCATAAATTATCATAGAAGAAAAAAAATGATAGGGATATCTACAGAACATGGCATATCAAGTTATGTTAGACTTGCCACCATCCCTCATATCAGAGTTTAGAGAGGTAACCCAGTAGTAAGATAAGGGTCCAAAGGCCGGCAAAAGTGTCAGAGATGTCCCCTATTTCCACCTTTAGGAGTTCCCGAAGAATCTCCATTACCATAACTCATACTCTAAGGCCCTAGCTCAAAGCCATACCAGGTCTGTGATTATCACTTCAGTCTCTGTGATCCTCTATAATCCCTGCTCAGTTGTTTCTGTGGTCCATGTGTTCATGGCATCCTTGACCTCTCTGGTTCCTACGATCCATCCTTCCACTATTCTTTGGGGTTCCCCAGGTTCTGCCAAATGTTTGTCTGTATATCTCTGCATCTGTTTTCATATTTTTCTGGATGATGGTTCTCTGATAACCATTAGGCTGGACACTGATTTTCTAGTATAACAAAAGTTCATTAATCAGCATTTCATTGAAATATTTTTTCGGTTGTGTTTGTTTCTCTTCTTAATTTCTGGGCTGTCAAGCCTCTGTCTTCTTCCTAGCAACCTAGGCAAGGTCAGGTCTGGTCTCCCTCTTATGGCATGGACTTTAATTTGGATCAGTTATTAGTTGGTCAATCCAACAAGTTCTCTTCAAACATTACCCCTGTAAATATTTCAGAATAGACAATTTGTAGGTCAAATGTTTTGTGGCTAGATTGGTGTCCCAGTCCCTTTGTTAATGTCTTCTGTGGTTACAGTAGATGACTGGTTCAGGTTACCTATGCCTCAGTACTCAGAGTCTTTATAGGGTCACTCTTGTATCTTCCAGGGAGATTCCACTTGCTCCCATCCTAACCTACCCCAATCCATCCACAAATCTTTTATATTTCTTTCTCGAAGGGAGGTACAGGTGCCCTAAATTGAGTCTTCCTTGCCACTTTGCTTCTCTATGCATGTGACCAAATAGGGAATCTATTGTTTTGTGTGCAATATTAGTTTACAGTAGTAGATCTCAGATGAGTGTGTTTGTTCACCAGTTCCAGAAACTACTGTAGAATCTTTAGGATTAAAACAATAAGTTCATGCAATCTGAAGATCTATTGTACACACAATTATTTGTCCAAATTTCATTTATTTGTGCTGTGTAACTGTTTTGTCTAGGATATCTAAGAGAATACCAAGAAAAGTGGCCGCCACAGCGTCCTTGTAATGTCTTTCATTCATCCTTACAATGAAAGTTATCATGTGCCTCCAATGCACTGGCCTCTCTTATACCCTTCATTTGTCTGTTTTCATCATTAAAATTTTTCACTTTTGTCAAACTTCTTTATTGATTCAGTCTTAAGATATGTATTTTGTTTTATCATGTATCCATCTCTGTAGGTTCTGGGCTTCTGGGTATTTGTCTGTTTCATGTAAGTCACACTACTATTACTCCTATCACTGTTGAGTAGTTATGGAAATTTTAGGAATCTGAAAAAGTGACAGGAAGTTCTCAAATTTCACTACCAGTGTTAATAGTATTACTACTTTAAAAACAAAGTTCATCTAATTAAATATTGAAATGCCATTAATCACTTTGATGAAGGAACTTTTTCCCTGTTATTGAAAATATATTCTTTTCTCATACAATAAACACTGTTTATAGATTCCCCTCTCTCAACACTTCTCAGTTCCTACCAACCTCCCTATCGCTGGGATCCACTCCCTTTCTTTTTCTCTTTAGAGAAGAATAGGACCCTAAGAGATAACAAAAAATTATGAAATCAAATATAATGATATGAAACAAAATTATCACATTGGTGTTAGACCTTGCCACCCAACAGGATCAAAAGTTTCCCAAGAGCAGACACAAGGGTTAGAAACTAACTTGCTCTCAGAGTCAGGAGTCTCATAAAAATACTAAACTAATAGCTGTAATATCCCTGCATAAGACCTGATGCTGACTCTTGTAGTCCCTGCTCATGCTGATATGGTAAAGGAACCTCTTCTCTGAGGACTAGACTTTATAGTACTTGAACATTTTATGAAAGCTGGCAACAGAGGAAAACAGTGTATTGTCCACTTCAGTTGTGATTCCTACGAACTACAGCAATTACCAGCATGGAAGACAACCCTATATGTTCAAGAGTGACCATTATCCCTGGAAGGTAATCAAAAACTCTCTAATGGGATGCCAGGCTCCTCAAAAGGAAGGAATCTTGACTGGTACTGGAATACAATCAACTGTACATGGATAGTGATTTTATAGATCCTAGAGGATATCTATAATGACCAGTTTCCTAAACCAGTTTAATTTCTAGGTTTATTTTAAATATATATCCTTATTCCCACAGGCAAGTGTAGCTCTAGCCCTACACTAAAAATGTGTTTTTTTTTGCACAGAGGCCATCAAAGAAATGCAAAACTAATCCAAATGCAATAAACAATGGCTACTTGGTGATATGTGTAGGAATATTCCCCATAGACTCACATGTTTGAGTGCTTGGCCCTTATGAAGTTGTATCAACAGGAGGTGTGGCAAAACCTTCCTTTTTATTTACACAGAAGAGGGGAAATGGTGTGGGAGGTCCTTATGTACATGTGTTGCTTTTTTTGGTTAATGAATAAAGAAGTGGTCTTTTGCCTGGCAGAGAAGAATAGAGGTAGGTGGGGAAATCTTAAACTGAAGGCAGGAAGAAAGAAGGCAGAGTTAGGGGATATCATGTAGCCAAGCCAGAGACAGATGCTAGACAGAACCTTGCCAGTAAGCCACAGCCCTGTGGCAATACACAGATTAATAGAAATGGGTTAAATTAAGATGTAAGTGCTAGCCAATAAAGATAGAGCTAATAGGTCAAAAAGTGACTTAATTAATACAGTTTCTGTGTGGTTATTTCAGGGTTGAGTAACCAGGAACAAACAAGTGTCCTCCTACTACATAGCCCTATACTAAAAATGCCCTTTTCTGTAGAGAGGGCATCAAAGAAATTCAAGACTAATCCAAAAGCAGTGAACAACAGCTGCTTAGTAATATGTATAGGAATATTCCCCATAGACTCACATGTTTGAACGCTTGGCCCTTATGAAGTTGTGTCACTAAGAGGTGTGGCCTTGTTAGGGTGTTTGTACCCTTGTTGGAAAAGGTTTGTCACTGTGGATGCAGTCTTTGAAGTATCATGTGGTCAAACTACCGTCAGTGTGTCATACTGTCTCCAGCTTCCTGTGGAGCAAGATGTGGAACTCTCAGCTCCTTCTCCAGCACCATGCCCACCTGCATGTCACCATACTTCACCATACTTATCACTATGATGATAATAGGCTAAATCTTTGAAACTTCAGCCCAGCCCTGATTAAATGTTTTTCTTAGTAAGAGTTGTTATAACCTTGGTGTCTCTTCACAGCATTAAAGTCCTAAGCAAGATAGATACCATGGTGTGTTCCATCCTACCTGATCTATCTATAGCACAACCCTCTTGCTCTGGCACATCCTAGAAAAGAGCTGGAAATACCATCACAGGCAGAAGATCATGATGTCTTCTGTTAGATTGTGTCTTCTATATATTATGAGATAACTACACCCAAGAAAAGTCAACCATATGGCTGCATAAATAGACCTGAAAAATGATAACATCAATTGAAATTATAGAATACATGATGAAACCTCAAGAGTTTCCACTCCTACATAAAGATGTCCAGTAGTTAATGAGTTCTGAGAGAGGAAGAGTCAGTGTTCTTTAGGGATGAGACCCTTTAAAAATAATCTAATCCCACAAGGTCACCCGTGAACACATATACACATGGGCAATACTAAATGGACCTATCAAATTGTATTTATATCATTATTGATTTATACATAAATATGTTTTTAATAATAATAATTAAAGAAAAACCCATGAAGTTCAGAGGGTGTGGAAAGTCCTAAGAGGATGCCGAGTAGGAGAGGGTGGGGTGGAAAGGATGTAATTCAAGTACAATGTATATGTAGGAAATTCTAAAAAGTACTTTTAAAAACTTTAAAAATAAAAGTAAACATAAGAGAGAGCTAGGGAGAGTGAGAGAATGAAAAATAGCTACTAAGAGAGTGATCATGATGGGAGGATGAGGAGCCTCTTCTAATAATCCCCTCCATTTCTTGGCAACATCCTGGATCAGTATTTTCTTGATGCCCAGGAGAAAAGAAAGGTCTTATATTTTATCATCCTTCAGCAGTGGTGGGGTGTTTTATACCATATGATGTAGTTCAGTGTAGTGTAAGTGATAAGGAGCATGTAGCAGCCAGGTACTGTAAACTGTGATTAGTCAGGTCAAAGCACAGACAGTTTCTACACTCTGCCCAAGAGTGAGCTGCTCCCTTGCTCTTGGATTGGGAGGATCAACATAGTAAAAATGGCATTTCTACCAAAGGCAAGCTATAGATTCAATGCAATCCCCATGAAGGTCCCATCAAAATTCTTCACTGATCTTGAGAGGACAATAATCAACTTTATATGGAAAAACAAAAAACCCAGGATAGCCAAAACAATCTTATACAATAAAGGAACTTCTGGAGGCATTACCATCCCTGACTTCAAAGTCTATTACAGAAGTACAGTAATGAAAACAGTGTGGTATTGGCATAAAAACAGCGAAGTCGACCAATGGAATCGTATAGAAGACCCGGATTTTAACCCACAAACCTATGAACACCTCATTTTCGATAAAGGTGCTAAAAGTATACAATGGAAGAAAGAAAGCATCTTCAACAAATGGTGCTGGCACAACTGGATGTCAACCTGTAGAAGAATGAAAATAGACCCATATCTATCACCATGCACAAAACTCAAGTCCAAATGGATCAAAGACCTCAATATCAATCTGAACACTCTGTAAGCTTCTTGTACCTTCATAGGTTCATTAGGTTGGGAAAGTTTTCTTTTCTTTTTTAAAAAAAATTTGGTTGAGAGGTTTTTATTGGAAGCTTCTGTCTCCTCGTGGCCTATAGGTCTATTTAAATTGCTCACCCAGTCTTGATTTAATTTTGGTAGGTGGTATCTATATAAAAATTGTCCATTTCATTACATTTTCCAGTTTTTTGGAGTACAGATTTTTGTCGTATGACCTAATGATTCTCTGAATTCTTTGAATTTTCTCAGTGTACATTTTTATGTCCCCCTTTCTATTTCTGATTTTGTTAATTTGGATGTTCTCTCTCTGCCTTTTGATTAGTTTGGATAAGGGTTTGTCAATCTTGTTGATTTTCTCAAAGAACCAGCTCTTTGTTTCATTAATTCTTTGTATCTTTTTCTTTGTTTTTATTTTGTTGATTTCAGTCCTCAACTTGATTATTTTGTGTCATCTTCTCCTTTTGGGTGAGTCTGCTTCCTTTTTTATAGAGCTTTCAGGCATGCTGTTAGGTCAGTGATATAAGTTTTCTCCAATTTCCTCATGTGAGCAATCAGTGTTATGAACTTTTCTCTTAGCACTGATTTCATAGTGTCCCATAGGTTTGGATATGTTGAGCCTTCAATTTTCATTGAATTCAAGGAATTTTTTAATTTCTTTCTTTATTTCTTCCTTTACCCAGGAAAGTCAGTAATTCACTGTTCAGTTTCCATGAGTTTGTAGTCTTTTTGGGAGTAGTATTGTTTAATTCTAACTTTACACCATGGTGATATGATAAGACACCACTCAATTAGACAGTGGAGCAGAACTGACCAGTGGTTGGTACTGACCAGGCCAGTGACCAGGCCCCAATGTTATGAGCAAACAGAGAGATGTCCCCATTACTCATCAGACCTCTTCTGATGGTAGCATGAGCAGAAGAGAGATGACTTTACTCCCACCCCATGCCCATGAATGCCTGGGACAGGTGCAGGTACTGGCCCCAACATCATAAGTGTGAGGAGGGCTGGTCATATCCCTCACCAACTGAAGCACTCTGAAGATTGGCCCCTGTGTCTCACCTTGGCAACAGCATAGAGCTGATTCTAAAAGTAGAGTTGTGAGACCCCAAGTGTGTGAAATCAGGAAAACTGGCCCATCCCCCTGCTCATTGTTGCAAGAGGTCAATTAGGTGGGACAATGCTGGAGAGTTCACCCTGGTGCTGAGGACATGGGCGATCTGGCTGGCAGACTAATTCTATAGCTGTCCAGGCCCACAACCAGGTTAGTGACTTGGCCTAACCCAATATCTACCCATCTATGACCTGCTGAAGCACATGAATGACATGACTTGCAGACCCAAAGCTGCAGGATCTCAAAATCACATGGCAACAACAGGCTATCTGAGAAGAGTCCTAGTGAAGGCCCAGCATCAATAGTGTAGTAGAAACCAAAGGCCTTGAATCAGAATAATCACTCTGAAATAAACACTTGCAAGTAAAGATATATGGACAAAAGAGTTTACTGCAAGACTCACTGTGTCACATTGCACCTTCCATAATGATATTTTTCAAGTTTCCCTCTTTTCTTATTTTTCTCTTCAATTTTGTCTTATTTTGTGGGTGGGTATAGGGGAGGAGGATGGAAACAAAGGGACAGGGAAATGAATGCTATCACGATATATGATGTGAAAAATGCATAGAATAAATTAAAATAAAAAACAAAGTACAAAAGAAGAAATGTCCCCACTTTTCTGTAGGATCAGGCAAGAGAGGTCACTCATTCATCACCAGAAGCATGAAAGGGTGAATGGTCATTGAACTGATAGGATTGGAGAACACTCTATACTCTTCATCATTCTCCTTCCTGATAGGAACTATGCAGAGTCATTACCTTGTCAAGGGCAGTGCCATCCTCTCTGTGAGCTACAGACTCTGGTTATTGATTGCATATTCTGAAGTGAGCTGTAAGGCAGGTGAGGACCACAGTGCTCTATACTGTAACTGTGGTATCTGGGACTTGGGTAAAGGGCTGTGTCACAGGCTCTGCAAAGCAGAAGAGGGAAATGACAAAAATCTTCAGGTATTTTAACCAGACACTTAAAAATGCCCAGGTTGGCGATATCAGAACTGTGATAATAGAGCAGTTACTTGTGGGACAGATTTGATGTTGATGGCATATGTGACCCTGATTCAGCCGTGCTTTCCTGGGCCTCTGTTTCTCTTCAAAAGAGTACATGATCATTTAATGTCCCTGAGTCAAGCTTAGATATGAGCAATGGCCCGTCTTTAAGATGGGGAAGCTGGAATTCCCTAAGCTTTTCTGGCCATCCAGTGGGGTGTGTTCCTTCGGCTGGCTTTCCTTACCCCATTCCACCCTGCCTCCAAGCCCACCTTTTCATCTGCGAGGACCTTGGAACCCCCAACACAGTCTGCTTCAGGGCTGAGGAAACCTGAGAGCCAGCAGGGAATTTTCCTGCTGCTGGGCCTTCTTTCTCCCATCCCACCCGGCACCCAAGCCTGCCTTTTCTTCTATGAGGTCCTTGGAACCCTGCAAGAAACTTTGCTCCATCTGAATGTGGTTGACAATTGGGGCAGACAGAGGGTCCAATGATAATGGCACTTGGATTTGTCTATACTGCGTGTACTGGCTTTTTGGGATTCTATTCTCTTTGGATGCATATTTTCCTAAGCCTAAATGTAAGGGGAAGGGCCTTGGATTTCCCACAGGGCAGGCGGCCTTGACCTCTCTTAGAACTGGAAGGGGGTGAGAGGGATGGTATGTGGGGGAGTGGGAGGGAAGTGGGAGGAGGGGAGAAAGTGGGAATTTTGATTGGTATTATTTATAAAGTAATAAAAAGAGAAAAAATAAAAATGAAATAAAGTCCTAGACCTAATTATTCCAAACCCAGATACCTGAACACTGGTGTAGAATACAATCAACAACAGCCAGGGTAATATGACACCACCAGAGCTCAGCTATGCTTTGATAGCAATACCTGAATATTCCAATGCTGCCACAGCTCGAGAAAAATGGCCTTCAAACAATTTTAAGAGGATAATAGATGTTCTTAAAAAGGGAATAAAAACATTCTTAAATAAAAGGGAGAAGATATTTATAATTGTAGGAAATATATGAATTGCTTAATAAATGCCTAGATAGATAAGAAAAAAACAAACAACCAGGTGAAGAGAATTATTCAACATCTGGAAATTGAAATAGAAGCAAGGAAACAAAACTGAAGGGATTTTGGAAGTGGATGATCTGGGTAAGCAAGTAGGAACTACAGATGCAATCATGTCTAGCAGAATACAAGGGATGGAAGAGAATTTCAGGCCTTGGAGATATGATAGACATAAAAAATATCAAATCTAAAAGAGTCACACAAAACATCCAGGAAATCTGGGACACTATTAAAAGACAAAATCCAAGAATAGTAGGAATATTCCAGTTCAAAAACTCAGAATATATATTTAACAAAATCATAAAAGAAAATTTTCTTAACTTAAAAGAACATGCCTATAAAATTACAAGAAACTTACAGAACACCAAGTAGATTGGACCAGAAAAGGAAGTATACAGGTGATAAAATAACCAAAACCAAAATTTTATTTTAAATTTTTTATTTAAAATAAAAAAGAATATTAGAATCTACAAGAGAATAACACCAAGTAACATATAAAATCAGACCTATTTAAATTACCCCTAACTTCTCTTCAGGAGAATCTAAAACCAGGAGGGCTGCACAAATGTTTTGGAGACTCTAATAGATCACTGACTCCAGTTGAGATTACTATATTCAGCAAAAAATTTCAGTCTTAAGGAAGGAGAGGGTGGGAGGAGGGTGAGTGGGGGAGTGGGAGGGAGATGGGAGGAGGTGAGGAAGTATAAATTTTTGAATGGAAAAATAAACAAAAAACTGTAGATGATGAAAACAGGATAGTTCTTGACAAAGTAAAATTTAGACCACATCTACTTAAAAATGCAGCCTCAGCAAAGGAAAAGGCAATAAATGATCCACACACACACACACACACACACATGCACACGTGCGTGCACGCACACACACACAAACCCCATTATTAGCACTAGAATCTACAAAAATTAGCATGCTTTAACAATCACGTCATTAATAGCACTCTTTATTGTAGTAGGAGCTGCAGGTTGCATTCCTGCCGCCCCAGCTCCTGGTCTCCTGGCTAGCTTATGCCCCGAAATAACAACACACAAATTGTATTCTTTTAAACACTGCCTGGCCCATTTGCTCTAGCTTCTTACTGGCTAATTCTTACATCTTGATTTCCCATTTCTATTTATGTGTGTAGCACCGAGGTGTGCTGACTGGGAAGATTCTAGCCTACATCCATCCTGGGTCGAAGCTTCATCACATCTTCCCAGGAGAGCAGAGCATGGCGTCTGAGCTCACTTCCTCTTCCTCCCAGCACTTTGTTCTGTTTACTCCACCCACCTATGTTCTAACCTATCAGGGCCAAGCAGTTTCTTTATTACTTAACCAATGACCTTCCTCCATCACTTTATCAATGGTCTGAATTTGTCAATAAAAAGATGCAGGCCAACAGAATGGTTAAAAAAATAGGATAAAACCCACTGTGTATAAGAAATACACCTCATCAAAGAATAGATTGTTGGGAAAAATTTTCCAATCAAATTTACCTAAGAAGCATGCTGGCGTAGCTATTTTAATATCTAACAAAACAAATTCCAATGCAAAATTAATCAAATAGGATAGAGAAGACATTTTTTAAGCATTCAAGGAAATATCTACCAGGATGGCACCTCCATTCTGATCATCTATACCCCAAATGCAAGGGTACCCACAGTTGTAAAAGAAACATAAGTAAACTCAATGCACACAGTGGAGATTACACATTAATAGTGTGAGACCTGAATACCCCACTCTTACCAATCAGAGACCAATCAGAGTTGTCCAGTCAGAGACTAAACTGAGAAATAATGTAAGTAACAGATGTTATAGTTCAAATGGGCCTAACAGATATGACAGGACAATTTAGTCAGACACAAAAGAATTACCCTTCTTCTCAACATCTCATTGAACCTTCTCAAAATCGACTACATGCTTGGTTACCAAAGGAAGTCACAACAGACACAAGACAACTGAAATAACCCTATGCATCTTTTCAGAACACCGTGGATTGAAGCTGGATTTCAATGGCAATAGAAACCCTAAAATCTCATGGAAATGGAACAACGCTCTACTGATTTACCACTGAGTCAAGAAAAAGATATAGAAAAAAATTAAAGACTTCCCAGAATTCAATGAAAATTAATGCAAAGCATACACAAATTCATGGGTCACATAAAACAGTGCAAAGAGGAAATTTTATAGCACTAAGTGTCTTCATACAGAAATTAGAGACAGCACATACTAGTAACTTAGGAGAAAACCCAATAGCTCTAGAACTGAAATAGACACATATCCCAGAGGAGTAGAGGATAGCAGGAAATGGTAAACTGGTGGGTGAAATCTATGAAATAGAAACAAAGAGAACAATGCAAGGGACAAACCAAGAATTGATTTTTTGAAAAAAATCAACAGAAGAGACAAAGTGTAAGTGTTATAACTGTGAAGGTGCAGACACTCCAACCTGCTTCAACTGGGTTAGTTCAACTGAACTACCTAAGCTTCTCAATGCACAGGGACCCTTGTTTTCTCTAAGACAAAGGTCCTAATATTGGTGACTTTGTCTCTCTTTCTTTCCTTTGAGCTTGGAGTGACCCTTGGACCAATGATCAATTCATTATTGAATAAATGCTGTTGAAGTTGTTGAATGGTAAAACACTCTACTCAGCTGAAGTGAAATTGCATGAATGTAGTAACTGCTAATGAAAGTATGATGGGTCGTATTCAGTAGACAGGTGCCAGGACATAAAGCAACTTTTTTAATGGGCTTAAAAGACTTCATAGGAAAGGTCCCCAAGGAAAGGACAGAGGAGGAAGTTACTTCAGGCAGCTGCTTTTTCTCAAGGGACCTATATATAGAATTCTCTACTGCAGGTAAATAGTAACAGATGTTGCTGCCTTAAGCAGCACCCCAAAGGCAGGTCATTGCTCATATCTAAGCTTGACTTAGGGACACAATGATCATGCATTGTTTGCACAAGTGAAAGGAAATAGAGTACCAGGAAATAGTTTCTGACTCAGGGCCACACAAGCTGTGGGTGACCTATCTGAACACCAGATATCCTCTGTATTGTCACAGCCCAAATTTCTGTACCCTGGAGACTTTATTATGTGTTTATTTATTATGGAGGAGCTGGTTGAGTTACCTGAAGTGCTCCAGTTAATTCACCTCTTGCAGAAGTGAGCAAAGGGGTGGTGGGGCTGGTTCTCCTGTTTTCTCACCCTCAGAGTCTCCTCTCCCACACCTATAGCATTAGAACCATTTTATTGTGTTGCCTAGGTGAGGTTAAGGGCAACTCTTCTGAGTTTTCCAGTTGGTGAGGGGTGGGGACAGCCCTTATCCCCTTATGAACTTAGGACCAGCTCTACTACCTGTTCCAGGTGTTACTTGGCAAGAGGTGGGGGAGGGTATCACTCCTGTGCCCAAGCTATCACATATCTGAGGAATAATGGGGACAGCTATCCTTTGTTTGTAATATTTGTGCTGGTTCACCTTCAACTCCAACCACCAGGCAGCTCTACTGTGCTGTCTAGGTGAGGGGCAGGGCTTTATTGCCCTAGTCCTACTACAGCTGGTAAAGGGGAAGGTTAGCTCTCTCAATTGGTCAGAAGTGGCTATGGCTGCATGCTTGTGTTGATCCTGGTCTTTAGGGAAAGCTGTCAGTATCCACACTAAACCCATTGTTGGTACTATGTTTTCAAGTGTGCCCTTACTGACATGGTGTAGTATTTTATACCTACTTTGCCTATGTAAATTAAAAAAATTATTCACTTTAGTTTCATGGTGGTGATGTTTGCCTATATTCTCAGTCAGCCTGTTCTACAGAACAAGTTTGGGGACATCTAGCAATACACATTGAAATGCTGTCTTGAAAAACAAAACAAAACAAAACAAAACAAAAAGGCTTAATTTTTTCAATTGATTCAGTTGTTTTGGTTTTTATGGCATTATTTTTGTGTTTCTTCATGCTTTTACTTCTGTAGGGTTTGCACTTCTAAGACTGTGTCTGTTTCATCTGAGTCATTCAACAGTTAGAAAATAAGTATTGAGTACTCATGGAATTCTTAGAATTCTGAATAATGGACTTTAAGGTGACAAATTATTATTATTTACTTGTATCATTATTCTACCCAATGGAAGTCAGTTAAGGAGGATGAAAGAACAATGATTCCTGGCATACTCTGTGTGGTTTGCTTAGTTACCTTCTTCTTGTATAGCTTAGGACCACCTGTCTAACAATATCCACAGTGGACTGGGCCCTCACAACCAATTAATAACAAGTAAATTCTTCCCATACACACTAACAGACCAAGCTGATGGAGGCAATTACTTGAATCTCCTCAGATGTCTCTTGGTTCGGTTAAGAGATACAAAGTAACAAGCAAACCTGTCAAACACTTCTGAAATTTCAGTCTAGTTTCAGCAAGTTATTGTCCCTACACACAGCTACAAGTGACAATTCCTGCCCAGCAAAATTGAGAACTCAGTAGTAATAACATGTGAACCTATTCCCAGGATACAACCTAGCATGTGGTGGATAAGTGGTCAGAATCTCTCAGAAGGCATTAGACTGAGGCTGTCTTAGATCAAAAGAACTTTCACTTTTCACAGTGTCATTAAGACTGACTCAGAATGATTTGGGTGTGTAACCTGGGACCCACTGAATGCAACGTAATGTGATTCAGTCAACACATTTACATTTGAGTAACTATTTTCCATCATGGCTACAACTGTGGAACCCACAGGACCAGAGACAGAATCATCAGTTCATTAGGTTTCATCATGTATCAACATTTATGTTGGCCAAGTCTTCCTGTACTTGCTCTTGCACATTTATCCAGGTTAATCAAGGAACAAAGTATGACATGAGGGGTGATTTCTCCTGTTTGGGAAAGCTCTGGGTTTCCAACTATGATGGAGAAATGTGAAATCCTCGATTCATGATCTCCTAACATATATGAGTGTAGTTGAAGATATTCAGTTTGTGTGATGTCTTGATATTGTAGTCCAGACTTTTGTGCTTGGAACAGAAGCATCTTCAGTACACTAATAGTCTCAATTTGTGTGACAGTGTTGGAGGTTGACATGTTGTTTCAGAGTTATGGTGGTGTTCTAAAGACAGAATTCTTTTGGCGACTGGGCTTTTGGATTCATTCTGTTTATTCCAAAACCTCCCCTTCTTGTTATAGCTTGAATTAAGTATCAAACTGACACATCATAAAGTGAGCATTGTGGGACCCCTGTCTCAAGTGAGCCTTTATTTTAGTTTATTTATTTTATTTTATTTTTTTATTTTTTTTAATTTTTTTTATTTTATTTTTCTCCATTAACAGCTTCAACTGGGTGTGGGGCAACAGGACCATTCCCAGCACAACCATGGGTGTGGGGTTCCCCGCAGTCTCCCCAGGGCGATGGTTCCTGCAATGATCTCTAGGGGGAAACGGCTCCCAACAGATCCCCTTCCCCCTCCCATACAAAGGCAGGCAGCTATCACGTGGAGAGCACCAGTCAGAGTCATCCATGGTGTCAGACCAAAGGAGAAGGGACTGAGACAAGGAGAGACCCTCCTCTCGAGTGGTGAAGCAATCCACCTCTCCTGGGAACAGAGGGGTGCCCGATGACTCCTAGGTCGAGTGGGGACCAGGCCTTTTTCTTTCCCCCTTACCCGTCCTAGGGTTCCCAGGGCCCTGCCTTAGGTTGGGGGATTATCCTGCCATAAGTCGCCTGTGCTTGGAGCTCCTCAAATAAAAGGCATCGAGCAGGATTAAAGTAAGCAGATCACAGGGCACCCTGTCTTAGGCCATGTGGAGAGTCCCTCATACCTGTACCATGCCATGTTGAGCCGGTTTCTACAACCTCTGTATGGTGTGCTATTCAGGCGAGGATCCACAGTAACTCCCGTCATTGGGCCCCTGCGTCTATCATTAATGAAAAGACTGTGAGGAGCTCCTCAAACAAAAGATATAATGATATAATTTTGGCACCAATAACTCCATCTCCAGACAAGAAGAAAGGGCTTTTTCCCAACCCAGTATTCACCTTTTAGTCTGGCCTATGGTATGTCCTCCTTCCTAAGTGCCTACTCCACATAAAGTCACGTGTGCTGCCTGCCAAAAATTAGGGCAGTGTAAAAGGGATCAAAATCTAAAATTTTTAACATATGCATTAAACCCAAACACTTTACAGCATGTGTCAAAGTTTTCCCAACATCTATAAGCAGTTACAAATATCATTAGAACAATTTCAGTAGGAGTACAATAACATACATTGATGTTATCAAATACCACCAGTTCCAGTCTCTGAGCAACAGTGACAGGAACCCCCAATTTTCCCCCTTCTTAAGTGATGAGAGGTTAATATTTTAATTAAAATGAGTTCTGTGTCCCAAAGTTTAAAGCAGTCTGATGTTTAGTCTGCAACTCAGCTCCAAAGCAGACCAGAGTTCAAGCTGCAGAAGCAGTTTAGCATTTGTGCTCCAGGACAGGTGGGGGATCCTGGGTGAGGCGAGCTGGATTCAGGTACATGTAGCACATCCTGGCCCTTATGTCAGCTGGGTCTCCCTGGACTCTGGGGGCTGGATGACACCATGCAGAGTGGTGTAGCTGGTTTTGTCAGCAGGCATTCCTTTCCTTGGGGGTAGGGAAGACCGGACCAAGGATCTCTCCTCAGTCACCTCTGGAAGTCTGGAACTCCTCTGTGTCCGTAGCCTCGACATCACGTTCAGATTTCATTTTCTTTCTGTGAAAAAAGCACAAACACATCCTCGACCCCAAATATATATACAGGTCGGGTTTTTTCATAATGCATTGCACGGGCTTTTTCACTTTGTCTTATCAAAGGTAAGCTTGGTGTCATCAAGCCAGATCCGTTTGCATCAGGATCTGCTGGCAACTTTTATGACTTGCTTTGAAGGAGCCTTGTTATGCTCCATAATTTTTATTATTGTTAGCCCTATATGCAGTTCCTCCATTGGAAGAGTCATTTGTAAAATTTAGCATAAAATCCTTTAAGGGATTTTTTGCTATAACATTAGCAAGATACAGGTGCATAAATAGTAGCAGTGATCTGGGAAAAGACCATTGGTTTTGGCCTTTGAATTTAGCAAAGGCAATTGTCCCTTTATGATAAAAGTCTTGGAGAGATTAGGGATACAAGGATCATACCTGAATATAATAAAATCTATTTACAGCAAGCCGACAGCTAACATCAAACTAAACGGAGAGAATCTCAAAGCCATCCCGCTAAAATCAGGAACACGACAAGGCTGTCCACTCTCTCCATACCTCTTCAACATAGTGCTTGAAGTTTTAGCAATAGCAATAAGACAACATAAGGGGATCAAGGGGATTCAAATTGGAAAGGAAGAAGTTAAACTTTCGTTATTTGCAGATGATATGATAGTGTACATAAGCTACCCCAAAAACTCCACCAAAGAACTCCTACAGCTGATAAACACCTTTAGTAATGTGGCCGGGTACAAGATCAACTCCAAAAAATCAGTCGCCCTACTATACACAAAGGATATGGAAGCAGAGAGGGAAATAAGAGAAGCTTCTCCTTTCACGATAGCCACAAACAGCATAAAATATCTTTATTTTATTTTTTTGTTTATTTATTAAAGATTTCTGTCTCTTCCCCACCGCTGCCTCCCATTTCCCTCCCTCTCCCCCAATCAAGTCCCCCTCCCTCTTCAGCCCAAAGAGCCATCAGGGTTCCCTGCCCTGTGGGAAGTCCAAGGACCACCCACCTCCATCCAGGTCTAGTAAGGTGAGCATCCAAACTGCCTAGGCTCCCACAAAGCCAATACGTGCAGTAGTATCAAAAACCCATTGCCATTGTTCTTGAGTTCTCAGTAGCCCTCATTGTCTGCTATGTTCAGCGAGTCCGGTTTTGTCCCATGCTTTTTCAGACCCAGGTCAGCTGGCCTTGGTGAGTTCCCGATAGAACAACCCCATTGTCTCAGTGTGTGGGTGCACCCCTCGTGGTCCTGAGTTCCTTGCTCATGCTCTCTCTCCTTCTGCTCCTGATTTGGACCTCGAGATTTCAGTCCGGTGCTCCAATGTGGGTCTCTGTCTCTGTCTCCTTTCATCACCAAGGCAGTTTCTTTATTCATTAATGTTAATCACAGCACACAGAGGGGACTTCCATAACACCTACATCCATAAAGGGAACAAGGAAGAGAATGAGAAAGGGGTACATGAGAGATGACTCAGTGTTTAGTAGCACTTATTGCTGTTCCAGGCAATGTAAGATCAGTTCCCAGGGTTTATGTGAAGAGAAACCACAACTGTACTTAACTACATTTGCAGGGGTTCCATACAATCCCTGAACACCCAATAGTTAACTTGGCGTCTCCTCCTAAGTCTCAGCATAGACTCCCCCAAGTTGCACTTGTGACCAGGCCATTAGGTAATGGTTCTAATGGGCTTATGAGACTTCACAAGACAGTCAAGGTCCCCATGGGGAGAGACAAAGGACAAAGATCCTCTTTTTAACTGCATGTCCTTAGGGATTAAGTATAGTGAATTCTCTCCTACAGGCAAGTAGTAACAGATGCCATTGATCCATGCAGTTGTTCTCTCCCAGTTTCAGGGCCTTTTTCATAAATGAGTCTTCCTTATTGCCATGAAAACATGCATTCATCATGTGTATTGTCTTTGGGAAACTGAGACACAGAAACCCCATTGGTAGATCTATCTTACACAGGACATGGGTATCAGACAAACTGTCTGTATATAGCCATGTATACATAGTCTTCAGCCTGGATACCGTCTCAGGTGTCTGTGAAGGCAGAGGAGCTGTTTTTCAGAGATGGTAATCTTGGTCATCTGCAATTTGAGGGGATATCTGTTCCAGGAAGTGAAAACAGGTGGCAGTTAGATCTGACTCTAGAACTAAACTATTTGCCTCAGGAGAATTTGTGCAAAATTCCAGGACTCTCCAACCAGCTGCTGGACAGGAAATCATGTGTTTTCTGGAATGCTGCTGCTACTACTTCAGAAAGGCAAAGGACAAGACTTTGTTTTCTTCCTTCTAATGGATCCTTAATGTAATCGAAGGCTCTTTCTGTCCAGGAAATCACTGTTTCAGACAATATTAGCTTCTGTCTCTAATCATAACTCATTGTACTCCTCAGAGAAGTCATCTTTTCAGGGATTTGACTGAGATCTTGAGTATGAGTATCAATGGGTCTTTCATGGGAAATATTAAACTCCAAAACTCCTAATCTCGTACTTCCAAACACACCTCTATCTTCTACTAGTAATATTTGTCTCTGAAAACATCCTCCTTGGAGAGCAGGAGAGATGGTTCACTGCTCAAGAACAATGATTGCTCTTCTAGAGGACTGAGGTTCTGTTCTCAGGACACCCATGGCAGCTCATAGGCAATTTGTAATTCAATTTCCAGGGGAATTCCGATGAATTTTCTGGCAACTATGCACACCAGGCATACATGTTATTCACAGATATACATTCAGGAGAAAACCATACACATAGAAAGAATGAAAGACAGGAAGAAATGACTTTTTATGGTCTTTAACCTGTTACTGAAATCTACCATAACAAGCAACAGTTCTAAGTCCATGAAGGTCAAGTATTATAGCTTTAAAACATGTATATGAGAGTCAAAATACAATCTACCTGTTCAGGAAAATTAGTCAAAGTCTCTCATAGAAGGCGAAAGGCTGAAGCTGTCAGAAGGCAAATGAACTCTCACTTTAATGAATATCACAACTGACAAAGAACTTTATGATTGTAAAACTGGGAATACAATGAATGATACCCAAAGGGACAATTAAACCTGAACATTGCCTGTGAGAACATTTCATCTTGGCTTCAACTGCCTAAATATAGATATCTAGAGCCAGGGAACCTGGTACCTTTTGGGTTCATGACACAGACCTATCATACAGATACCAAGGCTGGCCTTTGAATTCTGGCTTGTCCCAAATACACACAGCCAGTCCCAGCATAGAGATGGAATTGGTTGGAGGGACCTTCTCCTAGGTCTTCTCTGCGTAGAAAGACTTAGAGTGATGGAAATGGGGGATATCTCAAACTTGGTTCGTTGCAAACATATACACTATCCAGTGTACAATGGGGGCTATTTTGTGTGTTGTACTGGATATCAATCAGGTATGATGAATGCTACATGAGTATTCTTCTAATGTGCACTCCAGCTGTGGATATGGCCTGCTCAAGTAAGGTTATACCAGATCTATTATAGCCTTTTTTTTCACAGTTTCTTCTTTTATTTGGCAAAAAATCCACTTCCCTTATTAATCTGTTGCCTAATGTCTTTTAAAACACACAGAAATTAGATGGTGATCCATAGACCTAAGTGCCTGACAATAAGATGTTCATTTTCATTTTTTATAAATTTATTTATTTATTTATTAAAGATTTCTGTCTCTTCCCCACCGCTGCCTCCCATTTCCCTCCCCCTCCCCCAATCAAGTCCCCCTCCCTCTTCAGCCCAAAGAGCCATCAGGGTTCCCTGCCCTGTGGGAAGTCCAAGGACCACCCACCTCCATCCAGGTCTAGTAAGGTGAGCATCCAAACTACCTAGGCTCCCACAAAGCCAATACGTGCAATAGGATCAAAAACCCATTGCCATTGTTCTTGAGTTCTCAGTAGTCCTCATTGTCTCTATGTTTTTTTCCCAAGACTGGTTTTATCCCAGGCTTTTTCAGACCCAGGTCAGCTGGCCTTGGTGAGTTCCTGATAGAACAATAGCCTTTTATAGTCTAGGATTTCTTCTTCCATCTGCTGACATCACATGCTGCTTTATTCTATTTGCTTCAGATTGTTCAGCTGACCTGATCATATTCCTCACATGTATTCATTTGTATCCAGGGTCAAATTCCAAACTCTTCTATCATGTTGCCCCTCACACACTTGCACTGTACTCTTGTCTTGTCAATGGGCAGCCCGAGATATCCTGCCAAGAGTACTTTATACCCATCCTTACTACTAATAATTGAAGATCTTATATCTTCCTCATCCAGAACTCAGCCATTGGCATTAATAGAACCAAAGTGAAGAAAATTATGGATTTTGAGATGTGGATCTCTGAAATGATATCATTGAGCTTTGAGATAAAGCGATGAAGCCTTTGTTTTATGGATAGATCCAGAAATTAATTCCAAGCCTATGTCATGAGCACAGACAAATCTGAATACTCTCATAAGATTCCTGCTATGAGGGCTGGGGAGATGGCTCAGTGGTTAAGAGCACTGGCTGCTCTTCCAGAGGTCCTGAGTTCAATTCCCAGCAACTACATGATGACTCACAACCATCTGTACTGAGATCTGGTGCTCTCCTCTGGCGTATGGGCATAAATTGAGGCAGAATGTTGTATACATAATAAAAAAAAGATTCCTGCTATGATTCTTTCTCCACTTCTTGTATCCCTTATTTCTTTTGTGTGTCCCTGGACTGGTATTGGTGTGTTGTGTCAGATCCTCCCAAGAGAAATGACTTTCCAAACAGAGACTTAAAGTCAAGTAGATTTTTTTTCTGTCACTAACTTATTCTTTTATTTCCTTTCTATTTGCTTTCATGATTACCATGATTCAGAGGATAACCCAAATCTCTTAACAATGCTCATGTTCTTTTACCCCAAATACTCCAAGATTCATTCTTGTTTCAGCTGGTGCTTGGCTTCTGCTCTGATTACAATCAAGCCAGATGAGGCAGGTGATGAATTCACCTGGGAGGTCTATCCTGAGTCAGGATGAAATTTATGTTTTGATATTGCTGTTTCCTTAACTCTTCACAATGTCTGTGGTGGATATCCGTGTTCCTGACCTCAGGAACTGGGAATTAGGAAAAGTGATATTAAAAGGAAGAGGTTTTCAAGCAGCTACCCTGACTCTGCATGTACAATAACCCTTGTGTTGACTGTGGCAATCAGAGACAAACACGATTCTGGAGCATGGGAAACTTCCAGTGGTTTGTTTCTATGGAGGAGGAGATCTTAAAAGTTTGAAACAGTGTCCTAGTTAGGATTAATGGTCACCTTCACATAGTCTAATGTACCCTGGACAGAAAACAAAGTCTTGAGGCACAAGCAACACATACAGAACAGGTGAGTGACCTGCCTGCCAGCTGTCTTGCCCAACTCCCTAGATTCTGTTCCCAAACATCTGTACTGCAGTCCAAGCTTTCCCAGTTCACTGCCAATTGCCTTAATCTTGGGCTCTGCTCTAATTTCTGGCTTATTCTGATCATGCACAGGCCACATCAATCAGAATAACATAGACTCACTGATGCACCAAACACTTGTTAACCACCAGAAGACTATTCTTTACTTGGAACCTGGTTAGAGAACCTAGTCAGAGATAGTGCTGGTGATCAGAAATCCTGCCACAAGGACTAAAAAACCAAAAAACAAACAGAAACAAAGGGAAAAACACAAAACCTTAAAGACAAACTAAAACTTAGGTCCTAGAACTAATCATCCCAAATCCAGAAACCTAAACACCAGTGTAAAAATACAGACAACAACAGACAGTGAAATATGACACCAAGAAAGCACAGCAAGACCTGAATATTCCAATGATACCGATGGACAAAAATTTGTAAAGATGTTAGTGTTCCTTAAAGGTGAAATGAAGAACTCCTTTAAATAAATCAAAGAAAAGGGAACCAAAAACTCTGCAGAAATCAATAAATTCCACAAGCAATGTTGCTGTGGGACAATGGTCTGTACTCTGTCACTTGTGTTTTAAATAAACACTGATTGACTAGTAGCCAGACAGCAAGTATGGGCAGGACGACCAGGTAGAAAGTAGAGGTGGGGCAAGGAGAACAAGAGAATCCTGGGAAGAAAAAAGGTCAGTCTGCAGTCATCACACAGACAGCAAGGAAGTAATATGTGACTGTCTCTCTGAAAAATGTACCAAGCCCTGTGGCTAACACAAACAAGAATTATGGGCTAATATAAGTTATAAGAGGTAATAAGAAGCCTGAGCTAATAGGCCAGTTTATAATTAATGTAGACCTCTGTGTGTTTCTTTGGGACTAAATGGCTGCAGGATCAGGTGGGACAGAAATCTTTGTCAACAGAAACTGCCTACAACAAAATATCAATAATGAAGAAAAAACAAACAGGTGAAGGAAACTATTCAAGTTCTGAAAATTGAAATAGAAGCAGTAAAGAAAACACAAACTGAAGCATTTATGGAAATGAGAAATCTTCGTAAATGAACAGGAGCTCAAGCATTATCAACAGAATACAAGAGATGGAACAGAGAATTTCTGGCATTGCAGTTATCATAGAAGAAAAAACTTCATCAGCCAAAGGAAATGAAATGTTAAATGCAAGAAAACTAACAGAAAACATCCAGAAAATCTGAGATATTATAAAAAACTAAGGATAATAGGAATAAAAGAAGGAGAAAAAAATGTCATACCAAAATATAGAAATTTTAACAAAATTATAGAAGAAAATTTTCTTAACTTAAAGAAAGACATACTAATAAAGGCACAAGAACCTTCCAGAACACTAAGCAGATCGAAACAGAAAAGAAAATCACTGGTCACACAATAATCAAAATACTTAAGCACACAGAACATAAGAAGAATATTAAAAGTTGCAAGGTAAAAAGGCCAAGTATCGTATCAAGTCACAACTACTAGAATACACTCAACTTCTCAACAGGTGTCTTTGAAAACCAGAAGTGCCTGAGTTGATGTGTTGCAGACTCTAAGAGACTATGGATGCCAGTCCAGACTACTACATCCAGCAAAACTTTCAATCACTAAACATGTAGAAAACAAGGTCAAATTTAAAGAATATCTATCCACAAATTCAAGCCTACAGGTGTACTAGAAGAAACACTTCATCCCAAAGATGTTAACTCACAAAACACTCACAAAACATAGAAGATAGATAAATTCACAGTAGAAAAATCCAAAGAATAAAAACACACATCACACACACACACACACACACACACACACACACACACACACACACACACACACACACCCAAACACACAGCATCACCACCAATGACAAAATAACTGGAATTAACAATCACTGGTCATTAATACCTCTCAATATAAATGCACTCAATTTGCCTTTCAAAACATAACTGGAATTAACACTCACTAGTCATTAATACCTCTCAATATAAATGCACTCAATTTGCCTTTCAAAACACACATGTTAAAATAATGAATATGGAAACAGGATCCATTCTTCTGATGCATAACAAGAAACACACTGCAACTCAAAAGTAAACATCAACCATAAAGGTTTGGGAAAAGATTTTCCAGTCAAATAAACATAAGAAGCAAGCTGCTGTAATTACCCTAATATCTTTTAAAATAGACTTAAAAAAATAAATAAAAATGATGGGAAGGACATTTTCATACTCATCAAATGAAAAGTCCATCGAGATGAAATCTCAATTCTGAACATTTATGCCCCAAGTACAGAGCACCCACATTTATAAAACAAACATTACCAAAGATTAAATGATACTGCAATCCCCACACATTAACATTGGGATACCTCAAAACCCCACTCACTAATGGACAGGATTTCCAAACCAAAACTTAACAGAGAAATAAATGAGCTAACAGATTTTATGATGAAAATGAACCTAATAGATATCTACCAAAAATTTAACACAAACAAATAAGTATAGACCTTATTTCAGCACCTCAGGGAGCCTTCTCCCAAACTTATCATATACTTGTCTCCAAAGCAAATCTCAGCAGACCCAAGAAACAACTCCCTCCATGCTGTGGGAGCTCTTTCAGCCAATAGCCTTCAAGATACCAGCCCACTTGGGCATGGTGTCTGTACTATAAATGTAGCTGTAAAGCACGCTCACATGTGTGTGCTCTCTCATTTCTGGCTCTCGCTTCTGGCTGTTAGATTCGGTTCCTGTTCCCATTCGTGCAGAAGACTGTGATCTGTGAGTCTACCCCTAAATAAATAACCCTTTATTATACATAATTCTGAACTAGTGTGGGATTATTTTGTAACTTCCATCATCACCTACTATTATCAGATCACTGTAAATTAAAGCCAGATTTCAACAACAGCAAAAAGAACAGAAAGCTTACAAACTCATAGAAACTTAACAATTCTCCTGAATTACCACTGAGTTAAGGAAGAAATAAGAAAGAAATTAAAGACTTCCTAGAATTCAATGAAAATAAATGTACAACATTCCCAGTTTTGTGGGACACAATGAAAGTGGTGCTAAGAGAAAAGTTTATAGCACTAAGTGCCTTCATAAAGGAATTATATAGGTCTCATACTAGTGACTTCACAGCATACCTGATAACCCTAGAACAAAACAAAAAAAAACACATCTAAATGGAGTAGACAGCAGAAAAGAATCAAACTGAGGGTTGACCTGAATAAAATAGAAACAAAGAAAACAATATAAAAATCAATGAAACAAAGAGTTGGTTCTATGAGAAAATCAACATGATAGGCAAACTCTAATCCAAACAAACTACATACTGGGATAGAATATCCAAAATAACAATGTTGGAAATGAAAACAGGGACACAACAACAGACACTGAAGAAATACAAAGAATTGTTAGGTTAAAATTCAAATACCTGACAGATGTATAGCTGGAAGAGATTTTTTTCCTACTCTAAGGCTCCCTTTGCATTTGCTCAATTCTCTTCTTTAATGTATAGGAGCTTTTTATTTCTATGTTCCACTTGTCAATTGTTTTCTTCTTTCTTGGAAAAATGGAGCCCTGTTCAGAATGTCCTTTCCTACACTTGTATCCTGTAGGACACTGTCTGTCTTTTATTATATTACTCTCAGTAATTTCATATTTCATGTTGAGGTTCATGGAGTCAGCTTTTGTGCAGGGTGAGATATTGGTCTAAATTAATTCTTATACATGTTGACATTCTGTTTTCTTAGCAGCACTTGTTGAGGACACTGTCTCTTTTCTGGTGCATGCTCTTGGCATATTTGTCAAATATTAGATGTATTTAACTATGTGTACTCATGTTTGGTGTCTTCTATTTTGTTCCATTAGTCTATATGTCTGCTTTCTTCCCCAGTGTTATTGTTTTTATTACTATAGCACTGTTTTTTGCAAATTCCCAAAAAGACTAAGTAGGCAGATGCTGAGCTGAAGGCCTGCTAGCTCAAAGAGCAAGGAAAGCACCCAACAGACCTTCCTTCTCACCTCATGTCCCAGAGACCTCCTTCTCCTACTCTGTTTCCAAAAAGCTTCCTCAAACTAAACTGTCCCTCCATTCTACTGTCTGTGCATCTCTCTATCCATCCTCCTCAACCCCCCCATGTTCTCTACTGTTTTCTTTCCTTAATCATTTACTTCCTGTTAACTGGTTACTTGCTCTGCCTTTGACCCATGGTTGTTTTATTTAATCCCAATTACAATATTCATGCAGGAAACTCTTGTATGAAAGGTGTGTGCTAGGACAGATGCACACCACAACTAGAAACATGTTTGTCCAGCAAATAATGCAATTTTGGGGTTCACAGTGTGATCAAATATCCTGTAGTATTTTCCCCTTTTTGTCTAAATTAACAGGAAAGTATTTAACTCTAACACAGTTGTATAGCTCCACAATGTATAGCTTGATTGCATTTGGTAGTCTTTTAAAAAACATGTTTATTTTTATTTTAGTTCATTTTTAAATTTCATTTTACATTTCTTCATTTCCCCTACTCCCAATGCCTGCCTCCCCACAAGCCCACCCCCAATCCATTCCTCCCAATGGGTAAAGGCTCCTATGGAAAGTCAACCAAGTCTGATGCATTAAGTTGGGGCAGGACCAAGACCACCCCCTGCATTAAGGCTGAATGTGGCATCCTATCATAGGGAATGGGCTCCAATAAGCTAGCTCATGCATCAGTGATAGATCATGGTGCAACCACCAGCTTCCTCACAGATAGTTCAAGCTTGACCACTGTTCCCACATAGGGAGTGCCTAGTTTGGTCCCTTGGAAGCTCCATAGCTGTTGGTCTAGTGTTCTTTTCTTCTTCTTTTATTAATTTTATTGAGCTATACATTTTTCTCTGCTCTCCTTCCTGCCTCTCCCCCCTGCTTTAACCCTCTGCCATGGTTCCTATACTCCCAATTTACTCAGAAGATCTTGTCTTTTACTACTTCCCATGTAGATTAAATCCATGTATTTCTCTCTTAGGGTGCTCAATTTTGTGTAGGTTCTCTGGGATTGTGATTTGTAGGCTGGTTTTCTTTGCCTTATGTCTAAAAACTACTGATGAATGAAAAAATATGGTATTTGTCTTTCTGGGTCTGAGTTATCTCACTCAATATGATGTTTTCTAGCTCCATCTATTTGCCTGAAAATTTCAAGATGTCCTTATTTTTTTCTGCTGTATAGCACTCCATTGTGTAAATGTACCACATATTCCTTATCCATTCTTTGGTCAAGACGCATTTAGGTTGTTCCCAGGTTCTGGCCATGACAAACAATTATGCTGTGATCATAGGTGAGCACATGTTCCTGTGACGTGATTGAGCATCCTTTGGATATATACCCAAAAGTGTTATTGCTGGGTCTTGAGAAAGATTGCTTCCTAATTTTCTGATAAATTGCTATACTGATATCCAAAGGGGTTGTACCAGCTTGTGCTCCCACCAGCAGTGCAGGGGTGTCCCTTTAACCCGACAACCTCTCGAGCATAAGTTGTCACCAGTGTTTTTGATATTGGCCATTATTACAGATGTAAGATGGAATCTCAGAATTGTTTTGATTTGCGTTTCTCTGATGACTAATGATGTTGAGCATTTTTTAAGTGTCTTTCAGATATCTTAAATTCCTCTGTTGAGAGTTCTCTGTTTATGTCTGTACTCCATTATTTTATTGGATTATTTGTTCTTTTGATGACCAATTTCTTGAGTTCATTGTATGTTTTGGAGATCAGACATCTGTCTGATGTGGGGTTAGTGAAGATCTTTTTTCCATTCTGTAGCCTGTCATTTTGTCTTGTTTACTGTGTTCTTTGCTTTATAGAAGCTTTTAAGTTTCAGGAGGTCCCATTTATTATTGTTTCTCTCAGTGTCTGTGCTGCTGGGGTTATATTTAGGAAGTGGTCTCCTGTGCCAGTGTGTTCAATGTGTACTTCCCACTTTCTATTCTATGAGGTTCAGTGTGGCTGGCTTTATGTTGAGGTCTTTGATCCATTTGGACTTGAGTTTTGTGCATGGCGATAAATATGGGTCTATTTTCATTCTTCTACATGTTGATATCCAGTTATGCCAGCACCATTTGTTAAATATGCTTTCTTTTTTTCCATTTGATATTTTTTGCTTCTTTGTCAAAAATCAGGTGTTCAAAGGTATTTGGATTAATATCCGGGTTTTCTTTTAAGGTACATTGGTCCTCCTGTCTGTTTTTATGCCAATACCAGGCTGCTTTCAGTACGGTAGCTCTGTAGTAGAGTTTGAAGTCTGGGTTTGTGATGTCTCTAGAAGTTCATTTATTGTTTAGGATTGTTTTGGCTATCCTCGGTTTTTTCTTTTCCATATGAAGTTAAGTACCGTTTTTCAGGGTCTAGAGTTCTCAAGTTTTCACAAGGTTGGTTCAGTTGTCTCTGTAAATTTCTCCATCATGATCTTGACCTCCCTTGCTCATATAAACCCTCATCCCTCTCTTTGATTAGATTCCTGGAACTTGCCCTGAAGCTTGGTTGTGGATCTCTGCATCTGGTTCCATTATTTGCTGGATTATGGTTCAGTGATGATAGTTGGGGTGTCACAAATCTGATTACAGGGGAAGACCAGTTCAGGATCCCCCTTCACTACTGCTAGGAGTCTTAGCTGTGATCACTGTTGTGGATTTTTGGAATTTCCCTAGCACCAGGTTTCTCCCTAGGTACACAGTGGCTCTCTCTATCAATATTTCTCTTTCATTTCTCTCCCACTCTGTCCCTCTCCCATCTAGACCATCACATTCCCTCATGTTCTCATCTCCCATTTCCTCCACTTTACTGTCCCACCCTTGCCTGCACTCTGCATTTAATTATCTAATTCCCCTTCCCCGAGTGATCTATGTCTCTCTTAGGATCTTTCTTGTTACCTAGTTACTCGCGAGCTCTGGATTATAGCCTGGTTATCCTTTACCTTACATATAACATGAGTACATACAATGTTTGTCTTTCTGAGTCTGAGTTACCTCACTCAGAATGGCCTTTTCTAGTTCCATCCATTTGCCTGCAAATTTCATGGTATCCTTTTTTTAACATCTGAGTAATACTCTATTGTGTAAATGAACCACATTTTCTCTAGCTATTCTTCAGTTGAGAGGCATATAGTTTGTTTCTAGGTTCTAGCTATTATGTATAATGCTGATATGAGCAATGTTGAGCAAGTGTCCTTGTGGTACAATTGAGTATTCTTTGGGTGTATTCCCAGGAGTGGTATCACTGGGTCTTAAGGTAGATTGAGTCCCAATATTTTGATAAATCACCATACTGACTTTCAAAGTGACTGTATAAGTTTGTACTTCCACCAGCAGTAGAGAGATGATCCCTTGAATTTACATCATCTCCAGTGTAAGCTGTCCCCAGTATTTTTGATCTTAGCCCTTCTGACAGGTGTAAGTTGCTATCTCTGAATCATTTTGATTTGCATTTCCATGATGACTATATTTTATGAGTAATTACTTAAATTTCCTTTGGCCATTTGAGATTCTTCTGCTGCAAATTCTAGTTTAGCTCTGTAATTATCCATTATTAATTGGATTACTTTGCATTTTAATATCTAGTTTTTTGAGTACTTTATTTCTTTTGGAGATCAGCTCTCTGTCAGATGTGAAGTTGGTGAGGATCGTTTTCTATTCTGTAGGCTGTCATTTTCCATTATTTACTATGTCCTTTGCCTTACAGAAGGTTTTCAGTTTCAGAAGGTCTCATTTATTGATTGTTGCTCTCAGTGCCTGGTGTTGTGGTTACGAAGTGGTCCCTGTGCCAATGCATTCAAGGCTACTTCCCATTTTCTCTTCTATCATGTTCAATATAGATGGATTTACATTGAGGTGCTTGATCCATTTGTACTTGGGTTTTGTGCATGGTGATCTAGGGTTTTGTGCATGGTGCAGTCTTCTACATTTGACATCCAGTTATGCCAGCACCATTTGTTAAAGATTCTTTCCTTTTTCCATTGTACCATTTTTTCTTTTTTTTGTAAAAAAAAATTAGGTATTCATAGGTATGAGGGTTAAAGTCAGGGTCTTCAATTTGATTCCATTGGTCTACATGTATGTTTTTATTCCAATCCTAGCTGGTTTTTATTACTATAGCTCTGTAGTAGAGTTTGTAGACAGGGATGTAGATGTCTCTGGAAGTTCTTTGTAAGAGATTGTTTTAGCTATTTTGCATTTTTGTTTTTTCCTATAAAGTTGAGTATTGTTCTTTTGAGGTCTTCTAAGAATTGTGATTTTGATGGGGATTACATTGAATATGTAGATTGCTTCTGGTATGATCGTAATTTTCACTATGCTGATTATTCTTATCCAAGTACATGGGAGATCTTCCCCTTTTCTGATTTCTTCTTCAATTTATTTCTTTAGAGACTTAAAGTTCTTGTCATACAAGTCTTTCTCTTGCTTGGGTAGAGTTACACCAAGATATTTTATATTTGTATGTATTGTAATGGGTGATATTTCTCTGATTTATTTACTCAGCCCATTTTTCATCTGTATATAGGAGGCCTACTGATTTTTTTGAGTTAATCTTGTATTCTGAGACATTACTGAAAATGTTTATCAGCTGTAGTATTTCCTGGGTAGAGATTTTTGGTGTCACTTATGTATACTATTACATCATCTGTGATAACAGCAGTTTGACATCTTCCTTTCCAATTTGTAAACAGCTTTATCTCCTTTTGTTGTCTTATTGATCTTGGTAGAGCTTCATTGAATAGATATGGAGAGAGTGGACAGACTTGTCGTTTTTCTGATTTTAGCGTAATTGCTTTGATTTCTCTCCATTTAATTTGGCTGTTAGATTTCTGTAAGTTGCTTTTATTATGTTTATATAAGTTCCTTGTGTCCCTGATCTCTCCAAGACCTTTATCATGATGGATTGTTGGAATTTGTTGTAGGCTTTTTTTAAGCATCTATCAGATAATCATGTTATTTTCTTTCAATTTGCTTATATGATGGATTACATTGACAGATTTCCATTTGTTGAACCAACCCTCCATCTCTGGGATGAAGCCTACTGATTATGGTGGAAGATTTTTGATGTGTTTTTGTAGCACAATTAATAAAATCCCAGAGACAGAAACTAGACATCAATCTGAAGGTGAGAAAAGCAAAACAGTCAGCCACTGGCTCTTACCTCTACCTCAGTCCAAAATGGTGATCCTGCCTTTCAGAATGAGACTGTGTGTGAGAGCTGTCTCCTCCCATTTTATATTCTTCTCTAGTGCTAGGATTAAAGGCATGTACCACTGCCTGATCTGAAAGGCCTATCAGGGTGGCTGCTTTACTGTTGGTATGTTAGGTAAGCTTTATTTATTAAAATACAAATGAAATATCATTACATGTCCATGGATTCAGTTTGCAAGCATTTTATTGAGATTTTTTTTGCATTGCTGTTCATAAGGGAGATAGGTCTATAGTTCTCTTTGTTGTTTCCTCTTTGTATGACTAGGGCATCAGAGTAGCTGGATCCTTGTAAAAGGAGTTTGGCAATGTTCCTTCTGTTTCTATTATGTGGAACAATTTTCCAATTTTGCATGGTATACTTTCAAAAATATGACCTGATGATTCTCTAAATTTTCTCAGTGTCTGTAGCTATGTCCTCCTTTTCATTTCAGATTTTGTTAATTTGGATATTCTCTCTCTACCTTTTGGTTAATTTATATGAGATTGTGCCCAACTTGTTGATTTTCTCAGAGAACCAACTTTGTTTAATTGATTCTTTATTGTTCTTCTTGCTTCTATTTTATTGTTTTCAGCCCTCAATTTGTTTATTTATTTGTGTCTACTCCTTCTGGGTGAGTTTGCTTCCTTTTGGTATAGAGCTCTCAGGTGTTCTGTTAATTTGCTAGTTTGGGATTTCTCCAACTACTTTTTTTAATTTTTAGATTTTTATTGTTTTTACTAATCTATACATTTTCTCTGCTCCTCTTCCTTCTTCCCATCCATCTCTCTACCCTTCCCCTTGTCTTCCACTCTACCAATTTACTCAGGATATATTGTCTTTTTCTCCTTCCTATATAGATTCATGTATATCTCTCTTAGTGTCCTCTTTGTTGTTTAGGTTCTCTGGGATGGGGACTATAGTCTGTTTATTCTTTGCTTTGTGTCTACAAGTTATTTATGAGTGAGTACAGATTAGATTTGTCTTTCTGGGTCTGGGTTACCTCATTCAATATGTTTTTTTTTAGAATGATCCATCTGCCTGCAAATTTCAAGATGTCATTAATTATTATCACTGAGTAGCACCTCATTGTGTAATGTAGCCCATTTTATTTATCCATCTTTTGGTTGAGGGGTACCTAGGTTGTTTCCAGATCCTGGATATTACAAATAATGCTGCTATGAACATAGTTTAGCACATGTTTTTGTGGTATTATTGGACTTCCTTTGGGTATATACCCAAAATTGATATTGTAGGGTCTTGAGGTAGATTGATTCCTAATTTTATGAGAAATCACCATACTGATTTCTGAACTGGCTGTACAGTTTGCACTCTTACCACAGTGGAAAGAGCATTACACTCACCCTACATCCTCTCCAACACAAACTGTCATAAGTGTTTTTGATCTTGGTCATTCTGACAGGTGTAAGATGGAATATTAGAGCTGTTTTGATTTGCATTTCTCTGATGGCTAAGAGTGTTGGGATGTTGAACTTTTCTTTAAGTGTCTTTCAACCATTTGAGATTTGTCTGTTGAGAGTTGTTTGTTTAGATCTGTATCCTATTTTTTATTGGATTATATTTTGATATCAAGTTTCTTGAGTTCTTTATATATTTTGAAGATTATTCATCTGTCTGATGTAGGGTTGATAAAGATCTTTTCTCATTCTGTAGGCTATCATTTTGTCTTGTTGATGTTGTCCTTTGCTTTTTTGAGATTGTATAAATTGTTCACGTTTTAGTATTGTTTCTTTTACAAATGTGAGTGCCCTTGTATTTGGCACATAATTGTTCAGGCTTGAGACTTTATTTTTGTGGATTTTTCCTGTGATGAATACGAAATGTCCTTCTTCATCTCTTTTTATTATCTTTATTTTGAAGTCTATTTTGTAAGATATTAGGATAGCTACAACTGCTTACTTATTATGCCCATTTGAATGGAAAGTCTTCTCCCAACTCTTCAAGGAAATATCTGTCTTTGAATTTTAAGTGTTTTCTTGTATTCTGTAGATGTATGGATCCTGTTTTCATATCAATTCTGTTATTGTGTCTTTGTAAAGGTGAGTTGAGACCATTAAAATTAAGCAATGTTAATGAGCAGTGATTGTTAATTCCTGTTATTTTTTGGTGGTAGTATGTGAGTGTGTTGCCCTTCTTTAGGATTTGCTGGTGTGGAATTATCTGTTGCCTGTGCTTTTATGGGTACAGCTAACTTCCTTGGGTTGGATTTTCCTTCTAGTAATTTCTGTAGGGATGGGTTTGTGGATAGATATTGTTTACTTTTATTTTATTTATTTTTTTATTATCTCATAAATCAGGTCATCATCACAAAGTCACAATGATTCTGAAGTTTATTAAGTTTACACTTTAGCTTACACTTGTTGCAAGGAGAGAGAGGTCACTTGTTTGTTCCCCTCTCCTTAGCCCTAAAATAATCACACAAAAACTCTATTAATTAAATCACTGCTTGGTTCATGAGGTCTAGCTTCTTATTGGCCAACTCTTACATATTAATTCAACCATTTTCTATTAATCCATGCATTACCATGAGGTTGTGGCCTACCAGCAAAGTTTTAGCACATCTGTCTCCAGCAATGGCTCCATGGTTTCACTCTGATTCTGCCCTTCTTTCTCCAATCATTCAGCTTAGTTTTTGACACCTAGCTAAGTTTTGACCTGCTATAGGTCCAATGAAGTTTTTTCTTCACTAATTGTAATCACAACATACAGAGGGAAATCCCACATCACCTCCCCTTTTCTGTTTAAATAAAAATGAATGTTTTAACTTTAATATAGTAAAATTATATTTAACAAAACAGGTATCAAGCAAGAATTACAGTTATATTATTTACATATACTCTATCTTTTTTCATAAATAAGGAAAACTATAACTATTTCCAACTACATCAAAGACCCCAGAATGATATACTATTACTTAACAGGAAGCACATTGTAAGCAACTTCTAAAACTCTAGAATTGACAGAGACATCTTGCGGCCTGGACAGTCTCCCATAGTTCTTTTGTACTGTTGGGACATCCATCTTCAGCCTACAGGCCCATAGTATCCAGCAGACTTTTCTACAAAGCAGGAAATTTCAAAGACATTTCCACCTATACTGGCAGTTTGTCGGTCACTTTTTTCTGTATCCTACAGAATGTCTAGCAGACTCTTTCATGAAGCAGAAATCCCAAAGGATCATTTCACCTTCAGGCAAGTTCAGCAGTCATTTCTCTGCAGGTCCTGTGTGTGTATTTCATCAAGCAGTTTCTTGCCCAAATGGCTAACCAACTCCATAAGGAGCCTCTTTGATGCCCATCTTCCTCTTGAAGTAATTGGTGCTGCCAGGAGCAGATGTGTCTCATTGTTATGAAAATTCTAAATTCTTACAACACTTTAAATGTCATATTCTGTAGTCTTTGAAAGGTTTGAAGAATGCCTATCCATCTGAAATACATCTCTGTATCTAGAAAATTCTAACTACCATGACTACAAGCTTGTCTTTTATAGATGATTATCCATTAACCTATATTTTTAATTATAAATTGCATTTTTAATAAGCTGTACAAACATAATACATTAATCAAGAGCAGAAATATACATACAACAAAATTGACCTTAAATTTGTATCAATAAATCAAGATCCAAACCAATGTAAATCTCCATAGCGTATCCCCTTTTAAATGTAAAGAAACATTTAGAGTTGATCTTGTATCCTGCCACATTACTAAAGGTGTTTATCAGCTGTAGGAGTTCTTTGGTGGAGTTTTTGGGGTCGGTTATGTACACTATCATGTTATCTGCAAATAACGAAAGTTTAACTTCTTCCTTTCCAATTCGAATCCCCTTGATCCCCTTATGTTGTCTTATTGCCATTGCTAGAACTTCAAGCACTATATTGAAGAGGTATGGAGAGAGTGGACATCCTTGTCGTGTTCCTGATTTTAGTGGGATGGCTTTGAGTTTCTCTCCGCTTAATTTGATGTTAGCTGTCGGCTTGCTGTAAATAGCTTTTATTACATTTAGGTATGACCCTTGTTTCCCTAATCTCTCCAAGACTTTTTATCATAAAGGGATGTTGAATTTTGTCAAATGCTTTCTCACCATCTAATGAAATGATCATATGGATTTTTTCTTTCAGTTTATTTATATGATGGATTACATTGATAGATTTTCATATGTTGAAGCAGCCCTGCATCCCTGGGATGAAACCTACTTGATCATAATGGATAATTTTCCTAATGTGTTCTTGGATTTGGTTTGCCAGTATTTTATTGAGAATTTTTGCTTCGATGTTCATGAGTGAGATTGGCCTGTAATTCTCTTTCTTGGTTGAGTCTTTGTGTGGTTTTGGTATCAGGGTAACTGTAGCTTCATAAAAGGAATTTTGCAATGACTCTTCTGTTTCTATATTGTGAAATACATTAAGGAGTATAGGTGTTAGGTCTTCTTGGAAGTTCTGGTAGAATTCCGCATTGAAATCATCTGGTCCTGGGCATTTTTTGGTAGGGAGGTTTTTTGATAATAGCTTCTAATTCTTCGCGACTAACAGGTCTATTTAGATCGTTCACCTGGTCCTGGTTTAACTTTGGTAAATGGTATTTATCTATAAAAGTGTCCATTTCTTTTACATTTTCCAGTTTTGTGGCATACAGGCTTTTGTAGTGAGATCTAATGATTCTCTGAACCTAGAGGGGCTCCCAGGTGCCCAGGGCGATGTCCCCAGTTACTTCCTTGGGCAGCTGAGGATAGGGAACCTGAAATGGCCCTATCCTATGGCCATATTGATGAATATCTTGCATATCACCAAAGAACCTTCATCTGGTGATGGATGGAGATAGAGACAGAGACCCACATTGGAGCACCGGAATGAGCTCCCAATGTCCCAATGAGGAGCAGAAGGAGGGAGAACATGAACAAGGAAGTCAGGACCATGAGGGGTGTACCTGCCCACTGAGACAGTGGGGCTGATCTATTGGGAGCTCACCAAGGCCACCTGGACTGGGACTGAAAAAGCATGGGATAAAACTGGACTCTCTGAACATGGCGGACAATGAGGGCTGATGAGAAGCCAAGGATAATGGCACTGGGTTTTGATCCTATTGCATGAACTGGCTTTGTGGGAGCCTAGCCAGTTTGAATGTTTACCTTCCTAGACCTAGATGGAGGGGGTTAGGACCTTGGACTTTCCACAGGGCAGGGAACCCTGACTGCTCTTCGGTCTGGAGAGGGACGGGGAGAGGAGTGGGGGAGGGGGGAAGGGTGGGAGGAGGGGGAGGGAAATGGGAGGCTGGGAGGAGGCAGAAATTTTTTTCAATAAAAAATAAAAAAGAAACATTTATAAACAATATTTGGTAATATGGGCATAGTCTTTCTCCAAACTGCTTTCTGTTGTTTATTGGGTGACATAATTTTTTGAGATGTGTTCAAGGCAACCTTTCATGGGGTCTTGGTCCATAAAATCACATTAGTATTGGAGGATTCTACAGGTTCTCATCCTCTGTGGAAACAAAAGAAGAACCTCTTTTCCAAACGACATATCCTTAGACTCAAAATTTGAATTCAAGATATCTTTGAAATATATATGCTGGCTTAGATTAGCAGTTTCAAGAATTAAATGTCTCTCTGCAATCAAAATTTCAAAGACAACACAATAATATACATAATCCAGACTGTCTGTGAATTTTCCATCTTTGCATGGCTTGTTTTTACTTTATTACTTTTTCTATATGTTTAATATTTATTTTATTTTCTTTATTTCTTTAATCTTCAACTGTCTGTATTCTGTTTCTTTAAAGACTTTGTTTTATTTTCTAAAAAATCATTTACTTCTTTTCATAACTCTCTGTGTTCTTTTACTTCTCTCTTCCAAGCCTGTATACATTTATCCATTACTGTGACCCATTATAGTTCTTTAAAAAAATCCGGATTTGTCTTTATTGCATATCTGTAATTATTTTCTGACCAGAAGCACTTCTTAAAATGCTAATCACTTAAGAATCTAAGCTGCTAGCAGCCTTCGGAGATCCCGTGGATCTGTGTCTTGCTTCAACAGTGTTTGGACGGAACAGACCGGGGCCTCCCTTTGTTAGCTTCCATTGCTCCTCATCTGCAGCTGCAGTCTCCAGGACCATCACCTCGCCACCTTCAGCTCCCAGGACCAGCTAGCACCGTCTCTTTCTCTTTCGGGTAGCTCCAGACTGTGTCTCAACCATGACCTCCCAGATTCGTCAGAATTATTCCACCGAAGTGGAGGCTGCCGTGAACCGCTTGGTCAATCTGCACCTGCGGGCCTCCTACACCTACCTCTCGCTGGGCTACTATTTTGACCGGGATGACGTGGCTCTGGAGGGTGTAGGCCACTTCTTCCGCGAATTGGCTGAGGAGAAGTGCAAGGGCGCTGAGCGTCTCCTCAAGTTGCAGAACGATCGCAGAGGCCGTGCACTCTTTCAGGACGTGCAGAAGCCATCTCAAGATGAGTGGGGTAATGCATGGAAGCTGCCCTGGCCTTGGAGAAGAACTTGAACCAGGCCCTCTTGGATCTTCATTCCCTGGGCTCTGCCCACACAGATCCTCATCTCTGTGACTTCCTTGAAAACCACTTCCTGGATAAGGAGGTGAAGGTCATCAAGAAGATGGGCAACCACCTGACCAACCTCTGCAGGTTGGCTACTGGGCCCCAGGCATCTCTGGGCGAGTACCTGTTGGAGCAGCTCACTCTCAAGCATGACTAGGAGGCCTCTCTTTCCGAGGGGCTCCCACCTCTGCTCTGCACCAGCCCGCCTCAGGACCTTCACCCGAACCTCTCAAGAAGCCACTAGGCAGCTTTAACGCCCTGGAGCCCCTCTCAAGTCTTGGACCAAGTAAAAATAAAGCCTTTTGAAGCAGAAAAAAAAAAGAATCTAAGCTGCTAAATTGCTAGGTTATATATGGTACTTTTGCTTGTCTTGCCATTTCAACACGGTTGAACTCACTGCTTCCCTTCTGAGAGCCTTGCACAGTGCCCCACTTTTAGGCACACAGCTAGTCCAAGTTGCCACCAAGCAAGCTACAGCATGCTTTTCAAAAACCCCATCCAAATGCCCAGTCTCCCAAAAGAGCAAGAGTTTGCACTGGCAACAACAGGCAACAGCCCAGAAAGCAAGCATTTCAAATCATGCTTTTTTTTTTTTTTGCTGCCGCTGAGTCAGGAAAACCTTTTTTTTTTTTTTTTGAATTAAGATTTTTTTATTGGAAAAAAAAGAAATTTCTGCCTCCTCCCCGCCTCCCACTTTCTTCCCCCTCCTCCCACTCCTCCCCCCCTCCGCCGACTCCTCCCCCTCCCTCTCCAGACTGAAGAGCAGTCAGGGTTCCCTGCCCTGTGGAAAGTTCAAAGTCCTCCCCCCTCAATCCTGGTCTAGGAAGGTGAACATCCAAAGTGTCTAGGCTCCCACAAAGCCAGAACATGAAGTAGGATCAAAACCCGGTCCCATTGTCCTTGGCTTCTCAGCAGCCCTCATTGTCCGCCAAATTCAGAGAGTCCGGTTTTATCCCATGCTTTTTCAGTCACAGTCCAGCTGGCCTTGGTGAGCTCCCAATGGATCAGCCCCACTGTCTCCGTGGGTGGAGTAAAATCTACTTAAAACCTGAGAGGGCTTGGAAAGGAATTCAAGACACAAAAATACAGAGTTTAACAAACAGGAAGATGCTGTGTTAAATACAGAGTTTAACAAACAGGAAGATGCTGTGTTAAAGTCTGTATTTTCGTGTCTTGAATTCCTTTCCAAGCCCTCTCAGGTTTTAAGTAGATTTTACTCAATCATGTTGGCACCAATTTGTTGCAAGGAGAGAGAGAGAGTGGCTACTTGTTTGTCCTCAGCCATTTAGCTCTGAAATAATCACAAAGAAACTGTATTAATTAAATCACTGCATGGCTCAGTAGCTCTAGCTTCTTATTGGCTAACTCTTACATATTCAACCCATTTTAATTAGTCTGTATATCACCACCAGGTTTTGGCCTACCAGCAAAGTTTCAGCACATCTGTCTCTGGTGGTGGCATCATGACTTCCCACTGACTCCTCCCTTCTTTCTCCCAGCAATCAGTTTAGTTTTTCTTGCTTAGCTAAGTTCTACCTTGCTATAGTGATGGAGGTGGGTCTTGTATCTTATCTGTTGCTTTCATTGGTTAACTAATAAAGAAACTGCCTAGGCTCTCATAGGACAGAAAGTTAGGTGGGTGGAGAAGACAGAATAGGATTCTGGGAGAGAGAGGCTGAGTCGAGGAGTCACCATGATGTTCCCATGCCAGACAGACGCAGGCTAGAATCTCCCCGGTAAGCACGCCTTGGGGTGCTACACACTTTATAAGAAATGGGCTAGTCCAGGTGCGAGAGTTAGCCGAGAAGAGGCTAGATATGATGGGCCAGGCAGTGCTTAAAGGAATCATTTCTTAATTATTTTTAGGATAAGATGGTCACTATAGGTCCAAAGCATTTTCTTTATTCATTTATGGTAATCACAGTATACAGAGGGAAATCCCACATCATATACTTGAGAAAATTCCCACTTGGAGATAAAATTAATCACAGGAAATTAAATTATATTAATTAGGGTTAGCATGCTAATATGGTTATATCCATAAGAAAAGATACACTTCTGAGAAAATACTTATGTATTTGAGGGACCAGCAGAAAAATTTCTCATATGTTCATGTGCTAAAATTTAAACAATACACTTTGTTTCTAAATTATTATAAATTATTGTAGCTCCAGAAGTATTAGTGTCCAGAAGTATTGTGAAATTTTGAAACGTTCTCATGAAATAGCTAAGAACATCCAATGATGAAATATTTATGTCATAGGAAACTTTGTGGCAGAAAATCAAATAGAGCCAATATAAGATATATATTCAACCTAGTATGCTTTTGTACAAATTAAAATAAAAGCCCTCTTCTGATGCATTTAACATGATTGTTTCTAATGAACTGGATCTCAGGCCAGCCCTCTTCTCTGGTATTTTGTTCTTCACATTCTCATAGGCACTATGTTTTATTTAGTCAGTTTTTCCATAATTCTTTTTAAAATTTTAGTATAAATTGAATTATGAGAGTTTTCTCCACATGAGTCTTGTACAGTCTTTCCAACTGGTTGACAGCAACAAGAGCAGGCTGCATTTGTGTGTGGCCACACATAGCTTTGGTCATTAATTTGTCACCCATTTTCCATACATCATAGAGCTAGTATTAGTATGTCATCACTGAGTTAGAACTGCTCTCTCCAGTTTAACTAACTACCTGCTACCTTATTGTTGTCAAAAGTCCACTCTGTCTACTCATCAATATTCTTCCAAAATACAGAATAAACAACATTCATTTTATATACTAGGAATACTGTAAAATTGCTTTGCTTCCCTTTTTCTTTTTTAAAAAGACACTATCTTTTTTCATTTTAAATAACAATCCCAGTTCCCACTCCCTCTTCTATCCATTTTCTCTAGATTCTCCCATACCACCCCATCCACTCCTCAGAGAGGTAAGGCACAGTGCTTTGAGGAAGGTACAAGCTCCTCCCTACTATATCTAGGCTGAGCAATGCATCCATCCAAAGAGAATGGGTTCCCAAAAGACAGTACAAGCAGTAGAGAAAAATCCTGGTGCCACTGCCAGTGGCCCCACAGTCTGTCCCAACCATAGAACTGTTACCCATATTCAGAGGGTCTAGTTTGGTCCTATACCAGTTCTTTCACTGTCTGGCTGGAGTTGGTAAGCTCCTAATTATCTCAAGTAAAGTGTTTCCGTGGGTCTACGCATTATGGTCTTGATCTTTTCCCTCATATTTTCACTCCTCCACTCTTCAACTAGAAATTGGGAGCTTGGCTCAGTGCTCTGCTTCAGGTCACTGCCTGTTTTCAACAGTTGCTGGATGAGGGTTCTATGGTGACATTTAAGATATTCATCAATCTGACTATAGGGCAAGGCCAGTTTGGGCATACTCTCCACTATTGCTTAGGATCTTAGCTGGGCTCATTCTTGTGGATTCCTTGGAATTTATCCAGTGCCATGTTTCTTGTTAGCCCCATAATGACTCCCTCAGTCAAAATATCTCTTTCCTTGCTCTCCATCTGTGTCCTTTCTTCATCTAGGCTATCCTGTTCCCTCAAGTACTCCTCCTCCCTCTTCTTCTTCCCTTCTCTCTTCTTCCTTCCATTTGTCCCCTACCCCTACACTCCCAATTTTGTCACATGGTCTTGTCCATTTTCCCTTTCCAGGTGGATCTATATATTATTTTCTTAGGGTTCACCTTGTTACTTAGCTTCTCTAAGGTCAAAGAATATAGGCCCATTATCCTTTCCTTTACACCTACTATCCACGTATGATTGAGTACATACCATGCTCATCTTTCTGGGTCTGGATTGCCTCACACAAAATGTTTTTCTAGTTTCATCCATTTGCATGTAAATTTCAAGATGTCATTGTTTTTTTACTGCTGAGTAGTATTTCATTGTGTAAATGTACTATATTTTCTTTATCCATTCTTTGGTTGATGGGTAACTAGGTTGCTTCCAGGTTCTGGCTAATACAAATAATGCTGCTATGAACATAGTTGAACAAATGTCCTTGTAGTATGATTGAGAATCATTTGGGAATATGCCCCAGAGTGCAATTGCTGCGTCCTGAGGTAATGTCAATTCCCAATTTTCTGAGAAACCACCATACTGATTTCCAGAGTCACAGTACAAGTTTGCATTCACACTAGCAATGGAGGAATGTTTTATTATTCCACATCTTTTCCACATAACTATCATTGATGTTTTTGATTTTAACCTTTCTGACTAGTGTAAGATGATATCTCAGAGTCATTTTGGTTTGCATTTCCATGATGACTAAGGATGTTGGACATTTCCATAAGTGTCTTTTGGCCTTTTGATATTCTTATGTTGAGAATTCTCTGTTCAGTTCTATACTCCATTTTAACTGGATTATTTGGAATTTTAATGTCTACTTTCTTGAGTTCTTTACATATTTTGGAGATCAGTCCTCTGTCTGATGTGGGGTTGGTGAAGATCCTTTCCCATTGAGTAGGCTGCCTTTTTGTCTTATTGACTGTGTTTTTTGCTTTACAGAAGCTTCTCAGTTTCAGGAGTTCTCATTTCTTTATTTTTGCTCTCAGTGCCTGTGCTTTTGGTATTATATTTCGGAAGTGGTCTCCTGTGCCCATGCATTGAAGGATGCTTCCCATTTTCTCTTCTATCATGTTCCATGTGGTCATATTTAACCCACTGGGACTTGAGTTTTATGCATGGGGATAGATATGGATCTGTTTGCATTCTTCTACCTCTTGACTGCCAGTTATATCAGTACCATTTCTTGAAGATGTTCTCTTTTTTCCCATGTATAATTTTAGCTTTGTCAAAAACTTGGTGTTCATAATTGTGTAGATTAATACCCATGTCCTTGATTCAATTCCAGTGGTCAATCACTCTATTTTTATGGCAATACCAAGCTGTTTTCATTAGCTTGAAACTAATTTAATCATTAGTTTCAGGGATGGTGATGCTTCTAGAAGTTGCTTTATTGTAAAGGATTGTTTTGGTTATCTTGGGTTTTTTGTTTTTCCATATGAAGTTGATTATTGTTCTTTCAAGGTCTGTGATGTATTGTGTTGAGATTTGATTGGGAATTGCATTGAATCTACAGATTGTATTTTGTAGGATTGCTATTTTTATTTTGTTGATTCCACATATTCAAGAGCATGGGAGATCTTTCCATTTTCTGGTATCATCTTTAGTTTCTTTCTTCAAAGACTTGTTGAGTAGGTCTTTCATTTCTTTGGTTAGTGTTACCCCAAATAGTTTATGTTATTTGTGACTATTGTAGAGGGTGATGTTTCTCTGATTTCTTTCTCAGCTTCTTTATCATTTGGATATAGGAAGGCTACTGACATTCTTTTGAGTTGATCTTGTATTCTGCCAAGTTATTGAAGGTATTTATCAGCTGGAGGAGTTCCCTGTTAGAGTTTTTGGGGTCCTTTGTATATACTATTATATTGTCTGCCAATAGTGAAAGTTTAATTTCTTTCTTTCCAATTTGTATCCCCTTGATCTCTTTTTGTTGTCTTATTGCTATACTCAAGAGCTATGTTGGATGTATAAGAAGAGAGTGGACAGCCTTGTTTTGTTCCTGATTTTAGTGGAATCATTTTGAGTTTCTCTCCATTTAATTTAATGTTGGCTGTCAGTTTACTGTATATTGTTTTTACTATGTTTAGATATATTTCTTGTATCCCTGATCTCTCTGAGACCTTTAACATGAAGGTGTGTTGGATTTTGTCTATTGCTTTTTCAGCATCTAATGAGATGTTCATGTGGTTTTTTTTTCAGTTTATTTATATGGGAGATTACATTGGTAGAATTTTGTATGTTGAACCATCCCTGCATCTTTGGGTTGAAGCTGACTTGATCACAGGCAGGTTTTGCAGCACTTTGTAGTATGACCTAATACTTCTTTAGATATCCTTGGTCTCTGTTGTTATCTCTCCCTTTTCATTTATGATTTTGTTGATTTGGATGTTTTCTGTCTGTTGGATAAGGGTTTATCTATCTTGTTTATTTTCTCAAAGAACCATCTCTTTGCTTCATTGACTCTTGGTACTGTTTCTTTGTTTCTATTTTATTGATTTCAACCCTCAGTTTAATTATTTCCTCTCATCTACTCCTTCTGGGTGAGTCTGCTTCTTTTTTTTTTAATGTAGGGACTTAGTGTCTTTTTATAGGTGAATTGAGTCCATTGGTACTAAGAGATATTAATGACCTGTGATTGTTAATTCCCTTGACTTTTTGATTGTAGTGTTTGAGTGTTTCCCTTCTTTGGGGTTTGCTAGTGTGAGGTTATCTGTTACCTAAATTCTTTTGGGTATTATTGGCTTTCCTGGGTTGGGGTTTTCCTTATAGTACTTTCTTTAGGGCTGGAATGTGAATATATATTGTTTAAATCTTCTTTTGTCACGGAATATCATGTTTACTCCATTGATGGTGATTTTGAAAGCTTTGCTGGGTATAGTAGTCTGAGCTTGCATCCATGGTCTTTTAGTGACTGCAACACATTTGTCCAGGACATTCTGGTTTTCATGGTTTACATTGAGAAGTCAGGAGTAATTCTGATGGGACTGCCTCAATGTGTTACTTGACCTTTTTCCTTTGCAGCTCTTAATATTCTTTCTTTATTCTGTATGCTTTATGTTTTGATTATTATATGGTGAGGAGATTATTTTGGTACAGTCTATTTGGTGTTCTGTATGTTACTTGTACCTTCTTTGGGATATCCTTTTTTAGGTTGGGAAAATTTTCTTCTATGATTTTGTTGAATATATTTTCTGTGCCCTTGAGTTAGAGTTCTTCTTCTTCTATACATATTATTCTTAGGTTTGGTCTTTTCATGGTGTCCCAGAATTGCTTTGACTTTCTCTTCATTTAATTTGATGTTAGCTGTCAGCTTGCCATGACCTCATGGTGATGCACAGATTAATGAAAATGGTTTAAATTAAGATGTAAGAGTTAGCCAATAAGAAGCTAGAGATAATGGGCCAAGCAGTGATTTAAATAAAAAAAAAACAAAAAAAAATTAAAAAAAGGTCTTGGAGAGATCAGGAATAAAAGTAACATATCTGAACATAATAAAAGCAATGTTAAAACAAGCTGACAGTCAACATCAAATTAAATGGAGATAAACTCAAAACAATCCCATTAAAATCAGGAACAATAAAAGACTGTCCACTCTCTTTATATTTATTCCATATAGTGCTGGCAATTCTTGCTGGGGCAATAAGACAAAAGCAGATCATGTGGCTACAAATTGGAGAGGAAGAAAAACTTTCGTTATTGCAGAAGATATGATAGTATTCATAAGTGACCCCAAAAATTCTACCAGGGAACTCCTACAGTTGATAACATCTTTAGTAATGTTGTCAGGGTTTCTGTCCTGCCTGGTTCCTACAGTCATTAAATTCCAAAGAAATCACACAGAGGTCTACATTAAATATAAACTGATTGGCCCATTAACTCAGGCTTCTTATTAACTCTTATAATTTAAATTAGCCCTTTATTCTTATCTATGCTAGCCACGTGGCTTGGTATTTTATTCAGTGAGGTAGTCACATCTTCTTCTTCTGTGGCTGGGTCATGATGCCTGCTAACTAGGACTTCCTTCTTCTCAGAATACGGCTGTTCTCATTGACCTGCCTCTATTTCCTATCTGGTTGTCCCACCTATACTTCTTGCCTGGCTACTGGCCAATCAGTGTTTATTTAAAAATATAATTGATAGAATACAGATCATTGTCCCACACCAGCAAGACACCAGAGTAACTAAAAAAAAATCTGTAACCCTTCTATATACAAATGATAAAAAAATCTAAGAAAGAAATCAGACAGACATCACCCATTACAATAGCCATAAAGAATATAAAATATCTTGAGGTAACTCTAACAAAACTAGTGAAAGACCTGTATGACAAGAACTTTAAGTCTTTGAAGAAAGAAATCGAAAAGGATATCAGAAAATGGAAAGCTTTTCCATGCTCTTAGATAGGTAGGATCAACATAATAAAAATGGTAATCTTACCAAAAGAAATTGTAGACTCAATGTCTTTTTTGAGATGGTACTCTCCATTTTTGGGCAACATCAATGAACAGTCTTTTCCTGATTTCTGGCACAAGAGAAACATCTGATCTTCTATAACCTTATGGGGCAGAGGTAAATTTCATGATGTGTTTAATTCAATGTAAGGTATGTGACCAGGATCATGGAGGAGCCAGGTGTTATAAACTGAGAGTAGTTAGGTCACAGCACAGATAACTCCTACATTCTTTTTCCAAGAGTGAGCTGCAGGACATGTAACCTAAGGCTGTGGGAATGTGGGCTAGAGCTTCAAACATGTATCTTAACACAAAGTAGCAGGGACCATGTCTTGACAATGGATGAGAACTCAGAGTATGTCTGGAGTCTTGTAAGATTGAAGCTTGAGTGGAGACTAAGGTTTGTCTTTGTAACCAAAAGGAGAGGACAGAGAGGGACAGAGTCTCAGCAGCAGGAAGCCCATGGTGAACTGGAAACAGTAAGGGAAGGTGAACCAGATTGTTTTATACCCCAGGTTTATTATCGTTGGCCATTATTTTCTGAAAACTGATGTTCCCATCTACGGCAGCATCTCCCTCTAAATGAAAATTAGAGAAGGGTGGGCCACAGAAATGTCTCAGTGTGTAAAGACACTTGCTGCCAAGGCTGTTATGCTGATTTCAATCCTAGATTCAATTTGGTGGAGAACAAACTCTCTCATGCACCTAAGCTCCATATAAGTGCAGTAACATTTTCTCACTTTCTCACCCGTACACTGATGCATGCATGAGTAAACACACATATTCTCCCTCTCTCATGCAGATACCTAAAATTCATAAGTAACTGTAAATTAATAGTCAATCTGTGGCTTTTGCCTATTTTCTTTCTTTTTTTTAAGAACATCTGAATTTTTTAATCCTTCTTTACAGGTTACCTAGACCACTTTTGATTAAGAAAACTGTAGAAAGTTAGTAACTGCCACAAGCAGACGCCAGGTGGTGGCAGGTGTCAATTTTCCACAGAGTCCTGCTTTGCGGGGTATCTGAATGCACTGCTCGGGGGCTCTGCTCAAACTTGCTGGAATCACTTATGGCAGATTTTAGTCCACAGGTCGCTTTTCCCCATATTTCTTTGTAAACTCTTCAGCATTCTTACAGAATTTTTTACGGTCCTTAGAGTATTCTTCAGCTAGGTCAGCCCGGAGTGGGTGCTCAGGCTGGGGGTCATTCACCAGTGCTATGAGGGACTGGATTACTTGGTCAGTTTTGGTGGCTGGCTTCCAGTTTTCAGCACTAATTACCGGCAGACAGACCTGCCCCTTCTCATCAATGTTAGGGTGGTAGATCTTGGTTTTAAATGTGATCTTGGGTGGTTTGAATGGGTACTCTGCTGGAAAGTTGATTTCAATTCTGAAGGCCCCCTTGTCATATAGAGGGTTGTCAGGAACAATAAGCCCTTGCCAAGTCAATAAATTAGCTTCATCAACCTGGACGTTACGGAAGTTTTTCATTCCACATTTGCGGATCTCTTCAAGCTCCTTCATCAGCCTCCTGCTGGCCGCCATCTTGGATCTGGTGCTGCTGCTTTCCCCTTGCCTATTTTCTTATTTACCAACACAAGATTCTTTAAATCCGTGCCCTTATATCATCATTCATTCTTTCATTCATTCTTCCACTTGTGTGTGAGCCTTTCCAGGCACTGGAGCATCTCAAAACAGCAGCAGCATTTTGTCCTGCCAAAGCTCTAATTGCAATGCACCCAAAGGCAGACAGGAATTTGGCATCTAGAAAGTGAATAGGGATTGACTAGAACTTCAAAGGAAAAAAGGAAGAGAATGAGAAAGGATGGCTGGAAACATGGCCAGTGTTTAATACCACAAGGTGCTCTTCCAGAAGTCACGAGTTCAGTTCCCAGCACCTATGTGAAATGGCTTCCCAAAGTTACCTAATTCCAGCTCCAGGGACTTCATCCAGTCCCTAGGCATTCACTAATCAACTGGACATCTTTTTCTGAGTATCATCATGTAGAAAACAGCTGTTCCAGTATCCAGGCCCTTAGCAAACTGTTCTGATAGGCCTATAAAACTTTACAGGAATGTCAGGGAACCCTAATGGAGGGACAGAAGATATGAGACCTACTGATGGCTTCATGTCCTCAGGGATTGAGTCTAGCAAATTCTCTTCTGCAGGCAAGTAGTAACAGATGGTGCTCACTTGGACAGCTGTCCTGTCCCTGTGTCAGGGCCATATTCATACCTGCGGCTTCTTTGTTACTATGGCAACATTCATTAACAATATGTGTTATTACTGGAAAGGAGACACATAATTACAGTGTGTACATCTGTCTCACAGACCATGGGTGACAGAGAAGCACGTATCTAGTGTCTTCGCCCTGGTGACCTTCTCAGGTATATGTGAAGCAGGTGCAGCTGCTTTTCACAGACTCTCCCTGATTTTGGCAACTGGCAGCTTGAAAAGATGTCTGCTCTATGAATTAAAAACAATGGAGAGGTAGCTTTGATTATAGACCTAACCTACTCACCTCTTGATAATTTCTGGCAAATTCTAGAACTCCATAGCCCAGTTATAGGTCAGGAAATTTTGTGTGTTTTCTGGCATTCGGCTATCACTATTCCAGAAAGGCAAAGGAAAGTTCTTTGCTTTGTACCTTCCAAAAGATCCTGCATACAACACAGGTCTCTCTTCTCAGGGAGTCAGTGATTTCAAGCTTTAGGGTCTTCCTGTCATTGTACCACATTGTACTCTTTAAAGCAAAAATAATTTTGGGGATTGGGCTTAGATCCTAGGTATTAGGAACAAAGGTCTCATATGGAGAATATTAGAGTCCTAAATTTCAAATCCATATCTGCCAAACACACCTGGCCTGACCAGGCATAGTCACAGCAAGTTCTTGCTCACTGACTTCTACCAGTCAGATCTGCCTCTGAAAACATTTTCCTGTGAGTGCTAGAGAGATGGCGCAGTGGTTAAGAACTCTTGTATCAGACCCAAGTCCTGTTTTCAGCAATCCATGCCTTTTCATAACCAATCTGTTATTGCCATTTCCAGGCTATTCAATGCTCTCTTCTAGATTATGGGGACATAGGGCATACTTGTGGTTCACAGATATACATGTTGTAAAAATAACCATACATGTGAAAACAAAGGAAAGAAGTAAGTAAGGAAGACATGAAGGAAGAAAGATAGATAAAGTGAAAGAAATGATACAGCAAGCTGCCTTTCAGGAATAACCTTGCTATGGCTCTTACCTATACAAAACAGCATCACAAGCCAAGAGAATTGTTATTATTCAAGCTCACCTTTAACCCATTGTCTTCTCTCACCTAGATCATTCTATGACTCATCCTTTCATTTTGGGGATCCATGCCTCCTCTCAGTCACCATCAAACACCTGGAAATATTGGCCCATGTTGTGATCCAGTCTGGTCATTTAGTTGAATGTCAGACCCACTCTGGTCTCACGTGTAAGATTTCTATCAATAAATCCTGAGGACTGTTTGTGGGTGTTTCTCAGGGAAGCTAAATAAGGAGTCATATTCTGTCCTGTTTAGGACTTCCTTAAACGTCATTGCCTGGGAGGACACTGGTCCAGGTCCAGCAGTGGATATAAGTACACCAGGAGGGATACAGCACTCCTTGTTGCAAGGCAGGCAGTGACTTAGTGAGGTCCAGAAGAGAAAATGGACATCTGAATCCAGATCTTAAGTCTGTATCAGCAAGCTCTGTAGCTCATCTCACACATGTTAAAGAGAGTTTCTCCCTCACAGGAGAGGAGACCTACCATCTCTGAGTACTGAGGACATTCAGCATCTGACTGTGACTCATCTTCTGCCTAGTTCTATAAGTACATGGATTGGGTGTGGATGTTAGAAAGACCAACTGTGATGGATAGAGGTCTTTCCAAGTGTCAGAGGTCACACAAAGGGCCATCTTCTCTCTGTTGTCTTTATAGCATTGTTACTCAAGCCACCATTAATGTAACAATTCTAACCCCATGGAGGTTGAGGATGTCAGCCTTAGAGCATGTGTATGAGTGTCAGAGTAAAACTTACCTGTGGGGGATAAATGGTCAAAGCCTCTTGGAAGGTGACAGGCTGAAACTGTGAGAGGGCAACTGGGCTCTCACTTATTCTATGTTACAACTGAAGCAAGGACCCCCTGAGTGTGTAATCTGGAAATGAATGACTGCCACCCAAGGTGACCTGTTGCATGGAGAGTGGGCCTTTGTTCCATCCCGGCAGACTGACTAGCTTACACCCAAAATAACCACACAGAAACTGTATTAATTAAATCACTGCCTGGCCCATTATCTCTAGCCTCTTATTGGCTAACTCTTACATCTCGATTTAACCCATTTCTATTAATCTCTATATCACCACAAGGTCGTGGTTTACTGGTAAAGATTCAGCATGTCTGATTCTGGTGGCTCAATGGCAGTTCTCTCACTCTGCTTTCTTTCTCCCAGAATTCAGTTCTGTCTTCTCCGCCTACCAAAGTTCTGCCATATCAACTAGGCCAAGGCACTTTCTTTATTCATTATCCAATGAAAGCAACATACAAACAGAAGGAACTCCTACACCATTTCCCCTTTTCTGTTTAAATAAAAAGGAAGGATTTAACTTTAACATAGTAAAATTACATATAACAAAACAGTTATTAAGCAAGAATTACAGTTACAATATTTATATCTGCTTTATCTTTTATCATAACTAAGGGAAAACTGTAACTATAACTATAAATTTTTCAACTTCATCAAAGACTCTAGAAGGATATAATATTACCTAAGTAAACAGGAAGTGCATTGTAAGTAACTTCCAAAACTCTAGAATTGACAGAGACATCTCACTGCCTGGACAGTCACCCAAAGTTTTTTATATCATTGGGGCATGCAGACTTTTCCATGAAACAGGAAATTTCAAAGACAGCTCAGTCACTTTTTTTCTGTGTCCTGCAGAATGTCTCACAGACTTCTTTTTATGAAGCAAAACCCACAAAGGTACATCTTACCTTCTGGCAACTTCAGCAGTCATTTCTCTGTGGGTTTTGCATGTTCAGTGAAGCAGTTCAGCAAGAGCAGTTTCTTGCCCAAATATCTAGCAAACTCCATAAGGAGCCTCTTCAATACCCATCTTCTTCTTGAAGTAGCTGGTGCTACCAGGAGCAGATGCGTCTTATTGTCATGAAAAGCCCTAAGTTATTAAAACATTTTAAATGCCATATTCTGTAGTCTTTAAAAGAGATGAAGAATATCTATCTGAAATATATCTATGCACATATAGAAAATATAACATGACTACAAACTTGACTATTATACATGATTATCTATTAACCTATATTTCTTAATTGTACATTACATTTTTAAATGAGCTACACAAACACAATACCTTAATCAAGATCAGAAATACATATAACAAAATTGACCTTAAATTTGTATCAATAAATCAAGATTTATACCAATGTAATTTATTCATATCTATATCATATTCCCCTTTAAATGTGAAAGAACATTTATAAACAATATTTGGGAATATAGGTGCATTTTTTCTCTCCAAACTGCTTCCTGCTGTATGGGGGCACTATTAATCAGGTCCTTCATGGTGTATCCTGTGTGCTAGGTTCATCTCAGTCAGCAGTTGGGTGAAGCATTGTCTTTGTGGGGGTGTTCACAGCAACCTTTCAGGGGGTCTTGTTCTGTGAAGCCATATTGGTGTAGAAGCAATCCACAGGTTCTCATCTTCTGTGAAAACATAAAAAGCACCATATCTTTAGACCCAAATTCTGAAGTCAAGATACCTTTATAATATACATACTGGTTTAGTTTAGCAGCACATACAATGAATTGTGTCTGTGTACTTAGCTTCTTCACAGTTAAAAATCAAAGAAAACACAATAATATACAGAATCCCAACTCTCTGTGAATTTTACATTTTTACGTGGCTTATTTTTCTTTATTCCTTTTAATCTATCAATATTTGCACTACCTGTCTCCTTAAAGACTTTACCCCCCTTTTTATGCCATTGTATACTTTTTCTTCTCTCTCCTAAGCCTAAGTACATTTATCTAACACTGTGACCCATTTAGAGGTCTTTTATATCTGTTTCTGTCCAATTGTGAATCTGTAATTCTTTACTGTCCAGGAACACTTTTGCTTTGTGCTTTTAAAATGCTAAGATCTTAAGAATCTAAGCTGTGACAATCCTAGGTCAAATACAGGTACTGTGGGCTTGCTCCACCCAGCCCACCATGGTAGAGACACTTGTGCCTCTGAGAGCCAAGCACACTGCCCCACTTCCAGGCACAAAGCTGGTCCATGTTGCCATCAAGCAAGCTGCAACAATCAATCTGCTCAAAACCCCATCCAAATGCTCTATCTCCCAAAAGAGTCAGAGGTTGTGCTGGTGGCACAGCCCAGAAACTGGTATTTCAAATCTGCCCCTTTATAGTAGACCTGATCCCACCACCTACCCAGGCAGGAAGAGCCAAACTACGGGCATGGTCTCAGCTACTTTACTCTTACCCCTGAGTGGGCACACAAACACCTGAGCCCACAAATGCTCCATAGCTGGAGTTTGCACTGGCGGCAGGGCACGGCTTTTTTTAATGCTGCTATTGCTGAGTCAGGAAAATCTCTCTGTGGTATGCCACCAGCAAACAGCAAAAAGCTGTGTTAGACTCTGTTTTTTATGTGTGTCTAGAATTAAGCTCTTTCATGTTTTAAGTGGATTTAGTCCATCATGTTGGTGCCAAACTTGACCCATTCATTCTGAATATTACTTGTGAGTATTTTTTTTCCCTCATCACTATAACTGCCTACATGCAGAGAGTTAGAGCTGAGGCACTCACTATTGGGTACTGACACAGGCCCAACACAGAGACACCTAGGCTGGCCAGGGAGTCCTACCCTAGCCCAAGCACATGCACTAACAATAGAAAATATCTTAGGGTAATTATAACCAAGTGTTGTGGTTTGAAAGAAATTGGCCCCCAAGGAGTGACACTATTTGAAGGTATGGCCTTGTTGAAGTAGGTATAGCCTTGTTTGAAGAAATGTGTCACTGTGGTGGTGGACTTTGAGATCTGTTTTGCTCAAACTTTACTTTTATGACTGAATGACCATTTCCTATTGCTAGGAAGATGTAAGTCTCTCAGCTACTTCTCAAGCCCCATATCTATCAGCATGCTGCCAAACTCTCCACCATGATGACCATGGGCTGAGCCTCTGAACGTATTAGTGAGGTTCCCCAATTAAACATGTTCCTTTATAAGAGTGGCCATGTTCATGGTTTCTCCTCACAGCAATAAACATCTTATCTAAGATACTAAGCAAGTCAAAAACCTTTATGAGAATAACTTCAAGTCTTTGAAGAAAAATTTGGAGAAGATATCCGATGATGGAAAGATCTCCCTTGCTTATGAGTTGGTGGGAATAAAAAATTGAGTATCTTACCTAAAGTAATCTACAGATTCAATGAAATTCCCACCAAGATTCTCAAACAATTCTTTACAGAGCTTCAACGAACAATACTCTACCTCTTATGGAAAACCAAAAAAAAAAAAAACAAAAAAACAAGATAGCTAAAATAATAAAGGGACTTCTAGAGGTATCACCATCCTTGATATCAAGCTTGACTACAAAGTTATAGTAATAAAAACTATATTGAATTGACATAGAAACAGACAAGTGGATAGGAGGTAAGGGGACAAAGTGGTCAGAGGGACTGGGAAGAGAGGAGGAAGGGGAAATTGTCATCAGGATGCAAAAATAATAAATAAAGACACAAAGCAAACATCAACACCCAAAAGGAAAATAGAGTCTCAATCAACTAAGAGAAGTCAGGCTGTAAATTTCTGTAAATGATTGTCTTATTTGACATAGGAGTTCCCAGACCTCTGTGGGCAGCATTGTTCCTAGGCAGATGGTCCTTGGTTGTATAAGAAACTAGCTAATCATGAGCCAGAGTGGGACCCTGCAAATGAGCCAGCAAGCATCTTGTTTTCTTCCTTAACTTCAGTGCTATAATATAACACAGCCCCAGTAGGGAAATGGAATCTACTATTTCTCATAAATTCCTCTTTTCCATTTTTTTCCTATACTGTGTTCTATGTTTCTTTCTCTTGGGATGACAAAAACCCCAAGAGAAAGAAACAGAACACAGCATAGGGAAGATGTAACTATTTGAAGCAATGTGAGTTGTGTTAAAGAGAAAACTTCTTTCACACCCTCGGAGCAAAGAGTAGGTAGGATTTAGATAGCCGTGATTGGCCAGAAAGTGAATGTGCAGTTCCCTACATTAGTGTCCCCTTATTTTTTTTTTATCAGAAAGGATTTCTCTGTGTAACCACAGCTGTCCTGGTACTCGCTCTCTATAGCAGACTGTTCTGGATATAAGAAATCCTCTTTCCTCTGTCTCCTTAGTGCTTGAAGTAAAGTCTTTCACTGCATGCTCAGCTGTATACTCTCCTTTTAATCTCAAGAGAAAAGTCCTTAGATTTCTTCAGAAGTTTCCTGAGAACAAAGCTCCTCCTGAGAATGCCCTTCCTCTGGATTCAGACTATTTCCAACTATAATTCAGGGCTTCCCAGGAGAAATCTGGAACCCTGTCTAGACCCATATTATAGTAGAAGGAATTAGGAGTCCTGAAGAGCACAGTGATGAGGATGACAGGCCCTGCATCCTACCTGTGCTAAAAATATCAGGGTATTTCACATTTGGCTTCTTGACCTTGCCTACCGTAACCCTAGACATGGGGATTGGACTTCTCCCAGTGATTTCCAGAAGGGCAAAGCTGAGCATATGCTCAACGCTCCAAAAATTGTTTCCTTGAGCATACTGCTTTCCATCTCTTTCCCTACTAATCTTGAGCTTCCTCCCTAGACCCTGCTGTGACCTACTGGCTCTTTCCTTTGTCTGCGAAAACCTTTCTCCATGGGGACCATGAAGTTATGCTCCCTCCTGGCATCTCTCAATGGGGGAAGCCAAGATTAGCACCTGGAAATCATCTAGAAAAGGGCTGAGGTGACTCAGGAAAATCAGAGAGGACCTGTGCACACCCAACACATAATGCTATAATGTAGTCTTGAAACCCTCCACAGGAAGAGGGAGCTTACAGTCCTTTCAAGAACACACAGGTCACCTCTTCCTCAACAATGAGCACATGAAACTCCTCACACAACTGCTCTTGGGCTTCATTCCCGGAGAATTAATTTGACTGGTGACATTAGTGATAAAGCACTGATCTTCATCCCTAGTCATCACTCAGCTGATGACTTTCCATTCCTCAGAGGCATTTCTGTCTCCTTCCTGCAGTGATTACATAAATACCTCATTCCAAGCGCATTGAGAACACAGGGTAGACTGGGTGCTCAGCGTGGTCTCTGTGACAATGATGGAGGCTCCCTTTTTGGTGCTGACAGACCCAAGGCAAGGACACAATAGGTGTCATCCCTAGGATGAGCCATTGTTCTCTGAGGGCATGTGAATGCTTATCCGCATTGTTGCTCAATGAGTTGCTCGACTGAGAAACATAAAGGGAAGTTGAGAGGGATTCTGAGGGGGTAGAAACGCTTGAGCAGTGCCTTGGACTCAAACTCCACCACTCAAAGCACATTGGATTCTGGAAAGTGCTCCTGTCTGAGAAGAATCTCAGCCCAGAAGGAGGAAGAACAGCAGAGTCTGTGTTCTGTGTTGGAGCGGAAACTGTTCTCAGAGGAAGGACAGCAAGTGAGATTAATGGAGGAGTCCGCTGTGCTCCTCTACAAGGGGAGTATTCCTTGGCAGGGGCTTCTGCTCACAGGTAAGGGTACCCACTTTCTCAATGTGGGGGGACTTCTGCTCACAGGTAAGTGTACCCACTTTCTCAGTGTGTGGGGGATTTCTGCTGTTGAGTAAGAGTACACACTTTCTCAGTGTGTGGAGGACTTATGCTCACAGGTAAGTGTACCCACTTTCTCAGTGTGGTGAGGACTTCTGATCATGGGTAAGTGTACCCACTTTCTTAGTGTGTGTGGGATTTCTGATCATGGGTAAGGGTACACAATTTCTCAGTGTGTGTGTGACTTCTGCTTACAGGTAAGGGTACCCACTTTCTCAGTGTGTGTGGGACTTCTGCTCATGGGTAAATGTACCCACTTTCTCAGGGTGTGGGGAGGGCCTTTCAGAGGTAGCCAGGAGTCTGATAAAGAGGACAGGATTTTGGGAGGAGACTCAAGGTTTCTGTTTGTAGTTATGGTGCTGAAGGTACAGTGAGGGACAGGGGCTCAGCAGCTTGGAGTTCTCAGGGGACAGGAGGTGATAATGGTAAAAGAAAAGCCTAAAGGACACCACATTCATAGTGGATTTTATTGGCTGCACTGTCCTTAAGACAGCCGTTTTCAACCATTACAGCATGACCTTTCAAATAGAAATCAAATTGGTGGGTCAGCAAGATGTTTCAGTGTGTAAAGATTTGACAACCTGAAAACAAATCTTAGCTCCCACACAGTAGATGGAGAGAACAGACACCTGCGGGCTCTACCCTGCCCTCCACATTGGTGCTGTGTCATGTACCCACACATGCACAAGTCTAACACACGTGCCCCCAAACAGATTTGTGACATCCATATTTATATTTGCCCAAGGAGTCAGCAGCCTTCACAAATACACACATAAATTCATGAAGTGTAAATTCATTTATTTTACACCTGAATGTAATTATTGCCAAAAGCTCCAAACCTAGGACTTATGAAGAAAAATCAATGAAGACACATTTCTCTTTCCATCCTTCCTTTTTTCTTTATCCACTTGTATTTGGGTCATTTTCAGGAACTGAACCTCCCAAAATGTTTAGACTAATCCTACCCTTACAAATTCCTGGTTTTGCTAGGCAGTGGTAGTTCAGCCTTGGGAATACAGGACTTGGGAAGCAGTGTAGATGATTTCTGAGGTTTGATGTCCAGCCTGCCTGCAGAACAAGTTTTAGGACAGCCAAGGCCACAAAGAAAAACCCTGTCTCAAAAACAAAACAAAACAAAAATAAAACCCGGAAACTAAAACAAAAACCAAATCCAAAAACAAAAACAAAGAAACAAACAAAAAGCACTGTTTTTAGTGTATCTGATGTCAGTATGTCTGATGAAGTCATGAATTGACGAGAATCACAAAGGGAACAGACACAAAATCAGAACATGAACTCTCCAGAAGAGGAATTCAGAGCAGCATTGCTCTTTACATGAAGTACACTATATAAGGAGGGTTATGGGACACTGAGTGAGAAACAAGGCAGACACCTGATCAGATAATTTCTAAGAGAGTTACTGACACACTCAGACACTCAAGAGAATCAATGAAAGTCATGCTGCTCATGTCCTCAAAGGAAGTTGGGCACAGCCCTACTCATAAAACAAAGCTGAGTAATGATCACACCTGCCTTATATTGGATTTTCTCAATTCCCTTCTAGTCTCCATTTTAAGCTCCTGGCATCTGTCCACAAATGCCCATATGACTATTGAAAAAGTGCCAGCCCTAGCTGCTGAAGGAGATGACATATTTTTCCATGTCAATGATCTGCCAGAGAATACTACAACCATAGCCTGGTTCAAAGGTCTAAGAAATACGACACAAGGAATTGGAGCATATGCACCGCTCTTAAATTTAAGTAGGCCAGGTCCTATGTACAGTGGTAGAGAGACAATATATCGCAATGGATCCCTGCTGGTAAAAAATGTCAACCCGACGGACACTGGATTCTATACCCTACGAACTTATAATAATCATGGAACTAGGACATCAATAACATCCGCGTACCTCCAAGTGCATGGTAAGTGATTCACTGTGAACTCTGTGAGCTAGGTGAGGTTCTTTTCACTGGACACATACAGAAGAGTGATCTGTGCCTAACTTCCCTGTTCACTGTGTCCCTGTGTTGGGGTTTGAGCATTTGGCTCAGTATACAAATGATGTACAATAATAGCAATAGATCAGAATGCTTCATTTGACTTAATCTTGCACACAGGTGGATGCATGATGGGTAACACAGCCAAGGATATCAGGATCTGTATAGACTCTAGGGATTTTTACCAGGGATGTTTCCTTGAGAAAAACTCTGAGGGAATCAATGTTGTACTTGGTTGTGGAAAACATGGGATCCTCATAGAGGTGTGAGCACTAGCATGCTCTGCCTTCAGACCTCCGTCTCAGACACAACTTCATTTTATAAGTGTTTTGAATTCCTGATGGCAGAGGGCAGCAGTGTTCCCTAGTATTTAAAGTGTTGTGATGTGTAGAACTAGACAGTGTACTCTCATGAGAGCCTTGGTTGGGCTATATTCCTTAGACAACTCCTTCAGAGAGTCAATAGGAAATAATAGATCACCAGCTGTCTAGGCCATTAACTAACTGTCCTGTTGGGCATATGAGATTTCACATTAAAGTCATGGTCCCTAAGGAGGAGGACTGAGGACACAGATTGTCCTGAAAAGTGTTTGTCTTCTGGGTCCAGCTTGGGGAATTCTCTTGGGAAATGGTTATTTTCGAGACAGGAGCTATATTTCTGCCAGTGATGGCCAGAGATGTCACCAGGACACACAATGAACTGGCAGAAAAGTATGTGCCCAAACCAACAACTTACGTTGTAGTCTTGTTCCATCCCTGCTTGTACAGACCTGGAAATCATGGTCACAGCTTTCTTAGACCTACTGACTGCTTAATGTGTCTGCTACATTGCCAGGAGACCATGTTCTGTTTTCCACTTTTTGTATTTCCTTTGGGAAAGTCATGGTATCCAAAGGGAATCAACTATATAGAGGCCCAAGGCCTCTCAGAAAGACCATGGAGCACAGGGGCAGACCCATTATACAGTTCAACAAACAGAGGACATGGAACATGGTCTTGACAATTTTGCACAGGATGAAGGATCTCAGAGCCTTTTTCTGGAGTCAGGTCACCTCCTCCCATACACCCAAGATGTGAGATTCTTGACAAATCTTGGGCCTTTGACCTTGGTCAGAACCCAGTCTGATGGTGACTCTAGTAAGAACAATTTTGTTCTTCACCTGGTACCTTTGTACTTCAAGGGCAGTTTTGTTCCCTTACTTCTGGGAGCAAATTCCATGTTTCCAGAGCAATGAGAACACAGGGAAGACTGGGCACCCCGCCATGTTTCTTTGTCACACAGTTGTGCAGATTTTCCTTTATTTTGGTGCTGACAAGCCTAGGCCAGGACACAGGAGTATGCAGTTCTAGGGTCAGCTTCTATTATCTCATGTTACAAGAATGGTCCTTGCCCTTGATTCTCACTTTGTTCTAGAGGAGAGAAACATAAGGAGAGAATGGGAAAAGAACATGGGGTAGCACTGAAAGTAGAGGGGAAAAGCCATGCTTTGAACACAGACCCACCCTCAGCCCAAGGGAATCTGGGAGATGCTCTTTCCTGGGAAGAGGCTCAACTCATATGGGATATGGGGAAAGGGCAGCAGAGTTTAGAAGCTGTGCTGGAGCAGAAGTACCTCAGAGGGATGACAGATAAGTCTATGCAGATAATGAAGGCTTCCTCTGTACTCCTCTTCAAAGGTGTACCACATCACAGGTCACAGATGAGGAGACCAGGACTTGAAAGTGTTTGAGAGGAGAGTACTGCCATATTATCTGGGGTTCCCTGAGTGGCACAAGGACATGAAAGCAGTGCCAGTGTTTGTAAGGGGAAGATACAGAGTGGGAAAGAGGTTCAGGATTATGATGCTCTCATTGAATGTTAAAAAGTAAGGGAGGGTGCTTCCTTACTCTTGCACAAAGTTAGTAAGCATGACCACAATATTCTGAAGACTGGTGCTCTCAGCTTGATTGCCCCTCCCCCAAAAAATCAAGCTGGTGTGGATTATTGACATGGTCCCCTGGATATGTCTTTGCTTCATTGTCTGGCAAGCTGAGACCAATGAACAGAAGTCCTTTGACCTCCACTTAAGTACTGTGTCCTGACCCTCCCCCATGCCAAATCCTTTCACTACTCACACACTAGTATAACCTGTAAACAAGTGTAAAAAATTAAAGCAAACGGAATTACTAATACCGTATTCCTAACCTTTGAGTTTCTTAAAGTGTATATCTATATAGGGTTCTGAGACATCATTCATTCATTCTATTTCCCCATGAATCTGAGTTTTTTTCTAGGCATCAATTTTTTAAAAAAAATAGAAAATTTATGGTTTTTATGATGTCTCAGTTTGAGTGGACCTGAAGTAAGGAAAGCTAGAAGGGAAATCCAGATGTTGACTGCAACCTCAAGAGGAATAGAACAACAAAAGTAGGAGTGAAGACAGAGAGTCTGTAAAGGAAGAGGTTGGACAGCCATCACCTCAACACCAATCCACTTTATATGAGATCAGGGATCAAAGCACTGCTTTCAAATCCTTGTGCCACTCAGTGGAGGGCAGTAAGCCAGAGCACTGATGACAACTGGAGAGAGACATATAGTGGAAACGACAAGTGGGAACACTGAGAATATGAAGGTCATATGCTGACATCCACCAAGTAGAATAGGGAGACAGTCAACAACAAAATTAGGCTGAGCAATAGACACAGCTGCTCAGGACACAGGGCCTCTTTCTAGTTAAATACTAATGGCTCAACTTAGGAGGATCTCTCTCTTCCCTTCTAGCTTTCGTTTGGAAGTGTGGGCGCCTTGGTACCTCTTCACAGTTCACCATTGAATCAGTGCCACCCAGCGTTGTTGAAGGGAGAAATGTTCTTCTACTTGTTCGTAATCCCCCAGAAAATATTGTAGAGTTTGTCTGGTTCAAAGGAGTGGTTGACTTCAAGAACATTTTGGGTATCCGAAATATAGCAGACAGGAAACCAACTGTATGGGGACCTGCATACAGTGGTAGGGAGAGGCTGTACAGTGATGGATCCCTGCTGCTTCATGGTGTCAGTGAGAAAGACCGTGGATTGTACACACTACGAATCTTGAGAGCAGATACAGGAAACGAAGAGGCACTAGTGCAACTCCAGGTGGAGAGTAAGTGATTCTCTTAGATTGTCCGGTGCTGGGTGCGGCGTAGACACACATGGCCTAGCCTCCCTTCCTTTTGCACTGTCTTCCCAGGTGGAAGTTTGAGTACTTAGTGTAGGACACCCATAGAGACAAATTGCTGTAGATCAGCTTTCATTTTCTGACTCCACCTGCAAAAAGAAAAAACCTGGAAAGTGAAAATTTTTGGGCCTGTTCAGTTCAGGGCAGGCGTCATCTCAACCCCATGTCTAGGAGTGTGTGTAGTATTTTATTGAAGGCAGTGAGGGAAAAGCTATGTAGACACCCAAGGGGGACAGTTCCATGTAGAGGATCTGACACTTTCAGGGGCACTTTTGGAAAGGAGGAGGTCATGTTTGTGTCCTTCATTAAGGGGCATAGACATATACCCACCTGCAAATATAGCCTGATTGATGAATCCATCTGCTCAAGCACAGTGATGACTTTTTTCTCTTTTCCCTCCCAGCTTATGTTTCTGTGTCCTGTAATCCTCTCACTTCTTCCCAACTCATGATTCAGCCATTGCCTCAGTATCCTGCTGAGGGTGAAAGCATATTTCTTCAAGTTCATAATCTTCCAGAAGACGTGAATGCCTTTTTCTGGTACAAATCAAAGAATAGGACGCCAGTCCTTAGAATTGTAGAATATGTCAGAACCATGCATTCTATCACTTGGGGACTTGCACACAAAAGAAGAGGAATGGTGTACTTTAATGGATCTCTGGTGCTCCACAATGTCACTGAGAAAGATGCAGGAATGTACACACTAGAAGTTTTAAACAAAAATTTCGATATTCAAAAAGCATATGTGGAATTTTCTTTAAAGAGTAAGTGATTCTCTATGGTCTCCAACTGCTGGGTGTGGCTTTTGCTAACTTCATACACTGAACTGTCAGGACTGGGCTGTGCCTCCTCTTACACCACTGCATTGTGTCTCCCACTAGAGTTTGGGTCCCTACTGCACGACACACATCGTTTAGACAAAGTGTAATAGATCAGAACACCTCCCCTGCAGAGAGGAGGACATGCACTGGGTAAATTCAGTCCCAGGATGTCAGTTCCAACCCAGACACTTGGATCTCTCATCTTGCACATGTCCCCAGAAAGACTCCATGGGAGTCAGGCCAGCCCAGGCTGATGAAGTCATGGGGTCTTCACAGAGAGCACCATGAATCCCTGATTCTAAAACTTTGCCTGGGATTGGATACAGTATGATATTGGGGAGTTTTTTTGTAACTGTGTGTTTAGATTTTCTGTCAGAGATAACATGAAATGTGACTTTACTGATTGTATGAGTCATGGGACTGACTTACCCATAGAGTGTCGAATCAACTGTGTACTACCATGACAGCTGTAGTTAGTAGGTCACCAGTGCATCTCCTTCTCCTGAGGCTCAGTAGACAAGTATCTGGTCCATGAAAAGTCAAGGCACCAAAGAAAGAAACCGAGGAGGCAGTTACTTCAGATTCCTCCTTCACTTTAGAAGCCCAGCCTAGGGAATTTCTTTCTGCAGGTAAATAGAACAGATGTTGATGATATGAGCAGTTCCCCATTGCAAGGTCAGACCATGGCTTGTAACTAAGCTTAGCTCATAGACATGGTCATGTTCACGCACTGTGTGTCCTATTATGGGGAAATGGAGATATAGGAAACAGTGCTTAAATCAGGCAATACATTCCCTGGGTGGCAGATTAAAAGCACAAAATATGTCTATAGTCACAGTACAAAAATTTTCCCACTGGTAGCTTTATAAAGTATGAACTAAAGAGGGCCTGGTTGAACTCTCTGGATGACTCCTATTTGGTATTCTCCTCTGTTTCTTCACAGAGAATGTGACACAGCCCTTTGTGCAAATCACCAACACCACAGTCGCAGGACGTAGATCTGTGATATTCACTTGCATTTCACCCGACACCGATGTCTCCATCCGTTGGATCTTCAATAAGGAGAATCTGCAGCTCACAGAGAAGATGACTCTGTCCCCAACAAAGTGTGGACTCAGAATAGATCCTGTCAGTAGCACGGATGCTGGAGAGTATCAGTGTGAGGTCTCCAACCAATTCAGTTCGAAGACCAGTCTCCCAGTCTCCTGGCCGTGATGAATGAGTGGCCTCTCCTCTCATCCTACAGCAGAGTGGGGGCATTCATTTATCAATGGAGTACAAAATGGAGAAGAGTTATGTGGTGAAAATGATTAGTTACTTACTATTCAGGTTCAACCAGCCTGGTGACTCACCTCTATAATCGTGGGATACACGTGTATACATGGGAAGGCCAAGAATTAAAGTGAGGTTGTCTTAAAAGGAAAATAAAGACATTAATATAGGAAACAAAAATTTAAAGGCCTGAAGAGCTTAGATTGCTGTTGAAATATATATATATATATTATTTTTTTCCTCAAAATTCATGGGAACTAATTTCAGGAATCCTCAAGTTTTTGTATGCTCTGAGTCTGCTGTGAAAATGGTGCCCTGTTTTCATTGGGAAAAATATTTCATATGCTCAAATACATTCCCTGTTTACCTAATTTACCCAAGCCCAATACTGCCTGAAGTGAGGAAGAATGACAGTCCTCCACTTGAAGTGTGGAAGAGTGACAGGAGAAGGGTCTGCCCGTGTTTCACTGCAGACATGACTGGTTTCTAAACAGCTTTGATTCCGTCTGCTTGATGTACAAATGTAAAATCCTTCATGTAAGTGCAGCTCATACAGTTTTCACCCTGAAATTATCATTCACTGTAGGACCTTGAGTCTTTTTCTTGTTAGCATGCCTCTCTTTCCATTTTTATTCTTCTCTATATATTACATACTGATGGCAGTTTTCCTCCCTTATCCCTAAATCCTACTTACTCTCTACCTCAGGCCCACTCAACTTCTGTTTCCCTTCAAAAACAAGCAGGCCTCCTAGGGATACCAACAGCACATAACTCTGTAAGTTATGTAAGAATTGCCACCATCCTTCGTATTAGAGCTGGGAGAAACATCCCAGTAGGAAGAAATGGGTCCAGAGGCCAGGCAAAAGAGTCACACCCATCTACATTACTACAACTTATATGCCGGTACCCTCGCTCAAACCCAGACACAGTCTAGGATTATAACTTCAGTCTCTCAATCCTCTATAAGCCCTGCTTGATTGTTTGTGTGTTCTATGATTTCATGGTGTTTTTGACACCTTTGGTTCCTACAAACCATGCTTTCCCATTTCTGTGGGGTTGCCCGGTATTTCGATGTGTTTGGCTATATTTCTCAGCATCTGTTCTTATTCATCGCTGGCTGATGCTGCTCTAATAAATATTAGGCTGTGCAGTATTCTACTAGTGTAACAGAATATATTTACTAATAATTTTATTGAAATATTTTTTTTTGATTTTCTTTATTGAAAGAAAAAAGAAAAAAAAGGAATTCCCACCTCTTCCCAGCCTCCCATTTCCCTCCCCCTCCTCCCATTCTTCCCCTCTTCCCCCCACTCCTCTCCCCCTCCCTCTCCAGACCGAAGAGCAGTCAGGGTTCCCTGCCCTGTGGAAAGTCTAAGGTCCTCCCCCCTCCATCCAGGTCTAGGAAGGTGAACATCCAAACTGGCTAGGGTCCCACAAAACCAGAACATGAAGTAGGATCAAAACCCCGTGCCATTGTCTTTGGCTTCTCAGCAGCCCTCATTGTCCGCCATGTTCAAAGAGTCCGGTTTTATCCCATGCTTTTTCAGTCACCATCCACCTGGCCTTGGTGAGTTCCCACTAGATCAGCCCCACTGTCTCAGTGGGTGGGTGTGCCCCTCGTGGTCCCGACTTCCTTGCTCATGTTCTCCCTCCTTCTGCTCACCGTTGGGACCTTGAGAGCTCAGTCCAATGCTTCAGTGTGGTTCTCTGTCTCTATATCAAACTTATATTATATTTAAGTTTGAAATCAACTTTGTTAGAAATTAGTATGGCCACCCCTGCTTGTTTCTTAGGTCCATTTGCTTGATAAGCCTTTTCCCAGCCCTTTACTCTGAGTAGTTGCCTGTCTTTGTGTTTGAGGTGTGTTTCTTGTAAACAGCAGAATGTTGGATCCTGTTTTTGCATCCAATCTCTTAGCCTGTGCCTTTTTATAGGTGAGTTGAGTCCATTAACATTAAGTGATATTAATGTCCAGTGGTTGTTCATTCCGGTCACTTTTCTAGTAGTAGAGTTTGTGTGTTTCCCTTCTTTGAGTTGTGCTGGTGAAGGGACTCTAGATGTCTGAGTTATTGTGGGCATTGTTGGACTCCTTGGTTTGTGATTTTCCTTCTATCACTTTCTGTAAGGCTGGATTTGTGGCTACATATTGTTTAAATTTGTTTTTATCTTGAAAAATTTTGTTTTCTCCATTTATAGTGAACGAAAGCTTGGCTGGGTATAGTAGTCTGGGCTTGCATCCATGGTCTCTTAGTTTCTGCAGTACATCTATCCAGGACCTTCTGGCTTTCATGGTTTCCAAAGAGAAGTCAGGTGTAAGTCTGATAGGTTTACCTTTATAAGTAACTTGGCCTTTTTCCTTTGCAGCTCTTAATATTCTTTCTTTATTCTGTATGCTTTGTGTTTTGATTATTATATGGCGAGGGGATGTTCTTTTTTGATCCAGCCTATTTGGTGTTCTGTATGCTTCTTGAATCTTCATAGGTATATCTTTCTTTAGGTTGGGAAAGTTTTCTTCTATAATTTTATTAAATATATTTTCTGGACTGTTGAGCTGTACTTCTTCTCCTTCTTCTACTCCTATTATTCTTAGGTTTGGCCTTTTTATTGTGTCCCAGATTTCCTGAATGTTTTGTGATGAGAGCTTGTTGGATTTGCTGTTTTCTTTGATCAGTGTGTTTATTTTCTCTATGGTATCTTCAGCATCTGAGATTCTTTCTTCAATCTCTTGTATTCTGTTGGTTATACTTGTTTCTGTAGTTTCTATTCATTTACCTAGATTCTGTATGTCCAGTCGGCCCTCTGTTTGTGTTTTCTTCATTGTCTCCATTTCAGTTTTCAGGTCTTGAACTGTTTCCATTATCTGTTTGATTGTTTTTCCTTGGTTTCCTAGGGTATCATTCACTGATTTATTCAATTCTTCAAACTTTCTGTTATACTTCTTATCCAATTCCATAAGGGCATTTTTTTACATGCTGTTTAAGGATGTCAATCACTTTCATAGATTCCATTTTTTCTACTTCTTCTTGATTAAGGTGTTCATGTCCTCCTGTTGTGGGGTCACTGGGTTCTGGTGGTTTCATGTTGTTTTTCAGATTGTTGGGTGAATTCTTGCACCGGCGCCTACCCATCTCTTCCTCTGAATGCTCCTGTAAGGATCTTCTTTTACAGAATCAGGTTTCCTTGCCTACTGATGTATCTTCCCAGTGATGGCACTCTTCCATGATGGCTCTCTAGGTGCCCCAGTGATGGTTCTTCTGGTGCCTAGATCAGCTCTCCCTTGGCTGGTTGGGTGGCTCGTAAACAAAGCGCCTACCCTGCTTGCTGCAGGCAGGCTATTGAGATAAAGGAATTCCCGCCCACCCGGCTGCCCTCCGGATTCGGCCCCAGTGCCCAGACAGGCTGAGCGGGGTGATGTTATTTGCCCAAAGATGGAAGGGAGAGGGAAGTGGGGAAGGTTCTTGATGCACGCTGGGTGAGGTAGGAAGAGAGAGGCAGTATGCAGGGGTATAGGCCCTGCAGGGAGTAGTTCCTTGTCCCGGGCTGCAGCCATGGGTCAGAAACTCACTCACCCCGAGATGGTTCTCCTGGTGCCGAGATCAGCTCTCCTTGCTGGTTGGGTAGCTCATAAACAAAGCACCTTGAAATATTTTTTACAGGCATCTTTGTGATTTTTTCCTGAATTTCTGGGTTTTCAAGCCTCTGATTCCTGACCATCCAGGCAGTGTCAGGTCTGAGCTCCCTTTCATGGAGTAGGCTTTAATTTTGACCAGTTATCGGTTGGTCAAAACTTCTTTTCCACCATTATCCCCAGTATATATTTCAGGAAAGACAGAATGCAGGTTCAATATTTTGTGGCTGAATTAGTGTTCCAGTCTCACTACTTGAATTCTTCTGTGGTTGTAGAAATGACTGGTTCAGGATACCTATCCCTCACTACTAGGAGTCTTTATTAGTGTCTCTTTTGTAGATTCCAGGGAGTTTCCACTGTAGTAGGTTTCCACATTGCTCCCCAAATACCCCACTCTTCCAGTTATTACTTCAAATACTCTCTTCTATCCCATCTTCCCCCATCTAGTCACAAAATCATTTCTATTCTTCTTCCCAGTATGTTACATGGGTCCAACATGAGTCTTCTTTGTTAGTTAGCTTGCCTATGCATGTGACAAAGTAGGACATCTAATGGGTTGTGTGCAATAATAGCTTACAATAGTAGAGCTCAGATGGGTGTGTTTGCTCACCAGTTCCAGAAACTTCTGTAGAATCCTTCAGATTTTTAATATATTAGCTCATGCCACCTGCAGATCTATTTTATAGTCAGTTAATTGTTCAAATTTTATTTATTTGTGTTACCTAATGTTATGTCTAGGGCATTAAAGAGAATACTGAATAAAAGTGGTCACTTCAGCATCCTTGTGTCCATCCTGGTCTTAAAGGATATCAGTGTCCCCACTGAGTACTGGGTTGACAGTGGTTTTTCATGTGTCCCACTAATGCTCTGCCCTCTCTTCTACCCCTGGTTTGTCTGTTTTCATCATTTAAAATTGTTCATTTTGTCAAATATCTTTATTGATTCAGACTTAGGAGTTATTCATGAAATAATTTTTGTGTTTTTTCAAGCTTCTATCTCTGTAGGTTCTGTGTTTCTAGGTATGTGTCTGTTTCATGTAACTTACTCTACAAATTACTCCCATCACTGTGAGTAGTCATAGAAATTTTGATAATGTGAAAAATAGGTAGCAAGGTATCAAATTTCAGGTCTAGTGTTAATAATGTTTCTATTTTAAAAAGAAAGTTGATCTAATTTAAGATTGTTAATGCTAATAATCACTTTGAAAAATGAACTTTTTTCCTTTTATTGAAAATAGATTCTTTTCTCATCCAATATATACCATTTATCATTTCCTCTCTCTCAGCACTTCACATTCCTACCCACTTCCTATATCATGGGAATCCACTCCATTTCTTTCTCTTATTAGAGAAGAATAGGCCTCTAAGAGATAATAACAAAACATCATAAAATAAAATATAATAACATGAAACAAAAACTGCCATGTTGACGTTGGGCTCTGCAACTCAGCATGAGCAAAAGAGTCCCAAGAGAAGACACAGGAATCAGAGTCTTGCTTATTCTCAGAGTCAGGAGTCTCATAAAATACTCAGCTAATAAGTATATAATAGTTGAAAGGGACCTTCTTACCAGTTCATACAGTCCCTGTCCATGCTTATCTGTATCAGTGCAGAAAACTTTTCTTTGAGGATTAGACCTTATAGCACTTGAAGATTCTATGTAAGATGACAACAAAGAAAGACAATAAATTGTTCTTCCAATTTGTGATTCCTACAGATTACAGCATAGATCAGCATGGCAAGATATACTTAAATGTTCAAGAGTTGTATTTATCCCTTGGAGGTAACCAAAAATGGTCTAATTGGACTTAAGGCTGCTCAAAGGAAGGAATCACAGCTGGTACTAGAATGCAATCAACAGTACATGAATGGGGTATTATGGATTTTTGAGAAGCACTTATAATGGCTACTTTCCTAAACAAGTTTAATTTCTAGGTTGATTCTAAATAAATGGCCTTATTCCCACAGACAAATTTAGCTTTAGCCCTACATTAAAGATGCTTTCTTTTTGCAAAGACAGAGGTCACAAAAGAAATTCAAAACTAATCCAAACACAGTGAACAATAAATAATTGGTGGTGTGTATAGGAATGTCCCCCATAGACTCACATATTTGAATGCTTGGCCCCTAGGAAGTTGCACTCCTAAGAGATGTGGCCTTGTTTGGGTAGGTGTGGGCTTCTTGGAGGAAGTTGTGCCTTTGAAAATAGACTGTGAAGTCTCAAATGGTCAAACTACTCTCTCGGTGGCACTTAGCATCATTCTGCTGCCTGTGGATCTAGATGTGGAGCCTGCAGAAAATCATGCTTTTTGCCACGATCGTAGACTAAACCTTTGAAACTGTAAGTAATCTACAATTAGCTATTTTCCTTAATAAGAGTAGCCATGGCCTTATTGTCTCTTTATAGCAATAAAACCTTAACTAAGATAGACATTATGGGATGCCCAACCCTACCTGATCTATCTATAACACAATCCCCTTGTTTGAGGTTCACAACACATCTCAGAAGAGAATTTGTAATCCTGTAAGGGGCAGAAGACCTCCTGTCTACTGTGAAATTGTGTCTTTTATATTTTATGTGGAAGCTAAACCCAAGAAAATTCAAACACCATCAGCCACATTCAGAGAGTCCGGTTTGATCACATACTCCATCAATTCCAGTACAGCTGGCCTTGGTGATCTCCCATTAGATCAGTCCCGCCATCTCAGTGCGTGGATGCACCCCTTGTGGTCCTGACTTCCTTCCTCATGTTCTTCCTTCTTCTGCTCTTCATATGGACCTTGGGAGCTCAGTCCAGTGCTCCAATGGAGAAGCCAGGACAATGGTGTTGGGTTATGATTCTACTGCATGGACGGGCTTTGTGGGAGCCTAGTCTGTTTGGATGCTCACCTTCGTGGACCTGGGGGGAGCAGGGAGGACCTTGGACTTCCCATAGGGTAGGGAACCCTGACTGCTCCTTGGACTGAAGAGGGAGGGGGAGTGGGGATAGTGGGGGGAGGGGAGGAAAGTGGGAGGAGGTGGAAATTTTCAATAAATAATAAATAAATTAAAAATTTCAAACATATGGCTGCATAAATAGACCAAAAGAATGAAAACACCAATTGACATGCCAGAATACATAGGGAAATCTACATAAAGATCTTCAGGTGATTAATGAGTTCTGAGAGAAGGAGAGTCAGTATTTTCCAGGGATGAGCTCCTGGTAAGTTGTCTTATGCCATGTGGTTAACCATAAATACATATACAAGTGAACAACATTAAATGAAGCCATGCAATTATATTTATATATTTATTGCTTTATGCACAGCTATATGCAATAATAATAAAAATTAAATAAAAAAGCCATTAGTTTGAGTGGGAGTCCTAAGAGGAGGTAGAGTGGGATAGGGTGGGCTGGAAAGGATGTAATCTAAGCATAATATGTATGTAGAAAATTCCAAAAAAGTACTTTAAAAATTTAGAAAAATAAGAATAAACATAAGAAAGAACTATGGAGAATGAGAGAATGAGAAATAGCTACCAAGGGAGTGATCATGGAGGAATCTGAGGAGCCTCTGATAAGAACACCCTCCATTTCTGGGCAACATCCTGGAGCAGTTGTCTCTTGATCCCCAGAAAAATGGAAAGTTCTGATCTTTTATAATCTTGTAGCTGCGGTGAGATGTTTCACACCATGTGATGTAGTTAAGTGTAGTGTAAGTGACAAGGAGCATGGAGGAACCAGGTATTGTATACTGTGGGTAGTCAGGTCACTGCACAGACATCTTCTAAATTGTGTCCTAGCGTGAGGTGCAGGAGATGTGGCCTGATTAATGGTGTGGGTATCTGTCCTAAAGCTGCAGACCTGTGTCCTAACACAAAAGTAAGGTGACCATGCACTGACAATAGGTAAAAGTAGGGGAACTCAGAGAATAGCTATAATTACCTAAGATAAGAGTTTGAGAGGGGATTCAGAGTTTGTACTTGCAGAGTACCTAGAGGGACCGAGGGGAGAACAGTTCAGTAGCAAAAAGCTCTTGATGAGCAGGAAATGTTAAAAGGAGGGAAAATACCAGAATGTTCCCTACTCAAAGCTAATACCCATTGGATATTATATTGTGATGACTGAAGTTCCAAACTGTGACAGGGTGAGTTTCCAGATGAATTTCCAACCAGAATGGGCCAAAGAGATGGAGTACTGAGTGCTTGCTCTATGGCTGACATGCTGAGTCAAACCCCATGTCCCACATAGTGGAGATATAGACCTAAATGTTTCATGTCTTCTAACATCCATAATTGTACAGTATGATTTCCCCATGTGCAGAGCAAGGAAATGAGAAAGGATGTCTGGGGATATGGCTCAATGAGTAAGTACACTTTTTCCTCTTCCAGAAAACCTGAGTTCAGTTCCCAGTACCAATGTTAGGTACCAATGTTGGCTTCTCAACCAACCTTCTGTAACTCTATCTCCAGGGTATTCTACAAAGTCCCTTGTCATAAGAAGGCTCCTGAACACAGTTTATACAGAGCCATATGCATATGTAAAATAAAATAAATCTAATAAAATTAAAATGAGAAAGAGATGGCCCAGGCATTCTAGAGGTAGCATGTAAAGAAGGTATCTCGTACATACAAAATGCTCTTAATTGTGAGTACCCCTGAAAGCAGTTGGATTGAACCATAGAGATACCTAAGAATACAATCCCATACAGGGTAAATGACTTGTTTCATGAGCACCATTTGAAATGAGGTCATGCCACATTGCTTCTCTTCACCAGTTTCTGTAGAGCTACCCAGAAACTCCCACAAAAGTTAAGGGATGAACACACTTGCTTAGGTTAAGACCCAGTGTTCCATGAAATGCAAAGGAACCAAGATTCCTCTCTTTTCTATCTAGCTTCAGTTTTCATTTATTTTTAAAAGAATTTTTATAAGATTTGCTGATGTTCATGAATGTTGCCTGCAGGTGTGTCTGTGTACCACCTGCATGTGTTGTTTGCAGGGTGCAGTAAAGACATTATATTCCCTAGAATTGGAGTTAAATGTTATGGTGAATCACCCTGAAGGTGCTGGAAATTTATTCCATGTCCTCTGAAAGAACAGCCAGTTCTCTTAACCAAGAAGCCTTCCCTTCAACTCCTGGCCTCCCTTTCAACCTGTCAGCACCCTCCTCATACTGCTGAACTCACTATAGAACCACTGTTTCACAGAGAAGTTGAAGTTGAGAATATTTTATTGTTGTTTTGTTTTCATTTCTTTTCCAGACAGGGATTTTCTGCATAGCCCTGGATGTTCTGGATCTCATTCTATAGATCCACATGCCCTTGATTCCTGAGTGCTGGTATTAAAGGCATGTGACACCACTGCCTGACATCCAACTGGTCTTAGTATATCTATGGAATGATGGTAAAAGCGAAAAATTAAAATTTTTAATTTTTATCAACATAAAGAAAGTTTTACTTATAAAAAGGCAACTGAGGATTATATTTATAGACACATACATCTATAATAGCCAAAATCAAAGCTTATTGATGTCTACACACAGTGGCAGAGATGATGTGCCCCAATAGAGTTTTGCTATTTCCAATTACATCCTGAGGAACACATGATATATTTTTAATTTTTATTTCATTTTATTTTATTTTTAGCCCACATTAGTGTTTAAACAGTCAGTTCAGGCACACTCCGAGTAGACTAAGTGCAACGTCAAACATTTATGTGAAATCACCCTGCTAAGAGTTGATTATGTGTTGGGATAACTCAGCCAAAGTATCAGAACAAGTCTAGATTATGTGGATCTCACAATAAATGTAGCCCTAAGAAAGAAACCTTGAGACTCAGGGACAGTCTAGATGAGGGAACTATGTAATTTTATTAGAGGGGAGATTAACCACCAGAATTTCCTGGCACCAGATCATTGCCCAAGATTCCTGGCTCCAGGTGAGCTGGGGAGTGTGGGCAGGCTTGGAATCTGACCTGTTAGAGCTAACAGAGAAAAATGCTTTACCAGATGTCTGAATCTCCTAGCCCATGGAACTAGTCAGTGTTTCCATGAGAGTCACAGTTAGACTAGGTCACCTGGGCATGGCCTTCTGAGTCTCAGCATGGAGAACACAGCAGTGTACATGTGTCAAGGCCCTTAGCCAACTGTTCTGAGGGGCTTATGGAACTTCACATGAATGTCAGGGTCTGCAAGGGGAAGGACAGAGAAAGTAGGTCTCTTGATGACTGAATGTCCTCAGGGATAAGTCTAGTGAACTCTCTCCTGTAGGTAAGTAGTAACAGACATGACTGATGTGGACAGCTGTTCTCTCCCAATGTCAGGTTCTTGTTCATATTTAGCCTACTTATTTCTGTGACAATATTCATTTACCATATGTGAGAATATGAGGATATTCAGACACAGAAAAAAGCAGATGTTAAATTGGTCTTATACAAGAAATAAATGGAAGATGTGTTGCATAAGCATTCTGCCTACAGTTACATATCCAGTATCTCCACTCCAGAGGCCTTCTCTGATGTCTGTGGAGGTGGAAGAACTGTTTTACAAAAACGTTTAGTCTTTGTGATCAGCAGCTTAAGGGGATTCTGGTACTGGGAACAAGAACAAATAGTTCTGACTGTAGAATTAAGTCACTTGCCTCTGCAGAATTTCAGGTCTCCCCAGACTACCTACTGGACAGTAAATGACGTGATTTCTTGTATGTTGCTATCTTTACATCTGGAAGGTAAAGGACAAGGCGTACATTTGTCCCTTCAAGTAGATACTGTATCTAGCACAGGGACTTTGCTGATCAATTTTAGTGTTTGTCTCTCATCTTATCATATTGTGCTCATTATAAAAATAACCCTTGCAGTGACCTGCCTTAGATCCTTGGTATTAGTAAAATGGTCACATATGGAATAAATAAACATCCCAAATCTTTAGCCAAGATCTGTCAAAAATAACTGCCCATTTCAGCCAGAGTCCTTGCAAGTTCTTGCTCTCTACCTTCTACCCGTAAGATCTGCTTTGGAAAACATTCACTTGGAATGGCTGTAGTGATGGCCCATTGCAGGCTAAGAACAAGGCAGTGGTTCTGTTTGAGTCTCCTTGTCTTCCATGCTGTAAGTACTACTGCTTATTTACTGTGATAGGTGTGGTGGTTTGAACAGGATGGCCCCATAGACTCATGTATTTGAACGCTTAGAGAATAGGGCATGGCAAAATTAAAAAGCCTGTCCTTGATTGGGTAAGTATGGCCTTTTAGGAGAAAGTGTATCACTTTGCTGGGAGGCTTTATGGAATTATATGATCAAGTTATACCTACTGTAGTAAACAGTTTTATTCCACTTCCTGTGTATCAAGACGTAGAACTCTCAGCTCCTTCTTTAGCACTATGTTCTGCAATGGTGATAATGTGCTAAACCTCTGAAACTATAAGACAGACCTAATTAAATGTTTTTCTTAAATTAAGGGTTATAAGAATTGCATAGTTTTCAGGATCCTAGAGAATTAAGTAATAAGGTGAGCCCTAAGAAAAGCATAGAGATCCACCTGGAAAGTCGAAATAGACAAGACCACCTGACAAAATTGGGAGCATGGGGGTGGAGGGAAAAGGGAGGGTGGAAGGGGAAGAAGAAGAGAGAAGGGGAGGGGCGAGGAGAACTTGAGGGAATGGGATAGTCGAGATGGAGGAAGGACAGAGATGAGAGCAAGAAAAGAGATATCTTGATTGAGAGAACCATTATGGGGTTAGCAAGAAACCTGGCTCTAGAGAAATTCTCAGAAATCCACAAGGATGACCCAAGCTAACACCCTAATCAATAAAAGAGAGGGAACCTTTTCTTGGTATGAATTGGTGCAGTGCAACCAGATGTTAAAAAACAAAGAAAATAACAGAGCCATGAATTCTCTTGGGGGCCTGAACATAGCAGAAGAGACTCAGTGTACACCAATGTATCCCTTCTGTTCCAGGGCACTGCTGAGAAAGAAGTATGATCATACACGTTGGATACATTAAACAGAGATTTGAAAAGTTGAAAGAACGCATGTACAACTACATGTAAACTGTACGTGATTCTCCATGGCAACCAGATGCTTGGAATGTTTTATCCTACTTGATACACTGGAATGTCAGGATCAGACTGTGCTTGATATCCCTTCCACTGCATTGTTTCCCCAAGTTGTGGACTGGGCTCTTCCTGTCGGTCACACATAGGATAGAAATAGTACAAAAGATCAGAATCCCACCTGTATTTACCTGCAGGGAGGAGAACCTGTGCTGGTTAAACTCAGCCCCAGGATGTCAGCTGCAGTCCAGACACTTGGAGCTTTCACCATGCACATGTACCCAGAAAGACTGTGGGAGTCAGGCAGTCTCTCACTGATGAAACCATGGAATCTTCAAAGAAAGGACCATGAAATTCTGGTTTCAAATCTCTGTTCCTTTCCTGGACTCCAGATGACACTTGGGAGCTTTTTGTCACTGCATGGTTTTGACATCCTCTTAGAGCTTGTAGTAGACAAGGATTTATCGGTTTGTGGAGCCAGCCAGTGACGATCATGAGAGCTTTGGTTAGGTTAGGTCGCCTGGATTATCTTCCCTAGAGGCACCACACAGAGTATAGTTGGTCAGGTGACCAGACCATTATTACTGTCCTGATGGAATTATGTGACCTCACAGAATGTCAGGTTCCCTAAGGGGAGGAAAAAGGGACACAATCCCTCTTTGCAAGTGATTGTCTTCTGGTAGTCCAGCTCTGAAGTTCTCTCTTGCAGACAAATAGTAACATAGGTGTGTAAGACCCTCACCCCTTTTTCTCAAAGGGGCAATATGAAATTTCCTAGCAAAATGTTTTCCCAGGAAGATAGTGACCTTCTCCTCTCCCACCCAGGAGATTCCAAGTACAAGGTTACTTAGCCCAGACAGCCAACCATCTGGTGATAAAGAAAACAAGGAAAAAGCTGACTTAGCAGGATGGGAGGGAGCAAGAGATCTTGCACCCATACAAAAAGCAGCTTCAAAAAGTCTCTTTGTAGTTACACCTTTAGAAGCCTAACCCCACAGAGGAAACAAAACTCCTCTCTCTACCTTGCTACAGTGGGGTGTTGGGGACAAGGATTCCGAACATGTTTGTATTATGCTAATTAAACATTGCTTATTACAGTCTGGGCCTCTCTGGTGGTCTCTCTGGGGGTTGTAATCTGGGCACAACAGGTGCTGATCTGAACAGCTCTCAGACATGAGGTGTAGCTCCTCTAGTAATCATTAGGCAGCTATAGAAGGACACACAACACCTAGAAAAGCATTTCAAAAAGCCATGAGGTTAACTATATCCTAGCTTCTAACCTTGACCTGGAGGTCATTGACATCATTCTCAGACCTACTGGCTGCTTCCTGTGTTTCTAAGCATACTACTCTACCAGAGAACCCTGGTTACAAACCCTTTCCTTCAGGAACCTACCATGGGATATTCACCTAGAGGTTAGCTACATCCCAGGAAAGACATGGAGAAATCCAAGGCATGGCTCCACCATCACAGGAAATTGGAGGGTCCCTCTGAAACTCTTCCTGTGCTGGTGTAGGACTCAGATCATCTTCTATTTCACATAAACCCTCCATGACAGTTCAGCCTGAGTGGTGACTCCATTGAGAATGGATATGTCCCCTTTCCCAGCATCACTCAGCTGATCCCTCTCAAACTTTCGCAGACATGTCTGACACACTTCAGGCTCTACTTTCCATGTTCTCAGAGGTTTGTGAATACAGAGCCTACATGATGATCATCTAGGTTTCTGTGTCATAAAAAACATATTCAAAGAACACAGCAGAAGGCAGCCTTTGGGTGAGTTATTGTCTTAGGGCACAGAGATTATTATAAGCCTTGTTGCTCATTGTATGGACTGAAAATATATAAAATTTTTTATATGAGACTATAAAATACATAAAAAGAATTTCACTGGAACTCCATGGAAGACTAAGAATTCAAGAGATAGGGCATAACTATGGGCACTGTCCTAACAAGAGTAAGCATTATCCATAGAAATTATCTTACCTGTCTAGAGGCTGAGCTCAGAGGGTTGAACACTACAGAGGTTGCCAGAACTGCTGGAACAAAAGGTGTTCTCCATGGGGTGGGGAGACGAGCAGGCAACAGCCTCCATTGTGGCTCACTGTATAGTTCCTTGCAAATGGTACAGCCCCTGGTATTGGCTCCTGCTCACAGGTGAGGAGGACCCTTTCTGATAATGTGTGGGAAGAGGGGAACTCAGAGACTGGGCAGAATATCCTAATGTAGAAAGACAGAAAATGTTGCCTCATGTTGTTCCTTGACTTCCATCTAGGTGCTGCGATCTGCTTTCATTTTTTCTTGTTTTTTCGAGACAGGGTTTCTCTGTGGTTTTGGAGCCTGTCCTGGAACTAGCTCTTGTAGACCAGGCTGGTCTTGAACTCACAGAGATCTGCCTGCCTCTGCCTCCCAAGTGCTGGGATTAAAGGCGTGTGCCACCACCACCTGGCTGATCTGCTTTCATTTATACACACAGGATGACATACACCTGCACAAACATCCACACTCATACACATTCACATCTTCCTGTCATTCCCCCACATGTGTAAGTTAATGTAATCTGGAATTGTAACTGCTTTCATTACCACCTGGACATGCAAAACCCTGGGACATTCATTCTTCCATCCTCCCACATGCATCTGAGACTGTCCAAGTATACCAGTCTTCCAGAAAGATCAAACTAGTTTTTCCTAACAATGCCCCAGACATATTAGACTGGAAGACAGACTAGGAAGCCCATCTTGAAGGGAAGTCAGGGGGTTGCTGCATAGAGTGAGAAGAGATCAAAATGTTCAGAGTGTAAGGACTGGGGATCTGTAGAGGAGGAGGTCAGTGAAGTCATCCCCACCATAATTTCAGATTGTGAGCATCCATGTGAGGACAGTGAGTGTGGAAGCACATGATGAGAGAATTCTATAGAGGAAGTGACACAGTGAGGAGCACTGAGGTCATTTGCTTACTTCCTTTGAGTTGGACAGACACTCCCATCCACCTTAGCTGAGTGATGCATCCAAGCTTCTTACTATACAGGGCCCTTCTTTCCTCAAAAGACAAAGGTCTCAATATTAATAAATTTGTCTCATTTCTCACCTGTTCTCCCTTTCAGCTTGCAGGCACACTCCCACTACTGTCAGTTCATTATTGAATCAATGCTGCCAAACATTGTCCTTTCTGTTTTGCCTCTTGTAACGAAGAGTGAGGGATAAGTCCATTTTTCCTGCTTTCACACCCTCAGGGGCTGCTGAACCAATCCTCTATCATTAGGACCAACTCTATGGTGTTGCCCAGGTGAGATAAAGGGACCACTCTTCAGAGTGCTGCAAATGGTGAGGGGTAGGGTCAGCCCTCCTTCTTTTATGGACCCAGGGCCAGCTCCTCCCCATCTCTGGTGGTAATGGTTATGAGGTGGGGAGAGGTCATCTTACCTTTGCCCATGCTTCCATATGTCTGATGAGTAATGGGGACAGTTCTCCTTTGATCATAACATTGTAGCTGTGTCACCCCCAGCTCACACCACTGGGAAACTCTTCTGTGCTGTCTAGCTGAAGGGCAGAGCCCATTTCATGAGTACTGCAGCTGGTTACATGGAGGCTCAACTCAGTCAACTGTTTCAGGTGGTAAGGGATGAGGAGGTGTAAGAGGGGCATCTCTCACCCTCCCACATTACCATATGACAGACAAAGAGTGGGGACAGCTTGTTCATGCTTACAACTTTAGGACTGGCTCACCCATGCCTCTGCCATCACAGATGGCTCAGTTGTGCTCCCTAGGTGAAGGGCAGGACATGCTTCTCCAAGCTATGTAGCTGGTGGGGAGCAGGGACAGCACTCCTGGTAATGTGACCTTAGGGCCATTTCTCACATGTGCCTCATTTATCGATAGGTGGAAGTTGGGGGAGAAGGGAAATTCCTCCACACCTATGCCATCAAAAGACAGATGGTTGAGGCAGACAACTCTCACTGATCACTACTTCATGTCTGTTTTGCCCATGTCTGTATCAACAGTTTTGGCATCATTGTGTTGCCCAGGCAAGGTGCAGGGCCTGCACTCCTTACTGTTGTAGCTTATGGGGGGGCGAGACAACTTTCCTAATTTTATGACAACTGGGACAGATCTTCCTTTGCCACATGTGTTGATGGACTGGGGAAATTTGGGTACTGTATCTCTCCCCTGCCCATGCCTCACAATTCAGATGAGTTATAGGGACAGGTCTTCCATGCTCACAACTTCAGGGCTGTCTTCCCCATGCATGTGATAACATCATTGGTTTTATTGTGCTTCCCTGGTGAGATGCAGGGCCTGCTGTTCTGAGTTTTGCAGCTGGTATGGGTTAGGGGAAACTCTTCGGTTCTTATAACAACAGGGCCAGATCTCCGACCAGCCTAAGGTGTTGATTGGTCCTCACACATGCTGCCCTAAGACAGATGAGAGATGGCTACAGCTCTCCCATGCTCACAACTTTGGGCCTGGCTCACCCACATCTGCACTAACAGAGGTGGCTCTATTGTGCTGCCATGGCAGGGTGCTAGCCCTGCTTTCCTTAGTGTGGCAGATTATGGGGGCAAGTATAGTTCTCTCACTCTTATTAAATCAGTATCAACTCTACCCCTTGTTTTAGGCACTGAAAGTGGAGGTGGAGAAGGACTACTCTCCTCAGCCTGCACCCCCATATGACAGATAAGGGGATAATCTAGGTCTCCCATGCTAACTTTCTCAGGGTTGGCTCTCCTGTGTTCTCATCAACAGGGTTATCTCTGTGCAGGGCTCACTTCCTGTGTGTTGTAGCTGGGCTAAGGATCAGTTTCCTCACCATCTCAGCTTGTTCTCTTTCTCTTTCATCTCTTCATATATGCCATGGTCCACAAGATCTGAATCATTCTGCCTCTCTCTCTCTCTCTCTCTCTCTCTCTCTCTCTCTCTCTCTCTCTCTCTCTCTCTCTCTCTCTTTCCTAGACCATATATCGGTTCACTCTAACAGTGCTCATCTGGCTGCTTCTTCAAGGTACTAGGAGGACATTTTTTAATTGATGGGGTACAACAAGAACAAAAATTATGTGGTGAATATGATCAGTCACCACTCAGCTACAGCTAGCATTGTCTCTCATTCCTATAGTACTTTGGCAAATGCCATGTATAAGAAAAATCCAGGTCATAAGGACTCCATTTTTACAGAGGAAAAGAAGACATTTATGTATTAAACAGAATTGCAAAGCAGTTAATAGTTTAGGTTTGGATCAAATATATAGCTAATCCACAGAATACATGAATATTAAGTTCATGAACCCCCAAATTTCTGGATGCTCTAAGTCTCTTGTTAGCATGAAGATAAATGTATCTTTTCATTTACCCAATTATATTCTATGTATAACTATTCATATATCACCAATTATCCATTTCAAGTGAGGAAGAATTGACAGGAGAAAGGACTGCCCTCTTTCCCCGTGGATATAGCTGGTTCCTAAATAGATTTGATCCATAGTTTGTTGGATGCACTCCTGTTAAAAACATGACAAAGGCTGACCCGGACTATTTCTGTCCTGAGAGTGGAGACTTCACATAATATTCCTTTTCCTATTACAATTTTTTAAAGATGGATGGGGTTTCTGACTTTGGTCATTTTGAAGTGGGCAACTAAGTGGCACGAACGCATCCATGCAATCATGTGGTCATCACCATTCTGAAAAGCATTTTAAGCTTGTCCCATCCTCTCCAGTGTATTTTTCTCTATGCATGTGACAAAACTGGACATCAAATTGTGTTTATGGAATTACAGCTCACATGGCTGTGTTTTCTCATCAGTTCTGTAAACTTCTTTAGCATCTTTAGTATATCTCCGGATAACTTTATGTCATCTGAAGACATATTTTACAGTTGGTTTATTGACTATCTTTCATTTTTTGTTTTGTTTAATTGTTCTGTCTAGGACTTCTAAGAGGATAATGAACAGAAGTGGCCACATAGCATCCTTGTGTTGATCCAGGTCATAGAGGGAAAGCTCTCAGTGTCCCCACTGAATACAGACTTGGCTCTGTGTTTTCATGTGTGCCCCTACTGTACTGCCATAGCATTCTATACCTAGTTTGCCTGCTTTCATCCTTAACAACTGTTCATTTTACCTGGGTGGTGGTGTCACTTGCATTTAATCATAGTAAGATCTTTCTGAGTTTGAGGCCAGACTTGTCTACAAAGGGAGTTCCAGTATATCCATAGCTACACAGAGAAACCCTGTCCTAGAAAATGAAACAAAACCAAAAAGACATCATCAGTTTTGTGTTTCTTAATGTTCTGTGATTCTTGAAATGTGTGTTTTATCTGGGTCACTCAACATTTAGCAAATAACTATTGAGTATTCATGGAATCTTAGAATCTGAAAAATGAAATGTAAGTTGTCAAATTTCGCTTCTAGTATTAGTGTTAATTATTTGAAAACAAAGTTGATTTAATTAAAGTTTGTCAAAACTGTTAATCACTTCAAAGAGCAAACTTTTGCTTTTGGTCCAGTGATTTTGTAAACTATTATTATTTAATTGTATCACTGTTCTAACCAATAGCAAGTCAAGTAGAGACCATGGAGGAATGATGCTTCCTGGAATAATCTCCATGGTTTACTTAGTTACCTTTTCCTTGGATAGCCTAGGATAGCCTGCTTGGAATAACGAGATCCACAGTGCACTGGGTGCTCACACATCAATCTATAGTACGTAAATGTTCCCCATTCATGCCCACAGGCCTAGTTTAAGGAGGCAATTACTTGACATCCCCAGGAGTCTCCAGCTTGTGTCATGAGAAACAACTTAACCAACACACATGTTGAACACGCCAGGTACATCAGTTCAGTTTCAGAAAGTCATCACTCCTAGTTTCTATATGGCACATAGTCATTATCCATCTGAACCTCACTAAAGCTCTATACATGCTCTGCATGTTTGTGAGAAGGGTCAAAAATACCCATGAGAAAAGGTGGTTCCATCAGAAGTCTGCTCAAATCCTTAACATTCCTAGATCATTTCTAGAGTAATACTTATTTCTTAGGTGTCATGAGTCCCACGCTAAAGACCATTTGTCATGTCCCATGTCCAGGTGACAACATCAATCAGGTCCCACCCTGCTTCTTGCTTATTCATCTGTGCATGGAGGGAAGTGTGAGGATTAGGAAAGAAATGGACAAGAGACAACTGATAGAGTCTGGAGAGCATCTAGTAAATGCTAGGATTCATCTCAAGCTTATTTCTCTTAGGCTTCATATACCCCAGTTCAGAAAGGAGGGGGAAGGCAAAAGACTTATTTACCAAGATACAAAAAAACAAACAAAATAATTACCTTCTTGATACTCAAAGCATATAGTAGCCACACCCTAGGTCAAACTTCATTTAATATAACCTTGAAAGAGCAAGAATAGGTCTCAACTCTCTGACCTTTAGTCAAAGTGGAATGAATTTACTTCTATGGGCTCCCACACTTAGGTAGCCAGGGTCACATGCTAGTCATCATGATCCACCCCAGCAGAATGGCTCACATTGTGGTCTAGCTGGACCACTGAATGGAAAAGAGGCCTGCTCATGTCTCCTGGTTGAGGTTTCTGTTCATACACCATGTCCTGAGAACTGGCTATGAGGCTTCCCATGGAAGCAACAAGTGAACTCTCATTGCCATCTACTTATAGGACTGTCTTAAACAGCAAATTTTGAAGGGCATTGGCCCACGCTGAGCACTGGTGGTGAGTGCATGTGGAGGGACATAGCACTTTGGGCTGCATGGCCATCCTAGGTTTGTCTACCACTAAGCTCTGTATACCAGCTCACATGTAACGAAGTCAGTGTTTCTCTGTCATAGCACAGGAGGCCCTACTGTCTCTGAGCACTCAGATTTCACCCTGTAGTTTCCTGTAATTCACCTTACTTCATACTCTGCTCAGCAGGGCAGTGGTGGGAGGTCAATAATCGTCTAATGAGATCTTCACTAGTGTCAGAGGTTCCACACGTAAATCTCTTCTCTGTTGCCTCCACAGTTTTGTTAAATACAGCAACAAGGAACAATTCCTATTCAGTGGAGGGCGAGGAAGTGGTAGCTTTCACTTGCGAACTTTAGTGTCAGGATATAGCCTGACTTGTGATGGAGAAGTTGCCAGAGCCTCTTCAAAGGTGTCAGGTTGGGACTGTCTGAGACAACAGCACTTTCACTTTTCTCAGTTTCACTAGAACTAGAACTAATGCAGAATGTTATGAGTGTAAAGCTGGGACCCAGTGAGTGCAAGAGAATGTGATTCGGTCAACATAACTGCTATCTGTGAGCAACATGGATACAACAGTGTAATTACACAGGTCCTTTGTGTTTTATAACATAAAACACCTAGATGAACACCTAGTTTAGCCAAGTCATTCTGTGCTTGCTCATGTGATTCCATCCAGGTCCAAGTACGATATGAGGAGAATTCTGTCTGATAAAGCTCAGGGTTACCACCTGTGATGGAAAAATATGACATCTCAGACATTGGTTCACTTAACACATGTGAACGTAGTGGGGATTTTTCAGTATGTATGATGCACTGGTATTGAAATCCAGGCTGTTTCATGAGGCACAGAAACACCTGACTACTTCAGAACATTTCTAGCCTCTGCCATGTGACATTTTTGGAGGTTGAAATGGCTCTCAGAGGTACTGTGGCTTTCCAAAGGCAGGGAATTCCTTTTCTCTCTGGTGATTCCATATTTGGACTTTTTTCATTTACTCCATAAATGTTTCACTTCCTAAAGTATTTATTCAGACTTAATTCTGCTGTAGGACAATGATCTTGTACCCTGTAAAGATTTTTCAGTTGTATTGCTTTAATAAAACACTGATTGGCCAGTAGCCAGGCAGGAAGTATAGGTGGGATGACCAGGCAGGAAGTAGAGGCAGGGTGACAAGAACAGGAGAATTCTGGGAAGAGGAAAGGCTGAGTCTTCAGCCATTACCCACACAATGAGGAAGCAAGATGAGAATGCCTTGCTGATAAAAGGCCATGTGGCTAACACAGACAAGAATTATGGGTTAAAATGTAAGATATAGGTTAATAAGAAGCCTGAATTAATAGGCCAATCACTTTATAGTTAATGTAAGTCTCTGTATGTTTCTTTGGGACTGAATGGCTGTGGGACTGGGTAGGACAGAAACCTATGTAAATATATTTCTATTTCTTTTGTTGTGATAAAACACGATGTACAAGTCAGTAAATGAAGAAAATAATTTTTTTAGGGTTCAAGGTCCATCATTACAGGAAAGCACTTCAGCAAAGTCTCAAAGCTTGACAAATGATGATCTTCCTGCAAAGGTCATGACTCTTTATCCTTACCAAACAGTGCCAGCAAGCAGGCTCCAAGAGTTTATGTGCCTGAGCAAGGGTGGACATCTGTTGTTCTGTTGTTCAAACCACTTCAAGAGAAAATAACAACCGTTTTCTATGCAGTGTCTGATCTGCCCAAAATCTTGGCTTGTCAGTTTGTTTCTAGGCCAGAATTCCCCCAAATACTTTATCCCCAATATCACTTTTAACAATCAGACCTAATACATAGCTCTGTCACTGGTTTCAGTGAGACCATAGGCAAGAAAATTACAGTTCTTTTTAATTGGAATCATGAAAAGACAGTCTGAAACTTTGATGTGAAATACTTTGGTTTTTAAAAAAGATACAGAAGTTAGTTCATTGCCTGTGCCCCTGTGTATCAGCAAATACTAACCTTTTCAACTTTAATTTTCACCCTGAGTCTCCCCTTGTTGCTTTCCTTTTTATTTCTGTCCAAATATGCATCCAGCCTGGACATGAATATACATTTCTCAGCCCTGAGAAGTCTCATGTTGTAGGAAGGACTTTCCAGCAGATAAACATTAAAGTACTACTCTGCGGTAAAAAACAATGACTTCTCAAATTTTGCATGCAAATGGATGGGAATAGAAAACACTATCCTGAGTGAGGTAACTCAGACCCAAAAAGATGAACATGGGATGTACTCACTCATAATTGGTTTCTAGCCATAAATAAAGGTCACCAAGTCTGTAATTTGTGATTCTAAAGAAGCTAAATAAGAAGGTGAACCCAGGGCTGGAGAGATGGCTCAGTGGTTAAGAGCACTGCCTGCTCTTCCAAAGGTCCTGAGTTCAATTCCCAGCAACCACATGGTGGCTCACAGCCATCTTTAAAGAGGTCTGGTGCCCTCTTCCGGCCTGCAGGCATACACAGACAGAATATTGTATACATAATAAATAAATAAAATAAATATTTTTTAAAAAAAGAAGGTGAACCCAAAGAGAAACATATAGTTATCCTCCTGGCTATGGGAAGTAGACAAGATTGCCGGGCAAAAAACTGGGATCTCGGGGGTGGGGTGGGGCGGGATGGGGGTAAGGGGAGATGGGGGAGAAAAGTAAGAAGGGGAGGATGGGGGGAACTTGGGGAAACGGGATGATTGGGATATAGGAGGGTTGGATAGGGGAGCAGGGAAGCACATATCTTAGTTAAGGGAGCCACCTTAGGGTTGGCAAGAGTCTCGAACCTAGAGTGGCTCCCAGGTACCCAGGGCTATGTCCCCAGTTAGTTCCTTGGGCAGCTGAGGATAGGGAACCTGAAATGACCCTATCCTATAGCCATACTTATGAATATCTTACATATCACCATAGAACCTTCATCTGGCGATGGATGGAAATAGAGACAGAGACCCACACTGGAGCACCATACTGAGCTCCCAAGGTCCCAATGAGGAGCAGAAGGAGGGAGAACATGAGCAAGGAAGTCAGGACCACGAGGGGTGCACCCACCCACTGAGACAATGGGGCTGATCTGTTGGAAGCTCACCAAGGCCAGCTGGACTGTGACTGAAAAAGCAAGGGATAAAACCGGACTCTCTGAACATGGCGGACAATGAGGGCTGATGAGAATCCAAGGACAATCATACTTTTTTTTCTATTTTTTGAAATATTTATTATTTTATGGCGAAACATTAAAAGTGCTTCTTTTTTTATTTATTCATTTATTAAAGATTTCTGTCTCTTCCCCACTGCCGCCTCCCATTTCCCTCCCTCCCCCAATCAAGTCCCCCTCCCTCGATCCTACTTCATGTTCTGGCTTTGTGGGAGCCTAACCAGTTTGGATGTTCACCTTCCTAAACCTGGAGGGAGGGGGAGGACCTTGCATTTTCCACGGGGCAGGGAACCCTGACTGCTCTCTGGACTGGAGAGGGAGGAGGAGAAAAGTGGGGGGAGGGGGAGAGGCGCCGGAGGAGGGGGAGGGAAATGGGAGGCTGGGAGGAGGCTGATTTTTTTTCTTTTCAATACAAAATAAAAAAATGTCTTTAAGGGCAAGTGGAATTCTTTTTTCATAACACATGGCTTCCTATGCCTGTTATTAACTTTTACAAGAGCCCTCATAAAGAGGGGACACCATGGATTTGAAACATGCTATCACTCTTCTATTCCCACATGAAAGAAAAAACTTTTCACAAGTGGTGACAAGCAGCTCAGAGCCATGCTCCTATCTCTGCTCCTGTTTCACAGGATGACTGCATCTACTCTGTGGATGAAGAATATCTGTGGAAGGTCTGTTATGAGTGAGGGTAAGACACACCCTCAATGATTTGATGATGCTATTTTTGATTCTTCTTAAGGGTGAGAATATGTCGCTGATGGACATTAGAAGTTTCATGTGTTCAGGAACAGAGAACTGGGGGTATAAACTTTAGGGTAGAATGCCTCTGAGCTGATTCCTGTCTCTGAAGGTCAAGCTGTAAGGCTATGGTAATGAGTCCATGTGATGTTCACAGACAACAGTGATGGGCTCTCCCTTTGATAACATGGAAGTTCCTGTCCTAGTTAGCAATAAGTGTCAAACTGACACAACATAAAGTGACCATTGTGTTTGGGGTCAGTCTTTTTCTCCTGAGTTTGCCCATTCTCTAGATGCATAATTTGTAAATGGAAGTTTCAGTCCCACCAGATCCCATAGCCATTCAGTCCCAAATAAACACACAGAGACAAATTAATTATAAACTAGTTGGTCTATTGCCCAGGCCTATTACTAGCTAGCTTTTACAACTTAAAATTAACATATACTTCTTATCGTGTTTTGGTACCTTTTCTTAGTAAAGCATTCTCATCTTGCTTTCTCTGTGTCTAGGTATTGATTAATTCTTTCCCTTTACTCTTCCCAGAATTCCCCTTGTCTTGTTGCCCTGCCTATACTTCCTGCCTGGATACTGGCCAATAAGCATTTTAATAGACCAGTATGAGTGACAAATTGTTACAGTGCACAAGAGCATTATCCCACAGCATTTCCCCTTTTTTCTTTTTTTATTAATTGTGCTACACAATATTTCTGTTTCTGGATTAGGAATTACCAGAATATATCACAAACTCTCACTAGATTCACTCACAGTGCCTGGAGTCAGCATGAGCTTTATGACTAGATATGTAATGTACTTGTTCCCAAGTATCAGACAACTTCATAATATTTATGCCTTGTGGCCATTCTTTTTGTAGCCATAGAAACAAGCTGCAGATCTCCTAGTATTCTCTAGCATATGAATTAAAGACACAGAAACAACACTCTGAAAATTATTCATACATAATCACATTTTTGTTAACTATTCATCATTTGAAGGCCATTTAAATTGTTTCTATTTTCTCCCTATTGTAAATGTAGTAGCAACAAATGTGGTGGAGCATGTATCTTTAGAGTAGGATGTCAAGTCCATTGATCAAGACCCATATTGGTACAGTTGGGTTCTGTGGTAGATTTATTTTTACTTTTTTGGTGAGAATTCTCCACACTGATTTCAAAAGTGTTTACACAAACACTTTTGTTTGGAACCACAAAAGCAATGAATGAGGGCTCCCTTTTCTCCACAATTTTATCAACATTTGTTGTGACTCATCATTCTTACTGATATAATGTGAAAACTCAATGCAGTTTTAACAGATATTTTCCTAATTGCTATAGTGATGAACACTTCTGAAAATAGCTCTTAGTCAGTTTTATTGTTTCTTTTTGGAACTTTTTGTACAGATCCATGGCCAATTTTAAAAATATTTTTTCTTCCCCCCTCTCTGTCTTTGTTCCTCTCTTTTTTCAGTTTTGGAAACAGGGTCTCTGTATTAGCCCCATCTTTCCTGGAACTCACTATAGTTCAGATTGGCCTCAAACTCATAGAGATATTCCTGTCTCTGCTCTCTGAGTATTGTGATTAAAGGTGAGTGCTACCATGCCAGGAACTCTTTTCTTGTGTCTTTTTTAGTTATTAAAACAAATATTCTATATATTGGTTCTCTGTCAGATATATAAGTGGAAAAGATTTTCTCTCACCATGTGGGCTCTCTTTTCACTTTTTTGATTCATTTATTTAATGTCTAGAAGCTTTTTTATGTATCTATCTAACTATTATTTATTTAGTTAGTTTTTTTTGAGAAAGGGTTTCTCTTTGTAACATTCCTGACTGTTCTGGAATCCACTTTGTAGACCAGGTTGGCCTTGAACTCACACAAATCCATCTGCCTCTGCCTCCCAAGTGATAGGATTAAAGCCATGCACTATCACTGCTTGGTGAAGCTTTTTGTTTATTTATTATTTATTATTTTGTTGATTTTAATTGAGCTCTACATTTTTCTCTGCTCCCCTACCTGCTTCTCCCCTCCCCTTCAACCCTCCCACAAGGTCCCCATGCTCTGAATTTACTCAGGAGATCTTGTCTTTTTCTACTTCCCATGTAGATTAGATCTATGTATGTCTCTCTTAGGGTCCTCATTGTTGTCTAAGCTCTCTGCAGTTGTGATTTGTGAGCTGGTTTTCTTTGCTTTATGTTTAAAAATCACTTATGAGTGAGTACATGCAATATTTGTCTTTCTGTGCCTGGATTACCTCACTCAAAATGATGTTTTCTAGCTCCATCCATTTTCCTGCAAAATTCAAGATGTCACTGTTTTTTTTCTGCTGTGTGGTACATTGTGTAAATGTACCACATTTTCCGTATTCATTCTTTGGTCGAGGGGCATTTAGGTTGTTTCCAAGTTCTGCCTATGACAAACAATGCTGCTATGAACATAGTTGAACACATGTCCTTGTGCATAATTGAGCATCCTTTAGATATATACCCAAAAGGGGTATTACTTGGTCTTGAGGAAGGTTGTTTCCTAATTTTCTGAGAAATCGCCACACTGACCTGCAAAAGGGCTGTACCAGTTTGCATCCCCACCAGCAATGCAGAAGTGTTCCCTTTACCCCACAACCTCTCCAGTATAAGTTATCATCAGTGTTTTTGATCTTGGCCAGCAAATTTCTTCACAGATCTTGAAAGAACAGTACTCAAATTCATATGGAAAAGCAAAAACCCAAGATAGCCCAAACAATCCTGTACAATAAAAGAACTTCTGGAGACATCACAATCCCTGACTTCAAATTCTAATACAGAGCTAAAGTACTGAAAACAGCCTGGTATTGGCATAAAAACAGACAGGAGGACCAATGTACCTTAAAAGAAAACCTGGATATTAATCCAAACACCTTTGAACACCTGATTTTTGACAAAGAAGCAAAAAATATCAAATGGAAAAGAGAAAGCATATTTAACAAATGGTGCTGGCATAACTGGATACCAACCTGTAGAAGAATGAAAATAGAATCATATCTATCACCATACACAAAACTCAAGTTCAAATGGATCAAAGATCTCTACATAAAGCCAGCCACACTGAAACTTAGATAAGAGAAAGTGGGAAGTATACTTGAACACATTGGCACAAGAGACCACTTACCAAATATAACCCCAGAAGCACAGACAGTGATAGAAACAATTAACAAATGGGACCTCCCAAAACTGAAAAGCTTCTGTAAAGCAAAGGACACAGTCTACAAGACAAAATGACAGCCTATACAATGGGAAAAGATCTTCAGTAGCCCCACATCAGACAATAGTCTGATCTCCAAAATATACAAAGAACTGAAGAAATTGGTCATCAAAAAAACAAACAAACAAAAAAAAAACAAATAATCCAATAAAAAATGGAGTACAGACCTAAACAGAGAACTCTCAACAGAGGAATCTAAAATGGCTAAAAGACACTTGAGGAAATGTTCAACATCCTTAGTCATCAGAGAAATGCAAATCAAAACAACTCTGAGATTCCATCTTATACCTGGGAGAATGGCCAAGATAAAAAACACTGAAGCTTTTTATTTTTATGATGTACATTTGTCAATTATTTTCATAATTCCTAGCAAATAGAGTCCTGTTCAGAAAGTTCTTTTTTATACTTGAATCATATAGGATCCTGCCTACTTTTACTTCTAGTACTTTCAGTGTTTCATATTTCACATTGAGGAACATACCCTGGTGTAGAATATTTGATCACTCTGTGAAGACATCTGTTTTACCTTACATGCCTGAGGCACCTTATGAATGGTTTAATAAAGAGCTGAGTGGCCAATAGTTGACAGAAATGGTTATGTTTGCCTTCCTAGGACAGAAAGAAACTCGGGTGAAGAATAAGAAAGGTTGGGATACACCAATTAGATTAGAGGAAGTAGGACATACAGTATGGAGGTGATGTAATGAGTCTGTAGTAGAAGGTAGATAAATATGAATAGGTTAATTTAAGTTTTATTGGCTAGACTAATATTTCATACTGAATAATAAGTCTCTCTGTAATTATTTTAAAGCAGTCTGCCAAAAGATAATCTGACTACATTTGGTGCCCAAAACAGTACAGATATATCCAAGCATAGGATTTGCGAGCTGCTGATGTGTTGCTCAGTGGGAGAATAGGTAGAGATGACAGTCTCTGAGTGGGCGGAGTAACTTCACAGTGATGGTCAGGTAGGCTTGAGTCCCTAATGGTCTCCATGTACCCAGGAATCAACTTTCAAAGACCCAAGTTGAGTAGAGTAAGTTTCCAGCATCATGTGTGTATCAAAGCCAAAGAAGGAGTCTACAGATGCAGAGAAGGGTTTTGCAGAGTTTTTTTGCAAAATTTTCCCGGAGCCAAAGCATTCAGAAAGCCAGGTCTAGACTGAGAAAACCTCTGAAATGATACAGTATGCTTGAACATGGCAGAATATAGATTAATATAAATTGGTTAATTTAAGTTTTAAGAGATAGTAGGGAACAGACCTAAGCTAAGAACAACTTTGATGATCTAAAAGACATAAGAAGTCTTTGTGGCATTACTTGGTAGCTAAAAGTCCAAAGAAAAATGACTATAATGACCCTTTTGGAGTCAATTTTTATGCAGGGTGATAGTTATTAGGCTAATTTCATTCTTCTATATGTGGACAATGCATTTTCCATTTGTGGAATATGTCTCTTCTCCAATACATATGTTTGGCATCTTTGTCAAATATCATATGGATTCTATTTTGTGCACTCATATCTGGCATTTTCCATTTTTTCCCATTACTCTATATGTCTGTTTTTGCCACTATATATGGTTCTTATGTTGCAAGGAGCCCCTTGTTCATCCCGGATGCCCAGAACAGAAACAACCACACAGAAACTGTATTAATTAAATCACTGCTTAGCCTGTTAGCTCTAGCTTCTTATTGGCTAACTCTTATATATTAATTTAACCCATGTCTACTAATCTGCTTATCACCACGAGGTCATGACCTACCAGCAAAGTTTCAGCACATCTATATCTGGCGGCAACTTCATGGTGTCTCCCCCCCTGCCTTCCTTCTCCCTGCATTCAGTCCAGATTTCCCCACCCACCAAAGTTCTGCCCAATCAACAGGCCAAGGCCATTTCTTTAGTCATTAACCAATAAAAGCAACACAGACAGAAGGACCTCCCACACCATTCTTATTACTATAGCTCTCTAATATTTTGAAATCTGAAAATCTAATCCATCCAGCATTGTTATTTTTGCTCAGGATAGCTCTGGCTACCTAGGATATTTTGCATTCCACATGGATTTTATGACCTTTTCCATTTTTTTGTGAATAATGTTTTGGGGGTTTTGTTTGGGATTTCATTGAGTCTGCAGATTACCTTGTTAGAATGGTTATTTTTACAATAATAATTATACCAATCCTTTAGCATGAGATACCTTTCCATTTTTTTGTCTTTCTCAATTTTTCTTCAGAGATTTAAAGTCTTCAATACAGAGGTCTTACACCTCCATGCTTATCTTTATTATTATTATATTTTTTGAGGCCTCTGTGGATAGAAGTTTGACTATGATTTTTTACTAGATATCAGTGGGGGAAAGAAACCACTCATTTTTGTAATTTGGTTTTATATCCTGACATGTTTCTGAAATTGTTGATTGCTTCTCAAAGTTTACTAGTAGAATTTTACATTCTTTTCTGTATAACATAATACCATTTGCAAATAGTTTAATTTATTTTTCCTATTTGAATGACTTTAATTTCCTTCCTTTGTCTTATTTTCCCAGCCAATACTTTCAGACAAATATTGAAAAGAAGTGAAGATAGTGGAAAGTCCTGTGCTATTCCTGATTTTAAGGAGATTTTCCCACGTGTTTTCAGCTTTCAGATGATGTTGCATGTGGCTTTATCATATGTAGCCCCTATTATATTGATGTTTAATCCCTCCAAGTTTATTGAATCCAGGACGTTTTCCATAAAGACAGATTAGATTTTGTCAAAGTATTTCTGTACATCTATTGGGATGATAATGTGGTTACATTTAAATGTGATTCATAAACCCAGTGAAACTATTCAACTGCACGAAAAATGGATGCATAAAATTTGTATGCAAATGAGTGAAATCAGAAAATCCTGAATGAGGCAGCTGACACCAAGAAATATATCCATATGTATTTTAATGTGTTGTTCCCAGCTCTGAAATTTCAAATGGCTATACATAACCAGGAAAGTTAGAGAACCAGGAAAGTTAAAAGAATTCATGGGCATAGGAGGAGCGGCGTACCAATGTTATGAAGAGGAAATGGGCAAAGTTGTGGTCTTAATTGGGGATGGGGAATGAGTGCAATATAGAGGTAAAAGGAAGAGAGTTAAATAACATAAGGATGTTGGAAAAGTCATAGGGACTCATTATTTTATGTTTACCTAAAATTGCATAGTATAAAAGTATATAAATATAATATGTATTTCAATGAAGTTGTACTACTTGGGGTGAGAATGCTCTTCACCAAGAGTTATAGAGTTACAGAACTCACTACCAGGGATGAAAAACTTCCATACAGATTGGTGGTAGACCAAGAGGTTCCCCACAAAATATAGGCTATTTCTGTTGACATAGAACTTGAGCAAAAGTCTTTATTGTTGAAGATATCCTGAATATATAGAACACAAGGTTTTGAGGAGTCTAGTTAGATTTGACCCAGAAGACTCCATACTGTGAACCTGGCCTTGTGAAACTTGATGTTTCTATGTAAGTTAAAAACCAAGGGAAACAATCAGTAATCCTACTCAGTTGACCACGGAAATGACCAACATGGTATGATATCCCCAAAGATCCTAAACTTGCATTTATATCTTGGATGTCACCAGTAGTTGTCTAATTAGAGTTGAGGTCTGCTTGACAGAAATGAAATTATTTCTAGTATTTGACCCTAGACAAATCCATTTGGATAGTAAGTTCATACTTCTTAGAGGAGAACATACTATGGCCACTTTCTTAAACCAGTATATTTTCTAGGTAAAGTTTAAACCCACATACTTATACCTACAGCTAAGAGTACTTCCCATAGTCATCCAGAAACCTCTATTTGCACAGATGGAGACCAGCAAAAAAAATCCAAAACTTGTCCAAATACATAAAAGAACAGACATCACAAGATGTCCAGTCACAATTTATTTATCTGGCTCTAGAAAAATGCCCACGAATCCACAGGGATGAACCCAGCTGAGACCCTAAGCAATAGAGGCGAGGGTGTTTGAACTGACTTTACCCTGTAGTCAGACTGATGATTATCTTAAATATCACCATAGAACCTTTGTCCAACAACAGATGATAACAGACGTAATAACCCACATTGGAGCACTGGACTGAACTCCCTCAAATTTTCTAACATCCGTATATGTACAGTAGAATTTTATTACCCATACATTGATGTATGCACGAGTAAACACACACATATTCTTTCTGTCTCTCTCTTCACTTCTTCCCACATATATAAAATGCATAAGTAACTGTAGATTAAAAGTCAAACTATTGAATTAACCTATTTTGCTATCTACTAACATGAGATTCCTGTAAGTAGTGCCATAGAATTTTTATTCATTTATACACAGACATTTGAGGCTTTTACAGGTTCTAAAACATTCCAAAACAGTGGGGGCAATTCTGTCCTCCCAAAGCCCTACTTGCAATGGACCAAATGGCAGACAGCCATCTAAAAAGTGAATTAAGAGGTTGACTCAAACCAAAAAGGGAACATGGAAGAAAATGAGAAATGAGGGTTGGAGAGATGTCCCAATGTTTAATAGTGCATGATTTTCTTCCAGAGTACCTGAGTTCAGTTCCTAGCACCTAAAACCTCACCTAAAACCAGCTTTGAGTGATTCTCTACAGTTATTGGGCATCCACTAATCACAATGGCATCTCCTTCTGAAACTCTACATGGAGAACCCTGGTGCAACATTGCACAGGCTGTTAACCAACTGTTCTGATGGGCTTATGAGGTATCACAGGACAGTCATGATCCCTAAGGGGAGGGACAGAGACCATGGGTTCTCCTGATGACTCTATGTCCTCAAGTATTAAGTCTAGCAAATTCTCTCCTGCAGGTAAGTAGTAACAGATGGTGTTGATCTAGACAGATGTCCTGTCCCAGTGTCAGGGCCCTATTCATATTTGAAGCTACCTTATCACCATGGTAACATTCATTAACAATGTGTGTTATCACTGGAAAGGAGACAAGAAAACAAAGTGTATACACCTGTCCCACAGGCAATGGGTGATGACAGACAATCTGTCTGTGTACAAGCACGTATCCAATGTCTTTACCCTGGATGCCTTCTCAGATGTATGTGGCGCACGAGTGGCTGTTTAGCAGAGAAGTCAATCTTGGCCTTGGCCATTGGCAACTTGAGGAGATGTCTATTCTATGAAGTGAAAGCAAATGGAGAGTTCGATTTTACCCTAGATCTAAACTACTTACCTCTGGATAATATTTGCCAAATCTCAGGACTTCAAAGACCACCTATTGTACAAAGAATTATGTGTTTTCTGGTATGCTGCCATCATTTCTTCAGAAACACAAAGGACAGGCACTGATTTGTTCCTTCCTAAAGATCCCTCTTCAAACACAGGGCCCTATCTGTTTAGGGAGTCACTGATTTCAAGCAATGTTGCTCAGGCTGTTAACCAACTGTTCTGATGGGCTTATGAGGTATCACAGGACAGTCTTTAAGAACTTGCCTCCTGGTTCATATTGGTGGCATGAATGGCTCTGGCTCTTTAAGGAGGTCCTGTTACAGAGCACTTAAATGGGGCTTGTGAGCAGAGTGCTACAAGTTGCTTAGTCCTGACATAGACCCACTGTATCCCTGGAGCTGGAAAGAAGAGCATGGCTCACAGAGCTGGTGGTAAATTTACTTCTGCCATGTTGGACTGGGAGGAGCCCAAAGGCAAAGCTGCAGTGTTAGTCCCAGCTACGCTACTTAGCACTTTAAAAAGCACTTCTGGTCAAAAAAGCATTATAGATAAATAGGGAAGACAGATTCAGATGAAAAAAGATTTCTAAATGGGTCACAGTGTTGAAAAAAAGTACATGGCCTTAGGAAAGAGAGAGAAGAAAGAGTACAGACAGTCATAGATAAAAGGAATAAAAATAATAAAATTAATATTAAAAAGTAATAGAGTAAAAGAGCCATGGATTATGTACATTATTGTGAGTTTTTTTGAAATTTTTGACTGTGAATGAGCTAAGTATAGAGAGACATTTCATAGTATGTTATGATTCTTTGCTCAGGCTTAATGTGGAGGGAGGGGTTTGGTTTTGCCTCAACTAAATATGCCAGACCTTGATGACTTCCCATGAGAAGCCTTACCCTTTCTGAAGAGTGGATGGGGTTGGTTGGGGAAATAGGGAAACTAGGTGAAGGGAGAGAGGGGGATTGTTTTTAGTATGCAAAATGAATATAAAAGAAAATGGTGTAAATACAATAAACATGTAGAAAATTCCGAAAAAAAAACTTAAGAGCTTTTAAAAGGAGTGAAAATAAGAGAGAGATAGAGAGAGTGAGAGAACAAGAAATAGTTGCCATGAGACTCATCATGGAGGGAAACCAAGAAGCTTCTTTTGAGAGAGCACTCCCCATTTCTGGGTGTCAACATTTAACAGTCGTCTCCAGATTTCTGGCACAAGGGAAGGTTCATATCATCTATAGCCTTATAGGGGCAGAGGTAAGTTTCATACCACATGTTTAATTCAGTGGAGTGTATGTGACAAGGATCATGGAGGACTCGGATGCTGTAATCTAAGAGTAGTCAGGTCACACACAGACAGCTCCTACATTCTCTGTCCTACAATGAGCTGTGGGACATGTGACTTGCCTAAGGCTCTGTGAACCTGGGTTGGAGCTGCAAACCTGTGTCCTAACACAAAGTTGCAGAGACAATGACTAGACAGTGGATGTGAACTTGGAGTATGGCTAGAATCTTCTAAGACAGAAGTTGGAGAGGGAACTAGGTGTTTGCTCGTATAACCAAAAGGGAGATGGAAGAGAGGACAGAGTTTCAGCAACAGGAAACCCTTGGTGAACTGGAAATAGTAAGAGGAGGAAGTTACAGATTGTTTTCTTCTTAAAGTTTTTTTTTTATCATTGGCATTTTTTTTCTGAAGACTGATATTCTCAACTATGGCAAGGTCACCCTCTAAATGATAATCAGAGAAGGGTAGACCACTAAAATAGCTCATTGGGTAAACACACTTACTGCCAAGGCTATCATGCCGGTTTAAATCTACAGACACAATTTGGTAGAAGTAGAGAACCAGCTCTCTCATGTCATCTAAGCTCCATATATGTCCAATAGCATTTTCTCACACATACACTGATGTATGTGTGAGTGAATACACATATTCTTTCTCATGCAGATACCTAAAATTCATAAGAACCTGTAATTAATAACCAAACTGTGGCATTTGCCTATTTTCTCATCTACCAACATGAGATTCCTTCAAATCCATGCAATTTTATCGTCATTCAAACATTTATCCACATGTATGTGAGCCTTCCCCAGGCACTGGAGCATCCTACAGCAACAGGAGCATTCTGTCCTCCGAATGCCCTAGTTGCAATGCATTTAGGTATGTAGAATGTGAATTCAGGGGTTGACTAGAACTTCAAAAGGAAAAAGGAAGAGAATGAGAAAGCATGGCTGGAGAGATGGTCCAGAGTTTAATGCCACAAACTGCTCTTCCAGAAGACCTGACTTCAGTTCCCAGACCTATGTGAAGAGATTTGGCAAGATTACCCAACTCTAGCTGCAGGGTACTCTATCCAGTACCTAGGCTTCCACTAATTAACTGGGCATCTTTTTTTCCCCTGAGTATCAGCATGGAAAACCCAGCTGCTCCAGTATTGAGGTCCTTAGAAAATTGTTCTGATGGGCTTATGAGACTTTACAGGGAAGTCAGGGAGCCCTAAGGGAGGGACATATGATATAGGTCCTCCTGATGGCTCCGTGTCCTCAGAGATTAAGTCTAGCAAATTCTTCTCTGTAGGCAAGTAGTAATAGATGCTGCTGATCTGAAGATCTGTTCTGTCCCAGTGTCAGAGTCATGTTTATATGTGAGGCAATGTTATCATCATGGTAACATTTATTAACAAAGAGACAAAGAAGCAATGTGTACAGACAAGCTCTCTGTGTACAAACTCATATCCAGTGTCTTTACTCTCAAGGCCTTCTCAAGTATATGTGCAGCAGGAGAAGGTGTTTTTCAGAGATACTTGGCCCTTGGCAGCTTGAGATGTCTGCTCTGTGAAGTTAAACAAGTGGAGAGTTAGTATTGACTCTAGAACTAAACTACCCATCTCTGGACAATTTCTGCCAAGTTTCAGGATTCCATAGCCCAGTTACAGGACTGAACTGAGAAAAATCGTATGTTTTCTGGCATTCTGCTATCACTATTCTAGAAAGGCAAAGGAAAGTGCCTCCCAAAGATCCTTCAACTAACACACAGCTCTCTCTGCTCAGGGAATCACTGATTTCAAGCAACTTTCGGATCTGCTTGTCATTATACCTCATTATACCACTCTTTAGAGAAGCAATAATTTGGGGGATTGGGCTTAGATCTTGTGTGTTAAGAACAATGGGCACATACGGAGAACATTAGAATCCTAAATTTCAAATCCAGATCTGAATAACAGCTGCCCTGTCCAGCCATAGTTACAGCAAGTTCTTCTTCACTACATTCTACCAGTCAGATCTGCCTCTGAAAACATTTTCCTGTCAGTTCTTTAAAGATGACTCAGTAGTTAATAACTCTTCTAGCAGACCCAAGTCCTGGTTTCAGTACTGATGATATCTCATAACCAATCTGTAATTCCAATTTCAGAGTATCCAATGCCCTATTCTGGCTGATGTGGACCAGGTATACCTGTGGTTCACAGATATACATGCAGTAAAAATAGCCATATACATGAAAAGAAAAAAGAAGGAAGAAAGAAAGAAAAAAGAAAGGAAGGAAGCAAAGAAAGAAGGAAGGAAGGAAGAACACAGTAACCTGCATTTCAGAAAATTTCTTGATATGGACCATAATACTACAAAACAAAGTATCACAAGCCAAGATAAGTGTTCTCTTTCCAACTCATCTTTAACCCATAATCTTCCCTGTCCTAGATAATTCTATGACTCATCCTTTGAATTTGAGGATCCATACTTCATTTTAATCACCACCAAACACTTTGTTAAGATTGGTCCATGTTTTGATCTATTCATGCCATTTGTGTTTCATGTGTGAGATTTCTTTACACAGAAGTCCTGAGAACTCTTTGTGAGTTCTTCACAATGAATTTAAGTAGGGAGCCTTATTCTCTCCTATTTGTAGGACTTCCTTGAGCATCATTGCCTTGGAGGGCACTGGTCCAGACCCAGCAGTGGATATAAGTACACCAGGAGGGACACAGCAGTCTTTGTTGCAAGTCAGGCAGTGGTTTAGTGAGGTCCAGTAGAGAAAATGGGCATATTAATCCAGATCCTAAGTCTGTATCATGAAACTCTATAGCTCAGCTCACACATGGCAAAGACAGTTTCTCCCACATAGCAAAGTAGGCCTATTATCTCTGAACTGAGGTCATTCAGCAAATGACTGTGAGTCATTTTCTGCTTAGTTTTCTAAGTCCCAGGATTGGAGGTGGTTGTTAGAAAGACCAATACTTACAGAAAGAGGCCTTTCCAAGTGTCAGAGCTCTCACAGAGGGCCATCTTCTATCTATTGTCTGCATAGCACTGATACTCAAGCCACCATCACAATCAAAATTTCTAACTCCATGGAGGTTGAGGATGGTAGCCTTAGAGCATGTACACGAGTATCAGAATAAAACTTACCTGTGGGGGATAAATGGTCAAAGTCTCTCGGAAGGCTGAAACTGTGATAGGGCATTTGGATTGTCACTTATTCTGTGTCACAAATGATAAAGGACCCTTTGAGGGTGTAGTCTGGAAATGAGTGACTGCATTCAAAGTTGACCCATTCAGCCTGAAGGTTCCTCATCAATGTAATTGCCTACATACAGAGAACTAGAGCTGGGACACTCAGCAACTACTGGGGTTTGACACAGGCCCAATGCAGAGATACCTTGGTTGACAAGGGAATAGTGTTTTAGCCCGAGCACATGCATCTAAGCACAGATCTGAGAAATAAATGGCACAGGAGGACTTCTCTTTTCTAGATAGGCTTAGAGTAATGATGACACGGGCATCTCAGACTCAGGCTCAGTGCACATATGAGAGTCCAGTGAGGATTTTTATGTGTTGTGCTAGTGATGAATCAATGACTTGTGTATGCAACATGAGTACTCTTCTATAAATTCAACTCAGCTCTGGTTAGGACCTGCTCAATGAAGGTAATAAAACAGATACTAGAGCCTGCTATACTCATGGATTTTCCTATTTCTTTGCAAGTACCACATGTGGCTTTCTTTACTTTGCTCCATGTTATTCAGATAATCTGATCATAGCCCTCTAAGATAATCATTCATATCCAGCATCAAACCTCAACCTTTTCTGCAATATTGTCTCTTCATCACAAGCATAGTGTTCTTGGTTTAACAACGGAGAAGCACAGATATCCTGCCAAGAGTTCTTTATCCTCAACGTCATTAATAATACTTGAGGATCCTATATCTCCTTTGTTAAGAACTCAGCATTGGTGTCCATAGGACCAAAGTTAAAAACACTACAGGTCATGGGAAGTGGATTCCTGAAATGACAGCATTGAGCTATGGGTGAAGACTTGGTTTTATGGACAGACATAGAAACTAACCAAGCTTCTGCATGGTCATAAACAAATGCAGTTATAATTTGTCTTCCAGTTATGAGATTCCAGGTATGATTCTTTCTCCTTTCCTTGCATCTCGGATTTCTCTTACCTTACCTTAGACTGATATTGTCATACATTATAAACTACATTACAACTGGTGGGTTCCTCAAGGAGGGGGAAACTTTCCAGGTAGAGAGGATTTATTTAAGGTCAAATATATTTTTCTTTTGTCATTAACTCATGCATTCTCCTCCCCCATTTACTATCACAATCTCTATGATGCAGAAGGAGCACCCAGAACTTTGAGCCATGTTCCTGTTCCTTTACCCCAAGTACTTCTAGATCCTGTCTTGTCTCAGCTGGTAATTGACTTCTTCTCTGATTCCTATGGAGCCAGAAGAGTCAGGTGATGAATGTGCCTGGGAGGCCTGTCCTGTGTCAGGATGAAACTTATGGTTTATGCTGCTCTTTCATTAACTCTTCACAATGTCTGTGGTGGAGATCACAGTGTCCCTGAAATCAGTATCTGGGAACTTGAAAAAGAGGCACTTAAAGTAGATGTTTGTAGTTATACCCTGGCTCTGGTATGACACCAGCACATGTGATGACCATGGCAAGCAAAGAGGAACACACACTTGGAAAATGGAAACTTTCTATGAAATCTTCCTATTGAGGATGATGACAAGACTTTGAAAGAGTTTCCTAGCTAACTGTCACCCTGAGAGTGCCCAAAATCACCTTATAGGAATAAAGAGTCTCGAGGCACAGGCCACACTATTCAGAAAAACACACGAGTGATATGCCTGCCCGTGGAAATGCAACACTCCCCAGAGTCTGTTCCCAAAGACCAATCCCACACAGTAAGCTGTACCATTTCATCAATTGCACTGCTATTAGGCCCTGTTCCTATTTCTGGCTGACTTCCATTTCTGAGACATAGGCCACATTAATCAAAAGAAGATTTGCAGGCTACACCATTCAGAAGAACAAAGACCTTCTGCTGCACCAATTGTACAGCTAACTTCCTGAGGATGAGCATCCAACCTCAACAGAGACTCACTACTAGATCCGAGAAAATAGTTGGAAAAAGATTTTCCAATCAAACTACCTAAGAAGCAAAGCTAGTGTAGCTATCCTAATATGTAACAAAATAGACTTCAAATAAAAATTAATCAAAAATTGGAAAAGGACATTTCATATTCATTAAAGAATAAACCCACCAAGACAATATCTCAGTTCTGATCCTCTTTACCCCAAACGGAAGATAATCCACATTTGTAAAAGTAAAATTACTAAAGCATATATATTACACGTTGAACCCCATACACTAATTGTGGTAGACATAAATACCCCACTCTCACCAATGAACATATTGTCCAGACATAAAATAAACAGAAATAAAGAAACTAACAGATAGTATGACCAAAATTATAATTATATATTTACAGAACATTTTACCCAAACACAAAAGAATATACCCCTTTCTCAGCATCTTAACACAAAAGAATATATTTTTTCTCAGCATCACATGGATCATTATCCAAAATTGGCCATACTTTGTCACCAAAGCAAATCTCAATAGACACAAGAAGATTTATATAATCCTCTGTATCTTATCAGACCACCATGGATTAAAACAGGGTTTCAACAATAACAGGAACAATAGAAAGCATATAAACTACTGGAAGCTGAAGAACTCCCCATGGAATTACAACTGAGTCAAGGAAAAAAATAAAGAAATTAAAGATTTCTGAAAATTCAATAAAAATGAATGCAGAGTACATCCAAAGTTATGGAATACAATGAATGTGGTGCTAGGATGAAAGTTCATAGCACTAAGTGTCTTCAAGAATAAATTAGAGAGTTTTTTATACTAGCAGCAGAACAGCACACATGAAATGAAGATCAGATGAATGAGTTAAATAGATCTATACCCCACAAGGAAATAGAAGCCATCATTAAGTCTTGCAACCAAAGAAGCCCACGTATAGTGATTTTAGCACAGAATTCTACCAGGTTTTCTAAAGAGAGTTATTACCAATACTCCCCAAATTATTTTACAAAATAGAAAAAGAAGGAACATTTCCAAATTCTTCTTATGAGGCCACACTCACCATGATATCCAAAACACACAGAGATTAAATAATGAAAGAGAATTACAGACTGGTTTCCTTCAGTAACATAGATGTGAAAAATACTCTCTCACAAACATAATCCAAGGACATATCAAAAAAATCATTCAAAATTATCTAGTCAGTTTTAGCCAAGAAAGTGGGATGGTTCAACTTATGAAAATCTGTCAAGGTTCCCCACTATATAAACAAACTGAAAGAAAAAAAATCCATATAATCATCTCATTTGAGGGTGAGAAACCCTTTGAAAATATCTAACACTCTATGTCTTGTAAAGAAAAAGGATACAGGGGACATATCTAAGAATAATACAGGCAATATACAGCAAAGCAATAGACAACATCAAATTAAATGGAGAAAACCACTAAATCAGGGACAAGTCTAGGTTGTTCACTCTTGCAATTTCCATTCAAAAGAGAACTTGAAGTTTTAGCTAGATCAATAAGACAACTAAAGAGGTTCAAGTATATATAAATTGGAAAGGAATAGATCCACCTGGAAAGTCAAAATAGACAAGATCACCTTATAAAATTGGGATCTTGCAGGTTGGGGGAGAAGGGTGGGTGGAAGGGAAAGAGGAGGGTAAAAGTACAGGAAGGGAATAAGACATGAGGGAATGGGATAGTCAAGATGGAGGAAGGACAGGGATGAGAGCAAGAAAAGAGATATTTTGATTCAGGGAGCCATTATGGGGCTAGCAAGAAACCTGCCACTAGAGTACTTCCCAGTAATCCACAAGATGACCCCAGCAAAGTCCCTAAGCAATAGAGGAAAGGGTGCCTATACTAGTCTTGTCCTGTAGTCAGATTGGTGACTATCTTAAATGTCACCACAGAATCTTCATCTAGCAACTGATGTATCAAATAAGACAATCATTCACAGAAATTTACAGCCTGACTTATCTTGTTTGATTGAGACTCTATTTTTTATTGTTGTTTTTGTTTGTTTCTTTCTTATTTTTATATCCTGATCAGTTTCCCCTCAATCCTTTACTCTCAGTCCCTCTGCCATATTTGCCCCCTTGCCACTGATCAGCCAGTCTTTTTCTATGCCAATACAATATGGTTTTATTACTATAGCTCTATAGTAGAGCTTGAAAGCAAGGATGATGATAGCTCCAGGAGTCCCTTCATTGTACAGGATTGTTTTAGTTATCTTGGGATTTTTGTTTTCCATAAGAAGTTGAGTGTTGTTATTTGAAGGTCTTAAAGATTTGTTTTAGAATTTTGATGGGAATTGCAATGAATCTGTATATTGCTTTCGTTAAGATGTTCATTTCATTATGTTTATCCCATCAACTCATGAGCATGGGAGATCTTTCTAGTGTCTGATGTCTTCTCCAATTTCTTTCTTCAAAGACTTGAAGTTAGTTTCTTAAAGGGTTTTTACTTGCTTGGTATCTTAGTTAAGGTTTCATTGCTGTGAAACAAAACCATCACCACAGCCACTCTGATAAAGAAGCATGTTTAATTGGAGCACCTCACTAACATGTTCAGAGGTTCAGTACATTATTATCATGGAAGAGAATATGATGGCATGCAGACAGACATGAGGCTTGAGAAGTAGCTGAAAGTCTTACACCCTTCAGGCAGCAGTAAATGATTTGTCACAAAAGCAAACCTTGAGTAAAAACGCTCACCACCACAGTGACACACTTTTCAAACAAGGCCATGCCTACTTCAACGAGGCCACACTTTGTAATAGTGTCACTCCCTTTGGAGGCCATTTTGTTACAAACAGCAATACTGGGTTATTGTTACATTAAGATATTTTCTATTATTAGTGGATACTCTGAAGGGTGTTTTAGCCCTGATTATTTTTCTCAGCCCATTTATCATTTATATATAGGAGAGCTACCAATTTCTAGTTACATTTTAATCAGCCACTTCACTGAAGATATTCATCATTCCTAGAGGTACTCTGGTGAGAATCTTTGGTCTTGGTTATGTATACAATCATACCATCTGCAAATAGTGATATTATGAGTTCTTCCTTTCTAACTTCTCTAGGGTCATGAGCTATAGGTACATTATTCTTTATAGCTACTATCAACCTATGAGTAAGGATATACCATATTCATCACTCTGGGTTAGGGTTATCTCACTCAGAATGTTTTTTTCTAGTTCTTTCAATTTGCATGCAAATTTTAAGATGTCTTTTTTTCCTGCTATGTAGTATTCCTTTGTGTAAATGTGCCACATTTTCGTCATCCATTCTTCAGCTGAGGGGCATCTAGGTTGTTTGTAGGCTCTGGCTATTACAAATAATGCTTTTATGAACATAGTTGAACAAATGTCTTTGTAGTATGTTTGAGTATTCTTTGGATATATGCCCAAATATAGTATTGCTGGGTTTGAGGTAGGTCAATGGTGTGGTGTGCATATTTTAAATTTCCAAATTCTGTAAAATGGAAATATCCATCTATCTGATTTCATTCCTTTCTGTGTGTTTTTTATAACTCTCCCACTTGATCCCTCTTCCAACTCAACCATCCTATTCCTTCATGTTCTTGTCCTCCATCCCCCTCATTTATGGCCCCTCCACCCCCAGTTTGGCCAGAAGATCTCATTTATTTCCCCTTCCCAGGGTGATCAATGTGTCCCTCTTTGGGTCCATCTTATTACCTAGCTTCTCTAGGTGATCATTGTGACCAGGTTGCCATTGACTTTATATCTAGTATCCACTTATGAGTGAGGACATACCATGTTTTTCTTTCCGGGACTGGGTTACCTCAATGAGGATGATTTTTTTTTCTAATTCCATTTATTAACCTGTAAATTTCAGGATGTCTTTGCTTTTTACAACTGAGCAATACTGCATTGGGTAAATGTACAACAGTGATAGAAATTTCTGTCTCACCTGGTCCTGAAGCCATTCAGTCTCAAATATAAATACACAGAGGATTATATAAACTACAAACTATTTAGCCTCTTAGTTCAGACTTATTATTAACTACCTCTTACAACTTAAAATAACTCACAATCCTTATCTATGTTTAGCCATATGGTATAGTAGATTTTCTCACTAAGGCATTCTTTTGTGGGGGGTTAGTTTATTTTTTTTAAAAGAAAGCAAACTATCTTTTTTCATTTTACATACCTATCCTAGTTCCCCCTCCCTCCCCTCCTCCCATTCCCTCCACTTACCCCTCACAAAACTCTCCATTTACTCCTCAGAGAGAGTAACTCTGGGGAAGTTCCAAGACCCTCCCTACTATATCTAGGCTGAGCAAGGTATCCATCCAAAGATAATAGGTTCCCAAAAAGCCAGTACAAGCAGTAGGCCACTGTCAGTGGCCCCGCAGTCTGCCCCAGCCATACAACTGTTACCCACATTCAGAGGGTCTAGTTTGATCCTATGCTGATTCCTTCCCTCTCTGGCTGGAGTTTGTGAACTCCCATCAGCTCAGGTAAACTCTTTTGGTGGATTTCCCCATCATGGTCTTAAGCTCTTTGCTCTTATTCTCACTCTTCAACTGAACTTTGGGAATTCTTCCCAGTGCAGCACTACAGGTCCCTGCCTCTGTTACCATCAGGTTCTGGATGAAGTTTCTATGGTGACATTTAAGTAATCATCAATATGACTACAAGGCAAGGCCATTATGGATACCCTTTCCCCTATTGCTTAGGGTTTCCTCTATTGCTGATGTTAGCCTTGTAGATTACTGGAAATTTCTCTAGTGCCAGTTTTTTTGCTAGCCCCATAATGGTTCCACAAATCAAAATATCTCATTTCTTGCTCTTGTGCTTTATTTTACTTGAGGATTTTTATTCCTTGGAATTGAGCATCTGCCTCTTGATGAGGCAAATTCCAATGCTATGATTCTGGAGTAATGATGCTCATATCCTCACCAGTGTCTAGGAATCCTTCAATTATATTATTATTTATACAAACACTTAGCTTTGGTCTTTGATAATTTATAGAAGTCTGCCAAAATACATATATCCTATTTTCTATGTGAGTTTTTGATTAATCCTTCATGTCTATTCCATCATCCAGAACAGTATAGTTTTTTTATAGTAGGCACTGATTTTTTTTAATTTTCCTGGCGAGACATGTTGTCCACAGTGACTGGGAATGACTGGACCACACTTGACATGGTGGCCAGCAAGAGGTCTCCCAAGGATTTTCCTGATAGTATCAGGTTTCCTTGTCTGTATTTTGTTGGCCTACAGTCATTGGTCCAATGTTGGCTTTTGCCATACCTCCTACATATTCCAGAAGATTGATATCGCCTATTGTTGCCATTCCCAGATAACACATTATTACTAGGAATTTTTTTGTCTACAATTCCTTTTCAGATATTCTATTCAACCACAATTAAAACGTTTGGCATTTTGCAGTCTCTTCATACCTATGAAAATTGTTTCTCCTACCCAAATCTTAGTATTATATTCAAATAGATCAATGTTCATTGTATTCAGGATTCATTCATCCACTAGTACTGATCTAACCTTTAAAGGCCCAAGTATCTTTTTGTATTTGAAGTTGGCATTTTCAAATGCCAGATGTTCAATAAGTATACATCTTGATTCTGGGTCTGTTACTCCTACTTGTACAGCTTTAGTTAATCTTTGAAAAAAGTCACTGAAATATTCCCCCTGGCCCTGTTTAACCCTGATATATGATTCAATTCTCTTTCCTATTTATTGAATTCTGTTCCAAGCATTTAAAATCTCTGTGCTACAAAGGGACAAGGTGTGTTCATAATATCGAGCCTGGTACTGAGGATCAGACTATTAGCCCTTGCTAAGAATTTGATCTTGAGAAGCCTCAAATCCTTTTGCTTTTCCCTGTTGTTCTAAAATTTTTGCCTCTTCTTGCCAATAGTATTTTATTAGCAACTGGGGCCCATTTTCTAGGGCCACTGAGATTAGTTGAAGCCAACCATGTGGGATAACATTATTGCTTGAAGCCCACATTTTCACCATTTCCCTGACAAATAGTGAATGCAGGCCATGAGACACTATTGCTTGCTTAAGTTTATTTTAAGATGACCCATACCTATATAGGTTTCCATGTATATTCTTTGACTACCTTAGGATATTTTGTGCCAGATGGCTTCTCAGAGGATATTACTGAATAGGCAGCTAAAACTCTAAGTCATTCTAGAATCTGGCACTGTCCATCATTGTTGTGATTTGAGTTCAAAATGGACTGATTCATAGTAAGCAATAACAGCAAAGCTTTGAAAGATTCTTTTTTTTCTTTCACCTCAGAGAGGTCTTGATAATTATTTGTCCATTTAGGGAGACTATCAAATGACAAGACATAAAGATACTTTCCTCATATTGCTGGCATCAACGAAGAATAATTTGTTCCGGATAGCCAGACCTATACTCTCTGTTTCTTATGCTTTCTGAGTTTAATCTGGTTTTTATAATATATGCTTTATTCATGTATTTGTGCATGTGTATGGAGGGGGCAGGGAGGCCAGAGGAGGGAGGAGGGAATTTTAGATCCCTTAAGATCTGGAGTTACAGACATTTTGCGAGACAACATAGTCACTGGGAACAGAACACTAGTCCTCTTAACTGCCACGTCATTTCTCCAGACCCCTGAGTAAACTCAGAAATTATCAACACATTTTCTCCATGTCTGTCTAATTCTACTTGTAAATTAAAAACAAATAAAAGTTATATTGTAGAATCTGGCACATATTGATGAAACTTAATCTTGTACTTTTCCCCCTGCTCATCAGTTTAGATAACTTCCTCAGTCTTTTCAAATATCTCTACCACTGCCTTTTATAAAGTCTGAATCTCCTGTCCAGTGTTGCATTGTAATGCCCTCATTGAGATTCCAAGGTATGAAATTTGTCCAGTAATGATAACATTTCATCATTGGACATAATTTTGATCAGTTGCATATTGACTTTCTGGAGAGATAGCTTATCTGTCAACCTACCATAACTTTTCAACAGATTCCAATTGTTAAGTTCAACAGCACGAATTATTTCAGATAATGTCTCAGAACCCTTCGACATTGGTTGGATTTTGTCTGTTAAATTATGTTGATGGAGCTGCGGGCTGTGTTCCTGCCGCCCCAGCTCCCAGCCGCCTGGCTAGCTTGTGCACCGAAATAATTACATGGAGACTGTATTCAGTTAAACACTGCCTGGCACATTAGTTATAACCTCTTATTGGCTAGCTCTTACATATTGATCTAACCCATTTCTAATATCCGTGTTGCCACTTGAGTGTTGCTTGCTGGGACAAGTCTAATGGGCATCCATCTCAGAGAGGAGAATCATGGTGACTGCCTGACTCGGCTTCTTTCTCCCAGCATTCTGTTCAGTCTACCCTGCCTACCTAATTTTCTGTCCTATTAAAGGCCAAGCAGTTTCTTTATTAATTAACCAATGAAAGCAACATATAGATACAAGACCCACCTCCATCAAAATTAATGTTAACCTTTTCAATATTATTAACTTTTTCAATAGCTGTTCATTAATTATTCTGTAAAGACTGTATAATTTCCAAAAGTGCCTCATTCTTGGCTCTGTTATCAAACTATTTTCTAAATGACATAATATGAAAAGCAAAAGTAATTTCCAAAATCAAATAAATGGATGTGTAAGTAAAATCACATAAGCCTTTCAGAATTTAATAACAACATTAATTAATTTCTGAATGGTAATATTGTCTGGCATTGTATAACTTTCATATTTATTAATCTACTTACTGCTGTTAGATTTCAATAAATTGTTGTAGGTGTAATAATCTTTACTGACTGCCACATCCATGGCTATCTCGCCTGTGTGACAAAATACCTCTCAGGTGGTGGCCGTCTCAAAATGAGGGGCTGTGCTTCTTGGAGCTTGGCCCCTGGCAGTTCCCTGGCAGTCTGCTCAGAGTTGAGGTGCCCGATTAGCCTCAACGACCTCGTTCACTTTGTTCCTGACAATGGTTTCTTGCATTGACTCTGCTATCCTTTCTTCTGTTCTATTTTTCTCTTGACAAAAACTTAATCTGTTCAAGGAACCAGGAAACATTCCTAATGGCTCCTTGAACACGGAGGAACTGATGCGTCAGTTCCCTCCCTTGATTCAGGCCATTAATGTTATGATTAAGACTCTGGCTTGCTCTCTGGGGGAATTTACAAATACCCTAGAATAGAAAGAACTCATGATAGGAGATTTGGTAGAAGATGGGCAAATTATGAAGGAAAATGTATGGAATGGCATGAGTTACCATTTATGGAAAGGCTAGCCAGAATAAGAACCCCCTGGTGCATTTTAGATAGGAAAGAAAGGCAAGATATTCCTGATAACATGAAGTCAGACATTCAATATTGAAACAAACTCTGGGGGTGGTATCCTGAAGAATGGTGTGTGGGTTGCCTTGGTTACCTTGAGGGCAGATATGATTTAGGGTCATGAGGAAGCACAGTTAAAGAATGGTGTTTGGGTTACCTTGGTTACCTTGAGGGCAGATACGATTTAGGGCCATGAGGAAGCACAGTTAGTTAGTGGTGTGAGATGAATTTCTAAGAAAAGCTCTGCCCACCTGGCCCTGACCACAAGACTTGTTAAGAATAATTAATTATCTGTAATCATTTTCTGTGGAAACTTTATGTCTGCCAACTTCCTTCTGTAATCTCTTAAAAGTGATGCTTGAATCTTAGTAAAATTGCAGCAGATTCAAATCTCATTAGAGTTGTGTCTGTCTGTCATTCGCCGAATCCTGGGTTCTCCTAAGCCTTCACCCCTGTTCTCCCTTGGTCTTCGGTCTCCAAGAGAGTCAGTCCGCGGCAGGTGGCACCCGAACAGGGACTTGAAGGACAGGTAATCTTTTCCTTCCTTTCTTTTCTTTACAGGACCTAGGATCGGATCTTACGAGGGCTCTGCAATCCCACCGGTAAAGGCTGACCGATTAAGTGTAAGTAATCTCGGTAACCATGGGGCAACATATGACTAAGAATGGTAAAATGTTTCTATCTGTTCAGGATTATAAAAAAAGCATGTATGGATGCCTCACCAGCAATAGTCCAGGTTATGGCTTATGCTGCAGTCATGAAAGGACAGAAATTCAGCGCCTATGTAAAAAAGACATTTGGAGGAGGTAATGGAAAAGGCTCCTCCCAAGGAATCTCATGTTATAATTGTGAAAAAACAGGTCATCTGCAAAAGGATTGCAGAAAGCTCAAGGGCTGTGATAGAAAGGGCCCTCCAGTTTATGCCCCCGGTGTAAAAAAGGGAAACACTGGAAGAATAAATGTAAATCTAAATTTCATAAGGATGGATCTCCTCTTGATAAGGAGGATAAAGAGGACGAGAAAGAAGAGTCAAAAAACTAGGTAAGGGGCTCTCTCCTGGCCCCAAACAAAAAGGAGAGCATGAGAAAGAATCCATAGTGAGACAAGTTGACTCCCCTCTAGAGTTGACTTCTTCTTTAAATCCGACAGCTCCAAAATTCACTATCCAAAATCAGCAGGGAGTTTTTCTATGAAGGCACTTGAGCCCTTAAAATTATAAAAGAGGCCTTAAATTCAGCCAGATTAAAACAAATAAATTATAATCAAAAATGGTCTTTGCTGATATTTTCTACTAATTATACACCAACCTGCCAGGACCTTTGACTCATGGTAATGCTATGGCAGATTTATTGACAAGAACGGTTGTCTCCACTATAGCGGAGGCAGAAAAAAGTCATGCTTTACATCATCAAAATGCCTTGGCTTTAAAAAGAATTTTTAACATCACAAGAGAACAAGCAAGGCAGATTGTTAAAAATTGTTCTAATTGTCCTCAAACCTATCATCCCTTAAAATTAGGGGTTAATCCCAGGGGACTTAAAACCAATGTCCTCTGGCAAATGTCCTCTGGCACATTCCATCTTTTGGAAAATTGAGCTATGTACATGTCACTATAGATACTTTCTCACATCTGGTATTTGCCTCAGCAAGAACAGGAGAAGCGGTAAAAGATGTGGTTCAGCACATGTCCCAATATTTTGCTGTAATGGGCAAGACTTTTCAGTTAAAAACTGATAATGGCCCTGCATATACTTCTAAAGCATTTAAAACATTTTGCCTTCAATGGAAAATAAGTCACTCTACTGGAATTCCTTATAATCCTCAAGGACAGGCTATAATTAAAAGAGCCCACCAAACACTGAAAAATCAAATAGAACGGTTACAATCTGCTAATACATATTTCACTCCTCATCATTTACTCTCACATGCTTTATTTGTTATTAATCACCTCAACACCAATGAACAAGGAAAAACTCCTGCTATGGTTCATTGAGCAGCTGAGATTAACTGAAGTCTTCCCCAAGTTTTATGGTACATGGAAAGGACCAGATGTGCTCATAACTTCGGGGCAAGGGTAGGCTTGTGTGTTCCCACAGGATGCAGACTCCCCCATCTGGGTCCGGGACAGACTGGTATGACCAGCGCCGCTGGAAGCAAAAGAGACTCAAAAGGAGACAGCAGCAGCAGCAGCTCGACAAGTGACTTACGGTTTGCAGAAACTAAAACTACGGGAGAAACCGAAAGACCGGCTCACTTGGACAAAGATTCACACCTTAGTAAAAAAGGCTAAAAATCTCCTTAAGAATAAGAAACAGCCCTTGACTCCTTGCATGTATTTTGTTGCCTTTTTTCCCTTATTTCAGCGCCCCCTTCTGTAGAAGGCATGGCATTTTGGGCTTATGTTTTCCAGCTCCCTTTGTTAGAGCCTGTGGGCTGGCTGGATAGGGAACCGATAAGGATTTTGACTAGGCGGCTGAGTGGTTCCCAAGACTCCGACGTCAGGCCTAAGATCTCCTCTTATGTAACCTATGAGGGAAGAACAGATTCACTTCCAATTTGCCTGACACTGCAAGGGAAAGTGCCAGATGGATGTTTACCAGTCAGTTATCGGACCTTTTTAGCTGACGCTCCTAACCATGCAGAGCCTGATAAGAGATGGATATGGGAGATACAGATACAGACTTTAGGTTTTGCTAATTATAATAAAACTTTTCAAAAGGATATGAATATGCCCATATTCTCTTGTATTCACAAATATGGGCATAAAAATCGATTTTGGGATTCCTCATTAACTAGATCTCCTACATGGTTATCTTGTGGCTTTCCTAATGCTGCCACCAAATACAATCCAAAAGGAACCTCCTTAGAAATTCGGGATTATTCAGCCTCTTCTGAGGATGAGAAATATGAGGAATATACTAAAAGCCATCGTAACAGATTTCATGGATATAAACCAAAAGATCTTTTAGGAGAAAAGATCAGGCGTTGGTTTTCCCCTGGTTTTGTAGAACCAATTTGGGTAGCAAAAGCTCTAGATAGTAGTGTCACTATGATTCATAATGATTTGTTTAGACTTGTTGCTGCCACCAACATGTTTTTAGAAAAAAGACCCGGCACCTCTAAAGTTTTTCCTTATAAAATTAGGGCTTGTATTTCATATCCTAATGCTTTGCTTTTAGGACATCAAATTCATGTTAAGATCTCTCAAGTGGGTAAATCTTATCATGTAAACTGTTATTCTTGTAAACTGACTAATTGTATTACCTCTGCTGAACCTAAGGATTTAAATGTTATGCTTATTGTTAGAAGACCTCCTTTTGTAATGTTACCTGTAGATTTTGAAGATAAACCATGGTACGACAACTCTACATTAAGAATATTAACTTCTTTAAATGATCTGATTCAGCCAAGGAGATTTTCTGCTGCTCTTATCTTAGAAATTACAGCTTTGATTTCTATTTTAACTACCTTTGCAATAGCTACTACTGCGTTAGTTTAGAAAATTCATACTGCTCATTATGTAAATGCTTTAAATAAAAATATTACTTTTGCTTTAATAAAACAAACAAATATAGACACAAAATTAAAAGCAAAAATTAATATATTAAGAAAAGGTAATGCTGGCTTTGGGACAAGATGTAGCTAATCTTAAGACTTTACAAAAAACTAGATGCCATAGTGGATTTCAGTCAACTTGTGTTACTCCATTACCTTACAATACTTCTTTACCTTGGGATAAAATAAAGGCTCATCTTCAGGGGATATGGAAAGATAGTGACATTACTCATGATTTCGATGCCTTGCAGAAAGATATCTCAGCTATGAGTCAGGCTCATTTACAGATAGGAACTCTTGAATCATTGGCTAAAGAATTAAAATCTAACATGAGAGCCTTAAATCCTTTGAATTGGATCCAATATATTATTCTCATGACTGTCCTTAGTCTTTTAATAATTCTTGTCGTTATCTTATTTCCTTGTCTTTTAAAATGTCTTTTCAGATCTGTTTCTACCATCAGGCAGGAAGTGTTCGAGTTTCATTTAAAAAATAAAAAACGGGGAACTGCCACATCAACGGCTATCTCGCCTGTGTGACAAAATGCCTCTCAGGTGGTGGCCGTCTCAAAATGAGGGGCTTGTGCTTCTTGGAGCTTGGCCCCTGGCAGTTCCCTGGCAGTCTGCTCAGAGTTGAGGTGCCCGATTAGCCTCAACGACCTCGTTCACTTTGTTCCTGACAATGGTTTCTTGCATTGACTCTGCTATCCTTTCTTCTGTTCTATTTTTCTCTTGACAAAAACTTAATCTGTTCAAGGAACCAGGAAACATTCCTAATGGCTCCTTGAACACGGAGGAACTGATGCGTCAGTTCCCTCCCTTGATTCAGGCCATTAATGTTATGATTAAGACTCTGGCTTGCTCTCTGGGGGAATTTACAAATACCCTAGAATAGAAAGAACTCATGATAGGAGATTTGGTAGAAGATGGGCAAATTATGAAGGAAAATGTATGGAATGGCATGAGTTACCATTTATGGAAAGGCTAGACCAGAATAAGAACCCCCTGGTGCATTTTAGATAGGAAAGAAAGGCAAGATATTCTTGATAACATGAAGTCAGACATTCAATATTGAAACAAACCCTGAGGGTGGTATCCTGAAGAATGGTGTGTGTGTTGCCTTGGTTACCTTGAGGGCAGATATGATTTAGGGTCATGAGGAAGCACAGGTAAAGAATGGTGTTTGGGTTACCTTGGTTACCTTGAGGGCAGATACGATTTAGGGTCATGAGAAAGCACAGTTAGTTAGTGGTGTGAGACGAATTTCTAAGAAAAGCTCTGCCCACCTGGCCCTGACCACAAGACTTGTTAAGAAAAATTAATTATCTGTAATCATTTTCTATGGAAACTTTTATGTCTGCCAACTTCCTTCTGTAATCTCTTAAAAGTGATGCTTGAATCTTAGTAAAGTTGCAGCAGATTCAAATCTCATTTGAGTTGTGTCTGTCTGTCATTCGCCGAATCCTGGGTTCTCCTAAGCCTTCACCCCTGTTCTCCCTTGGTCTTCGATCTCCAAGAGAGTCAGTCCTCGGCAACTGACAAGCAAATGTTGGCAGGGAGACAAGATTAGTGGTGGCATGGGACTGTTTAAGCCACTTTGGTTTCGTGCATTGGTGATTAAATACTGACAAATATGCTTTGCTTGACAGATTTAGAGCAATTAAATAAATTCTGTGCATGGAACAAGGAACCCAGAACTCACAAGCAGGGAGCACAAACCAGAAGCTGCACAAGTTGCTGCACAGCAGGGAAAGTGGTGGGTAGGGGAAGCATGTGCAATCCTGGTAAATTGCCAAGTTGCTACATGGTAGCTCTGTTGTGGCTGTGGCAGGATTTGGCAAAAGCCTCTTTAACAGGTGAAATTAAGCCAGGCAGGCAGAAGTGGAAGACCTTCTGAGTTGTAGACCTTTTGTATCTTTTCTGGGCTATCCCCATAGGTGTAGATTTGGGATTCACATGGGTGCCAGATGATGATGGAAGTTACAATGTAATTCCACACTGTCTCAGAATTGCATATAATAAAGAGTATTTATTTAGGGGTAGACTCACAGATCACAGCCCTCTGCACAAACAGGGAATAGGAACTGAATCCAGAAGCTGGGAGAGTAAACAAGCATGTGCTTTACATTGGAATGAATCGTATAAGAGACCATGCCCAAGTGAGCTGGTATCTTAAAGGCTACTGGTTGAAGGGATTCCTACAGTACCTCTGGATTTACACTGCTTCAAACTTCAGTCCAGGATTTCACAGGAGATATCTGGAACCTGGTCTAGATCCATAATACAGTAGAATGAATTAGGAGTCCTGAAGAGCACAGTGATCAGGATGACAGGCCTTGAATCCCACCTATTCTGAATGTATCAGGGTATTTCATATTTGGCTTCTTGATCTTGCCTGCTATAGACCTAGTCATGGATTCTAGTTCTTCTAGTGCTCTCCATGGGGTGATAGATTGGCATATGCTCAATGCTCTGAAAATTGTTTCTCTGAGCATACTGCTTTCCACCTCATTCCCTACTAATCTTGAGCACCCTCCCTAGACTCTTCTCTGACCTCCCTTTCTTTGTCTGAGAACACCTCTCTCCTTTGGGGACCATAAAGTTATCCCCTGTTCTGTCATCTCTCAAAGAGGAAGGCAAGATTAGCACCTGGGAATCATCTAGGAAAGGGCAAAGGTGACTCAGGAATATCAAAGCAGACATGTGCACACCCAGCACGTAATGTTCGAGTGTAGTCTTGAAACCCTCCATAGGAAGAAGAAGCTCAGAGTCCCTTTGTGAACACACAAATAACCTCTTTTCCAACACTGACCACATGAAACTCATCACACAACTGCTACTGGGCTTCTCTCCTGGATCACTAATTTGACTGGTGACATCAGTGTTAAAAGATTGATCTTCATCCCTAGTCATCACTCAGCTGATCTCTTTTCAGCTCTCAGAGATATTTCTATCACATTCCTGCAGAGATTAAGTAAATACTTCATTACTTAGAGCATTGAGAATACAGGGTGGATTGGGTGCTCAGGTTGGTCTCTGTATCATAAAGAACACATAGATATGAAAGAGGTCCCCTGTTAGGTGCTAACAGACCCAAGGCAAGGACACAACAGGCGTCAGCCCTAGGATGAGCCATTGTTCTCTGAGGCCATGGGGATGCTTATCAGCATTGTTGCACAATTTGTGTCTTGGTGAAGGAACATAAAAGGAAATTGTGAGGGATGCAGGGCATCACTGAGAGTGGAAGGGCTTGAGCAGTGCCTTGGACTCAAACCCCACCACTCACAGCCCACTGGATTCTGAGAAGTGCTTCTGTCTGAGAAGAATCTCAGCCCAGAAGGAGGAAGAACAGCAGAGCCTATGTTCTATGTCACAGATGATGTTGTTCTTCTTAGAGGGAAGACAGCAAGTAAGAAGTTTGATGGAGGAGTTCTCAGTGCTTTTCGGCAAGGGCTGTGCCCCCTGGAAGGGCCTTCTGTTCACAGGTAAGAGTACCCACTCCCTGAATGTGTGGGGAGGGGCACTTAGAGGCAGGATGGAGTCTCCTAAAGAGGACAGGAGTTTGACAGAGAAATCAAGGTTTCTGTTTGCAGTTTTGGTACTGAAGGTAAAGTGAAGGACAGAGATTCAGAAGCCTGAAACTCGCAGGGGAAAGGATGTGGTAATATTAAGAGAAAATCCTAGAGGACCCCATATTCACAGTGATTTTCATTGATTGCATGTTCTAAAGACAACTGTTCCCAACCATGAAAGTACGACTCTTCAAATAGAAATCAAACAGGGGATTGTTAGTAAGATGTCTCAGTGTGTGAAGATATGACAACCTGAAACCCATCCTCAGCTGCCATACTGTAGATGGAGAGAACAGACTTCTTTTTGCTCTACTCTGGCCTCCTCCTTGGTGCTTCATGTATCTACACATGCCCACTCTGGCACATGTGCCTGACACAGATTTGTGGCAAACATTTTCATATGTGCACAAGGAGACAACAGCCTTCACAAAACACATATTTACATAAATAAATCTAAAGTCATTTATTTCACACTTGAATATATTTATTGTCAAAACTCCAAATCTAGAAACTATGAAGATAAATCCATAGAAAGACACATTTCTCTTTTCATCCTTCTTTTTTTTCCTTTAGCCACCTGTGTCTGAGTCTTTTCTAGGAACTGAACCTTCCAAGGCATCTGTGGCTTAGCCTTTTCATACAGATAGCACTTCGGAGGCAGAGTAGGTAATCTTTGATGGTTGAAGGCCAGCCTGTCTACAGAGTAAGTTTTAGGACAGTCAAGGTACACATGGAAGATACAAAAATATCAGAATGTGAAGACTCCAGAGGAGAAGTTCTGAGAAGCAATACTCCCTGCATCAAATACTCTCTGTGAGGAGAGATATGGGGGATATGGGACATAGAGTGAAATCCAGGAAGACACCTGAGCAGAGAATTCCAAAGAGAGTTACTGACACACTCAGCCAACTCTGAGTCAATGACACTTATGTTGCTCATGTCTACCAAGGAGGGTGGGCACAGCCCTACTCACACACCAATACTGAGTGATGTTCACACCAGTCTAGTATTAATTTTTCTCAATTTTCTTCTAGTCTCCCTTTTAACCTCCTGGTACCTGTCCACTGCTGTCCATATAACTACTGAGTCAAGCCGAGTGGTTGAAGGAGAAAACATCCTTTTCCTTGTGCATGATCTGCCAGAAAATACTAAATCCTTAGTCTGGTTCAAAGCTCTAAGAAACGTGACAGAAGAAATTGCAGCATATGCACTGCCCTACAATTTGAGTAGGCCAGGTCCTCTGTACAGTGGTAGAGAGACAATATATCGCAATGGATCCCTGATGATAGAAAATATCAACCTCAAGGACACAGGATTCTATATTCTACAAACCTATAACAAACGTAAAAAAGTCATATCAACAACAACCACGTACCTCCAAGTGAATGGTAAGTGATTCATTGTCACCTCTGTGAACTGGGTAAGGTTCATTTCACTGAACACAGAGAGGAAAGTGGTCTGTGCCTACTATCCCTATGAACTGTGTTGCCATCTCGGGGTTTGAGCGTTTAGTTCAGGACACAAATGGTGTGGAATAATGACAATAGATCAGAATGCTTCATTTGATTTCACTTTGCACACATGTAGATGCAAGGTGGGTAAAACAGCCAAGGTTATCAACCTCTCTAGACTCTAGGGGCTCTTACCAGGAATGTTTCCTTGAGAAAGACCCTGAGGCAATCAATATTGTACTTGGTTGAGGAAAGCATGGGTTCCTCACAAAGATGTGAGCACTAGTATGCTTTGCTTTCAGATCTCTGTCCCAGACTCAACTCCAGGTATTCATGAGAAACATTTTATAAGTGTTTAATTTTGACTCCCTGATGGCAGGGAACAGTGCTCCCTACTAGTCAAAGTCTTGTGATGTGTGGAACCAGGCAGTGCACTCTTGTGAGAGCCTTGACTGGGATACATCCTTTGGCCATCTTCTTCAGAGTCAGCAGGCAACATAGATCAACAGATGTCCAGGCCATTATCTAACTCTCCTGTTGGGTATAAGAAATTTCATATAAAGTTTATGGTCCCCAGTGAAAGGATCTTGTCTGACAAGTGCTTGTCCTCTGGGTCTAGCTCAGGGAATTGTCTCCTGCAAGAAAATGGCTACAGGCTCTGCTGATATGACAGCTTCCCAGACATGAGCTGTAGTTCTCCCAGTGATCACCAGGCATGTAATCAGGACACACAATGGACTGATAGAAAAGTATTCACCTGAATTGGACACTTACTTTGGTGCCTGGGTTCAGCCCTGTTTTTCAGATGTGGAAATCACCATCACAACATTCTCAGACCTACTGAATGATTAATGTTTCTGCCACACTGCCAGGAGACCATGTTCTGTTTTTCATTTTATGTGTTTCCTTTGGGAAATACAAAATATTCAAGGGGAATCAACTAGGTAGATGTTCAAAGCATCTCAGAAAAACCCCTGAGCACATAGGCAGATCCATTACACAGCTCAGCAAATAGAGGAAGTAGGAGCACAATCTTGAAAATTTTGGATCAGATGAAGGAGCTCCGAATCTTTTTCCAGGAATCAGGTCACCTCCTCTCACACACCCAAGATGTGAGACTCCTGACACATTCTGGGTCTTTGATCTCGGTCAGAACCCAATATGATGGTAACTCCAGGGAGAATAGATGTGTTCTTTTACCTACACATCACTCACCTGATCCCTTTGGAGTCTCAAAGGCAGTTTTTCACCTTCCTGCTGGGAGCAAATTCCGTGTTTCCAGAGCAATGAAATCACGGGGCAGACTGGGTGCTAACCTGGATTGTGCAGATTTTTCCCATTTTGATTCTGACAAACCTTGGCCAAGGTACAGCAGATTATAGTTTCAGGGTCAGCTGCTATTATTTCATATCATTACCCTTGAATTTCACTGAGTTCTAGGGGACAGGAACATAAGCAGACAATGGGAAAGGCACACAGGGCAGTATTTAAACTGGAGTGGCAGAGCACTGTTTTGAACATAGATCCATCCTTGGCTCATGGGATTCTGAGAGGTTCTTCCTGGGAAGAGACTCAGTTCACAAGGGGGAAGGCTAGCAGAGCTCTGGAGATGTACTGGAGCAGAAGTACCTCAAAGGGATGACAGATCAACCTACTAAGACAATGGAGGTTCCCTCTGTCCTCCTCTTCAAAAGATGCACCACATCTCAATGCCTTCTGATCACAGATAAGGAGACCAGGAGTTGATAGTTTGTGTGAAAAAAGGACTGCCTGACCTACTGTCTGGAGTCTCCTGAGAGGCACAAGGATATGATAGGGGTTTCAGTGTTTATAGGGGAGAAGATACAAAATGGGAGACAGGTTTAGCATCAGGATTTTCTCACTGAATATTAAACAATAATGGTGGGGAAGACATTATTCTTACATGAAGTTAGTATTCAAGAGCACAGTATTCTGAGAACTGATGCTGGTAGGTTGATGGCCTAAGAAATCATCAAGCTGGTGTGGATCACTAACATGGCTCAATGTAGATAGGCATTTGCTTCGTTCTCTGACAAACTGAGACCAATGAACAGAAGTCCTCTGGCCTCCACTTGAGCTCCACTTAAGTACTGTATCCTGTATCCACCCACATACACTAGACTAGCTCTTATACTACTCACACACAATATAAGATCTAAACAAGTGTAAAGATACCAAAGCAAATAGCATTATTCAATAATGTATCCCTAAACTCATAAATTTCTTAAATAAATCCAAGGGATTAAAGGGTTGTAGAAAATCATTCTGTCATTTAGTCTCCACATGTATATGATTATTTTTTTCTAGGAATATTTTTTTAAAAAATGCAATAAAACTCATGGTTCTTATGATGTCCCAGTTTGAGTAGACTTGAAGTATAGAAAGCTAGAAGATGAATTCAGGTGTTGTCTGAAACCCCAAGAGGAACACAACAAAGTCAGAGAGTGAAGACACAGGGTCTGTAGGGGAAGAAGTTAGTCAGGCATCACCCCAACACCAATCCACTGTAAATAAATGTGAGCAAGTATCTGTTGGTAGTAAGCTGGGGCAACATTGACAACTGAAGAAAGAGAGCCATATAGTGGAAGTGACGAGTGTAGGGACATTGAAAACATGAAGGTTATGTACAGACCTCCATCAAGTAGGACAGGAGGACACTCAACCACAAACCTGGTACAATCAGTGGGCATAGCTGCTCAGGACATGGGATTTCATCTTTTTTAAATACAAAAGTGCCTATATATATTTAAATCTCTTACTTCCTTTCTAGCCTTCCATTGGAATTGTGGACGTCTCGCTACCTCTGGCCAGCCCACTATTGAATCAGTGCCATCCAGCATTGTTGAAGGAGGAAGTGTTCTTCTAATTGTTCGCAATCCCCCAGAGAATATTATAGCATTTGCTTGGTTCAAAGGAATGGTTGTGTTTAAGAGCCAGGAAGTTGCCCAATACATAATAGAGAAGAAATCAACAGTATGGGGGCCTGCACATAGTGGCAAAGAGACACTGTACAGGGATGGATCCCTGTTGCTTCATGGTGTAACTCAAAAAGACTCTGGGTTTTATACTCTAGCTATTCTGAGAACAGATATGAGAAGTGAAAAAGCACATGTTCATCTCCAGGTGGACCGTAAGTGATTCTCTGTGATTGTTCACTGCTGGGTGGGGCTTAGGCAGAGGGCTTTCATGGCTGGCCTAGCCTCCTTTTCTCTGCACTGTGTCATCATGTGGATATTTGAGCATTTAGTGCAGAACACACTGGTAGAGACAAATGGCCGTGGATCAGCTTTCACCTTCAGAATCCACCTGCATCAAGGGAGATGTCAATGGGAAGTAACTCATCTTAAAACGTGAGAGAGAGCACAGTTTCTTTGGACTCTAATCTAAGACAAGGCAGTCCTTCATCCATTCATCTTTCAAAGGTTGCACTAAAGCAACAGAGGGGATCATTTTTATAATGCTCTATTATTACATCCTATCAACTCTAATAGGGAACAATGGTTTTATAACATTCATTCAAACTGGGATATTTATTAGCTCCAATTTGAGAATGCCATAAATAAATCCAGGAACTGGTACGGAAACCATGTGAGAGTGCTTCCTCTTGGCTCGCTCTTCATGCTTGCTCAACCTGCTCTCTTATGTCAACCAGGATTCCTAGCCCATGGCATGAGCTGCCTGCATTTGTCTGAATCATTTTATATCAATCCCCAATTTAAAAATGAATTATAGTTGTGCTCACAGCCTATCTGATGGTTGCATTTTCAACTGAGGCCTTGTCTTGCAATAGGACTGTATCTTGAGTCAACTAGACATAAAACCAGCTAGCCTAGTATCTAAGCTTTTGAAAGACCTAAGTCTGCCTTGAAAACTAGACTGCACCTAGTCTCCAAATAGTCCCAGACCAAGGGGCTACATGACAGAGAAACAAGTACAGCTATTAGATGAAAACAGGGGTTGAATATTGCCTTAGAGTAAACTGAAGAAAAAAATCTAGAAAGTGAAAGTTACAGGGCTGTTGTGTTCAGGAGAGGCATCATCTCATACCCCAGTTTGCATTGTTTGAGCAGTATCTGCCTGAGGGCAGTGAGGAATTAGTCATGTAGACTCCCAGGGGGACAGTTCCATGGGGATGAAATAACACTTTCAGGGGCACTTTTGGAAAGGAGGAGGCCATGTTTCTGCCCTACATTATGTGGGATAGACACCCACCCCCCACACAAACACACACAAACTTGCAACTCTAGCTTGAGTGACAAATCTATCTGCTTAAGGTGGAGGTCAGAATCTTTTCATCAATACAAGGATCCCCATGTGATGACTTTTTGTCTTTTCCCTTTCAGCCTCACATTCTTTGTGTTGCAACCCTCTCACTCCTTTCCCACTCATGATCCAACCATTGCCTCCACATGCTGTTGAAGGAAATGATGTACTTCTTGACGTTCATAATCTTCCAGAAGATCTGCAAGGCTTTGCCTGGTACAAATCAATATATAGGGGTCATGTCATTAAAATTGTAGAATACAGCTCAGCCCTGTATTCTCTCTCTTGGGAGCCTGAATATGAACAAAGAGGGACAATGTACAAAGACGGATCCCTGATGCTCCTGAATGTCACTGAGGAAGATGCAGGAATGTATGCACTAGTAATTTTAAACAAAGATTTCAAAATAGAAGAAGCCTACGTGAAATTTCATGTATACAGTAAGTAACTCTCTACGGTCTCTAGTTCCTGGGGGTGGCTTATTCTACTTCATACACTGAAATACCAGGATTGGACTAGGCCTGCTCTCTCTACCACTGCATTGTGTCCCTCAATTGTAGTTTGGGCCCTTACAGCAAGACACACATGGGATAGATGTACAGCAATAGATTGAAACCCTCAGCTGCCCATTCCCTGTGGAGTGGTGGACTCATGCTGGGTAAACTCAGCCCCAGAATGTCAGCATCACTTGGAGCACTCATGATGCACATATCCCCAGAAAGACTCTCTGGGAGTTAGGCAGTCCCAGGCTGGTGACATCATGTGTTGCTCATAGAGAGCACCAGGATGCCCTGACTCTAAAACTTGGTCCCTAGTGGCCTCAAAGTGACACTGGGGAGCTTTTTATAACTGTTTAGATTTCCTGTAAGAACTGGCATGAACAAGGCTTTACTGACTGTTCAAGTCATGGGACTGACTGTCTTCTAGAGTATAGAATCATCTGTGTATTGCCATGACAGCTGCAAGCTAGGTAGGTCACCTGTGTATCTCCTTCTCCTGAGGCTCAATTGACAGGTGTCTGGGTCATTATCCTATTATTCTGATGGACTTTTGAGACTTCACAGGAAGGGCAAGATGCCAAGGCAAGAAACAGAGAGGTAGCTACTTCTGATTTCTCCTTCCCCTGCAGGAGTCCAGCCTAGGGAATTCTCTTCTGCAGGTAAATAATAACAGATGCTGCTGTTGTCAGCAGCTCCCCATCCCAAGGCCAGACCATTGCTCATAACGAAGCTTAACTCATGGACCCAGCAATGACTACTCACTGTGTGTCCTTTTATGAGGAAATGGAAACACAGGAAACAATGCCTGAATCAGGTCACATAGTCCCTAGGTGTCAGATTCAAAGCACAATATATGTCTGTACTCACAGCTCTGAATTCTTCCACATAGAAGCTTTATAAAGTATGAACTAAGGAATGCCTGGTTGGTCTCTCTGGACTACTGTCATTTGGGACCCTTTTCTGTTTCTTCACAGAGAATGTGACACAGCCTTTTGTGCAAATCTCTGATACCACAGTCGCAGGACAAAGATCTGTGATCTTCTCCTGCATTTCACCTGACATTAATATCTCTGTCCGTTGGATCTTCAATAAGAAGAATCTGCAGCTCAAAGAGAGGATGACTTTGTCCCCAACAAAGTGTGGACTCAAAATAGATCCTGTCAAGAGCGAGGATGCTGGAGAATATCAGTGTGAGGTCTTCAACCGAGTCAGTTCGAAGATCAGTCCCCCAGTGAGCTTGGCCATCATGAACGAGTGACCACACCTCTCATCCTACTGCAGAACTCTTTATCATTTCTTTATCAAGGGTGTACAAAATAGAGAAAAGTTATGTGATGAAAATGATTAGTTGTACTCAGGTACAACTAGCATTACTAGTATGTAATCATGGGATACATGAATGTACAAGGGAAGGGCAGAATTTAAAGTGAGGATGTCTTAAAAGGAAAAATAAAGATATCAATATGTTAACCAAAAATTAACAGCCCTTAAGGTTGTGGTTCAAATATATAGTAAACCATCAGAATTTATGTCACCTAATTTCAGAAACCCTCAAAATTTGGATGTTCTGAATCTTCTGTGAAAATGTGCATTGTTTGCATAGAGAAAAAAGTCCTCTCATGTGCTCAAATACATTCCCTGTTTACCCAATTCAACTAGGCACAATGTTGCCTGCAAATCAATCATCCATGTGAAATGAAAAAGATTGACAGGAGAAGGACTGTGTATGTTTCACTGTGGATATAACTGGTTTCTAAATAGTTTTGATCCACATTTTTTGATGAAAAATCTTTCACATAAAGGAGATCATACTGTTTTCATCCTGAGAGTGGCATTGACAGTGGGACCTTTCACATAAGAGTCTTCCTGTAGTATGTATTTCTTTCCTTCTGCCTTCTTCTCTCACATATTACATCTCAACCAGTTTCCTCTCCCTCCACATCTCTCTAAGCTCCCACTTCCCCTCTACCCCAGACCCACCCTTCTTCTCTTTCCCTTTTAAAAAATGAGCACCCTCCCAGGCATATCTATAGAACATGGCATGGCAAGCTTTATTATGCTTACCATATGAGAGATGAGAAAGGCAACCTAGTAGGAAGAAAAGTGTCTGAAGTGCAGGAAAAAGAGTCAGAGATGTCCATATTTTCATGGGGTTCTTTCCCCTTCTGGTTCCTCTAATCCATCCTCCCCTATTCTGGGGAGTTCCCCTGCTACTGTCAAGTGTTCTGCTGATTGCCTCTGGATTTTCTCCCATCACTTGCTGGATGATACCTCTCTGATAACTATTAGTCTAGGCACTTATCTATGAGTATAACAAATTGTCTTTAGTAATTAATTCATTGAAACGTTTTTCCAGTCATGTTTGGTTCGATCGTGAATTTTTGGGTTGTTTAGCCTTTCATTCCTAGCCATCCAGGCAGTGTCAGTTCTGGTCTGCCTCTCATGGCATGGGCTTAAATTTGGCGTAGTCATTGATTGTCCACTCGCACACATTCTGTTCCACCATAACCCCAGTACATCTTACAGGAAGGATAGATTATAAGTCAAATTTTGTGACCAGATTTGTGTTCCAGCCCCACTTCTAGAAGTCTTCAGTGGTTATAGAAGTTTTCTGGTTCAGATTATCTATCCCACACTACAAGAATTCTTTACTATGGTCACTCTTGTAGATTCTAGGGAGTTTCTACTGTAGTAGATTTCCACATTGCTCCCCAAATGTCCCTACCATTCCTTAGCTTTCTTCCATTCCAACCTTGTGGCGGAGGTACTGGTTGTAGCCATGTTTACCGCCACAACTCTATGGCATTTTAAGGTCCCTGCCAGCAAGCAAACTACAAGATTCTGCTCACAGACCACATTCAGTCAGACTACCTGCTTGAGTCTGAGTCAGAGTTTGCCCTGGCAGGATGGCCCAGAAAACCAGCATTTTAAAACAGCACAACATTTTTCCTGCTACTGCTGAAAACAAACAAGCATTCAGTCAGCTTTTATCAACACCATTTATGTGTTTTGTGGCAGGACCTCTTAAGAGCTGCAGGGTTTTGCAGCTGAAGCTGAGTCAGGAAACCTCTCTTAGATGAGAGCGCTTGCTTGTCTCTAGCAAGCAGAGCAGACCCAAGAAATTGCTGCTACCAAGAAAACATGCTTTACTCTTTCCCAAACTTTCTCAGGCTTTCAGTGGATTCAGTCGTCCACATGTTGGGGGCCAATCTGTTGTAGGAGCTGTGGGCCTCTTCCCACAGCCCGGCTCCTGCACGGCTAGCTTTATACCAGAAATAACAACACACAAATTGTATTCATTTAAACACTGCTTGGCCCGTTAGCTCTAGCCCTTACTGGCTAATTCTGATATCCCGATCAACCCATCTCTAATAAACTGTGTATCACCAGTCTTACCGGGAAAGATTCAGCATGTTTGACCTGGTGGCTTGCTTCATCACGTGCGTCTGCCCGGGAGAGGAGAGCATGGCCTCTGAGCTCACTTCCTCTTCCTCCCAGCATTCTGTTCTGTTTACTGCATCCACCTATGTTCTAAGCTATGAGGCCAAGCAGTTTCTTTATTACTTAACCAATAAATCAACAGATTGATATATGACACTCCCACATCATCAAGGTATTTGTTTGTTTCACATAAGTCATTCTGCAGTCATTGCATTCTGCAATATCACTATTGAGTAGGCATGGAAATTTTAGTAATGTGAAAAATGGACAACAAGTTTTAAAATTTTGTTTCTAATTTTAATAATGTTAGTCTTTTAAAGACAAAGTTAATTTAATTAAAGTTGGTTAATGCCATTATTCACTTTGTGGAATGAACAACTTTTTCCTTTTATTTCTTATATACTATATACTGTTTATAGTTTCCCTGTTCTCAGTCTTTCCCTGTTGCTCCTCACATCTGCTACCATTTCTTCATCTCATAAGAGAAGACTAGGCCTCTAAGAGATAATTACAAAACATGAGAAAATGAAATAGAATAATATGAAACAAAAGCTATCAAATTGATGTTGGACCCTGCAACCCAACAGGAGCAAAAGTATCCTAAAAACTGACACAAGAGTCAAAGACCCACTTGTTCTCATACTCAAGAATCTCATGGAAATACTAAGATAATTGCTATAATGTACATACTGAGGACCTGTTGCCGACTCATGTAGGTCCTGTGCATGCTGATTCAGTCTCTTCGAGTTCACATTTGCCTTGCACAGTTGATTCAAGGGCCTGTACCCCATTCCCTCTGATTCTTACATTCGTTCTGCCTCCTCTTCTGAGGAGTTTCTGGAGATCTGAGGGAATAGATTTTGGAGACATTCCATTTCATCTTTCTGCATGGTAAGTGTTACAGCTCTTGAGAGAAAGGTCTCCTGGCCGTGAGAAGCCAAGAGGTACCTGTAGGTATTACAGATCTAAAGGGAAGCATATCCTGGCAATTGGAAACTTGATGATAACTACCTTTATCTGAAGGGAAAGTTTGCTTGGCCACTGGAAGCCAGGCAATACCTGCAGCTCAGAAGTATAAGGTATCCTTGTAGGAAGCTAGGTGTAGGTGATACCTACAACCCTCTTCCAATGGGGCGTGGATTTCCTATAGTAATTCAGCAGTTTTGTTCCTCTCTGGAAGAACCTTTGTCGATCTGCTCTACTTTACTCTGCTAAGGGAGTTTCCCTGCAGTGTGTTAGCAATTCTGCTCCTGCTCAGGTAAAAACCATTACAACTCTGCTCAGCTCTGCTCTGCTAAGGGAGTCTCCCTCTAAAAATGTAGAATTTCTGCTCCTGCTCCAGTAAAATTTGTCATTTCTCCTTTTGCTCCACTTGGGAAAAAAAGAGTCATCAACATACTCTCACTCAAGAGATTTATTGGTAGGAAGAATCCAGAAGATCGATTGCCTTTACCAGGGTGGTGAAAGGCAGAGTGAGATAACCCAGACCCAAAAAGATGACTATGGTATGTACTCACTCATTAGTGGACTCTAGCCATAAACAAAGGACATTAAGCTTATAGTTCACAAGCCTAGAAAAGCCAAATAACAAGGTAAACCCAAAGAAAAACATATATAGATCCCTCTGGAAATTGGAAGCAAACAAGATTGCCTGGCAAAAGTTGGGAGCATGGGGGGGTAGGGGTGAGGGTAAGGTTAGGGGAAGAGGAGAGTGGGAGAGAGAAGGGAGAAAGGAAAGCCTGGAGAGAGCTTGGGGGAGTGGGAGGGTGGAGATGGAAGAAGGGTGGATATAGGAGCAGGGAAGAAGATATCTACATTAAGGGAGCCATTTTAGGGTTGGCAATAGACTTGGTTCTAGAGGGGATCCCAGGTGTTCACAGGGATTTCCCCATCTAGGTCCTTGGGCAGCAGAGCAGAGGGTGCCTGAACTGGCCTTGCCCCACTATCACACTGATGATTATCTCAAATATCACTATACAATCTTTGTCCGGCGACAGATGGAAATAGAGACAGAGACCCTCATCAGAGCAATGGACTGAGCTCCCAAGGTCCAGTTGAAGAGCAGAAGGAGGGAGAAGACGAGCAAGGAAGTCAGGACCATGAGGCATTGGTCCATCCACTGAGACAGTGTCCCTGTTCTAATGGAAGCCCACCAAATATAGCTGGACCAGGACTGAACAAACATGTGATCAAACCAGACTCTCTGAATGTGGGTGACAATGGGGACTGACTGAGAAGCCATTGATAAAGGCAATGGGACTTGTTTCTATTGTATGTACTGGCTTTTTGGGACTCAACTCTATTTGGATGTAAAACTTCCTAGGCCTGGATGTAGGGGGGGACTTGGACTTGCCACAGGGCAGGGTTCCCTGCCCTCTCTTAAGGACAGAGGGGGAGGAAGGAGGGTGAGTGGGGGAGTGGGAGGGGAATGGGAGGAGGGCAGGAAGTGTAAATTTTTTAATGGAAATAAATAAATAAATAAGAAAGAAAAAAAGGCAGCTTCAAACTGAGCAGGTATAGGACTTATATAGGGTTTCTTAGGGGAAGAATTTTTTCAAGGTGAAGAGTTTCAGGGGGGAATTGATTATATTTCAATTCTCGAGCTTAGATAAGTTCAGAAATTTACTAGATTTTGTGTACAGGTATTGGTTGGTTTTTCATTCCCAGAGTCTGGTTGGTTTTTGTGCCCAGGAATTAGTTGATTTTCATGTTGAGTTTGTTTGGGTTCAAAGTGAGACTCTGGCTTCAGGGCCAGGGTATGTTTTTTTCACTGGCCATTTTACCCTGAACACATAATATTTGTTGCGAATGTCTGCTCTGTTTTGTTCATATCCACTGCCAGAGGAAGCCTCTCTGTTGATGGCTGAATAAGGAAATGCATAGGATATGTTCCCCATGTTTGAATGCTTGGACCACATGGAGTTGCACTACTAGGAGGTATACACTTGTTTAGGTAGATAAGGCCTTGTTGAAAGAAGTTTGTCACTGTGGAGGTGAACTTTGAGGTCTCATATGTTCAAGCTACTCTGATTGTGGCACACAGTTTCCCTCTATCTGAGGGTCAAGATGTGGAATTCTCATCTTCTCCTCCACCACATGTCTGCCTCGATGTCACTATGCACTTTGCTAGGACAATAATGTAATCCCCCCAAGCTCCACCTAACCTCCCCTTCTCACTTTTCTCAGGCCATTTCCCCTAATCCCCATCCCACCCCACCTCTGAAGTTCCCAGTTTTTGCCTGGAAATCTTGTCTACTTCCCATATCCAGGCAAATGACTATATCTTTTTCTTTGGGTTCACCTTCTTATTTAGCTTCTCTAGGGTCACAAATTATAGGCTCAATGTTCTTTATTTATGGCTAGAAACCAATTATGAGTGAGGTCATCCCATGTTCATCTTTTTGGGTCTGGGTTACCTCACTCAGGATAGTGTTTTCTATTTCCATCCATTTGCATGCAAAACTCAGGATGTCATTGATTTTACTGCCGAGTTGTACTCTAATATGTATATACTCCATACTTTCTTCATCCATTCTTCCATTGCAGGGCATCTAGGTTGTTTCCAAGTTCTGGCTATTATAAATAATGCTGCTATGAACATAGTTGAACAAATGCTTTTGTCATATGGAGATAGAGACAGAGACCAATATAGAAACACCGGACTGAGCTCCAAGGTCCAAATGAGGAGCAGAAGTGGGGAGAAAATGAGCAAGGAAGTCAGGACGACGAGGGGTGCATACACCCACTGTGACAGTGGGGCTGATCTATTGGGAGCTCACCAAGGCCAGCGGGACTGGGACTGAATAAGCATGGGATAAAACCGGACTCTCTGAACATAGTTGAATAAATGCTTTTGTCATATGATAGGGCATCTCTTGGGTATATTCCCAAGAGTGGTATTGCTGGGGCCAGGGGTAGGTTGATCCCGAATTTCCTGAGAAACTGCCACACTGCTTTCCAAAGTGGTTGCACAAGTTTGCATTAGCACCAGCAATGGATGAGTGTGCCCCTTACTCCACAACCTCTCCAGCAAAGGCTATCATTGGATATTTTTGATTTTAGCCATTCTGACAGGTGTAAGATGATATCTCAAAGTTGTTTTGATTTGCATTTCCCTGATCACTAAGGAGGGTGAGAATGACCTTAAGTGTCTCTTGGCCATTTGAACTTCTTCTGTTGAGAATTCTCTGTTTAGTTCAGTGCCCCATTTTTTAATTGGGTTAATTAGTATTTAAAAAAATTGGGATCTTCGGGGTGGGGTGGGATGGGGGTAAGAGAAGATGGGGAGAGTAAATGAGAACGGGAGGATGGGGGAAATTGGGGCAAGAGGATGATTGGGATAAGGGAAGGCTGGATAGGGGAGCAGGGAAGCACAAATCTTAGTTAAGGGATCCACTTTATGGTTGGCAAGAGACTTGAACCTAGAGTAGCTCCCAGGAGCCCAAGGCAATGTCCCAAGTTAGTTCCTGGGGCAGCTGAGGATAGGGAACATGAAATGACCCTATCCTATAGCCATAGTGATGAATATCTTGCATATCACCATAGAACCTTCATCTGGTGATGGATGGAGATAGAGACAGAGACAGAGACCCACACTGCAGCACCGGACTGAGCTCCCAAGGTCCCAGTGAGGAGCAGAAGGAGGGAGAACATGAGCAAGGAAGTCAGGACTACGAGGGGTGCACCCACCCACTGACACAGTGGGGCCGATCTATTGGGAGCTCACCAAGGCCAGCTGGACTGTGTCTGAAAAAGCATGGGATAAAACCGGACTCTCTGAACATGGTGATCAATGAGGACTGATGAGAAGCCAAGGACAATGGCACTGGGTTTTGATCCTACTTCATGTTTTGGCTTTGTGGGAGCCTAGCCAGTTTGGATGTTCACCTTCCTAGACATGGACTGAGTATGGAGGACCTTGGACTTTCCACAGGGCAGGGAACCCTGACTGCTCTTTGGACTGGAGAGAGAGGGGGAGAGGAATGGGGGGAGGGGGAGAAGATTGGGAGGAGGGGGAGGGAAATGGGGGGCTGGAAGAAGGCAGAAACTTTTTTCTTTTTCTTTTTTTATTGGAAAAAAAGGAATTTCTGCCTCCTCCCTACCTCCAATTTCCCTCCTTCTCCTTCCCCTCCTCCACCCCTACTCCTCCCCCTCCCTCTCCAGACTGAAGAGCAGTCAGGGTTCCCTGCCCTGTGGAAAGTCCAAAGTCCTCCCCCCTCCATCCTGGTCTAGGAAGGTGAACATCCAAACTGGGTAGGCTCCAGCAAAGCCAGAACATGAAGTAGGATAAAAACCCAGTGCCATTGTTCTTGACTTCTCAGCAGCCCTCATTGTCCGCCAAATTCAGAGAGTCCGGTTTTATCCCATGCTTTTTCTGTCACAGTCCAGCTGGCCTTGGTGAGCTCCCAATGGATCAGCCCGACTGTCTTCGTGGGTGGGTGCACCCCTTGTGGTCCTGACTCCTTTGCTCATATTCTCCTTCCTTCTGCTCCTCACTGGAACATTGAGAGCTCAGTCCTGTGCTCCAGTGTGGGTCTCTGTCTCTATCTCCATCCATCGCCAGATGAAGGTTCTATGGTGATATGCAAGATATTCATCAGTATGGCTATAGGATAGGGTCATTTCATGTTCCCTATCCTCAGCTTCCCCAGGAACTAACTGGGGACATCGCCTTGGGCACCTGGGAGCCCCTCAAGGTCCAAGTCTCTTGCCAACCCTAAGATGGCTCCCTTAATTAAGATATGTGCTTCCCTGCTTCCCTAACCAACCTTCCTATATCCCAATCATCCCATTTCCCCAAGTTCCCCCAACCTCCCCTTCTCACATTTCTCTCCCCTTCGCCCCTACCCCCCTCCCCCCACACCTCCCAAATCTCAATTTTTTGCCCGGCAATCTTGTCTATGTCCCATAACCAGGAAGATAGCTATACATTTTTCTTTGGGTTCAACATCTTATTTAGTTTCTTTAGGATATCAAATTTTAGACTCACTGACCTTTATTTATCTTTAGAAACCAATTATGAGTGAGTACATCCCATGTTCATCTTTTTGGGTCTGGATTACCTCACTCAGGATAGTGTTTTCTATTTCCATCCATTTGCATGAAAATTCGCAAAGTCATTGTTTTTTACCGCTGAGTAGTATTCTAATGTGTATATATTCCACACTTTTTTCATCCATTCTTCCATTGAAGGGCATCTAGGTTGTTTCCAGGTTCTGGCTATTACAAATAATGCTGCTATGAACATAGTTGAACAAATGTCCTTGTCATATGATTGGGCATCTCTTGGGTATATTCCCAAGAGTGGCATTGCTGGGTCCATGGGTAGGTTGATCCCGAATTTCCTGAGAAACCGCCACACTGCTTTCCAAAGTGGTTGTACAAGTTTGCATTCCCACTAGCAATGGATGAGGGTACCCCTTTCTCCACAGCCTCTCCAGCAAAGGCTATCTTTGGTGTTTTTGATATTAGCCATTCTGACAGGTGTAAGATGATATCTCAATGTTGTTTTGATTTGCATTTCCCTGATCGCTAAGGAGGCTGAGCATGACCTTAAGTGTCTTTTGGCCATTTGAACTTCTGTTGAGAATTTTCTCTTCAGATTAGTGCCCCATTTTTTAATTGGGTTAATTAGCATTTTAAAGTCTAGTTTCTTGAGTTCTTTATATATTTTGGAGATCAGATCTTTGTCTGTTGCGGGGTTGGTGAAGATCTTCTCCCAGTCACTGGGTTGCCTTTTTGTCTTAGTGACAGTGTCCTTTGCTTTACAAAACTTCTCAGTTTAAGTAGGTCCCATTTATTCAATGTTGCCCTTAATGACTGTGCTGCTGAGGCTATACCTAGGAAGCGATCGCCTGTGCCCATCTGTTGTAGGGTACTTCCCACTTTCTCTTCTATCAGGTTCAGTGTGTTCAGATTGATGTTGAGGTCTCGGATCCATTTGGTCTTGAGTTTTGTGCATGGTGATAGATTTGGGTCTATTTTCATTCTTCTACAGGTTGACATCCAGTTGTGCCAGCACCATTTGTTGAAGATGCTTTCTTTCTTCCATTGTATACTTTTAGCACCTTTATCGAAAATGAGGTGTTCATAGGTTTGTGGGTTAAAATCCGGGTCTTCTATACGATTCCATTTGTCGACTTCTCTGTTTTTATGTCAATACCACACTGTTTTCATTACTGAAGCTCTGTAATAGAGTTTGAAGTCAGGGATGGTAATGCCTCCAGAAGTTCCTTTATTGTATAAGATTGTTTTGGCTATCCTGGGTTTTTTGTTTTTCCATATAAAGTTGATTATTGTCCTCTCAAGATCAGTGAAGAATTTTGGTGGGATCTTGATGGGGATTGCATTGAATCTATAAATTGCCTTTGGTAGGATTGCCATTTTTACTATGTTGATCCTCCCAATCCAAGAGCAAGGGAGATCCTTCCATTTTCTGGTATCCTCTTCAATTTCTTTCTTCAATGCCTTAAAGTTCTTGTTAAATAGATCTTTCACTTCTTTGGTTAGACTTACCCCGAGATATTTTATGATGTTTGTGGCTATCGTGAAAGGAGATGCTTCTCTTATTTCCCCCTCTGCTTCCATATCCTTTGTGTATAGGAGGGCGACTGATTTTTTTGGAGTTGATCTTGTATCTGGACACATTACTAAAGGTCTTTATCAGCTGTAGGAGTTCTTTTTTGGAGTTTTTGGGGTCGCTTATGTACACTATCATATCATCTGCAAATAACGAAAGTTTAACTTCTTCCTTTCCAATTCGAATCCCCTTGATCTCTTTATGTTGTCTTATTGCTATTGCTAAAACTTCAAGCACTATATTGAAGAGGTATGTACAGAGTGGACAGCCTTGTCATGTTCCTGATTTAAGTGGGATGGCTTTGAGTTTCTCTCCGTTTAGTTTGATGTTAGCTGTCGGTTTGCTGTAAATAGCTTTTATTATATTTAGGTATGACCCTTGTATCCCTAATCTCTCCAAGACTTTTATGATAAAGGGATGTTGAATTTTGTCAAAAGCTTTTTCAGCATCTAATGAAATGATCATATGGTTTTTTCTTTCAGTTTATTTATATGATGGATTTCATTGATAGATTTTCATATGTTGAACCAGCCTTGCATCTCTGGGATGAAGCCTACTTGATCATAATGGATAATTTTTCTTATGTGTTCTTGGATGCGGTTTGCCAAAATTTTGATGATGATTTTTGCGTCGATGTTCATGAGTGAGATTGGCCTGTAATTCTCTTTCTTGGTTGAGTCTTTGTGTGGTTTTGGTATCAGAGTGACTGTAGTTTCATAAAAGTAATTTGGCAATGAATCTTCTGTTTCTATATTGTGAAATACATTAAGGAATATAGGTATTAGGTCTTCTTGAAAGTTCTGGTAGAATTCCACATTGAAACCATCTCATGCTGAGCTTATTTTGGTAGGGAGGTTTTTTTTTAATTTATTTTATTTTCCTCCATTAACAGCTTCAACTGGGTGTGGGGCAACAGAACCATTCCCAGCACAACCATGGGTGTGGTGTTCCCCACAGTCTCCCCAGGGCGATGGTTCCTGCAATGATCTTTAGGGGGAAACGGCTCCCAACAGATCCCCTCCCCCCTCCCATACAAAGGCAGGCAGCTATCACGTGGAGAGCACCAGTCAGAGTCAACCATGGTGTCAGACCAAAGGAGAAGGGACTGAGACAAGGAGAGACCCTCCTCTTGAGTGGTGAAGCAATCCACCTCTCCTGGAAACAGAGGGGTGCCCGATGACTCCTAGGTCGAGTGGGGACCAGGCCTTTTTTTCTTTCCCCCTTAGGCGTCCTAGGGTTCCCAGGGCCCTGCCTTAGGTTGGGGGAGTATCCTACCATAAGTCGCCCGTCCTTGGAGCTCCTCAAATAAAAGGCATCTAGCAGGATTAAAGTAAGCAGATCACAGGGCACCCTGTCTTAGGCCATGTGGAGAGCGCCCTCATACCTGTACCAGCTCGCCTCACCCAGGTTACCCCACCTTTCCTGGAGCACAAATGCTAAACTGCTTCTGCAGCTTGAACTCTGGTCTGCTTTGGAGCTGAGTTGCAGACTAAACATCAGACTGCTTTAAACTTTGGGACACAGAACTCATTTTAATTAAAATATTAACCTCTCTTCACTTAAGAAGAAGGAAAATTGGGGGTTCCTGTCACTGTTGCTCAGAGACTGGAACTGGTGGTATTTGATAACATCAATGTATGTCATTGTACTCCTATTGAAATTGTTCTAATGATATTTGTAACTGCTTAAAGAAGTTGGGAAAAGTTTGACACATGCTGTAAAGTGTTTGGGTTTAATGCATATGTTAAAAATTTTAGATTTTGATCCCTTTTACACTGCCCTAATTTTTGGCAGGCAGCACACATAACTTTATGTGGAGTAGGCACTTAGGAAGGAGGACATACCATAGGCCAGACTAAAAGGTGAATACTGGGTTGGGAAAAAGCCCTTTCTTCTTGTCTGGAGATGGAGTTATTGGTGCCAAAATTATATCATTATATCTTTTGTTTGAGGAGCTCCTCACAGTCTTTTCATTAATGATAGACGCAGGGGCCAAATGACGGGAGTTAGTGTGGATCCTCGCCTGAATAGCACACCATACAGAGGTTGTAGAAACCGGTAGGGAGGTTTTTGATAACAGCTTCTAATTCTTCGCGACTGACAGATCTATTTAGCTTGTTCACCTGGTCCTGATTTAACTTTGGTGTATGGTATTTATCTAAAAAAGTGTCCATTTCTTTTACATTTTCCAGTTTTGTGGCATATAGGCTTTTGTAGTAAGATCTAATTATTCTCTGAATTTCCTCTATGTCTGTGGTTATGTCCCCCTTTTCATTTCTGATCTTATTAATTTGCATATTCTCTCTCTGCCGTTTGATTAGTTTGGATAGGGGTTTATCAATTTTGTTGATTTTCTCCAGGAACCAGCTTTTTGTTTCATTGATTCTTTGGATTGTTTTCTGTCTTTCTATTTTGTTGATTTCTGCACTCAGTTTGACTATTTCCAGTCTTCTACTCCTCCTAGGTGAATCTGCTTCTTTTTTTCTAGAGCTTTCAGGAGGGCTGTTAAGTCTCCAATGTGTGCTTTCTCTGTTTTCTTTAAGTGGGCACTTAGGGCTATGAACTTTCCCCTTAGGACTGCTTTCATAGTGTCCCATAAGTTTGAGTAGGTTGTTTCTTTATTTTCATTGAATTCAAGGAAGACTTTAATTTCTTTCTTCATTTCTTCCTTGGTCCAGGTGTGGGTCAATAGTTGACTGTTCAGTTTCCATGAGTTTGTAGGCTTTTTTGGGTTAGCATTGTTGTTGAATTCTAACTTTAGTCCATTATGACCTGATAAGACACAGGAGGTTACGAATTTTTTTTGTAACTGTGGAAGTTTGCTTTGTTATCGAGGATGTGGTCAGTTTTCGAGAAGGTTCCATGAGCTGCAGAGAAGAAGGTATATTCTTTTCTTTTTGGGTGGAATGTTCTATAGATGTCTGTTAAGTCCATTTGATTCATTACCTCCATTAATTCTCTTATTTCTCTGTTAGGTTTCTGTCTGATTGACCTGTCCATTGGTGAAAGAGGAGTGTTGAAATCTCCTACTATTAGTGTGTGCGGTTTGATGGCAGCCTTGACTTTTAGTAATGTTTCTTTTACGTACGTGGGTGCTTTTATATTAGGGGCATAGATATTCAGGATTGAGACTTCCTCCTGATGAATTGTTCCTGTTATGAGTATAAAATGTCCCTCTCCATCTCTTCTGATTGATTTAAGTTTGAAGTCAACTTTGTTAGAAATTAGTATGGCCACGCCTGCTTGTTTCTTAGGTCCATTTGCTTGATAAACCCTTTCCCATCCCTTTACTCTAAGTAGGTGCCTGTCTTTGTGGTTGAGGTGTGTTTCTTGTAAACAGCAGAATGTTAGGTCCTGTTTGTGTATCCAATCTCTTAGCCTGTGCCTTTTTATAGTTGAGTTGAGTCCATTGACATTAAGGGATATTAATGACCAGGCGTTGTTAACTCTGGTCACTTTTTTAGTCATAGAGTTTGTGTGTTTGCCTTCTTTGAGTTATGCTGGTGAAGGGTCTCTAGATGTTTGAGTTATTGTGGTTATTGTTGGACTCCTTGGTTTGTGATTTTTCTTCTATTACTTTCTGTAAGGCTGGATTTGTGGCTACATATTGTTTAAATTTGTTTTTATCCTGGAAAATTTTGTTTTCTCCATTTATAGTGAACGAAAGCTTGCCTGGGTATAGTAGTCTGGGCTTGCATCCATGTTCTCTTAGCTTCTGCAGTAATCTATCCAGGACCTTCTGGCTTTCATTCTTTCCATAGAGTAGTCAGGTGTAAGTCTGATAGGTTTACCTTTATAAGTAACTTGACATTTTTCCTTTGCAGCTCTTAATATTCTTTTTTTATTCTGTATGTTTTGTGTTTTGATTATTATATGGCAAGGAGATTTTTTTTTGGTCCAGTCTATACGGTGTTCTGTATGCTTCTTTAATCTTCAGAGGAATATCTTTCTTTAGGTTGGGAAAGTTTTCTTCTATAATTTTATTAAATATATGTTCTGGACCGTTGAGCTGTACTTCTCCTTCTTCTATCCCAATTATTCTTAGGTTTGGTCTTTTTATCGTGTCCCGTATTTCCTGAAAGTTTTGTGATGAGAATTTGTTGGTTTTGCTGTTTTCTTTGATCAGTGTGTTTATTTTCTCTATGGTATCTTCAGTGTCTGACATTCTTTCTTCTATCTCTTGTAATCTGTTGGTAGTACTTGTCTCTGTAGTTCCTGTTCGTTTACCCAGATTTTTCCATCTTCATCCTTCCCTCGGTTTGTGTTTTCTTCATTACTTCCATTTCATTCTTCAAGTCTTAAACCGCTTCCCTTACCTGTTTGATTGCTTTTTCTTGTTTCTCTTGGTTTTCTTGGGTATCTTTGAGCGATTTATTCATTTCCTCTACCTTTTTGTTTGTCATCTCTAATTGTTTATGGCAGTTTTTCACCTCCTGTTTAAGGTCTTCTATTATTTTCATATAATTCAATTTTGAGTCGATTTCTTCTAATTCTTCTGGAGTAGGGTGTACAATTCTTCTTATTTCGGGATCCCTGGATTCTGGTGATGACATGTTGCCTTTCAGGTTGTTGGAGGAATTCTTGCATTGGCGCCTTCCCAACTCTTCCTTCAAATGGAGACAGGAGAGGCCTGGTGTCTTGGTCCAGTCTTTGCTGTGACTGACTCTCTGGGTCTCTTCAGTGTAGAAGCAGGAACCGTCCCTTCCAGATGGAACTCCTCAGCACCACAACTCAGACGCCACTCTGGGTGGTAGCCAGTCCAGATGGAACTCCTCAGCACCTAAATGGGGCTGCCTGGTAGCCCTAACCTTGAGATCTGCCTGGAAGGCAGGCACTCCCTACTCGCTCTGGGTGGGTAGCCTTAGTGTAGGAGCTTAAAACCGGTCTTGATTGCTGGTCCAAGCATACAGCAGGGCAGGGTTGGGGGGTGGGGTGCTGGGGGGTTGGGTCATGCCTAAGAAAGACAGCCCTGCAGAAGGAGCTGGGGGAGGGGGTTTGTGCTCGCTTCTGGGACACACCGCCCCTGGATAGGAGACACTCACTTGTCCAGATGGAACTCCTCAGCACCAAAACAGGGTCGCGTGGTAGCCCAAAGATCCAGGGACAAGAGGAAGGACGTGGGAGGCGGCGCTGTGTCCAGCAGACCACTGGAGGCCCTGGAGCACAAGCTGTAGGTGCCCGAGCTCCCTTACAGGGAACCTTGAGACCTCCCTGGAAGGCAGGCACTCCCTGCTCACTCTGGGTGTAGGAGCTTAAAACTGGTTTTCAGAAACTTTTTTCTTTTTCTCAATTAAAAATTAAAAAAGAAAAAAAAAAGCTGAACTCTCTGAACATGGCGGACAATGAAGGTTGCTGAGAAGCCAAGGACAATGGCACTAGGTTTTAATCCTACTGCATGAACTGGCTTTGTGGGAGCCTAGCCTGTTTGGATGCTCACCTTCCTGGACCTGGATGGAGGAGGGAGGACCTTGGACTTCCCACAGCAGGGAATTGGGACTGCTCATCAGACTTCAGAGGGAGAGTGAATGGAGTATGAGTGGAGGGGAGTGGGGGGAGAGGAAGAGGAGTGGAAGAAGTGAGAGAGGGGTGGAGGGATGGGGAGCCAAATGGGAGGCAGGGATGAGGCAGAAATTTTTCAACAATAAATAAATAAATAAAATAAATAAACATCAGTAGTCTTGCTATATATAAATGGTAATATGTTGAGGGAAAAATCAGTGATAAAACATCCTTCACAGTTTCTGCATACAGTAAAATTGATCTTAGTGTAACTCTAACCCAATGTGATAGTTTGAAAGATAATGTCATCCAAAGAAAGTGGCACTATTAGGAGTTGTGGTCTTATTGAAGTAGGTATGTTACTGTGGGAGTAGGCTTTGAGGTTTCTTTGGTTCAAGATTTGCTTTTGTGACAGACATATTATTTCCCATTATCTGGCTGATATAGGAATCTCAGGTAATTCTCAAGCTCTTTATCTGTCTGCACACTGCCATGCTCTTATCCATAATGTCAATAGTGGAACATCTGAAACTCTAAGCCAATTCAAATAAATATGTTCCTTTATAAGAGTAATGATAATTATGGTTTCTCTTCACAGCAATATAACCCATAAGACACCAAGCATATGAAAGACCTTTATAACCATAACCTCAAGTCTTTGGAAAAGATATCAGAATATGGAAAGTTCTCCCATGCTCATGAATCAGTAGGGTTAACATTGTAAAAACAGCCATCTTACCAAAAGCAATCTATAGATTCAATGTAATTCCCATCAAAATTCTAACACAATTCTTTACAAAGCTTCAAAAACAATCTTCAACTCCTTAGGAAAAAACAAAGAAACCCAAGAAAGCTAAAACAATCCTTTATAATAAAGGAACTACATGAGGTAACTCCACCCCTAATTTCAAGATCTACTATAGAGCTATAGTAATAAAAATTGAATTGTATTAGTAAAAAAAAAAGACAGGTGGATCAATGGATAGGAGAAGTAGGCAGAACAACAGGAAGGAGATGTTGTAGAGGAAAATGTTGTCAGGGTGCCAAAATAAACAATAATACAACAGAAAAGAACACAAAATCTCAACCAATTTAGGTCAGGCTATATATTTCTGTGAATGGTTGTCTTAATAATTGATACAGGAGAGTCTAGGCAGGTGGTCCCTGGTTGTATAAGAAACCAGCTAAGGATGAGCCATAGTCTGAGCCTGCAAATGAGCCAGAAAAGACTATGTTCTCTGCCTTGACTTCATTCAGTGACACAATGTGACACAGCCTCAGTAGGGAAATGGACTCTAATCTCTCTTCTAAACTGCTAATTTTTTTGGTATTTTCATGATAGAAAATGAAAGAAACATAGAACAGTGTATAGGGAAGAGACATTGATTTGAAACAATTTGATTTGTACTCAACACATTCTGGATAATGAAGTGGTAGGTCCATGTATGTCTCTCTTAGTGTTTTCATTGTTGTCTTGATTCTTTCTCTGGGATTGTGAATAGTAGGCTGGCTTTCTTTGGTTTATGTCTAAAAGTAGAAAAAGACAAGATATCCTGAATAAATTTGGAGCATGCAGGCCATGGGAGAGAGTAGAAGCAGAGTGGAGAGGAAGGGAGGGGAGCAGAGAAAAATGTATAGCTCAATAAAATCAATAAAAAATTAAAAAGAGAAATGGTAGGATTGGCCAGAAAGTGCATGTGCATCCCCATAACTTAGTGTCCTCTCCTTTTTTTACCAGGCAGGATTCCTCTGGGTAACCCCAGCTGTCCTGGAACTTGTTACATAGGCCAGGCTGGGCTGGATATAAGAGATCAACATGCCTCTTCCTGAGTGATGGGATTAAAGACATTTATCTCCATTCCTGACTCTGTTCTGCCCTTTTAATCTCAAGAGAAATGTCTGAGGACTTCACTCTGCAATTTCCTAGCAAAGGACTCCTGAGAATGCCCTTCCTCTGGATTCATACTGCTTCCAACTTTAGTTCAGGGTTTTCCAGGAAAAATCAAGAATGTTGTCTTAACCAATCCTACAGCAGAAGGAATTAGGAGTACTAAAGTATACAGTGATCTGGATGACAGGTCCTGCAACCCACCTGTGCTCAATGTATCAGGGAAGTTGACATTTGGATTCTAGACCATGCTTTTGGTAGCCCTAGACATGAGATTGCAACTTTCTCAGTGATCTCCAGGGGTTGATAGCAATGTACATGCTCAATGTTCTGGAAATTGTTTCATTGAGCCATGACCTAGAAGAATTATTTTCTTCTTTGTCCCTATTAACACTGAGTTACCTCACTAGATCCTGCTCTGACCTACTAGTTACTTCCTTTGTGTGAGAATTTCTTCCTGCATGGTGACCATGAAGATCTCCTCCTTACTTCCATCTCTTGTATGAGAAACAAGATTGCCACCAAGGAGTCATCTAGGAAATGACAAATGTGATCAGAAAGGACAAGTGTATACCCTACACATAGCACTAGAATATTGTCCTGAAACACTCCATAAGAAGATACAATCCACAGTCATTTCAAGGACACACAGGTCATTTCTTCCCCAAGGCTGAGTACATGAAATTCCTCATACAACTGTTCCTGGACCTCTGTCCTTGTTCACTAATTTGACTGGTACCATAGTAATAAAACACTGATCAACATTCCTAGTCATCACTCAGTGGGTCTCTTTTCACATGTCAGAAAGATTCTGTCAACTTCTTGCAGGAATTAAGTAAACACAGGTTAGACTAGGGGTTCAACTGTATCTCTGTGACACAAAGGCACGTAGGCATGATAAAGGCTGTTTGGTACTGAAAGACCTAAGGCAAAGACACAGCAGATGTCAGGCCTGGGGTGATCCCTTTTTCTCTGAGGGCATGGGGATTCTTATCTGAATTGTCCTGTGTGTTGCTTGGAGGAGAAACATAAAGGAGAGTTAAGAAGGATGCAAGACAGCACTGAGAGTAGCAGGGACTCAAACCCTATCTCTCACAATCCATTGGATTCTGTGAAGTGCTCCTGTCTAAGAAAAATCTCAGACCAGGGAGGAGGAACAGCAGAGCCTGAGTTCTGTGCTGGACCCGAGGCTTTTCTCCTCGAGGCAGAACAAGAAGTGGGAAGATTGATGGAGGAGTTCTCTGTGCTTCTCCACAGGGCGCGTACACCGTGGAAGAGGCTTCTTCTCACAGGTAAGGGTACCCACTCTCTGAGTTTGTTGGGAGGGGAATTCAGAAGCAGGTCAGAGTCTCATAAAGAGAAAAGGATCTTGAGAGGAGACTCATGTTTCTGATTGCAGTTATGGTGCCGAAGGCACAGTGAGGGACAGAGGCTCAGCACAGTGAAGTTCTCAGGAGAAAGGAATTGATGATTGTATGAGAAAAGCCTCAAACCCTCCATATTAACTGTGAATTACATTGGCTCTAATGTTGTGAAGACAGTTCTTCCACAACCGTGTCAGCATGACCATCCAAATAGAAGTTAAACTGGGGATTGCTAGAAAGATGTCTTAGTGTGGAAAGATATGACAATCTGAAACCAATCCTCATCTCCCACTAAGGAGATGGAGAGAACAGACTCCTGCAGGATCTAGTCTGCCCTCCACATAGGTGTTGTGGCATGCAAGCACATGTGCACACTCTGGTACATGTGCTCCACATAGATTTGTGGCATATATCTACATATGTACACACAGACACCAGCTTCAAAATTACACACATATATTTACATAAGAAAATCTAAAGTTAGTTATTTTACAGTTGAATGTAATTATTGTCATAACCTCCAAACCTAGGAACTATAAAGAGATATCCATGGAGACAGATTTCTCTTTCCCTCCTTTACTTTTTCCTTTATTCACTTGTGCCTGAGTCTTTTCAGGGAACTGAACCTACCAATAAATTCTTATTACTTCTGGCCTTATAAATCCCAAATCTAAATGGGCGATGGTGTCTAAAGCCTTTAATCCCAGCCCTTGGGAGGCAGACACAGATGATTTCTGTGAATTCAAGTATACCTTAGTCTACAGAAGTAAGTTTTAGGACAAGCAAGGTTATACAGAGAAATCCTGTCTCAAAAAGCCAAAACTAAAACCAAAACCAAAACAAAATAAACTAAAAAACAAAAAGTTCTGGTTCTAGTTTACCTGATGCCAGTTTATCCAAAAGATGAAGTCATGGCTTTACTAGAATCACAAAGAAAACAGAGTTGAAAATTAGAAAGAGAGGACTCTCCAGATCATGAGTTCAGAGAGGCATTGCTACTCACACCAAATACTCTATGTGAGGAGATATATGGGACACTGACAGGGGTGACCAGGCAGCCACCTAGGCAGAGAACTCCTAAGAGAATTTACTAATACTCTTAGACACCTTGAGCCAACGGAAGTCATGTTGCGCTTGTCTGCAAAGGAAGGTGGGAACACCCATAGTCAGACACCAAAGCTAAATGAAGATCACACCTGGTTAATTGGTGATATTTCTCAATTCCCTTCTAGCCTCCATTTTAGGCTTCTGGCACATGTCCACTACTGCCCATGAGACCACTGTGTCACTGCCACGCCAAGTGGTTGAAGGAGAAAATGTTCTTTTGCTTGTCCACAATCTGCCAGAGAATCTTACAGCCTTTGCCTGGTTCAAAGGGCTAACAAATATGACGCGAAGAATTGCAGTATATAAACTGCACAACAATTTAAGTGTACCAGGGCCAGAGTACAGTAGTAGAGAGACAGTTTATAGCAATGGATCCCTGCTGATAGAAAATGTCACCCAGAAAGACACAGGAGTCTATACCCTACGAACCTATAATAGAAGAGGAAAAATTGCATCAACAACATCTATGTACCTCCACGTGCACGGTAAGTAATTCATTGTGAACTATGTGAGCTAGGTGAGGTTCATTTCACTGGACACATATAGGAGTGCTACTCTGTGTGTTTTGTGTGTGTGTGTGTGTGTGTGTGCCTACCTTTCCTATGCATTGTTTCCCATTTTGTGATTTGAGCATTTACTGCAGGACACATATGTTATAGAACAATGGCAAATAAATTAGAATCCTCCATTTGATGTCATCTTGAACACAGGTAGATGCATGATATATAACTCATACAGGGATATTAACCTGTATCTAGACTCTAGGGGTTCATACTAGGAATGTTTCCTTGAGAAAGACCTGGAGGGAGTGAATACTAGGTCTGATTGAGAAAAATATGGGATCCTTATTGAGCTGTGAGTAAGAATCTTCCCTGTCTCCAGATCTCTGACCCAGACTCAACTCCATGTATCCATGAACAGCATTTTATAAGTGTTGGATTTTGACCTCCTGATGGCAGGGAACAGTGATCCTTAGTTATCAGTCTTGTGATGTATGCAATCAGACAGTACACTGTCATGAGATTCTTGATTAGTCTACATTTCTTGGCAATCTTTTTCAGAAGGGGAACATAACTCAACAAGTGTTAACTAACTATCCTGTTGGTCATATGAGATTTCTTTCACATGAAAGGCATTGTCCCCAAAGAGAGGGACCAAGGATACAGGTTCTCCTGATAAGTGCTTCTCCTTTGGGTTCAACTCAAGGAATTCCCTCCTGGAGTCAAATGGCTACAAGATATAGTGATCTGACAGCTTCCAAGACTTGAGCTTCAGTTCATCAGGGATGTCACTAGGACAGACAATGAACTACAGTAACGTATTTGTTCGAACCAGGAACTTCCCTAGCAGCCTGTTTTTCAGGCCTGTAAATCATGGCCGCAATGTTCTCAGACCTACTTACTGTTTTATATGTCTGCCACACTGCCAGGAGACCCTGTTCTGTTTCCCATTATATGTGTTTCCTTTGGAAAATCCATGGTATCCAAGGGAAATCCACTAGACAGAGGTCAAAGACCTCTTAGAAAGACCATGGAGCACAAGGGCAAACCCATTACAAAGCTCAGCAAACAGGGGAAGTGGGAGCATTTTCTTGAAAATCTTGCACAGGATGAAGGAGCTCACAATCATTTCCTAGGAATCAGGTCAATTCCTCCTAAACACCTAAGATGTGAATGTCAGGATAAATCCTGGGCCTGTAAACTCTGTCAGAACCCAGTCTGATGGTGATTCCAGTTTTGTTCTTTTCCACAAACATCACCCACAAGTCCCTTTGGAGTCTTAAAGGTAGTTTTGTCACCTTCTTGTTGAGAGTAAATTCCATGTTTTCAGAGCAATGTAAACACAGGGCAGACTGGATGCTCAGCGAGGTTGGTTGTGCAGATTTTCCCTTTTTGGTGCTGATTAACTTAGGCCAGGACATACAGAGTGCAGTTCCATGGTCAACAGCTGTTATCTTTTGTCAACGGATGGTCATTGCCCTTGGTTACCATTTTGTGTTCTAGAGGACAGAAACATAAAGAGAGAATGGGATAGGAACATGAGGCAGGACTGAAACTGGAGGTACAGGTCATTTTTAAACATAGACCCACTTACCGGCCATGGGACTCTGGGAGGTGCTTTGACCTGGGGAGAGGCTCAGCTCATATGAAGGAAGAACAGCAGAGATTGGAAGGTGTAGTGGAGCAGAGGTTCCTCAGAGGGATGACAGATCAACATACTCAGACAATGGAGGACCCCCTCTGTACTCCTCTGTAAAGGCTGTATCACATCTCAGGAACTTCCACTCATAGATGAGGAGAGCAGGATTTGACAGTGCATGAAAGGAGAGGACTGAACATCATACTGTCTGTAGTCTCCTGAGTGGTACGAGAACATGAGATGAGTCTCAGTGTTTGTAGGGCAGAAGATACAGTGTGGGGGAGAGGCTCAGCAGTAGGATGCTCTCGTTGAATGTGAAACAGTAAGGTGGGGGATACATTATTCTTGCATGAAGTTAGTAAGCATGAGCACAATATTTTGAAGACTGGTGCTCTCAACATGATGGCCAAAATAAAAATCAAGCTGGTGTGGATCATTGATTTTTTTTTAACAGTGGATATAGGCATCTTCTTTGTTGTCTGACAATCTGAGACCAATGAACAGAAATCCTCTGACATTCACTTAAGTACTGTTTCCTGGACCCACAAACACATACAACATAAGCCCTTACACTACTCACAAACAATTATAATATGTAAACTTGTTTGAAAAATCAAAGAAATGGAATGATTCAATATTGTATTCCTAAATCTGTGAGTTTCTTAAATGAATCCATGGGCATACAGGATTTTGAGACATCATTCATTCATCTCCACACATATAGGAGTTTTTTTCTAGGCATCATTATTTTTTTAAAAATTGAAGACAATTCATGGATCTTATGATGTCTCAGTTTGGACGGAATTGAAATAAAGAAAGTTAGAATGTGAACACAGATGAAATTAGCTGCAAGCTAAAGATGAATAGGAAAAGAAAACAAAAGTCAGAGAGGAAAGACTCAGAGTCTATAGGGGAAGAAGTTGGGCAGACATCACCCCAATTCCAATCGATTACAAATGTGAGCAGGGATCTGATGGCATTGAGCAGGGGCAATGTTGATGGTTGAAGAGAGAGTCATACACCAAACATAACAAGTGTGGGGACACTGAGAACATAAAGACCATGTGCTGACCTCTACCAAGTAAGACATGTAGGTGCTCACCCACAAATCTAGGCTAAGCAACAGACACAGTTGCAAAAGACACAGGGCCTCATCTTAGTTAAGTACAAACATTATTTAAATGGATCTATTTCTTTCTTTCTAGCTTTCCTTTGGAAGTGTGGGCGCCTTGCTACCTCTTCCCAGCCCACCATTGAATCATTGCCATCCAGGGTTGCTGAAGGGAGAAGTGTTCTTCTTCTGGTTCACAATCCGCCAGAAAATATGGTAAACTTTGTCTGGTTCAAAGGAAAGACTGTGTCCAAGAACATTGTTGTTTCCCAGTATATACTGGGCAGTAAGTCAACTGTGTGGGGACCTACACATGGTGGCAGAAAGACATTGTACAGTGATGGATCCCTGCTGCTTCATGGTGTCACTCAGAAAGACCACGGATTATACACCCTAAAAATTCTGAGGGCAGATATGAGAAGTGAAGAAGCCCGGGTGCAACTTCACGTCGACAGTAAGTGATTCTCTGTGATTGTTCAGTGTTGGGTGGGGTTAGACACACCCTACTGTCATGGCCGGTCTAGTCCTCCTTCCCTTAGCATGGTCTCTCCATGTGGAGGTTTGAGCATTTAATACAGGGTACAGTGTTAGAGATAAATGGCCATAGATCAGTTCATCTTCTGACTCTACCTGCATCAAAAAAGGCTTTGATGAAAAGTAATTCAACCTAAGATGTCAGAGTCAGTACAGTCTCCTGAGGCTCTAGACCAGGGAGCCCTGAATCCTGCCATATTTCCAAGGCTATACTAAAATGATCTAGGGGAGCATTTTTCCAGTGCTCTACTCGTACCTCCTCTCAAAACTATGCTTCCTATTGGCTTGGTCTTCATGTTTGTTAAACCTGCTCTCTTATATCACACAGGACTCCTATCCCAGGGCTAGGAACTGCCTGAATTGGTCTGAATACTTTTGTATCAACCCCAATATAAAAAATATACTATAGTTTGCCCACAGACCAAACAGGTGATAGTATTTTCAACTAAGGACTTGTTTTGAAAAATGACCATAGCTTGTATCAAGTTGATATAAAACCTGCCAGCCTAGTTCCCAAGACCTTTAAAGATCTAAGCCTGCCTTGAAGATCACACTGTTTCCAGCCACCACACAGGGCCATAATGAAGACTTGACAAAATGAATCCATTTGCTCAAAATAGAGGTCAGAATCTTTTCACCAAGCACAATGATCCATATATGATGACTTTTTTCTCTTTTACTTCTAGGCTCCATTTCACTGTTCTGTAATGCTCTCACTTCTTCCCAACTCGTGATCCAGTCAGTGCCTCGGTATGCTGCTGAAGGGAAAGGTGTGCTTCTCCAAGTTCATAATCTTCCAGAAGATGCAAAAGCCTTTTCCTGGTTCAAATCAATATCTAGGATCCAGTTTCACAAAATTGTAGAGTACAGCAGAGTCAATAATTCCATCTCCTGGGCACCTGCACACAGAAGACAAGGGATGGTGTACGAAAATGGATGTCTGATGCTCCAGAATGTCACTGAGGAAGATTCAGGAATCTACACACTAGAAGTTTTAAACAAAGATTCCAAAATTGAAAGTGCATTTGTGGAATTTTATGTGAAGAGTAAGTGACTTTCTATGGTCTCCAACTTCTGGGTGTGGCTTATCCTACTTCATATACCAAACAGTCAGGATTGGGCTGTTGATGCTTTCTCCCTCACTGCATTGTACCCTCCAGTAGGGTTTGGGCCCTCACCACAGGACACATATTGAGTAGACAAATAGTAATAAATCAGAACCCCTCACCTCTGTTGACCTGAGGAGAGGAGGAACTGTTCTGGGTAAACTTAACATCATGATGTCAGCTACAACCCAGATCCTTGGAACTCTTACCATACACATGTCCCAAAAAGATTCCATGAGAGTCAGGAGCACTGGCTGATGAAGTCATGGGGTCCTCACAGAGAGCACCATGAATCCCTGATTCTAAAACTTTGCCTGGGTAGGATACAGTATGACTTTGGGGAGTTTTTTTGTAACTGTTTGTTTAGATTTTCTGTCAGAGACAACTAGGCAGCCCTGAATACAAAACTGCCCTGGCTGTATTCAATGTAATGTTGAGTACCATTTTGTAACTGTTTATTTATGTTTGTTAGATTTCCTGTCAGAGCTGACAGGGGACAAGACTTTACTTATTGCCCAAGTCAAGAGACTGATTGTCCCATACAGTGTAGAATCAATTGTGTACTGCCATGGCAGTTGAAGTTACATAGGTCTCCTGTGTATCTCCTTCTCCTGAGGATAAGTGGGCATTTGTCTGTTCCATTAGCCTATTGTTCTAATGGGCTTGTGAAATTTCACAGAAAGGTCAAAGCCGCAAGAGAAGAAACAGAAGTCAGTTACTCCAGATTCTTCCTTCGCCTGATGTGTCCAGACTAGGGAATTTTCTTCTGCAGTTAAATAGAACAGATGGTGCTGATGTCAGCAACTCCCCATCCCAAGTTCATTGCTCAGAGCTAAGCTTACCTCATGGACATGTCAATGATCCTGCACTGTGTATCATATTACAGGAAAACTGTTCTACAGGAAACAGCCACTGAATTGGAGTAGCACAGTCTTTGGTTGGCAGATCTCAAGCACAAGATATGCCTATAGTCACAACTCTGAATTCTCCCCCATGAAACTTTCATAAAGTATGAATTTCAGTGGGCCTGGCCAAACTCACTGAATTTCGGTCATTTGGTACCTTCCTTTGTTTTTTCACAGAGAATGTAACACAGCCCTTTGTGCAAGTCACTGAAAGTACAGTCACAGGACAAAGATCTGTGACCTTCACCTGCATTTCACCCGACACTGATGTCTCCATCCATTGGATCTTCAATAAGAAGAATCTGGAGATCACAGAGAGGATGACTCTGTCCCCATCGAAGTGTGGACTCAGAATAGATCCTGTCACGAGGGAGGATGCTGGACTTTATCAGTGTGAGGTCTCCAACCGATTCAGTTCAAAGACCAGTCACCCAATCTTCTGGTCATGATGAGTATGTGACCTTTCCTCTCATCCTACAGCAGAGTGCGGTATTACTTTATCAATGGGGTACAAAATGGAGAAAAGTTATGTGGTGAAAATGGTTAAGTACTACTCAGGTACAGCCAGCATGGTGACTCACACCTATAATTCCGGGATACATATGTGTACAAGGGAAGGCCAGGATTTAAAGTGAGGCAGTCTTAAAAAGAAAATAAAGATATCAATATAGGAAACAAAAATTCAAAGGCCTTAGGAGCTTAGGTTGTAGTTGAAATATATAGTAACAACTCAGAATTCATGGGAACTAGCTACAGGGCCCCTCAAACTTTTGGATGCTCTGAGTCTGCTGGGAAAATGGTGCCTGTTTGCATTGAGTAAACATCCTCTGATATTCTCAAATACACCCCCTATTTACCTAATTCACATTAAGCCCAATGCTGCATGCACACCATTAATCCATGTGTAGTGAGGATGAATGGCAGGATAAGGATCTGCTCATGTTTCTCTTACGACATGGCTGGTTTCTAAGTAGCTTTGGCCCACTGTTTGTTTGATGCACAAATGTAAGTGTCTTTGTGTAAGGGCAGATCATACTGTTTTCATCCTGAAAGTGGCCTTCACAGTGGGTCCTTGCATGTGATTCTTTTTCCTGTTAATAAGTATTTCTTTCCTTTTTACTTCTTCTCATATATTACTGTTGACCACAGTTTTCCCTCTCTCACCTCCCTAAACCTTACTTCCCCTTACACCAGATTCACTCATGCTCTGTTCCCCTTCAAAAAATTAGCAGACCTCTCAGGGACATCTACTGAAAATTACACAGAAAGTTATATAAGACTTGCCACAATCCCTAATATTAGATTTGAGAGAAATTACCCAATAAGAAGAAAAGCATCCTAAGGGAAGGCAAAAGAGTCAGAGGTGTCCCCCATGTCTGCTGTTAAGAGTTGCACAAGGAAACATACATACATACATATATGTGTACACACACACACACACACACACATATCCATACTTTTATGCAGAAGCTGTAACTCAAACCTGTAGAGGGTCTGTGATTACAACTTCAGTCTCTTGATCCCCTATAAGCTCTGCTTAATTGTTTCTGTGTTCCATGTCTGGGGTTCTCCTGGTCCTACCAAGTGTTTGGCTGTCTGTCTCTACGTCTGTTCCCATATGTTGCTGGATGATATCTTTCTGATGAATTTTAGGGTGAAGACTGATCTAGTAGTATAACAGAATATCATTAGTAATCTTTTCATTTAAATGTTTTTCCAGTCATCTTTGGTTCTTTCCTGAATTTCTGGGCTGTCAAGCCTCTGGTTCCTGGCCATCCAGCCAGTGTCAGGTCTGTGCTTCCTCTCAAGGCCTGGGCTCTAATTTTGGCCTGTCATTGGTTGGCCACTCCCACAAGTTCTGTTCCACCATTACCGCGGTATATATTTCAGGAAGGACAGGCTGTAGGTTGAATATTTTATGGCTGGATTGTGATCTCACTCCCACTACAAGAAATCTTCTTTGACGGCAGAAGATGACTGGTTCAGGATACCTATCCCTTATTACAAGGAGTTTTTACTAGGGTTGTTCTTGTAGATCCTAGAGATTTTCCATCACAGTAGGCCTCACATTGCTCCACAAATTCCCACCATTCCAGTCATTACTTCAAATACTCTTTCCTTTCATCCCACCTTCCCCTTCCTGCCTGTCCTCTTCCTATTCCCCCTTTTCTCCCATTCATCCACAAAATCTTTCCTATTCTTCTTCCTGTGTTGATACATGTGTCCCACTTGAGTCTTCCTTGTTACTTTGTTTCCCTATGCATTTGACAAAACTGGACTTCTAATGGGTTGTGTCCAATAGTAGTTTACAGTAGTAGAGTTATGGTGGGTGCGTTTGTTTACCAGTTCCAGAAACTTCAGTAGAATCTTTAGGATTTTCAATAAATAAGGTTATTTCATCTGAAGATCTATTTTCCAGGCAATTAATTGATCAAATTTACTTATTTGTGTCACCATTTTGTTCTGCCTAGGATATCTAAGGGAATGATGAAGAAAAGTGGCCACTGCAGTATCCTTGTGTCTATCCTGGTCTTAGAGGAAAAGGTATTAGTATCCCCACTGAGTACTGAGTTGGCAGTGGTTTTTCATGTGTGCCCCTCATGAACTGGCCTCTATTCTAACCCTGGTTTGTTTGTTTTCATCATTAAAAATTTTCACTTTTTTTCAAATGTCTTTATTAATTCAGACTTATGAGTTATTCATGGAATCCATTTTGTGTTTCTTCATGCCTCGATCTTTGTAGGTTCTGGGATTCTAGGTATTTATCTCTTTTATCTAAGTCACTCTTTAATTACCCCCATCACTGTCGAGTAGTCAGGGTAATTTTAGTAATCTGAATAACTGACAAGTTCTCAAATTTCACTTCTAGTGTTAATGTTACTCTTCTAAAAACAAAGTTAATCCAATTAAAGATTGTCAATGCTGTTAATCACTTTGAAAAATAAACTTTTTTCTTTTATTGAAAATAGATTCTTTACTCATAAAATATATACTATTTATAGTTTCCCCTTTCTCAACAGTTCCCAGTTTTTACCCACATCTGTACTGTGGGGATCCACTCCATTTCTTTCTCTCATTAGAGAAGAATAGGCATTTACAAGATAACAAAAAATGACAAAATAAAATGTAATAAAATGAAACAAAAGATATGGTATAGATGTTGGGTCCTACAACCGAAAGTGAGCATATGAGTCCTAAGAGCAAATACAAGAGACTCACTTGTTCTTAGAGTTGGGAGTCTCAAAAAAAGACTCAGATAATAATTATAGAATACATGCAGGGGACCTGCTACCAATTCATGTATTTCCTGTGAAAGGTGATCTCATGCAGAAACTTTTTCTCTGAGGACTAGACCTTATAGTACTTGAAGATTCTACGTAAGTGTGTAATAGAGGAAAACCATCAATTGTCCTACCCAATTATGATTCCTACAAACCACAACAATGACCAGCATGACAAGATATCCCTAAATATGCAAGAGTATCAGTTATCTCTTCGAAGTAACCAAAAACTGTCTAATTGTTTGTCATGTGGCTCAAAAGAAGGATAATCATGACTAGTACTGAACTGCAAACAATTGCACATGGATAGTGATTTGATGGATCTTAAAGGTTATCTATAATGGCCAGATTCCTAAATCAGTTTAATTTCTATGTTTATTCTAAATGCACATCCTTATTCCCAGAGACAAGTTTAGCTCTAGCCCTACATTAAAGATGCCTATTTTTCATAGACTGAGGCTACCAAAGAAATCCAAAACTAATCCAAATGCAGTGAACAATAGATGCTTGGTGGTATAAATAGGAATGTCCCCCATAGATTCACATGTTTGAATGTTTGGCCCATAAGGATCTGCACTACTAAGAGATGGGACCTTGTTTAGGTCAGTGTGGCCTTATTGGAGGAAGTTTGTCCCTATGAAGATAGACTTTGAAATCTCGTATTCTCAAACTACTCTCACAGTGGCACACAGTCTCATTCTGCTGCCTGAAATTCTAGATGTGGAACTCCCAGCACCTTCTCCAGCAGCATGCTTGCCTGCAAGTAATTATGATTTTTTTTGCCATGATAGTAATAGATTAAATTTTTGAAATGGTAAGCAATCCCCGATTAACTGTTTTCCTTAATAAGAGTTGCTATGATCTCGGTGTCTCTTCACAACAACAAAATCCTATCTAACATAGATACTGTGGGGTGTCCAGTCCTACCTGATTTATCTATAACATAACCCCTTTGTTTGATGATCACCTCACAACTCAGATGAGAACTGAAAATACTGCAGAAGGCCTTCTGTTCACTGTATAATTATGTCTTCTATATGTTACAAGGAAACAACACCCAAGAAAATTAAACCATAACACTGCATAAATAGGCATGAAAAATGACAACACCAATTTACATGCTAGAAAATGAAATACATGAAAAAATCTCAAGAATCTCTACTCCTACATTGAAGGCAATGGCATAAGTCACAAACAATCCCACACAAGTTTGGAATTATGATCAATAGAATGGTTATATATTTAAAGGGGAAAAAACTTACAGATCACTGTCCCAGGCAACAGCCCTCTGCACAATCAGGAAGGGAGTCTAGTCGCTGGAGGTGGAACAGGAAGTAAGAGAGAGCGAGGAGGGAACTGGACGCTTTTTTAAAGAGAGAGACCATGCCCCAATGGGCTGGTATCTCAGCGGCTATTGGCTGGAGGAGCAGAATGACCTCCCGCAATACCTCCCCCTTTTGTTTAAGTAAGAGAGTTCTAAACCTACTATGAAATTATATACAATAAGTACAAATATCCTATTCAAACTAACTTAGTTCTTGTATAATAAATAACTTGGCCAAGTCATGAGAGAAAAGTAACTACATTTATATAGTATTCAACCCCATCGAAGATCTGAGAAGGGAAATAATGTTACCTGGGTAGATAGGAAGTTCAGTAAAACAACTTCCAAAACATGCAACAAATCACAGAGACAACTACCTACCTGGGCAATCACCCAAAGTCACGTTTGCAGCGTTGAAGCAACCAACTTTGGCTAAGGCCTAACATAACTGACATACCATTTTTAAAGGCAAGCAACTTTTCAAAACTATCTTACCCTGTCTTGGCAGGATATGACAGTCCTGTTTTATCCATTGATGCACGCTCTGTATCTCTGTCAGTGGTTGAGGTATGGGCTTTTCTTTGCCCCAAGGCCAGTTCTGCCAAAAAGAAAGGCTCCAGGTGGAGTGTCTTTGGTGCTCAACATTCTCTCGGGAGTAGATCAGTGCTGCCAGGAGCAATTGTGTCTCACTATCACGGAACTCTGAGTTATATTAAAGGCCATTTTCTACAGCTCTTTGAAGAGGTTGAAGATTATCTATACTGAGTATAATCTCTATGTATCTAAAGAACCTGATTAGTCTAATTTAAATGACAAACTTAGATGACTATTGATCTATATAATTCTCAATTTCTATCTAACTTAAAGACTAAGGCAATAAACAATTGTGTAACAAATGAGGATAATGACCTCCAAATATAAACAATGTACAAATATACATTGCAATATGGTAAATATATATCAATACACAAACAATATATAAGTATCTTAATCAGAGGTAGAAATGTACACTGCAGTATGGTAAATATATACAATATATATCAATACAATATATGTCAATACATAAAAATGTTTTAAACAGAGGTAGAAACATACATGCATACAATAGTCAATATAATTTAACTTTGTATCAATATATAAGAATCTATACCAATATATTTTTCTCAAAACAATAACTCACAAGTACCAACAAGTACCAATTTATTATCCCATTATCCCTTTTTTTTTCAAAAGATCCCTGAGCTTATAAAACTCCTCCCCCAACCCTCAACCATATACTAATTATAATCAACCCCTAAATGATGTTGCTAAACCCAAGGGCAAACTTTACTGGGAGAGGGTACGTCGTCCTCTAGAATTACTTCCAGCTGTCATGGGGGCGACGTTCTTTCTGGGGGATCCTGTGAAAGTAAAATGATGGTTAAATTTCAAGATCAATGTCTTTTAAAATTGCAATGATGTGGGAAGGTCATTGGTTAATTAATAAAGAAACTGCTTGGCCCTGATAGGTTAGAACATAGGTGGGTGGAGTAAACAGAACAGAATGTTGGAAGGAAGAGGAAGTGAACTCATATGCCTTAGCTCTGCTCTCTGGGGCAGACAGGATGAAGTTCAGACCCAGGATGGACATAGGCTAGACTCTTCCCGGTAAGCGCACCTTGGGGTGCTACACCCATTATTAGAAATGGGCTAGTCCAGGTGAGAAGAGGCTAGATATAATGGGCCAAGCAGTGTTTAAAAGAATACAATTTGTGTTTTGTTATTTCGGGGCATAAACTAGCCAGGCAGCCAGGAGGTGGCAGCAGAAATGCAGCCTGCAGCTCCTTCAACACTACATAAACAAACATCTCCAGGTAATTAATGAATTCTGGGAGAGGGAATGTTCAGTGTTCTCCATGGATGAGCCAATGATAAGAACTCTAGTCCCACATGGTCAACCATAAAAATATATACACATGAACAACTCTAAGTGGACTCATGAGATGGTATTTATATATTTATTGATTTAAACATAGCTCTATATATGTAATGATAATAATAATTAAAAATCCATGTAGTTGAGAGGGAGTCAAAATCCTATGAGGAGGTAGAGTGGGATAGGGTGGGCTGGAAAGAATGTAATGTAAACACAATGTGAATGTAGGAAATTCTAAAAAGTACTTTTAAAAGTTTGAAAAATAAGAGTGAACCTAAGAGAATACTAGATAGAGTGAGAGAATGAAAAATAGCTATCAAGAGAGTGATCATGGATGGTAGTTCTTCTAAGAACATTCTCCATTTCTGGGCAACATCCTGGAGCAGACTTCTCCGGATTCACAGAATAAAGGGAATCTCTGATTGTTAATAATCTATTTGCAGTGGTGGGATGTTTCACATCACGTGATGCAGCTCAGTGCAGTGTAAGTGACAAGGAGCATGGAGGATCAAGCTATTGTGAACTATGAGTGGTCAGGTTTCAGCACAGACAGCTTCTACACTATGTCCTAGAGTGATCTTCAGGAAATGTGGCCCACAATTAGGGTAATGGAATCTGGCCTAAAGCTACAGACCTGTGTGTTCTTACACGGGTTTCCATGCATTAACAGTAGGTAAGAAGACAGAAATCATGAAATAGCTGTGATTTGTTAAATAAGAGCTTGACTGGGGACTCGCTTTGTGTTGAGAGAGGACAGAGGAGAACAGTTGAACAGCAGGGAGCTCCTGGGAAGCAGGAAATGTTAAGAGGAGAGGGAATGTCAGATTGTTCCCTACTCAAATTAATCACCATTGACCATTATATTTTGACAACTGAAGTTTCCAACTATGACATGGTGTCTATCCAAATGAAAATCCAACCATGGTGGGCCAAAGAGATGACTTACTGGGTAAAGGCAATTAATTTCTGCTAAGGCTGACATTCTGAGTCAATCCCAATATCCAATATGGCTCAGTAATAGATCCAACTCCCTCATGTCTTCTAACTTCCATAATTGCACAGGAGGATTTTCCCAAGGACTGAGCAATAAAATAAGAAAGGAGGGCTGGGTAGATTGCTCAGAGATTAAGTGCATTTGTTGCTTTTCCAGAGAACCTGAGTTCAGTTGCCAGAACAAATGTTAGGTGGCTTCATAAGCAATCCTATGTAACTCTGAATACTGCTGAACTCACTAATAGAATCACTGCACACACAGCTGAAGGTGAGAATATTCTACTATTTTTTCCCCTATTTTTGGTTTCTAAAGACAGAGTTTCTCTGGGTAGCCCTGACTGTTCTTGTCCTCACTCTCTAGACCAGGCTGGCCTCTAATTCAGAGATCTACCTGCCTCTGCCTTCTGAGCGCTAGTATTAAAGGCATGTTCCACCACTGCCTGGCATTTTATTTGTTCTAAGTCTGCAAGGAAATGACAGAAAGAGTGAAAATGGAAAACATTTTTAATTTTTATCAGTATAAAGGAAATTTTACTCATGAAAAGGGACAACTGTAGTTGACATTATGGATATATACAGCTGTTATAGCCATCAACCAAAGCTTACTGCACAATGCACACAGTGGCAGAGAGAGGCATGCTCCAATGGAAATTAGCTATTTCCAACAACATTCTGATGGACAAATGGTATTTTTAAAATTTTTTTATTTTATTTATGTTTAGCCTATATTAGGGTTTAAACAGTTAATATAATGCCAATCTTTTATCTGAATTCACCCTCCCAAGAGAAGAATATATGTTGGGATAACTTAGCCAAAGAATTTGAACAAGCCCAGATTGTGTGGATCTTCCCATAAATGTAGAGCTAATAAAAAACCTTGTGATACAGGGAGGGTCTAGATATGGGAACTGTGGAATCTTATAAAAAGGGGATGAACCACCATGACATTCTGACTCCAGATCATTGTACCACACTTGCTACTGATCATTGTACAAGATTCCTGATACCAGGTGAGCTGGAAAGTATGGGTATCTTTGGAATCTGATCTTTTAGAGCTAACAGAGAAGAGTGATTTATCAGCTGTCTACATCTCCTAGCTCATGGAAACATGAGAGCCATGTGAGCTACAGTCATGCTAGATCAATTCACCATGTCCTTCTGCAGCTCAGCATGGAAAGGACAGCTGCACAGGTTCTGAGGCCCTTAGCCAACATTTCTAATGGTCTTATGAGGCTTTAGAAGAAGATCAGAGTTACCAAAGGAAGGTTCAGAAGATATAGGTCCTCCTGATGACCAAATGACCACAGGGACTATGTCTTGTGAATTCTCTCTGTAGGTAACAGACATGGCTGATGTGCACAGCTGTCCTGTCCCAATGTCAGGGCCATGTTCGTATTTAGGCTACCTTATTGCTATGGCAATACTCATTTACTGTATGTGATGTCTTTGAAATATCAAGACACAGAAAAAATAATGGTCAATTTGGCTCACACAAGTCATGGATGGAAGATGAGTAGCATAAGAAATCTGTCTACAGCTCCATATAGATGCCTTCTCCAACAACTTTGGAGCTGGAGAAACTTTTGTTCAGAGATGTTAATCTTTGTCATCAACAACTTGACGAGATGTCTTGTCCAGGAAAACAGAACCAATGGATACTTAGGTCTGACTCTAGAAACAAGCTACTTTCCTCTGGAGAATTTCTGCAGATTTTCAGGTCTCACCAGTTCACCTACTGGCTAGGAAATAAACATTTTCTTGTGTGTTGTAATCACTACTACTGGAAAGTAAAAAACTGTTTTATCATCTGCCTCTCATCTTACCATATTATTCTCTTTATAGAAACAAACCTTGCAGTGACTGATCTTAGATCCTGGGTATTAGTAACAAGGTTTGCATATGAAATGCATTAGTAGCTCAAACCTGTAGCCAAAAATATGCCAAACTGTCCCTTTCTCCCTAGCAAGTTCTTGGTCTGCCTTCTACCAGTCAGGTCTGCTTCTGAAAACATTCATCTGAAATATCTGGGGTGATGTCAGAGTGGTCAATGCACTGATTCCTATCATATAGGGCCAAAGTTCTGTTCCCATCACACACATGGCAGCTTATAGTCATCTGTAACTCTAGATCCAGGAAATTCAATGTCCTCTTCTGACTTTTGTGGGCACAAGATTTGCTTGTGTTTATAGATATACATGCAGCCAAAAATGGTGTACAAATAAAGAAAAGCAGAAGAAAGAAAATAACCATTGGTATTTCAGGAAATATCTATGCATGGTCCTTACCTGTGTGAGACAGGGCATTGTTGGCTAGGTACAAAACAATGGTCCTGTTTGAAGGCTCTATATCTCCCATGCTGTAAGTACACCTGCTTACTTATTGTGACAAGTTGTGGTGGTTTGAATAAGTATGGTTCCCATAAACTCATATTTTTTAAATGGTTGGATAATAGGACACAGTGATATTAGAAGGTGTGGCCTGTTGGGGCAGTCTATATGGATTTATATGATCAAACTAGGGCTAGTTTAATATACTGTTTTTCCTGATGCCTGCAGATCAAGATGTAGAACTCTCTGCTCCTTCTTTAACACCATGTTTTGCCATGATGATAATGTGTTAAACTTCTGAAACTGTAAGCCAGACTTAATTAAATGTATTCCTTAACATAAATTTAATAAGAATTGCCATGGTCATGGTGTCTCCATACAGCAATAGAAATTCTAACAAAGATACAATAAAATGCTACTTGTTATGGCTTGTGAAGGAACTTTTCAGGCTCATATTGGAGGGGCTATGACTAGACTGAGACTGTGACAATTTTGTTGAAAGCAATCAGACCTTGTGTATCCTTATCAGAAACAGAACACAGTAGCAATCGCTGGGATCAATAAGTTGTAGTTGCCAGGATGTAGTGATATCTCCAAGCTCTTCAGGGTACTAAAGATTAATGAATGTCTCAGGCCAACTAACTCTTCTGTCACCTATATGCTTTCTTGATTTCTAAGGGAACCTAGAGAACAGTGAATGCCTCACTACCTGAGGTATCACATCAGATTCTCAGGAACTGAAAGTCACACAGTGCTGTAGGAGTCATGAACTCTAGCCTGAAAAAAACCTATGTCACATGCCTCTCAAAGCAGCTAGAAAGGGCCAACTCCATGGTGCCCTTCAGTTTTCAATTTTTTATTTTTTAATTTCAGGTTATACAAGTAAATATTTAAAGCAGACATTGAGTAACAAGTCAATCTCAAGGCTATAATGTTTTCCCGTATAACTAACAAAAAATTATAGAGACATTCCTATAGATTACATTTTAGAATAATAACTAGATATAGAAAAATAATGATCAAAAATCTTTGGGAGGTTTCATTCAGAAAAGCAGGAATATAATTTATATATCTTTTACTGCCAAATTATTTTTCTTCATGCAAGGCTTGAACTTAAATTGTCAAATGACCATGTTCCTATAACGTGATTACAAGTCTGACTCCAGTTAAACTGAGAATCATCATGAGGGCCACTAGCAATAAAAATCCAGGAATGATTAGCATGACACCTCAAGAAAATTTTCACTTTTGAGCTTTGTACCTCATTGCCAACCACAAGCAGACATTGTTCTAATATATTTTAAAGCGTTTCAGTTTCATTGCTGCCGTAGAATATACTTTTTCACTAGTGAATATATGTCACTGTGACTGGTTTAATAAAGAATATGACTGGCCAATAACAGAACAGGAAGAGATTGGGCAGGAGAGTCAGACTAGGAAAATGCTGGAAGGAAGAATAGGGTAGTCTGGAGTCACCAGCCAGATGTAGAGGGAGCAGGGGATGAATGTGCCATGCTAAGAAAAGTAACACTGCATGACAGTTTAAATAAGGAATATGGTTTAACTTAAAATGTAAGAGCTACTTAATAATAAACCTGAGCTATTACAGATATTGGCTGAGCATTAATTATTATTAGACTGAGTTTGTCTATTTGGGAGCAACTGTGGGACAAGAAATTCTCAGCCTACAACTGGACTTTTAAAACTGAGTCCATAAAGTGTATGAAAGAGTCTTAGACTGACCATTTACAAATCCAGCTATATGTACCTCTTGAGTTAAAGCTACTCCATTAGTAGTAACAGAGGCTATGAGTGTAACAGTAGCGGTAATATCTAATAGAATCAATCTCCCAGTCTGCAACAGAAAGGCCATCTTTGCCCAAATTTTAAAAATTTTTAGTATATAAACAGGAAGATAAAATATTGTAAGGAGTAGCTGTAGAACCCTACTCCCTTTATTTTAAGTAATATTTTAGTCATATATTATTTCATTCCACCAAAGATTCAGGAGGATAATATTGAATGCCTGCTATGGGACAATGGTCTTTTTATCTTGTCACCTGAATTATTTTTAATAAATTGCTGATTGGCCATATTCAGAAATTTTTAACAAGTTAGAGAACAATTATTTATGAACCTTCTGAGCTAAATACACATTGTTTGTTTTCAGTTGTTTTAGGTTTAACCTTGAAAAGATATACAGGAAGCTTTATAAAGCTTAATTCTGTAATGTACTTAGCATGACTATAAGTATAATTTATAACATATTAAAAAGGACTTGATTATTTATGAGGTGACTTTTCATAACTTTAATGTCTTAATTTTCTCTAACAGTTTATAATAATTTAGTAGTTTTATTAATTAAATATTGTATTTATTTGACATACTGAATATAGCTTCCCCATACTCTCATCCTCTCTTCCATCTCCCTTTTGCCACCCCTGTCCAGTCTTCCTCCTCTGATGGAGCAGTTACTTTCATTGGTTAATAAAGAAACTGCCTTGGCCCATTTGATAGGCCAGCTCTTAGGTGGATGGAGTAGATAGAACAGAATGCTGGGAGGAAGTGAGGCAGATGCCATGCCTCTCCTATCTGGGTCAGATGCTTTGAAGTGTTGAAATAGGGGCGGCGGGGCTGCGTCCCCAACACCCCGGTCGCTTGCACGGCTAGCTTTACCCGAAATAATTACATGGACACTGTATTCTTTTATGCACTGCTTGGCCCATTAGCTTCAACCTCTTAACCCATTTCTAATCCTCTATGAAGCACCATGAGGTGCGCTTACCAGGAAGATTCTAGCCTACTCCATCTTGGGTTGGAGCTTCATCGTATGTCTCAGAGAGCAGAGCTATCCTGTCTGCCCGCGAGACAGGAGCATGGTGTCTCTCTCTGAGATGTCTGGCTCTGAGCGGAGCTGCATGCTTTCTGACCTCACTTCCTCTTCCTCCTCGCATTTTCTTCTGTTTACTCCACCCACCTATGTTCTAACCAACCAGGACCAAGCAGTGTATTTATTGCTTAGCCAATGAAATCAACAGATTGATATATGACACTCCCACATCATTGAAGCTCCTGCCCAAGATGGGCGTATGCTAGAATCTTCCAGGTAAGCCAAACCTTGTGGTGCTACACAGATTACTAGATATGGGTTAAAGCAAGATATGAGAATTAGCCAGTAAGAGGCTAGAGCTAATGGGCCAGGTAGGTTTAAATGAATACAATATGTGTGTTATTATTTCGGGTGTAAAGCTAACCATGTGAGAGCTGGGCAGAATGAAAAACAGGCCTGCCCACAGCTCCTTCTACACTCCTCTAATGGATTTCAAAAAACAAAGGGTGCTGGGCAGTGGTGGTACATGCTTTTAATCCCAGCATACAGGAGGCAGAAACCAGTGGATCTCTGTGAGTTAGAGGCCAGCCCAGTTTACAAGAGCTATTTCCAGGTCAGACACCAAAGACATACAGAGTAACCATGTCTTGAAAAATGAAAAAGACATCTAAATTTGCAATAGGACTAAGCACCTCATCTTGTATTCAGGCTGGGTAAGGCAGTCTGGTACTTGCAAAAGTCAGCTAAAGCATTAAGATAGGCCCTGCACCCACAGTTAGGAGTCCCATGAGAAGACTAGACTACAAAAACGTCACATATAAGTAGAGGGCCTAGGTCAGCCCCATGCAGTCTCCCTGGATTTCATTTCAGTCTCTGTAAGCCCCTACGAGCACAGGTTAGTGGATTCTGTGAATTTTCTTGTGATGTCCTTGACCCCAATAGCTCATAGGATCCTTCCATCAACTCTTCCTTAGCATTCCTCAGTTTAGCATAGAAGAACCACAAAGGAAACTGAAGAAAGCAAAGAATGAAGATGTGGGCTATAAGGGGAAAAAGTACACAAGAATCATAGTCTCTAGCACCAGTGTGCACAGTGCTTGAATGAAGGCAGTCAAGGCAGCCATGGAGGTATCTCAGGCAAGAGCTCCATGCAGAGGAAATGATGTGATAATATTTTGTTTATACTATGACAAATAAAACTTGCCTGAAGATCAAAAGGCAGAGCTAGCCACTAGTTAACCATAGAGGTCCAGAGAGCTGTACAGACTGTCAGAAAATGATGTGGCTCAGTGGAGAGAGTTAGAGAGAGATAGGAGTGCACTCTCTTTCTGGACTGAGAGTCATAGAGGTAAGATCTCTGATGCCTGGCTGCTCTGTTTCTCTGATCTTTCATCTTTAACCCTCTAATATCTGACTGTGGTTTTTTTATTATTAATACCAATTAAAAGTCATGCAACAATTGGTGCCCAATTTTATGGCATGAAGTCATGAAAAAGTTGCTTGGCTGTGGCTGTAGAGCCCCTGAAAAATTCAAAAGCTGCCTACTAAGACTCCTGCCACAGTCACTGCTGTGCTGGCTAAGTTTTCTTTTCTTTTATCTTCAAGCCTCTAAGCAAGATTGGGATTTCCTGTTGTAACCTTTCAACAACAGTCTCCAGCTGCCACCCAAACTTGAGAAACTCCTGGTCTCCTAATGCCATAGGACTTACCCATTCTAGACGGGCAGGCTCTGCCTTCAAGCAGTTCCTGCCATACATGTGGATATTTTAGCCAGCCACGTCCCTCTCTGTCATAGGTTGTGGCCCTCCCCTGAAACTGCTCCTCCATGTAGTGCCACACTGGGTAGCTGCCTTGATACCCACTTGGGCTTCTACTGTTGTTGCAAATGCCATACACTCTTAGTTTATGGTTGCGTGTTAACAGCTACAACAACTATGCTCAGCCAGGCTGCACACTGCCTCTGTTCACTGCTCAGACATACTATATGGCAGTATCCTCATGCACCACTGTCAACAAATTTGATCAGACTATTGGGAATTCTCAGTTAGAAAGAGTATTTAAAAAAGGGAAGCACAATTATTCTGTGGTGGGTTAGTTGTCTGTATGATCATACAATGCATAATGTAAAATCTGAACTATTAAATCAACTAAAAGAAAGGATAAACAACTTAACTGGGATTGATATAATGTTAATTATCATCTTGATAATTTTTAGTTACCTTTAAAAATATTAGTTGATATGAGTGCCAAGACACAGGACTTAGAAAAACTTATTAAACAGATCATAGAGATATTCAGATACAGAGAGAGAAGAATTTAGTGGAGAACCAATTTTAGCCTTGCATTATAAGGTTAGAGAGGAAGAGATTAACATTTTAAAACAAGCAAGTTTAATTTGTCCAGTCACATACAGGAACAACTGACAAATGATAGATATCCCCAAGGCTGTGCAAAACATGAAGAAACACTGGTGGAAATGTTAGATTTAAGGAGATTCAAGAAAGTAATAATCTTGTAAGGTATGCATTCACATAGGCTTGGCAGAGAGAGGAATATAAGGCAAAAGGAGACAGGAACTCATTTCGTTTTTGGGCAGAGAGTCATAGAGGTAAGATTTCTGGTGACTGGCTGCTCTTCTTCTCTGATCTTTCAGCTTTCAGCCCTTAATATCTGATTGCAGGCTTTAATTATTGTTTCAAATTAGAAATTGTGCAACAAAATGGCATGTTCAGGGTCCCTGAGTAAATGGAAGTTGTGTTTTTGACTTCCACAAGGTGCAATAGAAACACCCACACCTGTATCATTAGGCTGAGTGAAGAATCCACTTGCTTAGGATGAAGGTTGTCATCTTTCTACCAAGCACAATAATCTTTGTGATAACTTTTTCTCTTTTCCCTTTCAACCTCTCTTTCTAGTTGCTGTGATGCTCTCAGCTATGGCCAATACATAATGGAGCCAGTGTTACAGAATAATGCTAAAGGGGAAAAGTTTCTTCTCCTTGCTCATAATCAGCCAGAAGATCTGTGAACAATTTCTTGGCACAAACTGATGCAGTGCATCCAGATGTTTAAAACAAAAAAAAATGGGAGAGCCAAAAATTCCATCTCTTGGGGGCCTGCACACAGCAAAAGAGACACAGTGTATACCAATGGACCTCTTCTGTTCCAGGGTTCCACTGAGAAAGAAGCAGGATTGTACACATTAGACACGTTAATCAGTGATTAAAAGTACACATGTACAACTCCATGTAAACTGTAAGTGATTCTCCATGGCAACCAGCTTCTGAGTGTGGCTTATCCTACTTGATACACTGGACTGCCAGGACCGGGATGTGCCTGATAACCCTTTCAGTATATTGTGTTCTTGTACTGTTGTTTGTGCCCTTCCTGTTGGCCACACATAGGGTAGAAAAACAGTGGTAGATCATAACCACTCATCTGTCTTTACTTGAAGACTGCAATATCTGTGCTGGGTTAACTCAGTCCCAGGATGCCTGCTGCATCCCAGACACTTGGCTCTCTCACCATGCACGTGCCCTCAGAAAGACTGTGGGAGTCAGACAGTCCCTGATTGATGAAGACATAAGATCCTAACAGAGACATTAGTAAGCATTGGCTGCAAATCTTTGTTCTTGCCCTGGACTCAAGATGCCAAGTGGAAGATTTTTTTCACTGCATGGTTTTGATATCCTGTGAGAAGTGATTGTAGGCAGAAACTGCTCATTTGTTTCACAGCTTCCCAGACCCAAATAATCGCACAGGAACTATATTAATTACAACACTGCTTGGCCAATGATTTAGGCATATTTCTAGCTAGCTGTTACACTTTAACCTGCTTCTCTAATCTGTGTATTGCTACTATGTTGTGGTTTACCTGTGCTGGCATGTTACTCCTTAGGCAGCTACATGGCATCCCTGTGACTCTGGCTACTCTCTCTCTATATATATCTCTGTTTGGATTTCCCACCTGGCTTTGCTCTGCTAAGTCATTGACCAAAACAGCTTCTTTATTAATTAATGTCAATAAAACATTCACATCATACAGAGAGGAATGCTAAATCAAATGATAGGGGACGAGGCTTTATTGGTTTGAGGAGTCAGCCAGTGTTAGTCATGAGAGCTATGGTTAAGCTAGGTTCTTTGATTTATCTTCCCGAGAGGTACTACAAGGTGAGTATGGTCAGGTGCTGAGAACATTAAGTAACTATCCTGATGGAATTATGACACACCACAGGAATGTCAGGGTCTCCAAGGGAAGGAACAAACAACACACATTCTTCTTGTAAGTTACTGTCCTCTGGACTCCAGCTCTGGAATTCTTTTGTGCAGAAAAATAGTAACTGAGGTGCTGATCTGGACAATTCACAGTCATGAGTGCAGTTCCTCTAATTAATCATTAGGTGTCAGTAGAAGAACACACAACACCTAGAAACATATTTCAAGGAGTCATGAGCTTAATTGTTTCCAAGCTTCCACTCCTATCCCTACACAGCTGGAGGTCACTAACAGTGTCCTCAGACCTACTGTTTTCTGTGTTTCTAATAATTCTACTTTACAAAACAATATTGGTTATGACCACCTCTCTCTAGGAACCTCAGGATATTCACCTAGGCAGAGGTTAGCTGTATCCTCGTAAAGACTGGAGAAATTCAAGACATGACTCAGCCATCACAGAAAGTTGGGGGGTTCCTTGGAAGGTATTTCTAGGCTGATGTAGCCACCATCCTCTCTCCAGAACTCAAGTCACTTCCTGTTTCACATCCACATTCATCTTCTCAAAAAATCCTCTAAGATAGTACATCCTGACAGACATATACTTGTAATCCTTTTATAAAGCCATGCACAAGAAAAGTACAGAACATAGCAACTACATTTTTTTCAGTTATATGTCTGGTTTAATGTGATTTAAAATCATATATAATGGTCACATTTTTGTTAATTAAACTTCTTTAATATGCTACGCAATCCTTGACTCAACTGAATTTCAATTTAAAGCAGTTAATTCTATTTTTGCCCCTTCTGTGAGGTATAGACTTTATTTATTTATTTATTTATTTATTTAAGATTTCTGCATCCTCCCCGCCACCACCTCCCATTTCCCTCCCCCTCCCTCGATCAAGTCCCCTTCCCTCATCAGCCCAAAGAGCAATCAGGGTTCCCTGCCCTGTGGGAAGTCCAAGGACCACCCACCTCTATCCAGGTCTAGTATGGTGAGCAGCCCAACTGCCTAGCCTCCCACAAAGCCAGTATGTGCAGGAGGATCAAAAACCCATTGCCATTGTTCTTGACTTCTCAGCAGTCCTCATTGTCCTCTATGTTCAGCAAGTCTGGTTTTATCCCATGCTTTCTCAGATCCAGGACAGCAGGCCTTGGTGAGTTCCCGATAGAACATCCCCATTTTTTCAGTGTGTGGATGCATCCCTCATGGGCCTGAGTTCCTTGCTTGTGCTCTCTCTCCTTCTGCTCCTGATTTGGACCTTGAGATTTCAGTCTGGTGCTCCAGTGTGGGTCTCTGTCTCTGTCTCCTTTCATCGCCTGATGAAGGTTAGTATTCAGGAGGATGCCTATATGTTTTTCTTTGGATTCACCTTCTTATTTAGCTTCTCTAGGATCACAAATTATAGGCTCAATTTCCTTTATTTATGGCTAGAAACCAAATATAGTGAGTAAATCCCATGTTCCTCTTTTTGGGTCTGACTTAACTCACTCAGGATAGTGTTTTGTATTTCCGTCCATTTGCATGCAAAATTCAAGAAGTCATTGTTTTTTACTGCTGAGTAATACTCTAATATGTATATATTCCATACTTTCTTCACCCATTCTTCGATTGAAGGGCATCTAGGTTGTTTCCAGGTTCTGGCTATTAAAAACAATACTGCTATGAACATAGTTGAGCATATACTTTTATTGTATGATAGGGCATCTCTTGGGTATATTCCCAAGAGTGGTATTGCTGGGGCCAGGGGTAGGTTGATCCTGAATTTCCTGAGAAACTGGCACACTGCTTTCCAAAGTGGTTGCACAGGTTTGCATTCCCACCAGCAATGGATGAGGGTACCCCTTTCTCCACAACCTCTCCAGCAAAGGCAACAAAAATTGGTGTTTTTGATTTTAGCCATTCTGACAGGTGTAAGATGGTGTCTTAAAGTTGTCTTGATTTGCATTTCCCTGATCACTAAGGAAGTTGAGCATGACCTTAAGTGTCTTTTGACCATTTGAATTTCTTCTGTTGAGAATTCTCTGTTCAGCTCAGTGCCCCATTTCATGACAATTGGGTCAATTAGAATTTTAAGGTCTAGTTTCTTGAGTTCTTTATATATTTTAGAGATCAGACCTTTGTCAGTTGTGGGGCTGGTGAAGATCTTCTCCCAGTCAGTGAGTTGCCTTTTTGTCTTAGTGACAGTGTCCTTTGCTTTACAGAAGCTTCTAAGTCTCAGGAGGTCCCATTTATTCAATGATGCCCTTAATGTCTGTGCTGCTGGGGTTATACCTAGGAAGTGGCCTCCTGTGCCCATGTGTTGTAGAGTACTTCCCACTTTCTCTTCTATCAGGTTCAGTGTGTTCAGACTGATATTGAGGTCGTTAATTGGACTTGAGTTTTGTGCATAGTGATAGATATGAATCTATTTTCATTCTTCTACAGATTGACATCCAGTTTTGCCAGCACAATTTGTTGAAGATGCTCTATTTTTTCCATTGTATACTTTTAGCTCCTTTATTGAAAATCAGGTGTTGATAGGTTTGTGGGTTAAAGTCAGGGTCTTCTATTCGATTCCATTGGTCGACTTCTCAGTTTTTATGCCAATACCAAGCTGTTTTCAATACTGTAGCTCTGTAATAGGGTTTGAAGTCAGAGATGGTAATGCCTCCAGAAGTTCCTTTATTGTATAAGATTGTTTTGGCTATCCTGGGTTTTTTGTTTTTCCATATAAAGTTGAATATTGTCTTTTCCAGATCTGTGAAGAATTTTGATGGGATTTTGATGGGGATTGCATTGAATCTATAGATTGCTTTTGGTAGAATTGCCATTTTTACTATGTTGGTCCTCCCAATCCAAGAGCAAGGGAGGTCCTTCCATTTTCTGGTGTCCTCTTCAGTTTCTTTCTTCAATGCCTTAAAGTTCTTGTCAAATAGATATTTCACTTCCTTGGTCAGAGTTACCCCAAGATATTTTATGCTATTTGTGGCTATCGTAAAAGGTGATGCTTCTCTGATTTCCCTCTCTGCTTCCTTATCCTTTGTGTATAGGAAAGCAACTGATTTTTTGGAGTTGATCTTGTATCCTGCCACAGGGAAGCACATATCTTAGTTAAGGGAGCCATCTTAGGGTTGGCTAGAGACTTGAACCTAGAGTGTCTCCCAGGTGCCTAGGGCAATGTCCCCAGTTAGTCCCTTGGGCAGCTGAGGATAGGGAACATGAAATGACCCTATCCTATAGCCATAGTTATGAATATCTTGCATATCACCATAGAACCTTCATCTGGCGATGGATGGAGATAGAGACAGAGACCCACAATGGAGCACCAGACTGAGCTCCCAAGGTCCCAAGGAGGAACAGAAGGAGGGAGAACATGAGCAAGGAAGTCAGGACCAGAAGGCGTGTACCCACCCACTGAGACAGTGGGGTTGATCTATTGGGAGCTCACTAAGGCCAGCTGGACTGTGACTGAAAAAGCATGAGTTAAAACCGGACTCTCTGAACATGGCAGAAAATGGGGCTAATGGGAAGCCAAGGACAATGGCACTGGGTTTTGATCCTACTTCATGTTCTGGCTTTGTGGGAGCCTAGCCAATTTGGATATTCACCTTCCTAGAACTGGGTGGAGGGGGAGGACATTGGACTTTCCTCAGGGCAGGGAACCCTGACTGTTCTCTGGACTGGAGAGGAAGGGGGAGAGGAGTGGGAGGAGGGGTGGAGGGGCAGGAGGATGGGGGAAATGAGAGGCTGGGAGGAGGCAGAAAATTTTTTTTTAAAATAAAAATTAAATAAGAGGAAAAAAAAGACACGGGCTTAAACAATGGATAGCAAAACAGAATCCAGCCTTCTGCTGTTTACAAGAAACAGACCTCAACAACAAAGACAGATATTACCACAGAGTAAAAGGTTGCAAAAAGGTTTTCCAATCAAATAGATCAAGAAACAAGCAGGTGAAGCCATCTTAATATCTAACAAAATTGATTTTAAACTAAAATCAGTCAGAAGAGAAAGAGGACACATTATACTCATAACAAGAAAAATCCATCAATATGTAGTCTCAATCCTGAACATCTATTGTTTCTAATACAAGAGCACCCACAGTTACCCTGATACCCAAAATCACACATTGACTCAATCAAGAAGAGAATTACAGATCAATCTCACTCATGATCATGGATGCAAAGATACCCAATACAATATTGGCAAACTGAATCCAAGAACACATAAAAAAATCCACCTTGATCAAGTCGGCTTCATCCCAGATATGCAGGGCTGGTTCCACATACAAAAATCTATCAATGTAATCCATCATATAAATAAACTGAAAGAAAAAAACATGCTGATTTCATTAGATGCTGAAAAAGCATTTGACAAAATCCAACACCCCTTCTTCATAAAGGTCTTGGATCGACATAAATATGCTTCTTTGGCTAAAGTTCAGTATTTGCTTAGGAGCACTAGGCAGAATAATTAGGCAAGACACAGAAATGAAAGGTGGCAAATAAATTGGCCGTAAAATATGTCTGCAGATAACATGAAATTATTTAGAGAAAAATTTAAAGATTCTACAAGAGTTTCCAGAATTTCTGAGAAAACATTGCTCCTTGAGTTATGCTTCTATAAATTAATATTGATCACAATTATATGTCCTGATTTGTCACATGCTTAGGGAAAGAAATAGGTGGTCTTCCACAGGGTTGGAGCAGATGAGTCAGGTTTAAAAATGCTATGGAAATGGTGATAGTCACATCACTATATGGTTGTGTTCTCATCACTTGTTTGCCCACTTGAAAATGGCCAAACCATGATACCCCATATGTGTCACAAAAATATTAATAGGTAAAGGAATCTTGCATGAAGACTTCCTGTGAATGCTACTCTCTGGATAGAAATAGTTCAGGTTAGATTTTTCCATGTTTTTAAAACATGAATTCATTAAGCAAACTCTGGAACAAAGCCATTTAAGAACCAGTTAGGTGAATATGAAAAGGAGGTAGATCCCTTTTCTGTTGCTCTTGCTCACTTCATATGGATTCTTTATCATTTGTGTATAGGAGGACACTGACATTCAAAGGGGCTGTACCAGCTTGCATTCCCACCAGCACAGTATCTAGCAGAATTTTTCAGGAAGCAGGAGATTTCAAAGACAGTTCAGTCATTTTCTTTTGTATCCTGTAGAATGTCTCACAGACTCTTTCATGAAGTGGGAACCCCGAAGGATCATCTCACCTTTAGGCAAGTTCAGTAGTCATTTTTTTCTGTGGATATAGCATGTCCAGTTCAGCAGTTCAGGCAATAGCAGTTTCTTGCCCAAATGGCTAACCAACTCCATAAGGAGCCTCTTTGATGTCCATCTTCCTCTTGAATTATATTGCTGCTGTCAGGAGCAGATCTGTTTCACCATCAATAAAAGTCTTAAGTTCCTAAACATTATAAATGCCATATTCTGAAGGTCTCTGAAAGGTCTGAAGAATACCTAACTAACTGAAATATATCTCTATACATCTAGAAAATCTAACTAAACTGACTACAATATTAACTATTATAGATGACTTTCTATTAAACTATATTTTAAATTATACATTACATTTTTAAAAAAACTATACTAACACAATACATTAATCAAGAGCAGAAATATACATATAACAAAATGGACCTTAAATTTATATCAATAAATCAAGAACCATGCCTATGCATATTATTCATATCTATATCATATTCCTCTTTAAATTAAAAGAAACATTTACAAACAATGTTTGGGAATAGGGGCGTAGTTCTGTCTGAACTTCTTCCTGCTGCTTATTGGGTGAAGTATTTTTTTTATTTTGGTTTTTCGAGACAGGGTTTCTCTGTGGCTTTGGAGCCTGTCCTGGAACTAGCTCTGTAGACCAGGCTGGTCTCAAACTTACAGAGATCCGCCTGCCTCTGCCTCCCGAGTGCTGGGATTAAAGGTGTGCGCCACCACCGCCCGGCTAAGTATTTTGTTTTTGGTGATGTTTACAGCAACCTTTCAGGAACCTTGTTCCATAAAACCATATTGGTCTGGAAGCACTGCATAGGTTCTTATCTTCTGTGAAAACAAAAGAAGAGTTTCTTTTCCAAGGCAACATATCCTTAACTCAAATTTTGGAATCAAGATACCTTTATGTCAGTTTAACTTAGCAGTCTATACAATAAAATGTGTCTCTTAACTCCTTCACAGTCAAAAAATTTAAAGAAAATACAGTAATAAAAATAATCCATACTCTCTCTGTAAATTTTCCATCTTTATGTGGCTTATTTTTCTTTACTTCTTTTAATCTATGATTACCTTACTCTGTCTCTTTAAAGACTTTACCCCTTTTTAAAAGCATGAACTTTATTTTATGACTCTCTATACTTTTTTTCTTCTCTCTCCCAAGCTTACGTACATTTATCAACACTATGACCCATGTAGAATTCTTTTATGTCTGATCCCGCTGCCTGCCCGGACAGGAAGCACAGAGACATCGGCATGGTCTCAGTCACTTTCCTCCTGACACTAAGTGGGCTCACAAACACCTGGGCTCACAAATTCCATTTAAATGCTCCATAACTGGAGTTTGAGCTGGCAGCATGGCCCAGGAAGCTGTGTTTTAAAACTGTGTGGATTTTTGTCTGCTGCAACTGAATCAAGAAAATCTCTCTTAAACGAGCTGTGGCACACCACCAACAAACAGCAAGAAGCTGTGTTAAGCAAGCTCTGCATTTTTGTATCTAAAATTCCTTTATATGCCCTCCGAGGTTTTACATGGATTTTGTCCACCACATTGTTGTGCCAATTTGTAGGATGAAGTTGCTTATTCTTCCCGGCTACCTGGGTAGCTTTGACCAGAAATAATTACACAGAAACTGTGTTCATTAAATCACTGCTTGGTCCTTTAGCTGTAGCTTCTTACTGGCTAACTCTTATATTAATTTAACCTATTTCTGTTAATCTGTATATTGCCATGTGGCAATGGCTTACCAGCAAAGATTTGGCATGTCTGACTCTGGTGACTCCATGGTGTCTCTCTGACTCTGCCTCTTTTCTCTCGGCATCCTATTCAGTTTATCCCACCTTCCTAAGTTCTGCCCTATTGACAGGCCAAGGCAGTTCTTTATTCATTGACCAATAAAAGCAATATATAGACAAAAGGACCTCCCACACCACTTCACTGTTTCCTAGAATATGAAGAATGGTCTTTATTTTGTGAAGATATCCTGAACTTACAGAACAAGGCTTTGAGGAGTCTAACTGGATCTGTCCCAGAAGACTCAAAGCTGTGAACTAGACTTGTAGCATTTGATGTTTCTGTGTCAGCTAACAACTGAGGGAAAGAATTAGTAGTCTTACTTAGTTGTGATACTTACAAACCATAGAAATGACCAGCATGGCATGATATCCCTAAAGGTCCAAAAATGTCACTTATATCTTGCAGGTAACCAACAACTGTCTAAGTAGACTTAGAAGTGCTTGCTAGTAAGGAAATCTTTTCTGGTATGGAATCCTAAATGCTCACATTTGGCTAGTAATTTCATTGATCCTAGAGGAGAACATAGCATGGCCAATTTCCTAAACTAGTATAATTTTTAGGTAAATTTACACATACCTATGCCCACAGCTAAATATGGCTCTCATAGAAGTCAAGGAAAGCTCTATTTTTACAGATGAAGACCAGCAAAAAAATTCAAAACTTGTCCAAATGCATAGAACAACAGACACCACAGGGTGTCCAGCTCCAACTTATTTATATATATTGATCCCATTGTTTGAACTCATAGGACGCTTTAGAAGAGGGGCTGGAAAGGCTGCAAGAATCAGAGGACTGGGATGTTTATTGTGAGATTGTATGTTCTATATATGACAAGGAAGCTGCATCCAAGAATTTCCAACTATATGGTTGCCTAAATAAGACCTAAACACTAACAACACCATCTTACATTCCAGCATGAAAGAGAAAATCTCCCAGGTCTCTACCCTTAATTAAAGATCTACAGGAATTAATGAGTGCTGAGGGAAAATCAGTATTCTTCATGGATTAGCCCATGATAGATTATCAAATTCCAAATGGTCAGCCATAAAACTGCAGACCTTTATCCTAAACACACATGGGCAATACTAAAGGTGTCCAGCATATTTTATTAATATATTTATTAATTTTCCAAAATAAAAGTATAATAACAACATTTAAAGGGCAGACATGCATTTGAGAGAGAGAGAGAGAGAGAGAGAGAAAGAGGGCAGCATGGGATGAGTTAGAGTGTGAAAATGAGGAATTCAAATGATATAAATACAGTATGTATGTAGAGATTTCTAAAAAAACTTTTAAAATCTTTAAAAATGAATAAAAATAAGAGTCAGCAAGTGATAGAGAACAAGGAACAGTTGCCATGGTAGAGATCATGAAGAGATATTTAAGGAACATATTCTGAAGACTCTCTCCATTTGTGGACATCATTGAGCAGTCTTTTCCCAATTCCTGACACAAAGGAATGATCTGATATTTAATTTTATTGGACCAGAGGGAAGTTTCATACTATATATTTAGCTCTGTGTAGTGTAAGGGACAAGGAACATTCAGGAACTTTTATGGCAGAGTGAGAGTAGTCAGATCATAGTACTAGAACAGATAGCTCCAACACTGTATCATAGAGTGAGATGCAGAAGATGTGGTCTGATAAAGACTGTGGGAACCTGGCCTAAAACCTCAGACCTCTATCCAAAAAATTGCAGAGACCATGTTTTCACTGAATGTAGTAGGAAGGAAACTCAGTGTATTTCTGAATTATTCTAAGATAGGAGATTGAGAGGGAACGAGGAGTTTATTCTCAAAACCCAAAAGGAGAACAGTGATTTCCTAGCAGAAATCTCTTGGTGGACTGGAGGGGAGGGGGAGCCAGATTGTTTTCTTCTCAGAGTTTGTCTCATTGGTCATTGTTTACTGAAAATGGATGATCCCTAGTATGACAGGGTGCCCCTTTAAATGAAAATCAGAGAAGGGTGGGCCACCAAGATGCTTTAGTGTGTAAAGGCACTTGCTGCCGAAGATGAAATGCTGGCTTAAATTCCCAGATTCAACTTGATGGAATTAGAGAACCAGTTCCCTCATCATTTTCTTATCTCCACATATGTACAGTAGCATGTTCTTACTCATACACTGACATAGGCATGAGTAAAGATATAGACATTTTTTGTCTCTCTTCACCTCATGACACATAAATAAAATGCATAAGTAACTGTAAATTAAATGTCAAACTGTGGCTTTAGCCTATTTTTTTATCTACCAACATGAGATTCCTTTAAATCTGCTCTTTTTTATATTTATTTATCCATTTATTCATCCATTCATTCTTCATCCACAGGTATTTGAGGCTTTTCCAGACACTGGAACATTCCAAAACAGTGGGGACATTCAGACCTCCAAAGCCCTAGTTGCAATGGACCAAAGGGAGACAGGCATCTAAAAGGTGAAATAATGGGTAGACTGTAACCACAAGAGAACAGGTAAGTAAACAATAAAGGAGGCATGGGGATTTGGCTCAAGGTTTAATAACATATGCTGATCTTCCAGAATAAGCAAGATAAGTTTCCAGCATTTATGTATAGAGGATTTAAAACCTTACCTAAAACTAGTTCCAGATGATTCCCCATATCCCCTGAGCCTCCAGTAATCACCTGGACATCTCCTTCTGAGACTCTATATGGTACAAAGGTGCTCAGGTCATTAACCAACTGTTCTGATGTGATTAAGAGTTGTCACAGGACAGTCAGGATCCCCAAGGGGCATGACAGAGGACATAGTCCCTCCAGATGACTCAATGTCCTCAAGCACTAACTCTAGGCAAGTAGGAACAGATGGTGCTGCAGCTGGCGAGAGGTAGGGACAGCACTCCTCCCTTTATGATCTTAGTCAGCTCTGCTACCTGTCTCATGTGTTAATGGGCAGGAAGTAGGGGAGGGCAATGCTTCTGTGTCCATGCTACCAGATATCTGATAAATAACGTGGATAGCTCCCCTTTGTTCATAAAATCTGGGTTGGTTTACCCTTAGCTCCAACCACTGGCAGTTCTGCTGTGCTGTCTGGGTAAGGGGCAGGGCCTCTTTAGTCTAGTGCTACAGCTGGAAAGTGGAAAGGTCTAGTCTCTCAACTATTGAAAATAAGTGGTCAAAATAGCATCCTTGTATTGATGCTGGTTTTAGAGGTAAAGCAAACACAAACACATAGTTGGTACTGTGTTTTCACATGTACCACTATTGCAATGGTGCAGTATTCTGTTCTAGTTTGCCTCTGTTTATTTATTTATTTATTAAAACTATTCACTTTAGTTGGATAGTGTTTGTGCTCACCTTTATTCTCAGACAGCCTATTCTATGGTTCTACAGAAAGAGTTTGTGAACATTCAATGATACACATTGAAACTGTGTCTTGAAAAACAAAACAAAAGGACTTCATTTTCATTAAATGTCTTCATTGATTCAATTGTATTTGTTATTCATGGAATTAGACTTGTGCTTCTTCATTTTTATAGGTTTTGTACTTCTAAGAATGTGTTTGTTTTATCTGAGTCACTTAACATTTAGATAATAAGTATTGAGTACTCATAGAATTCTAGAATTCTAAAGAATGGACTTTAAGGTGATAAAGTATTCTTATTTATTTATATCATTATGCTAACCCACTGGAATTCAGTTAGAGTTGATGCAAGAATGTTGATTCCTGGTATATTCTGTATGGTTTGCTTAGTTAATTTCTTCTTGTTTAGCCTATCAATGGCGATATCCTCACTGTTCTGGGCCCTCAAAATCAATTTATTAGAAATAAATTATTCCCATACATACCCACATACCAAGCTGATAGAGGCAACCTTGAGGTTCCCCAGATGTCTCTAGTTTGTTTTAAGAGACACAAAGTAAACAGCACAACTGTCACACATATTTGGGGCATAAGTCTAATTTCATCAAGTTATTGACTATACACTTCTTATGTCACATAGTCAGTATACATGTGAATCTCAAAAAAAGCTCTCTTTCTTGTTCAAACGTATGTGAGGAAGAGACTGTAAATGGAGACTGTGTGTTCATATATTGCCCATACAGACCTGAGTAATTACACAAAACTATATTAATTACAGCATTGTTTGACCAATAGCTTTGGCATATTCCTAGCTAGCTCTTACATGTTGAATTAACCCATTTCTATTAATTTATGTATCAGCATGAAGCTGTGGCCTACTGCTGCACAATGTGGCCCCCGTCTGCTCTCTATGTGCTAGAACCCAGTTCGTGAGGTTAGGGCAAGGAGCTGGAGGTTGAGAATACACAGGCAGAGACAGACCAACACACAGACATTCCAACACTGGTACCAAAAAGCCTCTCTTTAATAGCACCTTGGAGGCTTGAATACCCTGCAGTCAATGGCCAACAGGTGAAAATCCCATCCTCAATCCTCTAGGCAAAGCACAGCTTTTAGTCATTTCAATTAGAAGGCTCTAGACAGGGAAGAGCAGCTGAAGGCCAGGACTTAATTGGTCCCAACAGCCTACCAGTAAATTTCTGGAATCTTTCTCATTTGGCAACTACATGACATCTGCTTGATTCCTTCTTTCCTCCTCTATCTATGCTTGGATTTCCTGCCTTGCTTTTCTGCCCTGCCATAGATAGCCTATTTATTAACTAGTGTTAATAAAGCATATTCACAGCATACAGATGGGAATCCCACATGACTTTCCCTTTTCTGTCTAAAAAAGGAAGGTTTTAACTTTAGCATAGTAAAATTACATGTAATAAGACAAGTATCAAGCAATAATTACCCTTAAAATATTTAGACTACTTGTATTTCACAAAATTAAAAAAATATTCTATCATCTGTCTGTCCTTGTGAGTTTAAGGTTTCATATATAGCTTATCTTTGATCATAGCTAAGAAAAACTATAACTATATAACTTAAACTTCATCAAAGACCCCAGAATGATATAGTATGACATAAATAAACAGAAAATACATTATAAGCAACTTCTAAAACTCTAAAATTGACAGCAATATGTCACTACCTATAAAATCACTGAGAGTTCTTCTGTAACATTTGGGTGTCATCTTCAACCTACAGGCCCATAGTATCCAGCAGACTTTTTCATGAAGCAGGAAATTTGAAAGACTATTTGGCCTATATTGCAAGTTTGTAAGTCATTTTTTTCTGTGTCTGGCAGAATGTCTGACAGACTCTGTCATGATTCAGGAACCCTGAAGGATTAACTCACCTTCTTTTGGCAAGTTCAGCAGTCATTTTTCTGTGGGTCTTCTATGACCAACATATAAAGCATACTATCAAGCAGTCCAGGTAAGACCAGTTTTTTTCCCAAATGAGTAGCCTTGTCACATTGAAGGCAAATTCTATAACGTGTTTCTTCAGTGCCAATCAACATCTGTGAAGTAACTGGTGCTGCCAGAAGCAGACATTTCTCACTGCTGAAAAGTGTAAGTTCTGCCTGGGACAGAGTCGTGAGGGCAACCAGGCAGGTGGTAGTTCCTTTGTCTCAAAAGCCTGACTGCAGCAAGCAAGGTAGGCCCTTTGTTTACGAGCTACCTAACCAGCACGGACACCTGATCTCGGCATCAGGAGAGCCATCACTGGGGTGAGTGAGTTTCTGACCCGCGGCAGCAGCCCGGGACAGGGAACTCAGACATTCCTCATCCCCCTATACTTCCTGGTCTTCCTGACGTTCCTCATCCCCCTATACTTCATGGTCTTCCTGCAGGGGCTATACTCCACTGATACTGCATCTCTCTTCCTATCCCACCCAGCTTGCATCCAGAACCCTCCCCACTCTTCTGCATCCCTCCCCTCTTCAGGCACATAACATCACCCAGCTCAGCCTGTTTGGGTGTTGGGACAGAGTCTAGGCACCAGGAGAGCCATCACTGGGGAGTGCCATCACTGGGAAAGTACATCAGTGGGCAAGGAGACCTGATCCTGTAAAAGAAGATCCATAGGGGAGCATTCGGGGGAAGAGATGGGCAGGCGCCAATGCAAGAATTCACCCAACAATCTGAAAAACATGAAACCACCAGAAACCAGCGACCTCACAATAGGAAGACATGAACACCTTAATCAAGAAGAAGTAGAAAAAATTGACTTTATGAAAGTAATAGAGACTCTTAAGCAGCATGTAAAAAACGATCTTATAGAAATGGATGAGAAGTATAACGATCTCATAGAAATGGATGAAGAATTGAGTAAATCAGTGAATTTACTTGGTTTTCCTAGTAAACCAAGGAAAAACAATCAAACAGATAATGGAAACAGTTCAAGACCTGAAAACTGAAATGGAGGAAAGGAAGAAAACACAAACAGAGGGCCGGCTGGACATGGAAGATCTAGGTAAACGAATAGAGATTACAGAAATAAGCATAACCAACCGAATACAAGAGATAGAGGAAAGAATCTCAGATTTTGAAGAAACCATAGAGAAAATAAACACACTTATCAAAGAAAACAGCAAATCCAAAAACTCTCATCACAAAACATTCAGGAAATATGGGACACAATAAAAAGACCAATCATAAGAATAATAGCAGTAGAAGGAGAAGTGCAGCTCAACGGTCCAAAAATATATTTAATAAAATTATAGAAGAAAACTTTCCCAACCTAAAGAAAGATATACCTATGAAGGTTCAAGAAGCATACAGACCTTCCTTAGTCTTAGGAAGGTTGGATAAGGGAGCAGAGAAACACATATCTTAATTAAGGGAGCCATCTTAGGGTTGGCTAGAGACTTGGACCTAGAGGGGCTCCCAGGTGCCCAAGGCGATGTCCCCAGTTAGTTCCTGGGGCATCTGAGGATAGGGAACATGAAATGACCCTATCCTATAGCCATACTGATGAATATCTTGCATAACACCATAGAACCTTCATCTGGCGATGGATGGAGATAGAGACAGAGACCCACAATGGAGCACTGGACTGAGCTTCCAAGGTCCCAATGAGGAGCAGAAGGAGGGAGAACATGAGCAAGGAAGTCAGGACCACGAGGGGTGCACCCACCCACCGAGACAGTGGGGCTGATCGATTCAGAGCTCACAAAGGCCAGCTAGACTGTGACTGAAAAAGCATGGGATAAAACCAGACTCTCTGAATATGGTGGACAATGAGGGCTCCTGAGAAGCCAAGGACAATGGCACTGGGTTTTGATCCTACTTCATGTTCTGGCTTTGTTGGAGCCTAGCCAGTTTGTATGTTCACCTTCCTAGACCAGGATGGAGGGGGGAGGACTTTGGACTTTCCACAGGGCAGGAAACACTGAGTGCTCTTCAGACTGGAGAGGGAGGGCAGAGGAATGGGGGAAGTGGGAGAGGAGTGGGAGGAGGGGGAGGGAAATGGGAGGCAGAAATATTTTTTCAATAAAAAAATACATAACTGCTTCCTTATATGATAGTGTACATAAGCGACCCCAAAAACTTCACCAAAGAACTCCTACAGCTGATAAACATCTTTAGTAATGTGGCAGGATACAAGATCAACTATAAAAAATCAGTTGCCCTCCTATACACAAAGGATATGGAAGCAGAGAGGGAAATCAGAGAAGCATCACCTTTCACGATAGCCACAAACAGCATAAAATATCTCGGGGTATCTCTAATCAAGGAAGTGAAAGATCTATCCGAAAAGAACTTTAAGGTATTTAAGAAAGAAATTGAAGAGGATACCAGAAAATGGAAATATCTCCCTTGCTCTTGGATTGGAAGGATCAACATAGTAAAAATGGCAATCCTACCAAAGGCAATTTATAGATTCAATGCAATCCCCATCAAGATCCCATCAAAATTCTTCACTGATCTGGAAAAGACAATAATCAACTTTATAAGGAAAAACAAAAAACCCAGGATAGCCAAAACAATCTTATACAATAAAGGAACTTCTGGAGGCATTACCATCCCTGACTTCAAACTCTATTACAGAGATACAGTAATTAAAACAGTGTGGTATTGGCATAAAAACAGAGAAGTTGACCAATGGAATCATATAGAAGACTCGGTTTTTAACCCACAAAACTATGAACACCTCATTTTCGATAAAGGTGCTAAAAGTATACAATGGAAGAAAGAAAGCATCTTCAACAAATGGCGTTGGCATAACTGGATGTCAACCTGTAGAAGAATGAAAATAGACCCATATCTATCACCATGCACAAAACTCAAGTCCAAATGGATCAAAGACCTCAATATCAATCTGAACACACTGAACCTGATAGAAGAGAAAGTGGGAAGTACCCTACAACAGATGGGCACAGGAGATCGCTTCCTAGGTATAACCGCAGCAGCACAGACATTAAGGGCAACATTGAATAAATGGGACCTACTGAAACTGAGAAGCTTCTGTAAAGCAAAGGACACTGTCACTAAGACAAAAAGGCAACCCACTGACTGGGAGAAGATCTTCACCAACCCTGCAACAGACAAAGGTCTGATCTCCAAAATACATAAAGAACTCAAGAAACTAGACTTTAAAATGCTAATTAACCCAATTAAAAATGGGGCACTGATCTGAACAGAGAATTCTCAATAGAAGAAGTTCAAATGGCCAAAAGACACTTAAGGTCATGCTCAGCCTCCTTAGCGATCAGGGAAATGCAAATCAAAACAACATTGAGACATCATCCTACACCTGTCAGAATGTCTAAAATCAAAAACACCAATTTTTGTTGCCTTTGCTAGAGAGGTTGTGGAGAAAGGGGTACCCTCATCCATTGCTGGTGGGAATGCAAACTTGTGCAACCACTTTGGAAAGCAGTGTGGCGGTTTCTCAGGAAATTCGGGATCAACCTACCCATGGACCCAGCAATGCCATTCTTGGGTATATACCCAAGAGATGCCTGATCATATGACAAGGACATTTGTTCAACTATGTTCATAGCAGCATTATTTGTAATAGCCAGAACCTGGAAACAACCTAGATGCCCTTTAATGGAAGAATGGATGTAGAAAGTGTGGAATATATACACATTAGAATACTACTCAGTGGTAAAAAACAATGACTTCTCGAATTTTGCATGCAAATGGATGGAAATAGAAAACACTATCCTGAGTGAGGTAACCCAGACCCAAAAAGATGAACATGGGATGTACTCACTCATAATTGGTTTCTAGAGATAAATAAGGGTCAGTGAGTCTATAATTTGATATCCTAAAGAAGCTGAATAAGAAGGTAAACCCAAAGAAAAACATATAGCTCTCCTCCTGGTTATGGGAAGTAGAACAGATGCCGGGCAAAAAATTGGGATCTTGGGGGTGTGGTGGGAGGGGGTAAGGTTAGATGGGGAGAGAAAAATGAGAAGGGGAGGTGGGGGGAACTTGAGGAAATGGGATGATTGGGATAAAGGAAGGTTGGTTAGGGGAGCAGGGAAGCACATATCTTAATTAAGGGAGCATCTTAGGGTTGGCTAGAGACTTGGACCTAGAGGGGCTCCCAGGTGCCCAAGGCGATGTCCACAGTTAGTTCCTGGGCAGCTGAGGATAGGGAACATGAAATGACCCTATCCTATAGCCATACTGATGAATATCTTGCATATCACCATAGAACCTTCATCTGGCGATGGATGGAGATAGAGACAGATACCCACAATGGAGCAGCAGACTGAGCTCCCAAGGTCCCAATGAGGAGCAGAAGGAGGGAGAATATGAGCATAGCAGTCAGGACCACAAGGGGTGCACCCACCCACTGTGACAGTGGGGCTGATCTATTGGGAGCTCACCAAGGCCAGCTGGACTGGGACTGAAAAAGCATGGGATAAAACCAGACTCTCTGAATTTGGCGGATAATGAGGGCTGCTGAGAAGCCAAGGACAATGGCACTGGGTTTTGATCCTACTTCATGTTCTGGCTTTGTGGGAGCCTAGCCAGTTTGGATGTTCACCTTCCTAGACCAGGATTGAGGGGGGAGGACTTTGAACTTTTCATATGGCAGGGAACCCTGACTGCTCCTCAGACTGGAGAGAGAGGGGAAGGAGTGGGAGAGGGGGGAGGAGTGGGAGAAGGGGGAGGAAAATGGGAGGTGGGGAGGAGGCAGAAATTTCTTTTTTTTCAATAAAAAATAAAACCAAAAAGATCATAAAGGCTAGGTGAATAAAAGGACAATTCTGAATTACTAAAATAAATAAATAAATAAAAAATAAAAAAGCATACAGAACACCAAATAGACTGGATCAAAAAAATCCTCTCACCCTATAATAATCAAAACACAAAACGTACAGAATAAAGATAATTCAGAGCTGCAAAGAAAAAAAGTCAAGTTACTTATAAAGGTAAACCTATCAGATTTACACCTGACTTCTCTATGGAAACCATGAAAGCCAGAAGGTCCTGGATAGATGTACTGCAAAAACTAAGAGACCATGGATGCAAGCCCAGACTACTATACCCAGCCAAGCTTTCATTCACTATAAATGGAGAAAACAAAATTTTCTAGGATAAATACAAATTTAAACAATATATAGTCACAAATCCAGCCTTACAGAAAGTAATAGAAGGAAAATCACTAACCAAGGAGTGCAACAATGACCACAATAACTCAGACATCTAGAGACCCTTCACCAGCACAACTGAAAGAAGGGAAACACACAAACTCTACTACCAAAAAAAATGACCAGAGTTAACAACCAGTTAATATCACTTAATGTCAATGGACTCAACTCACCTATAAAAAGGCACAGGCTAAGAGATTGGATACAAAAACAGGATTGGTTTCTAGTCATAAATAAAGAACATTGAGTCTATAATTTGTGATCCTAAAGAAGCTAAATAAGAAGGTGAACCCAAAGAAAAACATATAGTTATGCTCCTGGATATGGGAAGTAGACAAGATTGTCAAGCAAAAATTTCGGATCTTGGGGGTGTGGCGGGATGGGGGTAAGGGGAGATGGGAAGAGAAAAGTGAGGAGGAAGATGGGGAGAACTTGGGGAAATGGGATGGTTGGGATAAAGGAAGGGTGGATACTGGAGCAGGGAAGTATATATCCTAATTAACGGAGCCATTTTAGGGTTGGCAAGAGACTTGAACCTAGACGGGCCCAGGGAGATGTCCCCAGTTAGTTCCTTGGGCAGCTGAGGATAGGGTACCTGAAATGGCCCTATCTTATAGCCATACTTATGAATATCTTGCATATCACCATAGAACCTTCATCTGGGGAAGGATGGAGATAGAAAGAGAGACCCACATTGTAGCACCGGAATGAGCTCCCAAGGTCCAAATGAGGAGCAGAAGGAGGGTGAACATGAGCAAGAACGTCCGGACTACGAGGGGGTGCACCCACCCACTGAGACAGTGGGGCTGATCTATTGGGAGCTCACCAAGGCCAGCTGGACTGGGACTGAAAAAGCATGGGATAAAACCAGAATCTCTGAACTGGTGGACAATGAGGGCTGATGAGAAGCTTAGGATAATGGCATTGGGTTTAGATCCTACTTCATGTTCAGGATTTGTGGGAGTTAGCCAATTTGGATGCTCACCTTCCTAGACCTGGATGGAGAGGGCAGGACCTTGGACTTTCCACAGAGCAGGGAACCCTGACTGCTCTTCGGACTGGAGAGGGAGGGGGAGAGGAGTGAGGGCAGGGGGAGAGGAGTGGGGGAGGGGGAGGGAAATGGGAGGCTGGGAGGAGGTGGAATTTTTTTCAAAAAAATAAAGAAATAAAAAGAATTGTAAGTTCTTCAAACTTTTAAAATGTTATATTATGTAGTCTTTGAAGAATTGAATATTATCTATCTAATTGACATATAACTCTGTATTTCTAGAAAACCTAACCATCTACAAGGTTGGCTATTATGAGTATCTATTCATCTAATACTTTAAATTATATTTTACGTTTTAAAGGAACTATACAAACATAATATCTTAAACAAGAGAAAAACCAATCATATAACAAAATTGACATTAAATTTGTATTTATAAACCAAATCCATACTAAAGTATTCTTTTCTATATCACATACCCCTCCTTTTTTAGAAAGAGATTTACTGTGACAATTAACCACTTATAATCAACTCCTTTTCAATGAACACAAACAAAAACAATTCTTTGGGGGAATTGGGCATTGTTTTCTCCAAACTGCGTTCTGCTGTTCAGCAAAGTATTTTTTGGTTCACAGAGACCTTTCAGGGGTTCTTGTTCCATCAAACCACATTAGCCTGGAAGGATTCTACAGGTTCTCATTTTCTGTGGAAACAAAAAGGACCTCTTTTTCAAAGTAACATATCCTTAGATTCAAATTTTGAGGTCAAGATTCCTTTAAAATATAAAAATTGGTTTAGCTTAGGAGCCTCCATAATCAAATGTCTTTCTGCAGTCAAAAGATTCAAAGAAAACAAAATAATATGCATAATTCAGACTTTTTATGTAGTTTTTATGTTTACATAGATTTTTACTCTATTACTTTTTAATGTTTATTTTATTATCTTATCCTTTAATCTACGAATGTCTGTACTCTTTTATATTACTTTTACTGTCTCTTTAAAATCTTCGCTTTATTTTTTAAAACTATTTCTTTCTGTAACTTTCTATACTTATTTTCCTTTTCTCTTAAGCTTACACATATTTTTAAAAACACACTATAATTTGTTCAGAGGTTTATTTCTGTCTGAATCTGTCTTATTGTGTATCTGCAATCATTTTCTGACCAGGAGAGTTTAAGTTTAAGCGGGTATGTCTAGGACTACCGCTGCAGCTTTGTCTGTTGGCTTCACCCTGTTCAACATGGTGAAGGTATATTCACTACTTCTGTGAGCCATACTCACCAACACAGATCCAGGGACACAGGAGGTCTATGTTGCCATTAAGCAACTTGTAGCACTTGGCTCAAAAATTTCATATAAGTGCTCTATAAACACACCTCCCAAAAGAACAAGAGCCATTCGTACTACCAATACTAACCTGGAAGTTGTCTCTTAAAGAAGCTGTGCCTCTGCTTGTGGCCATCAGACATAGCCTTTCTAAAAAATAATGCAGCTACCAAGAAGTTGCACTTGGCCTGTATTTTTGTGGGTCTAGAAGCACTCTTTTATTTTTAAGATATTTTTATGTCTTATGAGAATCCATGCCCTATACAGTGAATGTCATTTGTAAACAAAGACTGTGAATTCATTTCCTAGCTGCTACGATCCAAATACAATACTGGCTAATAGCTTAAGTATATTCTTAGCTAGCTCTTGCATCTTAAATTAACCCATTTCTAATAATCTATGTATCACCATGAGGCTGTGGCCTACAGATAACATTCTGGTGTCTTTCTCCTTTGGTAGCTACATGTCATCTGCCTGTCTCCACCTTATTTTCTCCTCTATTTCTGCTTGGCTTTCCTGTCTTGCTATATTCTGCCATGTCACAGGCCAAAGTAGCATCTTTATTTACCAATGGTGACAAACCATATTCACAGCATACAGAGGGGAATCCCACATCAAGAGACATTACTACCTATAGATAAAATGGTGACTTTAAAAAAAAGCTTGCTTCTCTTTCATGTTTCTAGATGATTTTCATGTTCATTTTTTCCTCCTTAGGTAATCATTGGCTCATGTCAGTCATAATACACTACCAAAGTGGAATGGCTCATACTATTTTCTACTGAGCTAAAATCTTGCCCACTCCTGGTATCCTGGCAGAGGTTTCTGTTCAGTCATCATTTCCTGAGGACAGAGTGTGAGGTTTCCCAGGGAAGCAACATGGGAATAATTTTCACCACCTATAAGTAGGACAGGGTTAGACATTAATTCTAGTAGGTACTGGCCCGTGCTGAGAAGTGATGATCAGTGTAGCTTGGGAGACAAGCATTTTATGCTATATGCCCATCCTAGGTCTATATACCTTTAAGCTCAGTAGTTCAATTGACAAGCAACATATCTTTGCTTCTCCCACAGAGCACAGGTGGTTCCATGATGTCCAAATATTTACATCCTCCTGAATATGTCAGGGATTCATCTGAGCATTTATTCTTTTTTCAGATTATGGTTGGCAGGGAGGTAAGAGGCAAACGTTAGTGGAATCAGGCCCTTGTACATGCCAGAGGTCCCACACAGACAGAGGAATACCTCTCCTGCTAACTGCACAGCATTGATACAAAAAGCTAGAAGCAATAACTCCAGACCAGCAGAAGGTGTGAATTCAGTAGCAACAACATGTGAGTATAAGTCTCAGAATATAACTTACTGTGTGTTAGATAAGTGGTCCGAGCCCCTCAGAAGGTGCCAGATTGCGGCCAAGATCAAAAGAATTTTCACTTTTCTTTGTCATTAGGATTGATTCAGAATGCTATGAGTGTATAATTTGTGACCCACTGAACATAACTATTGTGATTCAATCAACACAAATAATTTATGTGTGTAACTTTTATTCCACCATGGCTACAGCTGTGTAATTACACAGGGACAGAGACATAATCATCAGTTCCTTTTGGTTTTATGTCATAAAACCACATATATCAACAGCTAGGTTGGCCCAGTCATCCTATGCTTGCTCTTCCACATCCTCCCAGGTATATCAAGGAGCTAAGTATGAAATAGTTAAACTTTTGTCTGACAAACCTCAAGGTTTATACTTGATGGAGAAATGTAACATCTCCAACTCAGTATCTCCTAACATAAATGAGTGTAGTTGAGGATTTTCAGTATGTGTTATGTGTTGGTTTTGAATCCAGGCTGTTGTGTTTGACACAGAAGCACCTGCTTACTTCAGTACTTCCTAGTCTCGATTTGTATGTTTTTTTTTAATTAATGTTTCTCAGAGTTACTATAACCTTCAAAAGGCAAAATTCTTTTGGTGATTCTGCATTTAGATTTGCTCTGTTTATTCCAAACATCTACCTTACTTGTCCTTGTTTGAATTAAGTGTCAAAATGACACAGAATAATATGAACATTGCAGGGGTCATATCTCAAGGGAGTCATTATTTTAATCAAGTCAGTCTGCAGAATTGTTTGTGAAGTGTTTTCTTGGTTGTCCTGATGGAGGTATGTGGTTCAAGGCATCTGTGGGAATTGCCATCCAAATGCAGGTAGGGTAGTCTGAGTCACCTAGTAAGCTTGATTCAGCGTAAACAGAGATAGAAAAAGGAACAGAGAGAAAAAGAGACAGAGAGAGTGACACACAGAGAGAAACTCTGTAACTTTTCCTTCTCTAAGGTACCTGCCTTAAATTTTTATCTTGTATTCACTCAGTGATGGATTTGACCTCAACGTGTCAGGGAAATAAATCCTTTGCACCCTATGTTGCTGATATCAGACGGTTTACACAACAGAGGAATCAAAACTAGAACTATAGTTTTTATCTGAGAGCACAAAGCACGCATGCCTACTTGGATTATAACAAATATTCTTCTTCCTCCTATGTAAAGCCATCAGCATTCTTTGTGCAAAGAGATTAACCAAGAGACAAACCAACCAAGTGCAAGTGCATCTCCTATTCTGATGTCCTCTCCTTTGACCTCTAAAGAAAATGACAAGACTTTTTGTAGCATGAGTCTTAAAAACCCAGAGTTTGATATTGGGATTCAACTCCAAAACCAGAAAAGCAAGCAACTAGAGAAGTCTTACCTCTACGAAGACTGGGCAACCCCAAACTAACCATACAAAACCTCTCTCTCCTCAGATTTTACATTCCTTCTAGTACTGGAATTAAAGGTGTGAGACACCATTGGAGTGTGATTAAATGTGTGAGACATGACCACCTGACTTCTCCTTCTTCTACTCCTATAATTCTTAGGTTTGGTCTTTTTATTGTGTCCCATATTTCCTGAATGTTTTGTGATGAGAGTTTGTTGGACTTGCTGTTTTCTTTGATCAGTGTGTTTATTTTCTCTATGGTATCTTCAGAATCTGAGATTCTTTCTTCTATCTCTTGTATTCTGTTGGTTATGCTTGTTTCTGTAGTCTCTATTCATTTACCTAGATTTTCCATGTCCAGCCGGCCCTCTGTTTGTGTTTTCTTCTTTGCCTCCATTTCAGTTTTCAAGTCTTGAACTGTTTCCATTATCTGTTTAATTGTTTTTCCTTGGTTTCCAAGGGTATCATTCACTGATTTATTCAATTCTTCAAACTTTTTGTTATACTTCTCATCCATTTCTTTAAGGGCATTATTTACATGCTGTTTAAGGGCGTCAATCACTTTCATAAAGTCAATTCTTTCTACTTCATCTTGATTAAGGTGTTCATGTCCTCCTATTGAGAGGTCGTTGGTTTCTGGTGGTTTCATGTTGTTTTTCAGATTGTTGGGTGAATTCTTGCAATGGCGCCTGCCCATCTCTTCCTCTGCATGCTCCCCCATGGATCTTCTTTTCACAGGATCAGGTCTCCTTGCCTACTGATGTATCTTCCCAGTGATAGCAGTTCCCAGTGCTGGCTCTCCTGGTGCTCCAGTGATGTCTTTCCTGGTGCCAAGATCAGATCTTCTTGCTGCTTCGGTAGCTGCCAATGATTGCTCTCCTGGTGCGTGCTGAGATCAGATCTCCGTGCTGGTTGGGTAGCTCGTAAACAAAGCAACTACCTTGCTTGCTGCAGGCAGGCTATTGAAACAAAGGACCTCCCACCCGCCCAGTTGCCCAAAGGATTTGGCCCCAGCGCCCAGACAGGCTGAGCTGGGAGAAGTTATGTGCCCAAAGAGGGAAGGGAGGCAGAAGGGGGGAGGGTTCTGGATGCCAGCTGGGTGGGATAGGAAGAGAGAGGCAGTATGCTGGGGGTGGTATAGGCCCTGCAGGAAGGCCAAGAAGTATAGGGTGGATGAGGAACATCTGAGTTCCAGGGCCCCGGGCTGCTGCCGTGGGTCAGAAACTCACCCCAATGATCTTCTTCTCATTTTTATTTTCTCTTTTGAGAATTCTCTGTTCAGATCAATGGCACATTATAAAACTCAATTGTTTACTTTCTTTTCCTCTCTCTTTTCTCTCCCATCTCTTTTTTCCTATCTCTTTCTTTCTCTACTTTATCTCTCTTCTCTTTCTTTTTCTTTTAGGTTTTTGAGACAATCTAGATATAGCCTCACCTGTCCTGAATATCACTATATTGTCCAGACTGGCCTCAAACTCACAGAGATCTTCCTTTCTCTGCCTCCTAAGTACTGTGATTAGCAACCATGCCAGGCTCTGCTTATTTTCCTCTATCTTTGGGTTTTTAAAAATTATTTAAAAAGTATTCTATATATTGATACTCTGTCAGCTGTATAACTGGAAAACATTCTCCCACACTCTATAAACTCTCTTTTCAGTTATTTTGAGTCAGTAGTCCTACTCAGTTGTGATGTCTATAAACCTCAGCAAAAGACAGCATTTGAAGATATCCCTTAGATGCCAGCGAGGAACTTATTGCTTGGAGGTAACAGACAACTGCCTAATAGACCTAAGATGTGCTTGATAGGAGAGAAATCATTTCTGATATTGGAATGCTTGATAGCTACATTTGTCTAGTAAGGTTGTGGACCCTAGAAGGATATATAGTATGGCCACTTTTTTAAACTAGTATAATTTCTAGGTAAATTTAAGCACATCCTTATACATACAGGAAACTGATAACGCTTATAAATGACATTGCATGAATCCTATCTAAGTTAATTATCCAATCATTTCATTATTTCATTTTAAGCCATTCATTGCATAATTATACAGATGCAGAATTCCCTTCATTGTAATATGATTTCCCCCATTTAATGTGGGGAAGTCTCCTTTTTAAAACTAACTCCCCCTTTTAAGAATTCTCAATTATCTCTGTTGCTGACTGTGAAATGTGAGGTATAACACATCTGAGCAGAGAACACAGGCAGTGAACATCCTGGCTGGGGACAGATACCACTGAAAGTGTGTCAGCAGCCTGAAGAGGGGGTCCAGGGAAAGCCCAACCCACAGCAGAAAGGAAGTCAATAAACCAGTCCTTTGCAAGTGCTGGGATTAAATGTGTGAGCCAGTTTCTCTTGCTAGCCAACAGGCAAGATTTTTGCAAGTAGGCTATTCCAACCATTCTATCCCATTGATTGGACCCTGTAAACTTCAAGTCCCACTCTGCCTCCAAACCCACCCATCCCATGTGAACTCAGAAACTCTGAAGCATAGGCTGCAACTCCACAGAGCAGCCCAAGAGGTGAATGTTCACCCACCCAGCTGGATACCCTATTATTTAGGCTCTTGGTATGGGAGCAAAACCATGGACCCTCTTCCATTTGCTGTACCTTCTCTAGCTAGTTATGAGGCAAGTTTCCTTCAGGCAGGCTGCTCCAATACCCCTATTCCATCTATTAGATCCTGTAAGCTACAAGTACCGAAACTACCCCAAACTCTCCTATCCTCTGAGACCTCAAAGAAACTCTGAAACACAGGTTGTGACTACATAGAGAGGACCAAGATAATGGAACAAGAGAGCAGACCAAGAAAGTGGACCAAGAGAGCAGTCTAAGAGAGACTTCAATGTATCCTTGAGACATAGACAGTAACAGTACAGAGCAGACCAAGACTAGCTCCTAAAGAAACAGACAGCAACTGTAAGGATTGGAACATGAGGCAAAGACACTGCTAGCAACAATTAGAGGAAGAGATGGGGAGGCACCAATACAAGAATTCATTCAATAACCTGAAAAGCAAAATGGTAACATCAGAACCCAGTTGCCATTAAAAAGAAAGACTTGATCATCCTAACCGAGAAGAAGCAGAAGAATACTATTTTAAATGTAACTTTATGAGGATGATGGAGGAGGAAATGAAAAATTCCCTTAAAGAAATGGATGAAAATACAAACAGAAAATTGGGAAGAAAAAATAAATATCTTTTTTTTTACGGTTACAATATTTATATCTATATTTTACCATAACCAAGGAAAACTATAATTATAACTATCTATTCTGTAACTCCCTCAAGGATCCCAGAAGGATATAATGATACCTAAGTTAACAGAAAGTGCATTGTAAACAGCTTTCAAATCTCTAGAATTGACAGAGACATCTCACTGTCAGACAAAGTTCTTTTGTAACATGGGACATCCAAACTTCAGCCTACAGGCCCATCGTATCCAGCAAACTTTTCCATGAAGCAGGAAACCCAAAGATCTGTTCTGCCTTGTAATGGCAAAGTTCATCAGTTGCTTTCTTCTGTTTCCTGCAGAATATCTGGCAGACTCTTTTAGGAAGCAGTGACCCTGAAGGATTGTCTTACCTTCTTTTTTTATTTATTTATTAAAGATTTCTGTCTCTTCCTCACTGCTGCCCCCCTTCCCTCTCCCTCCCCCAATCAAATCCCCCTTCCTCGACCGCCCAAAGAGCAATCAAGATTCCCTGCCCTGTGGGAAGTCCAAGGACCACCCACCTCTATCCAGGTCTAGTAAGGTGAGTAACCAAACTGCCTAGGCTCCCACAAAGCCAATAGGTGCAGTAGGATCCAAAACCCCTTGCCATTGTTCTTGAAGTCTCAGTAGTCCTCATTGTCCGCTATGTTCAGCGAGTCCGGTTTTATCCCATGCCTTTTCAGACCCAAGCCAGCTGGCCTTGGTGAGTTCCTGATAGAACATCCCCATTGTCTCAGTGTGTGGGTGCACCCCTCGCGGTCCTGAGTTCCTTGCTCATGCTCTCTCTCCTTCTGCTCCTGATTTGGACCTTGAGATTTCAGTCTGGTGCTCCAATGTTGGTCTCTGTCTCTGTCTCCTTTCATTGCCTGATGAAGGTTAATATTCAGGAGGATGCCTATATGTTTTTCTTTGGGTTCTCCATCTCATTTGGCTTCTCTAAGAGCCCGAATTATAGGCTCAATGACCTTTATTTATGGCTAGAAACCAAATATGAGTGAGTACATCCCATGTTCCTCTTTTTGGGTCTGGCTTACCTCACTCAGGATAGTGTTTTCAATTTCCATCCATTTGCCTGCAAACTTCAAGAAGTCCTTGTTTTTTACTGCTGAGTAGTACTCTAATATGTATATATTCCATACTTTCTTCATCCATTCTTCAATTGAAGGGCATCTAGGTTGTTTCCAGGTTCTGGTTATTACAAACAATGCTGCTATGAACATAGTAGAGCATATACTTTTGTTGTATGATACAGTCTCTCGTGGGTATATTCCCAAGAGTGGTACTGCTGGTCCATGGGTAGGTTGATCCCGAATTTCCTGAGAAACCTCCACACTGCTTTCCAGAGTGGTTGCACAAGTTTGCATTCCCACCAGCAATGGATGAGCATACCCCTTTCTCCACAACCTCTCCAGCAAAGGCTATCATTGGTGTTTTTGATTTTAGTCATTCTGACAGGTGTAAGACGGTACCTTAAAGTTGTCTTGATTTGCATTTCCCTGATCGCTAAGGAACTTGAGCATGACTTTAGGTGTCTTTTGGCTATTTGAACTTCTTCTGTTGAGAGATCTCTGTTCAGCTCAGTGCCCCATTTTATATTTGGGTTGATTAGCCTTTTACGGTCTAGTTTCTTGAGTTCTTTATATATTTTGGAGATCAGACCTTTGTCTGTTGCGGGGTTGGTGAAGATTTTCTCCCAGTCAGTGGGCTACCTTTCTGTCTTAGTGACAGTGTCCTTTGCTTTACAGAAGCTTCTCAGTCTCAGGAGGTCCCATTCATTCAATGAGGCCCTTACTGTCTGTGCTGCTGGGGTTATACTTAGGAAGTGGTCTCCTATGCCCACGTGTTGTAGAGTACTTCCCACTTTCTCTTCTATCAGGTTCAGTGTGTTTGGACTGATATTGAGGTCTTTAATCCACTTGGACTTGAGTTTTGTGCATGGTGATAGATATGGATCTATTTTCATTCTTCTACAGATTGACATCCAGTTTTGCCAGCACAATTTGTTGAAGATGCTCTCTTTTTTCCCTTGTATACTTTTAGCTCCTTTATCGAAAATCAGTTGCTCATAGGTTTGTGGGTTAAAGTCAGGGTCTTCTATTCGATTCCATTGGTCAACTTCTCTGTTTTTATGCCAATACCAAGCTGTTTTCAATACTGTAGCTCTGTAATAGAGTTTGAAGTCAGGGATGGTAATGCCTCCAGACGTTCCTTTATTGTATAAGATTGTTTTGGCTATCCTGGGTTTTTTGTTTTTCCATATAAAATTGATTATTGTCTTCTCCAGATCTGTGAAGAATTTTGATGGGATTTTGATGTGGATTGCATTGAATCTATAGATTGCTTTTGGTAGAATTGCCATTTTTACTATGTTGGTCCTCCCAATTCAAAAGCAAGGGAGGTCCTTCCATTTTCTGGTGTCCTCTTCTATTTCTTTCTTCAAAGACTTAAAGTTCTTGTCAAATAGATCTTTCACTTCCTTGGTCAGGGTTACCCCAAGATACTTTATGTTCTTTGTGGCTATCGTGAAAGGTGATGCTTCTCTGATTTCCCTCTCTGTTTCTTTATCCTTAGTGAATAGGAAGGCAACTGATTATTTGGAGTTGATCTTGTATCCTGCCACATTACTAAAGGTGTTTATCAGCTGTAGGAGTTCTTTGGTAGAGTTTTTGGGGTCGCTTATGTATTCTATCATATCATCTGCAAATAACAAAAGCTTAACTTCTTCTTTTCCAATACGAATCCCCTTGATCCCCTTATGTTGTCTTATTGCTATTGCTAGAATTTCAAGCACTATATTGAAGAGGTATGGAGAGAGTGGACATCCTTGTCTTGTTTCTGATTTTACTTGGATGGCTTTGAGTTTTTCTCTGTTTAATTTAATGTTAGCTGTCGGCTTGCTGTAAATAGCTTTTATTATATTTAGGTATGACCCTTGTAACCATAGTCTCTCCAATACCTTTATCATAAAGGGGTGTTGAATTTTGTCGAATGCTTTCTCAGCATCTAATGAAATGATCATGTGGTTTTTTTCTTTCAGTTTATTTATATGGTGGATTACGTTGATAGATTTGCATATGTTGAACCAGCCCTGCATCTCTGGGATGAAGCCTACTTGATCATAATGGATAATTTTTCTTATGTGTTCTTGAATTCGGTTTGCCAGTATTTTATTGATAATTTTTGCGTCAATGTTCATGAGTGAGATAGGCCTGTAATTCTCTTTCTTGGTTGGGTCTTTGTGTGGTTTTGGTATCCGGGTAACTGTAGCTTCATAAAAGGAATTTGACAGTGACTTTTCTGTTTCTATATTGCTAAATACATTAAGGAGTATAGGTATTAGGTCTTCTTGGAAGTTCTGGTAGAATTCTGCATTGAAACCATCTGGTCCTGGGCTTTTTTTGGAGGGGAGATTTTTGATAACAGCTTCTAGTTCTTCACGACTAACAGGTCTATTTAGATCATTTACCTGGTCTTGGTTTAGCTTTGGTATAAGGTACTTATCTAAAAAAATGTCCATTTCTTTTGCATTTTCCAGTTTTGTGGCATACAGCCTTTTGTAATAAGATCTAATGATTCTCTGAATTTCCTCTGTGTCAGTGGTTATGTCCCCCTTTTCATTTCTGATCTTATTTATTTGCGTGTTCTCTCTTTGTTGTTTAATTAGTTTGGATAGGGGTTTGTCGATCTTGTTGATTTTCTCCAAGAACTAACTTTTTGTTTCATTGATTTTTTGGACTGTTTTCTGTGTTTCTATTTTGTTGATTTCCACCCTCAGTTTAATTATTTCCAGTCTTTTACTCCTCCTGGGCAGGTCTGCTTCTTTTTTTTCTAAAGCTTTCAGGTGTGCTGTTCAGTCCCCGATGTATGCTTTCTCTGTTTTCTTTAAGTGTGCATTTAGTGCTATGAACTTTCCTCTTAGCACTGCTTTCATTGTGTCCCATAGGTTTGAGTATGTTGTCTCTTTATTTTCATCAAATTCAAGGAAGACTTTAATTTCTTTCTTAATTTCTTCCTTGACCCAGGTGTGGTTCAGTAGTTGATTGTTCAGTTTCCATGAGTTTGTCGGCTTTCTGGGTGTAGCATTGTTGTTGCCTTCTAACTTTAATCCGTGGTGATCTGATAAGACACAGGTGGACACTGATATTTTTTTGTATCTGTGGAGGTTTCCTTTGTTTCTGAGTATGTGGTCAATTTTGGAGAAGGTTCCATGAGCTGCAGAGAAGAAGGTATATTCTTTCCTATTTGGGTGGAGTGATCTATAGATGTCTGTTAAGTCCAATTGCTTCATTACCTCCAATAATTCTCTTAATTCTCGATTAGGTTTCTGTCTGATTGACCTGTCCATTGGAGAGAGAGGTGTATTGAAGTCTTCTACTACTAGTGTGTGTGGTTTAATGTCTGCCTTGAGTTCTAGTAATATTTCTTTTACATAAGTGGGTGGTTTTGTATTAGGGGTGTAGATATTCAGGATTGATACGTCATCCTGATGACTTTTTCCTGTTATAAGTATAAAGTGTCCATTTTGATCTCTTCTGATTGATTTTAGTTTGAAGTCAGTTTTGTTAGAAATTAATATCGCCACACCTGCTTTTTTCTTAGGACCATTTGCTTGAAAGACCTTTTCCCAACCCTTTACTCTGAGTAGATGCCTGTCTTTGTAGTTGAGATGTGTTTCTTGCAAACAGCAGAATGTTGGATCCTGTTTTCCTATCCAATCTCTTAGCCTGTGCCTTTTTATAGGTGAATTGAGACCATTAATATTAAGTGATATTAATGACCAGTGGTTGTTTACTTCAGTTATTCTTCTTGTTTTTGGTAGTAGAGTTTGTGTGTCTCCCTTCTTTGAGTTGTGCTGGTGAAGGGTCTCTAGATGCCTGAGTTCTTGTAGGCAGTGTTGGCCATGTTGAATTCCTTGGGTTGTGATTTTCCTTCTATTACCTTCTGTAGGGCTGTATTTGTGGCTACGTATTGCTTAAATTTGTTTTTATCCTGGAATGTCTTGTTTTCTCCATTGATAGTGAATGGTAGCTTGGCTGGGTATAGTAGTTTAGGTTTGCATCCATGGTCTCTTAGCTTCTGCAGTACCTCTATCCAGGACCTCCTGGCTTTCATGGTTTCCATAAAGAAGTCAGGTGTAAGTCTGATCGGTTTACCTTTATAAGTTACTTGGCCTTTTTCCTTTGTAGCTCTTAATATTCTTTTTTTAACCTGTATATTCTGTGTTTTGATTATTATATAGCGAGGGGATGTTTTTCTTTGATCCAATCTGTTTGGTGTTCTGTATGCTTCTTGAATATTCAAAGAGATATCTTTCTTTATGTTGGGGAAGTTTTCTTCCATAATTTTGTTAAAAATATTTTCTGGGCCTTTGATTGTGACTCTTCTCCTTCTTCTATTCCTATTATTCTTATGTTTGGTCTTTTTATTGTGTCCCATATTTCCTGCATGTTTTGTGATGAGAATTTGTTGTCTTTGTTGTTTTCTTTGATCAGTGTGTTTATTTTCTCTATGGTGGCCTCAGAATCTGAGATTCTTTCTTCTATTTCTTGTATTCTATTGATTATGCTTGTTTCTGTAGGCTCTGCTTGTTGACCTAGATTTTCCATATCCAGCTGGTGCTCAGCTTGTGTTTTCTTCCTTGCTTCCCTTTCAGTTTTCAATTCTTGAGCTGTTTCCATTACCTGTTTGATCGTTTTTTCTTGGTTTCCCAGGGTATCCTGTACCTGTTTGATCGTTTTTTCTTGCTTTCCCAGGGTATCATGGATGTATTTTCTCATTTCTTCAAACTTTTGGTTATACTTCTCATCCATTTCTATAAGGGCATTTTTCACATGTTGTTTAATGGACTCTATTGCTTTCCTAAAGTCAATTTTTTCCACTTATTCCATATTAGGGTGTTCAAGTCCTTCTGTTGTAAGATCATTGTGTTCTGGTGTTTTCATGTTGTTTTTCAGATTATTGGGTGAATTCTTGCCTTGGCGCCTGCCCATCTCCTCCTATTGAGGTATCTTCTGGGTCTTTTGTAACTGGATCAGGTTTCCCTGTTGGCCAGGGGCTCCTCTTACAAAATGCTGTCACTCTGTTTCCTGGCTCCAGCCAGGGGCCAAGTTCCCTCTCGACCCTCAGAAGGGTCTTCAGGAACAGGACCTGGCTCCTTCCTTGCTAGGGATCTCCCCAACCAAAGGCCTACCTCTTTGCTTTAATTGTAGTGGGGCAATCTGCTCTTGGTGTTGTGCGCCGGTCCCGCTGTCTGCCATCGCCTGTGCTGGTGCTCTCCCACCCCACTTGGGCCTCCTTGTGCTGGTCTGTGCTCTGTGGCCCCACCTTTTTGATTTAATTGTCCTGGGGCGATCTGTTGAGTGCTGGTCCCGTCTGCCTGAGCTGTCTGGCTGTGCTGGTCCTGGTCACCCTGCGTGTCTTTCGCTCCGCGCTGCCGCCCTGCGCATCGGTCGCTCCGCGCCGCTGCCCTGCCAATAAATATCTTTTATTTATTTATTTATTTTGAAAAATTACCACCTCCTCCCCATTTCCCATTTCCCTCCCCCTCCTTCCACACATCTCTCCCTCTCCCCACTCCCCTACCCCTCTCCCCCTCCCCCACTCCATTCCCCCTCCCTCTTGAAAATGATGAACAGTCCAGGTTCCCTGCCCTGTGGGAAGTCCAAGGTCCTCCCATTTGTAATAGCCAGAACCTGGAAACAACCTAGATGGAAGAATGGATGAAGAAAGTGTGGAATATATACATATTAGAGTACTACTCAGTGCTAAAAAACAATGACTTTGCCAATTTTGCATGCAAATGGATGGAAATAGAAAACACTATCCTGAGTGAGGTATCCCAGACCCAAAAAGATGAACATGGGATGTACTCACTCATAATTGGTTTCTAGCCATAAATAAAGGACATTGAGCATATAATTTGTGATCCTAGAGAAGCTAAATAAGAAGGGGAACCCAAAGAAAAACATATAGTCACCCGCCTGGATGTGGGAAGTAGACAAGATTGACGGGCAAAAACTGGGAACTTGGGATGAGGTGGCATGGGGCCAAGGGGAAATGGGGTGAGAAATGTGAGAAGGGGAGAAATGGGGGGAGCTTGGGGGAATGGGATGGTTAGGATAAAGGAAGGGTGGACACAGGAGCAGAGAAATATATATCCTAATTAAGGGAGCCATCTTAGGGTTGGCAAGAGACTTGACTCTAGAGGGGCTTGCAGGTGTCCAGGGAGATGTCCCCAGCTAGTACCTTGAGCAACTGAGCAGAAGGAATCTGAAATGTCCCTATACTATCACCATACTGATAAATATCTTACATATCACCTTAGAACCTTCATCTGGCGATGGATCAAGACAGAGACAGAGACCCAAATTGGAGCACCAGACTAAGCTCTTAAGACCCAAATGAGGAGCAGAAGGAGGAAGAACATGAGCAAGGAAGTCAGGTCCATGAGGGGTGCACCCACCCGCTGTGACAGTGGATCTGATCTATTAGGAGCTCATCAAGGCCAGCGGGACTGGGACTGAATAAGCATGGGATGAAACCAGACTCCCTGAACGTGGCGGACAATGAAGGCTGATGAGAAGCCAAGGACAATGGCACTAGGTTTCAAAAATAAATATCTTAATAAATCAAAGAAAAACAATTAAACAGGTGAAAAAAACAGACTAAACAATTCAAGACTTGAAAACTGAAATAGAGGCAATAAAGAAAACAAAAATTGAGGGAAATCTGTAAATAAAAAATCTGAGTAATGAATGAAAACTACAGATACAGGCATAACCAGCAAAATATAATAGATGGAAGAGAATCTCAGGTGTTGAAGATATTACAGAGGAAATAGTTTCATCTGTCAAAGAAAAGGGTAAAGTCAACAAATTCTTAACACAAAACATCCAGGAAATCTGGGTATCAGGAAAAGACCAAACCTAAGAATAATAGGGATAGAAGGAGAAAAACTCCAGCTCAAAGGCACAAAAATGTATTCAACAAATTCATAGAAGAAAACTTTTCTAGTATAAAGAAGAATATCCCTATGAAAGTAAAAGAAGTTTACAGAACACCAAGCAAAGTGAACCAAAAAAAGTCCTCTTGCCGTATAATAAACAAAATGCAAACATACAAATAAAGAAAGAATATTAAGAACTATAAAGGAAAGAGACTAAGTAACAAATTAAGTTAGACCTATCAGAATTACACCCAACTCCTCAGTGGAAACTGTGAAGGCCAGAAGGTCCCAGACATATGTGCTGCAGATACTATGAGACCACAAATGCAAGCCCAGACTACTATACCCAGGAAAACTTTCAATCACAATTGATGGGGAAAAACAAAATATTCCATGACAAAACCAGATTTAAGCAATACCAATCCACAGATGATATGGGATTCTCCTCTGTATGCTGTGAATACTATTTGTTAATAAATGACTGCGTTGTACCCATAGCAGTGTAGAACAGAGCTACATGGGGAAAATTAAACTGAATGCTGGAGTAAAGGAGGCAGAATCAGAGAGAAACCATGGAGCTGCTGCTGGAGAAAGATGTGCTGAAACTTTGCTGGTAGGCCACGACCTTGTGGTGATGCACAGATTAATAGAGATGGGTTAAATTAAGATATAAGAGTTAGCAAATAAGAAGCCAGAGCTAAAGGGCCAAGAAGTGATTTAAATGATACAGTTTCTGTGTGATTATTTTGGGTCTGAGCTGCTAGGTGGCTGGGAAACAAACAAGCAGCCTTCCTCCAACACACAAATCCAGCCCTACAGAAAGTATTAGAAAGAAGACCCCAACCCAAGGAAGCTGAATGTACCCACAAAAACATAGACAGCAAATAGCCATATACCAGCAAATCCTAAAGAAGGAAAACAGACAAACAATACCATAAAAATAGCAAAAATTAATAATCACTGGTCATTAATATCTCTTAATATCAATAAACTCAATTCACCTATAAAAAGACTCAGGCTAAGAAAATGAATATGAAAGCAGGGTCCATTCTTCTGCTATAAACAAGAAATATACCTCAACATCAACGACAGACATTACTTCAGAATAAAGGATTTGAAAAACATTTTCAAATTAAATGGACCTGATAAACAAATGGTGTAGCTATCCTAATACCTAACAAAATAGACTTAAAACTAAAATCAGGTCTGCCAGGTCCTCTACAAAAGCAGAAGTTCTCTTAACTGCTGAGTCATCTCTCTAGCCCCCATGTTCAACTGGTTTTTATGAGTTATCAAATCATTGATAACTCTAGATAAATACTGTGTCCTATATTTATTATAAATAAGTACCTGAGGTAATTAGATGTTAACTACCATTTTGCCCTATATATATATATCATATACCATAAATACATTTAAATCTTACTTAAAAATAAAAATTAATATAAAAACAAGACAATATTTGGATGTTGCATGCAATAATGGCTTAATTTCCTAGCAGAGGTCTGACTACTGACCACAGGCCACTACGCCACAACAAGGAACCTGCAGATATGCACTGCCATGATCTGTTTCAGCCATGTCAGCATCACCTGCAACAGCTTTCATTATCCATGCTGTGTGTACTTGACTTGCTTCCTAGCCACAGTCTTTCATGTCCATTGCTTTTTTTGTAATACAGATATTCCAAAAAACTGAGGGCTTATTTTATGCCTGTGAGGTTTTTTCTTCTTTCTCATTTATGCAAAGTTGGTTGGTAATTATTAATCCCAACCAAAGAGTATCTATCAACTCATTGTTAACTAATCTCTATATAATCAAATAGGCAAGTATCAAATTCATTAGAGGTTGTCAGCTCCATTTATGTTCCAAATACTATGACATTGGCAGACCATAGCTGTTACTTCTAATGTGATATATTTTACAAGCAAAAGGATACATTCCAATATTTTTACATTATATGTGTCTGATTTGTTATTTCAAGCAAAGTTACGATTTTACAAGCTATAGCAGCCTAGAGAAATAACATATAGCATGAGTTCTGTAGTGAATAACTTTACATAGTATGATGGGAATTGGCAAATTATAAAAGCCTAATAAGATATTAACAGGAAATATGAATAAAAGAAGAGAAATTTGAGTGAAGTACCACCAAAGAAAAGAACAAACTTTGGGCAGAATTCAATGAAATTAAAATCAGGATATAAATTATTAAAAATCTGGCACTTTGGAAAACATCAGTGAAATTACATGGGAAAGAAGGCAAGAAGGGAAAGACTGGACTCACATGATGAGGTTAATAGGTGAAGGTCATGACTTCTCTCACAGATTAAATGAAATTTTCCATTTAATAATGGAAGAGAATTTAGAACAGGATGTAAGTAATGAACTATGGCTTAGACAACAGTATGAGTTCACCTTTTGCAAAAAATATAAATACATATATATTTAATTATCTTCAGGTGCACACACACACACACACATATGTATATTTTGTTTTATTTTTCACCTGCATTATTTCTAGGTGGATTCCAGTTAGAGCAAAGAAGCATCCAGAAGCATACTTTGGGATTGGATATCTGGTCGCTTACCCATTCTTCTGTCTTCCTGCTCTTTCCAGTTGCTGAGCAGAATAGCTATCCCAAATGATGAGTTTCTGCATGAAGTGTCTCTGTTGCCACAGGCCTGAATATGGTTCATCCAATTGCTATAATATTTGATAATGATGAGGTGGCTTTCTTTTTCATTAAATAACCATTTTGTTGTCATGAAAATATTAATTTGAATATCATCAATACAAAATAAATTTTGATCACTGAAAAAAACTAAAATCAATCAGAAGAGATGGGAAAGAATACATCATGCTCATCCCAGAAAAAAAAAAAACATGAAGAAGAAGTCTCGATCTTGAACATCTATGACCTAAATACAAGAGCACCAACATATATAACAGAAACATTACTAGGGCTTAAATCACACACAAAACCCCACATACTAATAGTAGGAGACTTCAACACCTCACTATCCCCAATGAACAGGTTGATCAGACAGAAAGCTATCGGAGAAATAAGAGAACTATCAGATGTCATGACTCAGATGGACTCAAAATTCATCTACAGAACATTCTATCCAAACACAAAAGAATATATCTGCTTCTTAATACTACATGGGACCTTCTCTAAAATTGTCCAAATACTCAGTAACAAAGCAAACCTCAAGGATGACCATGGTTTAATGTCAGAATTTAACAACAATACTCATTGCAGAAAGTCTGTAAATTTATGTAAATTGAAGAACAATCAAATGAATCACCCTTAGGTCAAGGAATAAAGAAATTAAAGACTTTCTAGAATTCCAAAAAATAAGGCACAATGGACCCAAATTTATGGGACACTGAAAACAATGCTAAGAGGAACATTTATAGCACTAAGTGCCTGCATAAAGAATTTGGAGGAAGTTCACATTAGTGACTTAAAAGCATGCCTGAAACTTCTAGAACAAAAAGAAGCAGACTCACTTAGGAGGACTAGAAGACAAAAAATAATCAAATTGAGGGATGAAGTCAATAAAATAAAAATAAAGCAAACAACAAAGAATCAATGATAAAAAGAGGTGGTTCTTTGAAAAAAAATCAGCAAAATAGAAAAACCATTATCCAAGCTAATCAAAAGGCAGAGATAGAATATGCAAATTTAAAAAATACAAAATTAAAAAAGAACACAACAACAGACATAGAGAATCATTAGGTTATTCTACAAAAACTTGTACTTCACAAAATTGGAAAAAATAAAATAAATGGACAATTTTTTGGATAGCTACCACATACCAAAATTAAATCAAGATAACATTAACAATTTAAATAGATCTAAAAACCTGTAAGAAAATAGAAGCACTCATCAAAAGCCTCTCAATCATAAAAGCACAGTGTGGATGATTTATTTGCAGAATTCTATCAGAACTTTAAAGAAGAGCTAATACATATATTCCTCAGTGTGATCCATATGGTTGATACAGAAGAAATATTGCCTAACACTTTTTATAATGCTGTTACACTGATACTAAAACCACATAAAGTCTCAACCAAGAAAGAGAATTAAAACCTATCTCCCTCATGAATACTGATGTAAAAATACTCAATGAAATACTGGCAAATGGAACCAAAGAATACATCAACAAATCATGCAACTTGGTCAGTTCAGCTTCTTCCCAAAGATGGAGGGATGGGTCAACATACAAAAATCTATCAATGTAATCTACTATATGAATAAACTGAAAGAAAAAAAAGCACATGATCATCTCATTGGATGCAGAAAAAGCATTCAACATGTAACATGAACGGGGCCTGCTTGTTGGGGTTTCTGTCCCTCTCGGTGCCCCACAACTGATAAACCCCAAAGAAAATCACACATAGGTCTCCATAAATTAGAAGCTGATTGGCCCATTAGCTCTAGCCTCTCACTGGCTAACTCTCACATCTTGATTAACCCATTTTTCTGATCTATGTTAGCCATGTGGCTCACTACCTTTTTTCAGTGGGGCAGATCATATCCTGCTGCTTTGGTGGTCTGTGCCAGAGTGGGTGGAATCAACTTCCTCCTTCCCAGAATTCTGCTGTTCTTATTATGTCATTTCTGCTTCCTGTCTGGTTTTCTCGCCTATACTATCTGCCTGGCCAATCAGCGTTTATTTAAAAGATGATTGACAGAATACTGACAATTCTCCTGCACAACAAAATCTAACATCCCTTCATGATAAAAGTCTTGGAAAGATCAGCAATACAAGGAACATATCTAAACATAATAATAGCAATATACAGCAAGCTGACAGCCAACATTAAATTAAATTGAGAGAAACTGAAAGTGACTCCACTAAAGTCAGGAACAAAAAAGGTTTTCCACTCTCTCCATATCTATTTGACATAGTTCTTGAAGTTCTATCTAGAGCACTAAGGCAATAAAAGGGCAATAAAAGGGATAAAAATTGGAAAGAAGTCAAACTCTCACTATTTACAGATGATATGATAGTATACATAAGTGATACCAAAATATCCTCCAGGGAACTCCTACAGCTGATGAATACTTTCAGTCAAGTGGCAGAATACAAGATCAATTAAAAAGATCTGTAGCCTTGCTTTATACAAATGATAAAGAAGCTGAGAAAGAACCAAAGAAACATCACCTTTTACAATAGCCACAAATAACATAAAATATTTTGGTTAACACTAACAAAACAAATGAAAGACCTGTTTGACAGTAAGTTTAAGTCTTTGAAGAAAGAATTTGAAGAAGATACCCATAAATGGAAGATTTCCTGGATCTTGGATAGGTAGGGTCAACATAGTAAAAATGGCAATCCTACCAAAAAGTAATCTATGAATTCAATGCAATCCCCATCAAAATCTCAACACAATTTTTCACAGATCTTAAAAGAAAAATAATCAACATCATAAAGAAAAACAAAAAACCCAGGATAACTAAAGCAATCCTTACAATAAAAGAATGTCTGGAGTCACCAACATCCCTGACATCAAGCTCTACTATAGAGCTACAATAATGAAAACAGCTTGGTATTGCCATGAAAACAGACAGGTTGACAAATGGAGTGAAATCAAAGACCCCGATATTAATCAACACACCTGTGAACACCCAATTTTTGACAAAGAAGCTAAAATTATACAAAAAATAAAGTATCTTCAAGAAATGATGATAGCATAACTGGATGTCAACATGTAGAAGAGTGCAAATAAATCCATATCTATCTCCATGGACTAAAGTCAAGTCCAAATGGATTACAGACATCACTATAAATTTGACCACACTGTAACTGATAGAAGAAAAATGGGAAGTGCCGTTCAATGCATGGGCATAGGGAACCATTTTCTAAATATAACCCAGTAGCACAGACATTGGGAGCCACAATAAACAAATGGAACACCCTGAAACTGAGAAGCTTCTGTAAAGCAAAGAGACAAAAAGGCAACCTACTGAATGGAAGAAGATCATCACTAATTCCACATCAAACAATAAATTATTCTCCAAAATAATGAACTCAATAAATTAGACTTCAAAATACCAAATAATTCAATTAAAAATGGGGTACTGAACTAAACAGAGAATTCTGAAATCACTGAAAGAATCATAAGTAAAAGTTCAGCATTCTTAGCCATCAGGAAAATGCAAATTAAAAAACTCGGAGATACCATCTTATACCTTTCAGAATTTTTATGATCAAATTCAACAGAGTAAAAGGAATACTCCCTCATTGCTGGTGGGAATGCAAATTTGTACAACCACTCTGGAAACCAGTTTGGCGGTTTCTCAGAAATTTATTAATCAACCTAGCTAAAGACCCAGTCATACCACTCTTAGGCATACCCAAAGGATGCTCAATCATACTACATTTGTTCAACTATGTTCATTGTAGCATTATTTGTAATAGCCAGAATTTTAAAAACCCTACATGCCTCTCAACAGAAGAATGAATTAAAAAATGTGGTACATTTACACAAGTGGGTAATACTCAGCAGTAAAAACACAATAACATCTTGAAGTTTGCACGGAAGTGGATGGAACTGGAAAAAAGCCAGCCTGAGTGGGATGAACCAGACTCAGAAAGATGAGCATGATGTATACTCACTAATAAGTGGATACAAGCTGTAAAACAAAGGGTAACCAGCTTATAGTAAAGACCCCATAGTAACTAATTAACAATGAGAACCCTAAGAGAAACATATAAAGATCCCACTGGGAAGGGGAAATAGACAAGATCTTCTGAGAAAAGTGGGAGTAGAGGGTAGGTGGTGAAGAAGGGCAGAATTGGAGGAGGAAGGGAGAAAGGGGCAGGGGGAGAAAAACTTGAGTAAATGGGATAGTGGAGATGGGTGAAGGATAGAGACATAGAGCAAGGAAAGAGATATTTTGATGAAGTAATCCATTATTGGGCCAGAAATAACCCTGGCACTAGAGAAATTCCCAGGAATCCACAATGATGATACCAGCTAAGGCCACAAGCAATAGTAGAGAGTGTGCCCAAACTGGCCTTGCCCTGTAATGAGATGGATGAATATCTTAACTGTCACCATAGAATCTTCATGCAGCAACTGATGGAAACAGATTCAGATATTTACAGACAAACATTGTTTCAAGCTCCAGGAATCCTCTTGAAAAAAGAGAGGAGGGATTGTATGAGGCAGAGTCATGATGAAGGAACCCACAGAAATACTTTACCTAATCTCTGGGGAGAACATTGACTCCAGACTAAAAGTTAGAGAGCCTGAATGGGACTGATCTAGGCCTTTTGCACGTTTATGACAGTTGTATAGCTTGGTATGTTTGTAAGTCTCCTAGAAGTGAGGCACTTAGATGAATTCTGTGAATCTGTTTGCCATTCTGAACTACTACTGGAAATTACCTCAATTATGCAAGGGGTCAAGCTTGGTCCTAACACAACTTGATGTGACATAATGTTGGAGAAAACAAATAAAATGGTCTCACAGTAGTTCAGAATTGAGCATGATAAAGGGTTTTTTATTTACGGGGACTCAAAGATCATAGTCCTCTGCATGAGCATGTAACAGGAACTGAATTGTAAGAAGGTGCACCATTTCCACAGCTGGTACCCCCAAACCAGTCTCATAGTAGTGCTATCAGCATCATGACATCATTTCAACCATGTGGTGTCATTGTTGTGGGTCCCCATCTTCTGCCTGGAAGCTTCAAAGATTACTGCAGGGAAAAATCTACTGTTCATTGTGGAAAATTTAAGCATTATTCATATAGACATATTCAATGAAAGATACAATACAAACAAATGGGTCTGCCTTTATTAGAAATGAATATAGTGGCAACTGGAAGTATCAATATAGTTGTAGTTACCTGCATACAATGACACCTGAAAGTTCTCTATAGGATGTACAAGATTCATGTCAACCGTCTATTGTGTTAAATTATATCTTTCTTTGATTTCTATGGGAACATAGAGAAACACAAAGTGGGCTGAATTAAAGAAAGTGAAACAGAGGGAGGGTCTCAGTTTCTCATGAACTGCAAGGCCCATAAAGCCTGAGGAGCCATGGACTATAATCTGAAAAATTTAGGATGCAGGCTTCTGTAGGCAAGTAAATAAGGACAACTCCATGGCTCCCTAAACAATTCCCTTCATACGCTTAGATTATTCTAAGATTCATTTTTTATCTTTTGTGGTCCTGTGGCTCATTTTGCTTTCTATCAAACACATGGAAACATTGGGAAAAATTATGCTTCCTCAGGGTTAGGTGAATGCCAGTCCAACTGCTTGTCTATTGTATGAGATTTCTTTATATGCATGAAGTATTGAGGGGATTTTGTGGGTTCTTCTTAAGAAAGGTCAATGTGAAGCCTTATTATGTTTATTCTTAAAGAGAAAAGCCTTGGATGGCTCTGGCCCAGGCTGGGCAGTGGCTAGAGGGACACAGTCCTCCATCGTGCAAGGTAGGCAGGGAGTGGGCCTATTAGAACCAGCACAGACAATAGGGATCTGAATCCAAGATTCTCGGTCTGTACATTCAAACTTTGCTGGTCAGTTCACACATGACAAAAACTGTTTCTCACACAGAGCACAGGAGGCTCACCATCTCTGAACACTCAGGTCCTCCTGCATCTGACTATGATTTTTCTTCTGCTTGGTTCTCTAAGAACATAGATTGAAGGAGGAGTTTTAAAAGACCAATGCTGGTTACTAAAAGGCCTTTGCAAAGATCAAGGATTCCAGAGGAGGCATCTTCTATATGGTGTCTGCACAGCACTGCTGCCTGAGGCCAATACCACAACTGGCCATTCCAACCTCACGGAGATTGATTATGGTCTGAACCTAAGATTCAGAATACAAGCTAGCTGTCAGTGTAAAATGGTCAAAGTCTGCAAAAGGTGATAGGATGAACCTGTCAGAGGGCAACTGTACTCTCATTTATTCAGTGTCACGAATGACAGAGGACCCTGTGAGTATGTAATCTGGCAATGACTGACTGCCACCTGAAGTGACCCATTCAACCTGAATGCTACCTGTGAGTATTTTCTGTTGCGTCATGGCTATAAGTACCTCCATATTGAGGTCTGGAGCTGAAATGTTTGTGACATTCACCCATTACACAGATGCCTTGGCTGATCAAGTTGCCCTGGTCTAGGCCAAGCACATGTTGCAAGGACTAAGGTCCAAGAGGTACAATGGGGTGGAAGGACTTCTGCCTAGAGAGACTCAGGGTGATGGACACATGGCATATCTCCGACTCAGCTCAGTGCACTCATGATGACACAGTGGGTATACATTATACATTGTACTCCTGATGGATCAGGTGCTTATGAATGTTACATACGAAATCTTCTACTACAATCTGTACCCAAGCTCTGGTTGGGACTTCCTTATCTAAGGTTACACTGTAAATCAAAAAGTTGTTATTTTGTAGCACGAATTCTAATTGGTCTTAATAATAAAAGCTCAGAGTCAGCTAACAGAGGGTGAAAGCTGAAGGATCAGAGAAGCAGAGTGGCCAGTCACCAGAGTTCTTACTTCTAATGATCACCAAAGGGGTGATCCTGTGTCTACAAATCCTTAGACTGCCTCAGACTGCACCCATCTCTATAAATCCTCAGACTGCACCCATCTCTATAAATCTTCAGACTGCCTGGGTTCCTGTGTCCTCCTGCCTTATATTAATATCTCTGCCCAGCCACATCACTCATGTCTCCACCTCCCTAGTGTTGGGATTAAAGGTATGTGATCCTAAGTGCTGGGATCACCTTTGTGTGATCTCTGTTTCTCTTTTATACAGATTTATCTCATGTGATGTGGGAGTGTCATGTATCAATCTGTTGATTTCATTGGTTAAATAAACTGCCTTGGCCCTGATAGGTAGGAACATAGGTGGGTGGAGTAGACAGAACAAAATGCTGGCGGGAAGAGGAAGTGAGGTCAGAAAGCATGCAGCTCCGCTCAGAGCCAGATGCCTCAGAGAGAGACCCCATGCTCCTGTCTCACGGGCAGACAGGATAGCTCTGCTCTCTGAGGCATACGCGATGAAGCTCCAACCCAAGATGGATGTAGGCTAGAATCGTCCCGGTAAGCGCACCTTGGGGTGCTTACTCACATTATTAGAAATGGGTTAGTCCAGGTGCGAGAGTTAGCCTAGAAGAGTCATGATAGAAATGGGCCAAGCAGTGCTTAAAAGAATACAGTGTCCATGTAATTATTTCGGGTAAAGCTAGCTGTGCAAGCGGCTGGGGTGTTGGGGATGCAGCCCCGCTGCTGCTATTTCAACAGATGGCGCCCAGACGTGTGGACAACTGAATCCACCGAAAGCCTAAGAAAGCTTGGGAAAGAGTAAAGCATGTTTTCTTGGTAGCAGCAGTTTCTCGGTTCTGCTCTGCTTGCTAGAGGCAAGCAAGCGCTCTCATCTAAGAGAGGCTTCCTGACTCAGCTTTAGCTGCAAAGCCTTGCAGCTCTATTAAGAGGTCCTGCCACAAAACACTTAAACGATGTTGACGAAAAGCTGAATGCATGCTTTTCGGTTTTCAGCCGTAGCAGGAAAAAAGCTGACCCATTTTAAAATGCCGGCTTTCTGGGCTGTCCTGCCAGGGAAAGCTCTGACTCTTTTACGCAGGCAGTTTGTGCGGTTTGCAACCACAGGCTGCTGAAGCTCGCTTGCTGGCAGGGACCTTGAAACACTGTAGAGTTGTGGCACTGAAGGCGGCTCTGGCTGGTACCTCAGCCATGAGGCTGGAAATCTAAGGAATGGACTGGATCTAGCTGACAAAGCGACGGCTTTAGTCCTACTGAGATTGCTTGGTAAATTGAAGACTCATGTATTCAGAAAAAGAGAGATATACAGTAAAGAGAGATTCAAAGACAAAGAAAATTTCTAAATGATTTACAGTGTGTTGAAAATATATGCAGACCAAAAGTTGAAGTTCTTAAAGTAAAAAACAATTAAAAAAGGAAGAGAGTTGTTGTGTGTGGTAGTACACGCCTTTAATCCCAGTGCATAGAAGGCAGAGACAAACAGATCTCTGCGAGTTCAAGGTGTGGTAGCATACACCTTTAATCCCAATGCCTGGGAGGCAGAGACAGAAGGATCTCTGAGAGTTCAAGGACAGCCTGGTCTACAGAGTTATTCCAGGACAAAGATACAGAGAATATAAAATAAATGTAAAAATAAATGAAATAGAGGTTAAAATAAAGCGTACAAAGATGGAAAATACACAGAGAATCTTGATACTGTAGGCTATTATGCTCTCTTTGAATTGTTTGAATGCTGAGGAAGGAGCAAAAGCTACTAAAAGATACTTGTTTATAAATGCTGCTGAACTAATTCAACATAGATATTTTGGAAATGCATTGACTTTGCAATTTGGATCTAAGGACATGATACTTTGGAAAGGAGTTTCTTGTTTTGTTTTCACAGAGGATGAGACCCTGTTCATTTCTTCTATCCGAATATGGTATGATGGACCACGCCCTCCTGAAGGGTTGCTGTAAACATCTTCAGAAAATTGCTTCGCTCAACTGTCAACTGAGATGAAACTAGCACACAGGTTATACCATGAAAGACCTAATTAACGATGCCCCCATTCAGCAGGAAGCAGTTTGGAGAGAAAAAACTGTGCCCATGTTCCCAAATATGGTTTATAAATGTTCTTTTGCATTTAAAGGGGGATATGATATAGGTATGAATAATTTGCATTAGTATAGATGTTGCTTTATTGATAGAGATTTAAGGTCAATTTTGTTATATGTATCTGTATTTCTGATCTTTATTAAGGTATTGTGATTTTGCAGTTCACTTAAAAATGTAATGCATATAGGCTGTTAATAATCATCTATAATAGTCAAGTTTGTAGTCATGTTAGATTTTCTAGATGTGCACGGATATATTTCTGATAGGCATTCTTCATATCTTTCAAAGGCCAGAGAATATGGCATTTTAAATGTTTTGATAACTTAGGGTTTTTCATGACAACGAGACACTCTGCTCCTGGCAGCACTAATTTACTTCAAGAGGAAGATGGGCATCGAAGAGGATTCTTATGGAGTTTGATAGCCATTTGGGCAAGAAACTGCTCTTGCCTGGACTATTGCATAAACTGGACACAGAGAACCCGCAGAGAGAGGACTACTGAACTTTCCTAAAGGTGAGATGATCTTTCGGGGTTCCTGATTCATGAAAGGGTCTGCAAGACATTTTCAGGACAAGCAGATAGTGACTGCCTTTGAAATTTCCTGCTTTGTGGAATGTCTGCTGAAAACTATGGGCCTGTAGGCCAAAGATGGATGCCCCAACGGTACAGAGGAACTTTGGGTGACTGTATAGGCAGCGAGAAGTCTCTGTCATTTCTAGAGTTTGAAAGTTGCTTATTTCTTGTTTGCTTAGATAATATTATATCCTTCTGGAGTCTTTGATGCAGTTGAAGAATAGATAGATACTTAAGTTGTTTTCCTTTGTTATATGTAATTTTGCTATGTTAAAGTTAAAGCCTTTCCTTTTTCTTTAAACAGAAAAAGGGGAAGTGATGTGGGAGTGTCATATATCAATCTGTTCATTTCATTGGTTAAATAAACTGCCTTGGCCCTGATAGGTAGGAACATAGGTGGGTGGAGTAGACAGAACAAAATGCTGGCGGGAAGAGGAAGTGAGGTCAGAAAGCATGCAGCTCCGCTCAGAGCCAGATGCCTCAGAGAGAGACCCCATGCTCCTGTCTCACGGGCAGACAGGATAGCTCTGCTCTCTGAGGCATACGCGATGAAGCTCCAACCCAAGATGGATGTAGGCTAGAATCGTCCCGGTAAGCGCACCTTGGGGTGCTTACTCACATTATTAGAAATGGGTTAGTCCAGGTGCGAGAGTTAGCCTAGAAGAGTCATGATAGAAATGGGCCAAGCAGTGCTTAAAAGAATACAGTGTCCATGTAATTATTTCGGGTAAAGCTAGCTGTGCAAGCGGCTGGGGTGTTGGGGACGCAGCCCCGCTGCTGCTATTTCAACAGATGGCGCCCAGACGTGTGGACAACTGAATCCACCGAAAGCCTAAGAAAGCTTGGGAAAGAGTAAAGCATGTTTTCTTGGTAGCAGCAGTTTCTCGGTTCTGCTCTGCTTGCTAGAGGCAAGCAAGCGCTCTCATCTAAGAGAGGCTTCCTGACTCAGCTTTAGCTGCAAAGCCTTGCAGCTCTATTAAGAGGTCCTGCCACAAAACACTTAAACGATGTTGACGAAAAGCTGAATGCATGCTTTTCGGTTTTCAGCCGTAGCAGGAAAAAAGCTGACCCATTTTAAAATGCCGGCTTTCTGGGCTGTCCTGCCAGGGAAAACTCTGACTCTTTTACGCAGGCAGTTTGTGCGGTTTGCAACCACAGGCTGATGAAGCTCGCTTGCTGGCAGGGACCTTGAAACACTGTAGAGTTGTGGCACTGAAGGCGGCTCTGGCTGGTACCTCAGCCATGAGGCTGGAAAGCTAAGGAATGGACTGGATCTAGCTGACAAAGCGACGGCTTTAGTCCTACTGAGATTGCTTGGTAAATTGAAGACTCATGTATTCAGAAAAAGAGAGATATACAGTAAAGAGAGATTCAAAGACAAAGAAAATTTCTAAATGATTTACAGTGTGTTGAAAATATATGCAGACCAAAAGTTGAAGTTCTTAAAGTAAAAAACAATTAAAAAAGGAAGAGAGTTGTTGTGTGTGGTAGTACACGCCTTTAATCCCAGTGCATAGAAGGCAGAGACAAACAGATCTCTGCGAGTTCAAGGTGTGGTAGCATACACCTTTAATCCCAATGCCTGGGAGGCAGAGACAGAAGGATCTCTGAGAGTTCAAGGACAGCCTGGTCTACAGAGTTATTCCAGGACAAAGATACAGAGAATATAAAATAAATGTAAAAATAAATGAAATAGAGGTTAAAATAAAGCGTACAAAGATGGAAAATACACAGAGAATCTTGATACTGTAGGCTATTATGCTCTCTTTGAATTGTTTGAATGCTGAGGAAGGAGCAAAAGCTACTAAAAGATACTTGTTTATAAATGCTGCTGAACTAATTCAACATAGATATTTTGGAAATGCATTGACTTTGCAATTTGGATCTAAGGACATGATACTTTGGAAAGGAGTTTCTTGTTTTGTTTTCACAGAGGATGAGACCCTGTTCATTTCTTCTATCCGAATATGGTATGATGGACCACGCCCTCCTGAAGGGTTGCTGTAAACATCTTCAGAAAATTGCTTCGCTCAACTGTCAACTGAGATGAAACTAGCACACAGGTTATACCATGAAAGACCTAATTAACGATGCCCCCATTCAGCAGGAAGCAGTTTGGAGAGAAAAAACTGTGCCCATGTTCCCAAATATGGTTTATAAATGTTCTTTTGCATTTAAAGGGGGATATGATATAGGTATGAATAATTTGCATTAGTATAGATGTTGCTTTATTGATAGAGATTTAAGGTCAATTTTGTTATATGTATCTGTATTTCTGATCTTTATTAAGGTATTGTGATTTTGCAGTTCACTTAAAAATGTAATGCATATAGGCTGTTAATAATCATCTATAATAGTCAAGTTTGTAGTCATGTTAGATTTTCTAGATGTGCACGGATATATTTCTGATAGGCATTCTTCATATCTTTCAAAGGCCAGAGAATATGGCATTTTAAATGTTTTGATAACTTAGGGTTTTTCATGACAACGAGACACTCTGCTCCTGGCAGCACTAATTTACTTCAAGAGGAAGATGGGCATCGAAGAGGATTCTTATGGAGTTTGATAGCCATTTGGGCAAGAAACTGCTCTTGCCTGGACTATTGCATAAACTGGACACAGAGAACCCGCAGAGAGAGGACTACTGAACTTTCCTAAAGGTGAGATGATCTTTCGGGGTTCCTGATTCATGAAAGGGTCTGCAAGACATTTTCAGGACAAGCAGATAGTGACTGCCTTTGAAATTTCCTGCTTTGTGGAATGTCTGCTGAAAACTATGGGCCTGTAGGCCAAAGATGGATGCCCCAACGGTACAGAGGAACTTTGGGTGACTGTATAGGCAGCGAGAAGTCTCTGTCATTTCTAGAGTTTGAAAGTTGCTTATTTCTTGTTTGCTTAGATAATATTATATCCTTCTGGAGTCTTTGATGCAGTTGAAGAATAGATAGATACTTAAGTTGTTTTCCTTTGTTATATGTAATTTTGCTATGTTAAAGTTAAAGCCTTTCCTTTTTCTTTAAACAGAAAAAGGGGAAGTGATGTGGGAGTGTCATATATCAATCTGTTCATTTCATTGGTTAAATAAACCGCCTTGGCCCTGATAGGTAGGAACATAGGTGGGTGGAGTAAACAGAACAAAATGCTGGCGGGAAGAGGAAGTGAGGTCAGAAAGCATGCAGCTCTGCTCAGAGCTGGATGCCTCAGAGAGAGACCCCATGCTCCTGTCTCGCGGGCAGACAGGATAGCTCTGCTCTCTGAGGCACACGTGATGAAGCTCTGACCCAAGATGGACACATAGGCTAGATTGAGGCTCCCTCTTTGGTTCACACAGACCCAAGACCACGACACAGCAGATGTCAGGCCTGGGATGAACTATTGCTCTCTGAGGGCATGGGGATGTTTATCAGCATTGTTGCTAATGTGTTTCTTGGATTTGAAACATAAAGAGAGAACAGTTGAGAGGGATGTGGGGCAGCACTGAGAGTGGAAGGAACAGAGAAATGCCTTAGACTCAGATCTCACCACCTGAAACCCACTTGATTATGCGAATTTCTACTGCCTGAGAGGAAGCTCAGATCAGAGGGAGGAAGAATGCTTCTATGAACATAGTAGAGCATATATTTTTGTTGCATGATAAGGCTTCTCTTGGGTATATTCCCAAGAGTGGTATTGCTGGGTCCATGGGTAGGTTGATCCCGAATTTCCTGAGAAACATACACAATGCTTTCCAGAGTGGTTGCACAAGTTTGCATTCCCACCAGCAATGGATGAGTGTACCCCTTTCTCCGCATCCTCTCCAGGAAAAGCTATCATTGGTGTTTTTGATTTTAGCCATTCTGACAGGTATAAGATGGTATTTTAAAGTTGTCTTGATTTGCATTTCCCTGATCGCTAAGGAAGGTGAGCATGACCTTAGGTGTCTTTTGGCCATTTGAACTTCTTCTGTTGAGAGATCTCTGTTCAGCTCAGTGCCCCATTTTATAATTGGGTTGATTAGCCTTTTATGGTCTAGTTTCTTGAGTTCTTTATATATTTTGGAGATCAGACCTTTGTCAGTTGCGGGGTCGGTGAAGATCTTCTCCCAGTCAGTGGGTTGCCTTTCTGTCTTAGCGACAGTGTCCTTTGCTTTACAGAAGCTTCTCAGTCTCAGGAGGTCCCATTTATTCAATGAGGCCCTTACTGTCTGTGCTGCTGGGGTTATACGTAGGAAGTGTTCTCCTATGCCCACGTGTTGTAGAGTACTTCCCACTTTCTCTTCTATCAGGTTCAGTGTGTCCGAACTGAGCAGAGGCTGAAGTTGGGCTCTAACTGAAGCTCTTCTCCTCAGAGGGAGAGAGGCACAGTGAGAAGAGAGATGGATATGTTCTCTGTGCTTCCCTGTAAGTGTTGTACCCCATGGCAAGGGCTCCTGTTCACAGGGAAGGATACCAGCTCTCTGGGAAATTAGTGAATTCTTGTAGTCAATAAAGAAAATGGAATTCTGAGAGAAGAGTCAAGATTTCCGGAGTCATGTTCTCTCTCCTTCTGCTCCTCATTTGGACCTTTGGAACTCAGTCCAGTGCTCCAGTGTGGGCTTCTGTCTCTATCTCCATCCATCGCCAGATGGAGGTTCTGTGGTGATATGCAAGATATTCATCAGTATGGCTATAGGACATGGTCATTTCAGGTTCCCTCTCCTCAGTTGCCCAAGGAAGTAACTGGGGACATCTCCCTGGATACCTGCGAACCCCTCTAGAGTCAAGCCAACCCTAAGATGGCTCCCTTAATTAGGATATATACTTCCCTGCTCCCATATCCACCCTTCCTTTATCCCAACCATTCCATTTCCCAAAGCTTTCCCCATCCTCCCCTTCTCACTTTTCTCTCCCCATTTCCCCTTACCCCCATCCCACGCCACCTTCGAGTTCCCAATTTTGCCCAGCAATCTTGTCTACTTCCAATATCAGGGAGGATGACTATATGTTTTTTTTTTTGAGTTCTCCTTCTTATTTAGCTTCTCAAGGATCACAAATTATAGGCTCAATGGACCACGAGGGTGCACCCACCCACTGGGACAGTGGGGCTGATCTAATGGGAGCTCACCAAGGCCAGCTGGATTGGGACTGAAAAAGCATGGGATAAAACTGGACTCTCTGAACATGGCGGACAATGAGGGCTGATGAGAAGCCAAGGACAATGGCACTGGGTTTTGATCCTACTGCATGAACTGGCTTTGTGGAAGCCTAGACTGTTTGGATGCTCACCTTCTTAGACCTGGATGGAGGGGGGAGGACCTTGGTCTTTCCTCAGTGCAGGGAACCCTGACTGCTCTTCAGACTGAAGAGGGAGGGGGAAAGAAATGGGCAGAGGGGGAGAGGAGTGGGGGGAGGGGAGAGGAGTTGGGGGAGGGAGAGGGAAATGGGAGGTGGGGAGGAGGTGGGAATTTTTTCAATAAAAAAATGAAATTAAAAAAAAAGATTTCCGTAGTCATAGGACAAAAATACAGTGAGGGAGAGAAGTTCAGCTACTTGTAGCTGTCTGTAGACAGGAAGCGATAAATGATAAAAGCCTCATCTACTCCCTATTCAAAGTCAAACCATTGGCTGCCATTTCTGAAGCCAGGTGTTCCCTATCATGACAGGGTGACTCTCCAAATAGAAATTAGACAGGGGTGGGTCACTAAGACAAGTTAATCTGTGGAGACATGAGAATCTGAATTCAGTCTTCAGCTCATACATGGTAGACAGAGAAAACACACTGCTTCTGGCCTTTTTCTGCCTTAAAATATTTCGGAGCATGAATGTGCTCATATATACACTGAGAAGTATGCCTTCACAAGTATACACATACAATACATAAAGAAATGTAAAACCATTTAAGTCACACTTGAGTATATTTTTTTTGTTGCCTACAAATCTGGAGCTATGTAGGTAATTTTTTTTCTCATGCACTCCTTTTCTCCCTTACTCAATTCCTCTCTTCATCCATCGCTCCTCCCTTCATCCATTCCTTTCTTATTTTATTAAATAGGCATAAAGGAATTGTATCAACAACATCTATATACCTGCATGCATACTGTAAGTGATTCTTTGTGAACCATCAGTACTGGGTGGGTTCATTCCCCTCTACATTGTGTCTCCATCTTTGTATTTTGGCATTTAGTGTGTGACTTGCAGTGCAGACTTTCCTTTTTTGGTGATTAGAGACACAGGATACAGCAGAGAGCAACTCCAGGGTCAGCTCCTATTTTCTTTTTCTTTTTATTTATTTATTAAAGATTTCTGTCTCTTCCTCACCAACGCCTCCCATTTCACTCCCCCCCCCAATCAAGTCGCCCTCTCTCGTCAGCCCAAAGAGCAATCAGGGTTTCCTGCCCTGTGGGAAGTCCAAGGACCACCCACCTTGAGTCAAAAGGATACTTATTAGCTTTGATAACTTGACTGGAACTACAAAAGAAACAGAACAATAACAAAAAGAGTAAAAGCGTGAAGAAGCAGGATCTGTAGGGGAAGAGGTCATGAAGACATCATGACAAAACTATCCTACTGTAAATTTGAGCAGAGATCTGACAGTAGTGAAATAGCAACATATAATTGCAGGGACACAAATTAGGATGATAAGATACTTACCTACACAGATAGATGGAGCAATGAACACACCTGTTCAGGATATAGGGCTTCATCTCACCAAAATGCAAAGTTCTTACTATTGATGGAGCTCTCTCTCCACTTCTAGACTTCCTTTGGACCTGTGGACCTCTTTCCACCTCTTCCCAAGTCACTATTGAATCAGTGCCCCCCATAATTTCTGACGGGGGAAGTGTTCTTCTATTTCACAATCTCCCACAGAATATTCGATCCCTTTTCTGGTACAAGGGGATGATTGTGTCCAATGATCTTGAAGTTGCAAGACACATAATAACCATGAATTCAAGTGTGCTGGGTCCTGCACACAGTGGTCGAGAGACAGTGTACAGCAATGGATCCCTTCTGCTCCACAATGTCACCTGGAAGGATGCTGGATTGTATGCCCTACGAACTCTAAGTACAGATATGAAAACAGAATTAGCACATGTGCAACTGCAGGTGAACAGTAAGTGATTCTCTGTGATCATTCAGTGCAGGGTAGGGCTTAGACACATAAGATTATGATGCCTGGCCTGTATCTCCCTTCCATCTGCACTATGTCTCAATGTTGGTATTTGAGCACTAAATGCATGACATATGTTAGAGAAAAATGATCATACGTCAGACTGTATCTTTTAACTATACCCCATACAAGTCAAGGAATACATTGATGGAAAATAATTTAGCCTAAGAAGTCAGAGTTAGCCCAATCTCTTGGGGGAATGTAGAACAGGGAGCCCTGAACTCTGTCATCTTTCCAAGACTGGACTACTGTGAGAGAGGAATGTTTTGCTAGGACACAAACCTTACTTTCTTGTATAACTGATAGGGAACAATGTTTTTTCACTGTCCATATCAAACTGGTGTATTTATTAACCCCAAGTTGAAAGCATAATAAATAAAATCCATCAACTGGGGCAGGGATCATGGAGGTATGCTGCTTACTGGCTTACTTTACATGGCTGGTAAAGTACTCTTATGTATCACCCAGGACATCTAGCCCAGGAGTGGGAATGCCTGCAATAGTCTGAACCCTTCCACATCAATCCCCAATATATATATATATATATATATATATATATATATATATATATATATGAAGATTGAGTGGGCAGCAATAGAAAAAGGCCTATCTATAGGCCAATCTGGTTGTGCAATTTTCAATTGATACCTTGTATTTCAAGAGGGCTCTACATTGTGTCAAGTTCATGTTAAACTACCCAGCCTAAGTGAGCCCTTTTGAAGACCTGAACCTTGAAGATCAGACTGGTCCCGACTTTCACTCAGTACCAGTCCTGAAGAGTGCAGGACAGAGCAGAAAAATCTTCTGGGAGGTAAATTTAGGAGTTGAATTGAAACACAAAGAAAACAAACCAAAATAAAAATTAAAAAAACAGAAACAATAAAAACAGATAGTAAAACCCTAGAAGCTCAGGGAAAGCATCCTCTGAAACCCCTCCAGTGTGCAGTGCAGTGTGTTCAATGTCTGCCTGAGGACAGTGAGGGAGCAGGCATGCAGATACTTGAGGGGAGATTTCCATTCTGGAAATTTGAGTAAGAAATCAACACCTATACTTTTAACTACGCAAAACCCACATGCATAAATGACAGTGTGACAGTATATTCAACAACATAAAAAGCAAATGTCACCACCAGAACCTAGTGGTTCTACAACAGCAAGACCTGAACATTCCACCATAGATGAAATAGAAAAAAACCTAAAATAATAGCATGAAGATAATAGAGGCCCTTAAAGGGGAAATGAATGTAAAAACAAATAAATATTTGGAAGAAGTCAATAACTCCTTTAAGAAAGCAAGAAAGCCAAGATAAACAGTTGAATGGGTGATGGAGACAGTTCAAGAATTGAAAATTGTAATAGGGGCAATAAAGAAAACAGAAACCAAGGGAATTCTAAAAATGGAAAATATAGAACAGGAACTACAGATGCAAGCATAAACAACAGAATACAAAAAAATGAAAGAGAGACTCGCCAGCATTGAAGATACAATAGAGATAATTGATTCATTGGTCAAAAAATGTAAAATACAACAAATTCTTAAAACAAATCATCCGTGATATCTAAGAAACTGTGGAAAGATCAAATCTAAGAATATTAAGAATAGAAGAAGGAGAAGAACTTAAACTTAACGGCACAGAAAATATATTCAACAAAATCATACAGGAAAACTTTGCCAACCTAAAGATGGAAATACCTATGAAGGTACAAGAATTTTATAGAACACCAAATAATCTGTCCCCCCAAATCATACATTTGCCACATAATAATCAAAACAGTAAACATACAAAATAAAGCAAGAATATTAAGAGTTGTAAAATAAAAGGCCGGGCAACCTATATAGGCAGAACCATCAAAATTATACTCAATTTTTCAATGGAGATTCTGAAGTGCTGAATATCCTGGAAAGACATTTTGCAGACATTAAGAGATCATGGATGCCAGCCTAGAATACTTTACCCAGTGATGCTTTTAATCACCATAGACAGAGAAAACAAGTTATTCCATGGCAAAACTACATTTAACCAATACCTAACCATGAATCCAGCCTAATAGAATGTATTAGAAGGAAATCTCCAACCCAAGGATGTTAGCTACACCCACAAAACACAGGCAATGGAAAATTATACAACAGCAAATCCCAATGAAGAGAAACACAATCATATTACCATCACCACCAACAAAACCAAGAATAACAGGGATTATCAATACCTGATCATTAATATCCCTTAATACAATATACCCTCAAGTCACAAATAAAAAGACACAGGATAACAGAATTGAAATGAAAACAGGATACATACTTCTGCTGCATACATTGAATACACCTGAACTTCAAAGACAGTCATTACCTCAGAGTAAAGGGTTGGTGAAGGCGTAAGTCACGAACAATCCCACACCAGTTTGGAGTTATGATCAATAGGGTACTATTTATTTAAAAAGGAAAAAACTTACAGATCACCGTCCCATACAACAGCCATCTGCGCGCAACGAGGAAGGGAGTCTAGTCTCCAGCGGAGCAGGAAGTGAAGAGAGAGAGCAGAAGGAAATAGCCGCTTCTTTTAAAGGGAGAGAAACCACGCCCCAATGGGCTGGTATCTCAGCAGCTATTGGTTGGAAGGGCGGAAGGACCTCCCGCAACAGGTTGGGAAAAAATTTCCATTCAAATGGATCTAAGAAACAAGATGGTTTAACTATTTTAATATCTACCAAATAGACTTCAAAATAAAATTAATCAAAAGAGATGAAGATAGATGTTTCATAGTCATAAAAGAAAAAAATCCATGAAGATGAAGTCAAAATTGTGAACATTTATGCACCCAAGACGAAAGATCCACATTTGAAAATGAAACCTTACTAGCCAGGTGATGGCACATGTTTTTAATCTAAGCACTTGGGATGTCTGTGATTAATCTTTTGCCAGGTTCAGTAAGGACAAGGATTGAAGGCAGATATTAGAAAGACCAACAATGGTTGAATGATGTCTTTGTAAGGGGTCAAAGGTCCCACAGCAAGTCATCTCTGTTATCTTTGCAGCACTGTTGCACAAGGCCACTATCAGAAGCAACAATTTTAATCACATTGAAGTTGATGACAGTAACCTGAAAGCCTATATGTTAGTGTCAGTATACAACCTATCTGTGGGGGATAAATGCTCAAAGCCTCTCAGAAGATTATAGGCTGAAATTGTGGGAAGGCAACTGGGATTTCACATATTCAGTGTGATAACTGACACAAAATCCTGTGAGCATATAATATGGAAATGTGTGACTTACAACCAAAGTGACCCAATAAACCTGAATGTTAACTATGAATAATTTCTGTTTCCTCATGGCTATAACTACTTACATACAGAAATATAGAGCTACACTCATCCACTCTTGAGTATTGATAAAGACACCCCCACAGATAACTAGGCTGCTCTAGCACAAGCATATGCAGCAAAATTGAACATTGAGTTAGAATGGGGGGTTCTTCTTCCAGAAAAGCTAAGTGTGATGAAGTCAAGGAACATCTCAGACTCAGGCTCAGATCACACATGATAGTTCATTGAGAATGTTTGTTATGCTAGTGATTGATTAGGGCTTGTGTATGCTACGAGTTCTCTTCTACTAATCTAAACCCCCAGTTCTGGTTGGGATCTGTCCAACTGAGGTAAAAAAAAAACAGATATTAGAGCCGCTATACATGAGGATTTTTCCATTTCTTTGGAGACATCACATGTGGCTTTATTCAGTATTCTCAATATTATTCAGGTGATGGGATAGTATCCACCTCAGATAACCACATAAATCCAGGGTCAAACCTCAAGCTCTTCTACAAAGTTGCTTCAATACTGTTGGCTTAATGATGTGGGAGTGTCATATATCAATCTGTTGATTTCATTGGCTAAGCAATAAATAAACTGCTTGGCCCTATTGGTTAGAACATAGGTGGGTGGAGTAAACAGAAGAAAATGCGAGGAGGAAGAGGAAGTGAGGTCAGAAAGCATGCAGCTCCACTCAGAGCCAGACGCCTCGAGAGAGATGCCATGCTCCTGTCTAGCGGGCAGACAGGATAGCTCTGCTGAGGCCCTCTCGATGAAACTCCGGCCCAAGATGGATGTTGGCTAGAATCTTCCTGGTAAGCGCACCTCATGGTGCTACTAACATGATTAGAAATGGGTTAGTCCAGGTGCGAGAGTTAGCCTAGAAGAGTCATGATAGAAATGGGCCAAGCAGTACTTAAATGAATACAGTATGTGTGTTGTTATTTCGGGCATAAGCTAGCCACGTGGAAGCGGCTGGGGTGTTGGGGACGCAGCCCCGCCGCTGCTATTTCAACAGATGGCTGCCCAACGTGAGGCTAACTGAATCCACTAAAAGCCTGAGAAAGCTTGGGAAAGAATGGAGTGAAGCATGATTTCTTGGTAGCAGCGATTTCTCGAGTCTGCCCTGCTTGCTAGAGTCAATCAAGCGATCTAATCTGAGAGAGGCTTCCTGACTCAGCTTCAGCTGCAAAACCCTGCAGCTCATTAAGAGGTCCTGCCACGAAACACTTAAAACGGTGTTGACGAAAAGCTGAACGCATGCTTTTCGGTTTTCAGTCGTAGCAGGAAAAAAGCTGCACCGTTTAAAAATGCCGGCTTTCTGGGCTGTCCTGCCAGGGCAAACTCTGACTCTTTTACGCGGGTGGGTCGTGCGGTTTGCAAGACCAGGCTGCGGAAGCTCGCTTGCTGGCAAGGAACTTGAAACACTGTAGAGTTGTGACACTGAAGGCAGCTCTGGCCGGTACCTCAGCCATGAGGCTGGAAAGCTAAGGAATGGACTGGATCTAGCTGGCAAAGCCACGGCTTTAGTCCTACTGAGATTGCTTGGTAAATTAAAGACTCATGTGGTCAGAAAAACAGAGAGATACAGTAAAGAGAGCGTCAAAGACAAAGAAAAATTTTAAATCATTTACAGTGTTGAAAATATATGCAGACTAAAAGTTAAAATTCTTAAAGTAAAAAAAAAAGTAAGAAAAAGAGAAGTTGTGTGTTGTAGTACACGCCTTTAATCCCAAGGCTTGGGAGACAAAGGGAGATTGACCTCTGTGACTTCAAGGTGTGGTAGCCACACCTTTAATCCCAGTGCCTAGAAGGCAGAGACAAACAGATCTGTGAGTTCAAGGTGTGGTAGCAAACACCTTTAATCCCAATGCCTGGGAGGCCGAGAGTACAAGGACAGCCTGGTCTACAGAGTTATTCCAGGACAAAGATACAGAGAATATAAAATAAAAGTAAAAATAAATGAAATAGAGGTTAAAATAAAGTGTACAAAGATGGAAAATACACAGAGAATCTTGATACTGTATGCTATTATGCTCTCTTTGAATTGTTTGAATGCTGAGGAAGGAGCAAAAGCTACTAAAAGATATTTGTTTATAAATGCTGCTGAACTAATTCAACATAGATATTCTGAAAATGCCTTTACTTTGAAATTTGAATCTAAGGACATGATACTTTGGAAGGAGTTTCTTGTTTTATTTTCACAGAGGGTGAGAGTCTGTGGATTTCTTCTATCCGAATATGGTATGATGGACCACGCCCTCCTGAGCGGTTGCTGTGAACATCTTCAGAAAATTGCTTCGCTCAACTGCCAACTGAGATGAAACTAGCACACAGGTTATACCATGAAAGACCTAATTAACGACGCCCCCATTCAGCAGGAAGCAGTTTGGAGAGAAATAACTGGCCCATGTTCCCAATTATGGTTTATAAACATTCTTTTACATTTAAAGGGGGATATGATAGAGATATGAATAATTTGCTTTGATATGGATTTTGCTTTAGTGATTTAAATTTAAGGTCAATTTTGTTATATGTATATGTGTTTCTGATTTTGATTAAGGTATTATGATTGTGTAGTTCATTTAAAAATGTAACATATATAGGTTGTTAATAGATAATCATATATTTTAGATAGGCATTCTTCATATCTTTCAAAGGCTAGAGAATATGGCATTTTAAATGTTTTAATAACTTAGGACTTTTCATGACAATGAGACACTCTGCTCTGGCAGCACTAATTTACTTCAGAAGAAGATGGGCATCGAAGAGGATTCTTATGGAGATGGATAGCCATTTGGGCAAGAAATTGCTCTTGCCTGGACTATTGCATAAACTGGACACAGAGAACCTGCAGAGAGAGGACTACTGAACTTGCCTAAAGGTGAGATGATCTTTGGGGTTCCTGGTTCATGAAGGAGTCTGCAAGACATTCTTCGGGACAAGCAGATAGTGACTGCCTTTGAAATTTCCTGCTTTGTGGAATGTCTGCTGGAAACTATGGGCCTGTAGGCCGAAGATGGATGCCCCAACGGTACAGAGGAACTTTGGTTGACTGTCCAGGCAGCGAGATGTCTCTGTCATTTCTAGAGTTTTGAAAATTGTTCACTTTTTATTTGCTATGTTACAGTTAAAGCCTTTCCTTTTTGTTTAAACAGAAAAAGGGGAAGTGATGTGGGAGTGTCATATATCAATCTGTTGATTTCATTGGCTAAGCAATAAATAAACTGCTTGGCCCTATTGGTTAGAACATAGGTGGGTGGAGTAAACAGAAGAAAATGCGAGGAGGAAGAGGAAGTGAGGTCAGAAAGCATGCAGCTCCACTCAGAGCCAGACGCCTCAGAGAGAGATGCCATGCTCCTGTCTAGCGGGCAGACAGGATAGCTCTGCTGAGGCTCTCTCGATGAAACTCCGGCCCAAGATGGATGTTGGCTAGATCTTCCTGGTAAGCACACCTCATGGTGCTACTAACATGATTAGAAATGGGTTAGTCCAGGTGCGAGTTAGCCTAGAAGAGTCATGATAGAAATGGGCCAAGCAGTACTTAAATGAATACAGTATGTGTGTTGTTTTTCGGGCATAAGCTGCCACGTGGAAGCGGCTGGGTGTTGGGGGCCCCCTCTATTTCAACAGCTTAACAGTGGAAGGCCCCAGATATCCTGACAGGAGTTATTTATCCAAAACTTCATTACTAACATTTGTAAATCCTATATCTCCCTTGAATAGAACTCAGTCATTAGTGTCCATAGGACCCAAGTGAAGAAAATTACAGGTCTTGAGTTGCAGATCACTGAAATGACAGCATTGACCTTTGGGTGAAACCTTGGTTTGATGGACAGATATAGAAATTAACTCTCAGCCTGTGGGACACAAATAAATACCAAACCACTTTTGAGATTCCAGCTACATTTCTTTCTTCTCTCCCTACATCTCTGCTTTCTCTTGGCTCACCTTGGACTGTATTGGAATGTGAAGTGGTGGTGGGGTTTCTCCCAGGATGGAGGAACATCCCAAGTAGAGAAACTTTACTTAATGTAAAGTAGACTTCTTTTCTGTCACTAACTCATGCATTACCTCTTCCATCTGCTATCATGGTCTCTATGACCCAGAAGACATACTTAGAACTTTGACCCATGCTTATTTTCTTTTACCACAGGTGCTTCCATTTCCGGTCTTGTTTCAGCTGGTAATTGGCTTTTGCTTTGATTCCCATGGAGTCAGAAGAGGCAGGTGATGGATGTACCTTAGTGGACTGTCATAAGTCAGGATGAAACATGTCTTGATGATGCTGTTTCCTTAACTCTACACAATATCTTTTGTGGACATCATAGCATCCCTGATATTAGTATCAGGAAGGTGAGAAAAGTGACACTCAGTGTATGTTTCTTTGGGATCTATTCTGGCTCAGATAGGACCAGCACATGTGATGACCATGGCAATCAAAGAGGGGTAGTCACTTGGAGAATGGGGAACATCTTCTGGAATCTCCCTACGGAGGAGGAGGGCTTAACAGTTTGAAACAGTGTCCTAGTTAGTATTAGCTACCATCTTGAGATTGACCCAAATCACCTTATGTGAAAAGAGTCTTGAGGCACAGGCCACATTAGTTACAAAACCTGGTGAGTGATCTACCTGCCAGCTAAAATGCAACACTCCCTAGATTCTATTTCAAAGGACCCCTCCCAGCAAGTAAACTGTCCCAAATCAACTGCACTGCTCTTGGGCATTGTCCCTGCTTCTGGCTAAATTTTGATGTGTAGGCATAGGTCACATCAATCAGAACTTGCAGGCCAAAAGAGTAAGAACAGAGTCCTCATGCTGCACCAAATGCAAAGCTAACTTTCTAAAGACTAGTTCCTAATCTCAACAGTGATTCACTTCCAGATCAGAGTAAAGAGTTGGAGATTTTGCAATTAAACCTCCTAAGAAGCAAACTGGTGAATCTGTCCTAATATGACAAAATGACTTCAAACTAAAATTTATTAAAAGAGCTGGAGATGGACATTTCATATATTCATCAAAAAATAAGCCTAAAACATGATAATTCAAATCTGAACATCTACTCCCCAATACAAAATCATCCACTACTGATTTTTTAAATTAATTTTACAACCAGTCAACTCATGGAAGGTGTTTATGAGCATTAGGAATTCTCTGGTCGAATTTTGGGGTTCAGTTATATAGACAATCATATAATCTGCAAACTGTAATACTTTGAGTCCAACGAGACTCTCTGAACATGGCGGACAATTAGGGCTGACTGAGAAGCCAAGGACAATGGCACTGGGTTTTGATTCTACTGCATGTACTGGCTTTGTGGGAGCCTAGTCTGTTTGGATGCTAACCTTCTTAGATCTGGATGGAGGGGGGAGGACCTTGGACTTCCCACAGGGCAGGGAACCCTGACTGCTCTTTGGACTGGAGAGGGAGGGGAAGGAGAATGGGGGAAAGGGAACGAAACGGGAGGCAGGGAGGAGGAGGAAATTTTTAAATAAATAAATAAATTAAATAAATAAATAAATGAAAATCAATAGTCTTCCTATATATAAATGGTAATGGGTTGAGGGAAAGAATCAGTGATAAAACATCCTTCACAGTTTCTAGAAAGAGTAAAATTGATCTTAGTGTGACTCTAACCCAATGTGGTGGTTTGAAAGATAATGTCAGACAAAGGGAGTATCACTATTAGGAGTTTTGGTCTTATTGAAGTAGGTGTGTTACTGTGGGAGTAGGCTTTGGGGTTTCTTTGGCTCAAGATTTGCTTTTGTGACAGACATATCATTTCCTGTTATCTGGCTGATATAGGAATCTCAGTTAATTCTCAAGCCCTTTATCTGTCTGCACACTGCCATGCTCGTCTCCATAATGTCAAGAGTGGAACATCTGAAACTCTAAGTAAGCCAACTCAAATAAATATGTTCCTTTATAAGAGTAATGATAATTATGGTTTCTCTTCACAGCAATATAACCCATAAGACACCAAGCATATGGAAGACCTTTATGACAATAACCTCAAGTCTTTGGAAAAGATATAAGAATATGGAAAGGTCTCCCATGCTCATGAATCAGTAGGGTTAATATTGTAAAAACAGCCATCTTAGCAAAAGCAATCTATAGATTCAATGTAATTCCCATTAAAATTCTAACACAATTCTTTACAAAGCTTCAAAAACAATGTTCAACTCCTTAGGAAAAAAACAAAGAAACCCAAGAAAGCTAAAACAATCCTGTATAATAAAGGAACTACATGAGGTAACACCACCCCTAATTTCAAGATCTACTATAGAGCTATAGTAATAAAAATTGAATTGTATTAATATAAAAACAGACAGGTGGATCAATAGATGGGAGAAGTAGGCAGAGGAACAGGAAGGAGATGTTGTAGAGGAAAATGTTGTCAGGGTGCCAAAATAAACAATAATACAACAGAAAAGAACACAAAATCCCAACAAAGTTAGGTCAGACTATATATTTCTGTGAATGTTTTTCTTAATAACTGATACAAAAGAGCCTAGACATGTGGTCCCTGATTGTATAAGAAACCAGCTAAGGATGAGCCATAGTCTGAGCCTGCAAATAGCCAGAAAAGACCATGTTCTCTGCCTTGACTTCCTTCAGTGACACAATGTGACACAGCCTCAGTAGGGAAATGGACTCTAATATCTCTTCTAAACTGCTCATTTTTATGGTATTTTCATGACAGGAAATGAAAGAAACATAGAACAATGTATATGGAACACACATTGATTTGAAACAATTTGATTTGTACTCAACACATCCTGGATAATGAAGTGGTAGGTCCATGTATGTCTCTCTTAGTGTCCTCATTGTTGTCTTGGTTCTTTCTCTGGGATTGTGAATAGTAGGCTGGCTTTCTTTGGTTTATATCTAAAAGTAGAAAAAGACAAGATATCCTGAGTAAAGTTGGAGCATACAGGTTATGGGAGAGAGTAGAAGCAGAGTGGAGAGGAAGGGAGGGGAGCAGAGAAAAATGTATAGCTCAATAAAATCAATACAAAATTAAAAAGAGAAATGTTGGGATTGGCCGGAAAGTGCATGTGCATCCACATAACTTAGTGTCCTCTCCTTTTTATTACCAGGCAGGATTTCTCTGGGTAACCCCAGCTATCCTGGAACTTGTTACATAGGCCAGGCTGGGCTGGATATAAGAAATCAACATGCCTCTTCCTGAGTGATGGGATTAAAGACATTTATCACCATTCCTGACTCTGTTCTGTCCTTTTAATCTCAAGAGAAATGTCTGAGGACTTTACTCTAAATTTATTAGAAAAGGACTCCTGAGAATGCCCTTCCTCTGGATTCATACTGCTTTCAACTTTAGTTCAGGGCTTTCCAGGACAAATCAAGAATATTGTCTTAACCAATCCTACAGTAGAAGGAATTAGGAGTACTAAAGTGTACAGTGATCTGGATGACAGGTCCTGCAACCCACTTGTGCTGAATGTATCAGGGAAGTTGACATTTAGATTCTAGACCATGCTTTTGGTAGCCCTAGACATGAGACTGCAACTCTGTCAGTGATCTCCAGGGGTTGATTGCAGTGTACATGCTCAATGCTCTGGAAATTGTTTCATTGAGCCATGACCTATCAGAATGCTTTTCTTCTTTGTCCCTCCTAACACTGAGTTAGCTCACTAGACCCTGCTCTGACCCACTTGTTACTTCCTTTGTGTGAGAACTTCTTCCTGTATGGGGACCATAATGATCTCCTCCTTACTTGCATCTCTTGTAGGGGAATACAAGATTGCCACCAAGGAGTCATCTAGGAAATGGCAAATGTGATCAGAAAGAACAAGTGTATACCTAACACAGCGCTAGAATGTTGTCCTGAAGCCCTCCATCATAAGATGGAATCCACAGTCATTTCAAGGACACACAGGTCATCTCTTCCCCAAGGCTGAGCACATGAAATTCCTCATACAACTGTTCCTGGACCTCTGTCCTAGTTCATTAATTTGACTGGTGTCAATAGTGATAAAACTTTGATCAACATTCCTAGTCATCACTCAGTGGGTCACTTTTCACATGTCAGAAAGATTCCGTCAACTTCTTGCAGGAATTAAGTAAACACAGGTTAGACTGGGGGTTCAACTTTATCTCTGTGACACAAAGGCACGTAGGCATGAAAGACCTAAGGCAAAGACACAGCAGATGTCAGGCCTGGGGTGATCCCTTTTTCTCTGAGGGCATGGGGATTCTTATCTGAATTGTCCTGTGTGTTGCTTGACGGAGAAACATAAAGGGGAGTTGAGAAGGATGCAAGACAGCACTGAGAGTAGCAGGGACTCAAACCCTATCTCACACAATCCATTGGATTCTGTGAAGTGCTCCTGTCTAAGAAAAATCTCTGACCAGGGAGGAAGAACAGCAGAGCCTGAGTTCTGTTCTGGACCCAAGGCTTTTCTCCTCAGAGGCAGAACAAGAAGTGAAAAGATTGATGGAGGAGTTCTCTGTGCTTCTCCACAGGGGGTGTACACCCTGGAAGGGGCTTCTTCTCACAGGTAAGGATACCCACTCTCTGAGTTTGTTGGGAGGGAAACTCAGAGGCAGGTCAGAATTTCATAAAGAGAAAAGGATCTTGAGAGGAGACTCATGTTTTTGATTGCAGTTATGGTGCAGAAGGTACAGTGAGGGACAGAGGCTCAGCACAGTGAAGTTCTCAAGAGAAAGGAATTGATGATGGTATGAGAAAAGCCTCAAACACTCCATATTAACTGTGAATTACATTGGCTCTAATGTTGTGAAGACAGTTCTTCCACAACCATGTCAGCATGACCGTCCAAATAGAAGTTAAACTGGGGATGGCTAGAAAGATGTCTTAGTGTGGAAAGAAATGACAACCTGAAACCAAACCTCAGATCCCACTCAGGAGATGGAGAGAAGAGACTGCTGAAGGATCTATTCTGCCCTCCACATTGGCGTTGTGGCATGCACGCACAAGTGCACACTCTGGTACATGTGCTCCACATAGATTTGTGGCATATATCTACATATGTACACACAGAGACACCAGCTTCACAAATACACACGTATTTACATAAGTAAATCTACAGTTATTTTTTTCACAGTTGAATATAATTATTGTCATAACCTCCAAACCTAGGAACTATAAAGAGAAATCCATGGAGATACATTCCTCTTTCCCTTCTTCCCTTTTTCCTTTATTCACTTATGCCTGAGTCTTTTCAGGGAACTGAACCTACCAATAAAGTCTAACTACTCCTGGCCTTACAAATCCCAAATCTAAATGGGCGATGGTGTCTAAAGCCTTTAATCCCAGCACTTGGGAGGCAGACACAGATGATCTCTGTGAGTTCAAATATACCTTAGTCTACAGAGTAAGTTTCAGGACATACAAGGTTATACGGAGAAATCCTGTCTCAAAAAGCCAAAACTAAAACCAAAACAAAATGAACTAAGAAACAAAAAGTTCTAGTTTACCTGATGCCAGTTTATCCAAACGATGAAGTCATGGATTTACTAGAATCACAAAGAAAACAGAGTTGAAAATCAGAAAGAGAGGACTCTCCAGATCATGAGTTCAGAGAGGCATTACTCCTCACACCAAATACTCTATGTGAGGAGATATATGGGACACCGACAGGGATGACCAGCAGCCACCTAGGCAGAGAGTTCCTAAGAGAATTTACTAATACTCTTAGACACTTTGAGTGAACGGAAGTCATGTTGCTCTTGTCTGCAAAGGAAGGTGGGGACACCCATAGTCTGACACCAAAGCTAAATGAGGATCACACCTGGTTAAATGGTGATTTTTCTCAATTCCCTTCTAGCCTCCATTTTAGGCTTCTGGCACATGTCCACTACTGCCCATGAGACCACTGTGTCACTGCCACGCCAAGTGGTTGAAGGAGACAACGTTCTTTTGCTTGTCCATAATCTGCCAGAGAATCTTATAGCCTTTGCCTGGTTCAAAGGGCTAACAAATATGACGCAAGGAATTGCAGTATATACACTGCACAACAATTTAAGTGCACCAGGGCCTGTGCACAGTAGTAGAGAGACAGTTTATAGCAATGGATCCCTGCTGATAGAAAATGTCACCCAGAAAGACACAGGAATCTATACCCTACGAACCTATAATAGAAGAGGAAAAATTGCATCAACAACATCTATGTACCTCCACGTGCACGGTAAGTAATTCATTGTGAACTATGTGAGCTAGGTGAGGCTCATTTCACCAGACACTTATAGGAGTGTTACTCTCTATGTGTGTGTGTTGTGTGTGTGTGTGTGTGTGTGTGTACCTACCTTTTCCTATGCATTGTATTCCATGTTGTGATTTGAGCATTTACTGCAGGACACATATGTTATAGAACAATGGCAAATAAGTTAGAATCCTCCATTTGATGTCATCTTGAACACAGGTGGATGCATGATATATAACTCATCCAAGGATATTAACCTGTATCTAGACTCTAGGGGTTCATACTAGGAATGTTTCCTTGAGAAAGACCTGGAGGGAGTGAATACTGGGCTTGATTGAGAAAAAGATGGGATCCTTATTGAGTTGTGAGTAAGAATCTGCCTAGTCTCCCGATCTCTGACCCAGACTTAACTCCATGTATCGAATAACAGCATTTTATAAGTGTTGGATTTTGACCTCTTGATGGCAGGGAACAATGATCTTTAGGTATCAGTCTTGTGATGTATGCAATCAGACAGTACACTGTCATGAGAGTCTTGATTAGTCTACATTTCTTGGCAATCTTTTTCAGAAGGGGAACATACGAGATTTCTTTCACATGAAAGTCATTGTCCCCAAGGAGAGGGACGAAGGATACAGGTTCTCCTTATAAGTGAACCTTTGGGTTCAACTAAAGGAATTCCCTCCTGTAGTCAAAAGGCTACAAGGTATGTTGATCTGACAGCTCCCATGACACGAGCTGCAGTTCACCAGGGATGTCACTAGGACACACAATGAACTACAGTAATGTATTTGTTCTAACCAGGAACTTCCCTAGCAGCCTGGTACTATTCCTTTTTTTTCAGGCCTGTAAATCATGGTCACAATGTTCTCAGACCTACTTACTGTTTAATATGTCTGCCACACTGCCAGGAGACCCTGTTCTGTTTCCCATTATATGTGTTTCCTTTGGAAAAATCCATGGTATCCAAGGGAAATCCACTAGACAGAAGTCAAAGACCTCTTAGAAAAACCATGGAGCACAGGGACAAACCCATTACAAAGCTCAGCAAACAGAGGAAATGGGAGCATTGTCTTGAAAATCTTGCACAGGATGAAGGAGCTCACAGTCATTTTCCAGGAATCATGTCAATTCCTCCTAAACACCCAAGATATGAAAGTCAGGATATATCCTGGGCCTGTAAACTCTGTCAGAACCCAGTCTGAAGGTGATTCCAGTGAGAACAGTTTTCTTCCTTTCCATACACATCACTCACAAGTCCCTTTGGAGTCTCAAAGGTAGTTTTGTCACCTTCTTGTTGGGAGTAAATTCCATGTTTTCAGAGCAATGTAAACACAGGGGAGACTGGATGCTCAGTGAGGTTGGTTGTGCAGATTTTCCCTTTTTGGTGCTGATTAACTTAGGCCAGGACATACAGAGTACAGTTCCATGGTCAACAGCTATTATCTTTTGTCAATGGATGGTCATTGCCCTTGGTTACCATTTTGTGTTCTAGAGGACAGAAACATAAAGAGAGAATGGGATAGGAACATGAGGCAGGACTAAAACTGGAGGTGCAGATCAGTTTTTTAAACATAGACCCACTTACCGGCCATGGGACTCTGGGGGTGCTTTGACCTGGGGAGAGGCTCAGCTCATATGAAGGAAGAACAACAGAGATTGGAAGGTGTAGTGGAGCAGAGGTTCCTCAGAGGGATGACAGATCAACATACTCAGACAATGGATGCCCCTCTCTGTACTCCTCTGCAAAGGCGGTATCACATCTCAGGAACTTCCACACATAGATGAGGAGAGCAGGATTTGACAGTGCATGAAAGGAGAGGACTGAACATCATACTGTCTGTAGTCTCCTGAGTGGTACGAGAACATGAGATGAGTCTCAGTGTTTGTAGGGCTGAAGATACAGAGTGGGGGAGAGGCTCAGCAGTAGGATGCTCTCGTTGAATGTGAAACAGTAAGGTGGGGGATACATTATTCTTGCATGAAGTTAGTAAGCATGAGCACAATATTTTGAAGAATGGTGCTCTCAACATGATGGCCAAAATAAAAATCAAGCTGGTGTGGATCATTGATTTTTTTACAATGGATATAGGCATCTTCTTTGTTGTCTGACAATCTGGGACCAATGAACAGAAATCCTCTGACATTCACTTAAGTACAGTGTCCTGGACCCACAAACACATATTAGACAAGCCCTTACACTGCTCACAAACAATTATAATATGTAAACATGTGTGAAAAATTAAAGAAATGGAATGATTCAATATTGTATTCCTGAATCTGTGAGTTTCTTAAATGAATCCATGGGCATACAGGATTTTGAGACATCATTCATTCATCTCCACACATATAGGAGTTTTTTTCTAGGCATCATTATTTTTTTAAAAATTGAAGACAATTCGTGGATCTTATGATGTCTCAGTTTGGACGGACTTGAAATAAAGAAAGTTAGAATGTGAACACAGATGAAATTAGCTGCAAGCTAAAGATGAATAGGAAAAGAAAACAAAAGTCAGAGAGGAAAGACTCAGAGTCTATAGGGGAAGAAGTTGGGCAGACATCACCCCAATTCCAGTCAATTGCAAATGTGAGCAGGGATCTGATGGCATTGAGCAGGGGCAACGTTGATGGTTGAAGAGAGAGTCATATAAAAACATAACAAGTGTGGGGACACTGAGAACATAAAGACCATGTGCTGACCTCTACCAAGTAAGACATGGAGGTGCTCACCCACATATCTAGGCTGAGCAACAGACACAGTTACCAAAGACACAGGGCCTTGTCTTAGTTAAGTACAAACATTATTGAAATGGATCTATTTCTTTCCTTCTAGCTTTCCTTTGGAAGTGTGGGCGCCTTGCTACCTCTTCCCAGCCCACCATTGAATCATTGCCTCCATGTGTTGCTGAAGGGAGAAGTGTTCTTCTTATGGTTCACAATCCCCCAGAAAATATTGTAGGCTTTGTCTGGTTCAAAGGAAAGACTGTGTCCAAGAACATTGTTGTTTCCCAGTATACACTAGGCAGGAAGTCAACTGTGTGGGGACCTACATATGGTGGCAGAGAGACATTGTACAGTGATGGATCCCTGCTGCTTCATGGTGTCACTCAGAAAGACCACGGATTATACACCCTAAAAATTCTGAGGGCAGATATGAGAAGTGAAGAAGCACGGGTGAAACTTCACGTCGACAGTAAGTGATTCTCTGTGATTGTTCAGTGTTGGGTGGGGTTAGACAACCATACTGTCATGGCCGGTCTAGTCCTCCTTCCCTTAGCACGGTGTCTCCATGTGGAGGTTTGAGCATTTAATACAGGATACAGTATATCAGTTTTCATCTTCTGACTCAACCTGCATCAAAGAAGGCCTTGATAAAAAGTAATTCAACCTAAGATGTCAGAGTCAGTACAGTCACATGGGGCTCTAGACCAGGGAGACCTGAATCCTGTCATATTTCCAAGGCTATACTAAAATGATCTAGGGGAGCATTTTTCCAGTGCTCTACTCGTACCTCCTCTCAAAACTATGCTTCCTATTGGCTTGGTCTTCAAGTTTGTTAAACCTGCCCTCTTGTATCACACATGACTCCTAGCCCAGGGCGAGAAACTATCTGAATTGGTCTGAATACTTTTGTATCAACCCCAATATAAAAAATATACTATAGTTTGCCCACAGACCAATCAGGTGATAGCATTTTCAACTAAGGACTTGTTTTGAAAAATGACCATAGCTTGTATCAAGTTGATATAAAACCTGCCAGCCTAGTTCCCAAGACCTTTAAAGATCTATGCCTACCTTGAAGATCAGACTGTTCCCAGCCATGACACAGGCCCATAATGAAGACTTGACAGAATGAATCCATTTGCTCAAAATAGAGGTCAGAATCTTTTCAACAAGCACAATGATCCATATATGATGGCTTTTTTCTCTTTTCACTTCCAGGCTCCGTTTCACTGTTCTGTAATGCTCTCACTTCTTCCCAACTCATAATCCAGTCAGTGCCTCGGTATGCTGCTGAAGGGGAAGGTGTGCTTTTCCAAGTTCATAATCTTCCAGAAGATTCAAAAGCCTTTTCCTGGTTCAAATCAATATCTAGGACCCAGTTTCACAAAATTGTAGAGTACAGCAGAGTCAATAATTCCATCACCTGGGCACCTGCACACAGAAGACAAGGGATGTTGTATGAAAATGGATCCCTGATGCTCCAGGATGTCACTGAGGAAGATTCAGGAATCTACACACTAGCAGTTTTAAACAAAGATTTCAAAATTGAAAGTGTATATGTAGAATTTTATGTGAAGAGTAAGTGACTTTTTATGGTCTCCAACTTCTGGGTATGGCTTATCCTACTTCATATACCAAACTGTCAGGATTGGGATCTTCCTGCTTTCTCCCTCATTGCATTGTGCTCTCCACTAGGGTTTGGGCCCTCACCACAGGACACATATTGAGTAGACAGCAAAGAGGAGGAACTGTTCTGGGTAAACTTAACATCATGATGTCAGCTACAGCCCAGGTCCTTGGAGCTCTCATCATGCACATGTCCCAACAAGACTCCATGGGAGTCAGGCAGGCTCTGGCTGATGAAGTCATGGGGTCCTCACAGAGAGCACCATGAATCCCTGATTCTAAAACTTTGCCTGGGTTGGATACAGTATGACTTTGGGGAGGATTTTTTTGTAACTGTTTGTTTAGATTTTCTATCTGACACAACTAGGCAGCCCTGAATACAAAACTACCCTGGCTGGATTCAATGTGATACTGAGTACCATTTTAAGTGTTTATTTATGTTTGTTAGATTTCCTGTCAGAGCTGACAGGGAACAAGACTTTACTTATTGCCCAAGTCAAGAGACTGATTGTCCCATGGCATTTAGAATCAATTGTGTACTGTCATCGCAGTTGTAGTTACATAGGTCTCCTGTGTATCTCCTTCTCCTGAGGTTTAGTGGGCATTTGTCTGTTTCATTAGCCTGTTGTTCTAATGGACTTGTGAAATTTCACAGAAAGGTCAAAGCAGCAAGAGAAGAAACAGAAGTCAGTTACTCCAGATTCTTCCTTCTCCTGATGGGTCCAGACCAGGGAATTTTCTTCTGCAGTTAAATAGAACAGATGCTGCTGATGTCAGCAACTCCCCATCCCAAGTTCATTGCTCAGAGCTAAGCTTACCTCATGGACATGTCAATGATCCTGCACTGTATATCATATTACAGGAAAACTGTTCTACAGGAAACAGCCACTGAATTGGAGTAGCACAGTCCCTGGTTGGCAAATCTCAAGCACAAGATATGCCTATAGTCACAACTCTGAATTCTCCCCCATGAAACTTTCATAAAGTATGAATTTCAGTGGGCCTGGCCAAACTCATTGAACTTCGGTCATTTGGTACCTTCCTTTGTTTTTTCACAGAGAATGTAACACAGCCCTTTGTGCAAGTCACTGAAAGTACAGTCACAGGACATAGATCTGTGACCTTCACCTGCATTTCACCCGACACTGATGTCTCCATCCGTTGGATCTTCAATAAGAAGAATCTGGAGATCACAGAGAGGATGACTCTGTCCCCATCAAAGTGTGGACTCAGAATAGATCCTGCCTGGAGCACAGATGCTGGACTTTACCAGTGTGAAGTCTCCAACCAAGTCAGTTCAAAGACCAGTCGCCCGATCTTCTGGTCATGATGAGTATGTGACCTTTCCTCTCATTCTACAGCAGAATGGGGGCATTACTTTATCAATGGGGCACAAAATGGAGAAAAGTTATGTGGTGAAAATGGTTAAGTACTACTCAGGTACAGCCAGCATGGTGACTCACACCTATAATCCCGGGATACACATGTGTACAAGGGAAGGCCAGGATTTAAAGTGAGGCAGTCTTAAAAAGAAAATAAAGATATCAATATAGGGAAAAAATTCAAAGGCCTTAGGAGCTTAGGTTGTAGTTGAAATATATAGTGATACCTCAGAATTCATGGGAACTAGCTACAGGGCCCCTCAAACTTTTTGATGCTCTGAGTCTTCTGGGAAAATGGTGCCTGTTTGCATTGAGTAAACATCCTCTGATATTCTCAAATACACCCCCTATTTACCTAATTCACAATAAGCACAATGCTGCATGCACACCATTATTCCATGTGTAGTGAGGAAGAATGGCAGGATAAGGATCTGCTCATGTTTCTCTTATGACATGGCTGGTTTCTAAATAGCTTTGACCCACTGTTTGCTTGATGCACAAATGTAAGTGTCTTGTGTAAGGGCAGATCATACTGTTTTCATCCTGAAAGAGGCATTCACAGTGGGTCCTTGCATATGATTCTTTTTCCTGTTAATAAGTATTTCTTTCCTCTTCTCATATATTACAGCTATCCACAGTTTTCCCTCATTCACCTCCCTCAACCTTACTTCCCCTTGCACCAGATTCCCTCATGTTCTGCTCCCCTTCAAAAAATTAGCAGACCTCTCAGGGACATCTACCGAATATTACACAGAAAGTTATATTAGACTTGCCACAATCCCTCATATTAGATCTGAGAGAAATAACCCAATAAGAAGAAAAGAGTCCTAAGGGCAGGCAAAAGAGTCAGAGTAGTCCCCTACTTCTGCTTTTAAGTGTTGCACAAGGATCACACACACACACACACACACACACACACACATTACCATACTTATATGCAGAGGCTGTAACTCAAACCTGTAGAGGGTCTTTGATTATCACTTCAGTCTCTTGATTCCCTATAAGCCCTACTTAATTGTTTTTGCATTCCATGTGTGGGGTTCGCATGGTCCTATCAAGTGTTTAGCTGTCTGTCTCTTCGTCTGTTCCCATATGTTGCTGGATGATATCTTTCTGATGAATTTTAGGGTGAAGACTGATCTAGTAGTGTAACAGAATATCATTAGTAATCTTTTCATTTAAATGTTTTTCCAGTCATCTTTGGTTCTTTCCTGAATTTCTGGGCTGTCAAACCTCTGGTTCTTGGCCATCCAGCCAGTGTCAGGTCTGTGCTTCCTCTCAAGGCCTGGGCTCTAATTTTGGCCTGTCATTGGTTGGCCACTCCCACAAGGTCTGTTCCACCACTACTGCGGTATATATTTCAGGAAGGACAGGCTGTAGGTTGAATATTTTATGGCTGGATTGTGATCTCACTCCCACTACAAGAAATCTTCTTTGATGCAGAAGATGACTGGTTCAGGATACCTATCCCTCACTACAAGGAGTTTTTACTAGGGTTGTTCTTGTAGATCATAGGGATTTTCCATCATAGTAGGCCTCCACAATGCTCCACAAAGTCCCACCATTCCAGTCATTACTCCAAATACTCTTTCCTTTCATCCCACCTTCCCCTTCCTGTTTTTCCTCTTCCTATTCTCCCTTTTCTCCCATCCATCCACAAAATCTTTCCTATTCTTCTTCCCAGGGTGATATATGTGTCCCACTTGAGTCTTCCTTGTTACTTTGTTTCCCTATGCATTTGATAAAACTGGACTTCTAATGGGTTGTGTGCAATAGTAGTTTACAGTAGTATAGTTAAGGTGGGTGTGTTTATTTGCCAGTTCCAGCAACTTCTGTAGAATCTTAGGATTTTTAATAAATAAGGGCATTTCATCTGCAGATCTACTTTCCAGACAATCAACTGACCAAATTTATTTATTTGTGTTACCTTTTTTTCTTCATAGGATATCTCAGGGATTTCTGAAGAATAGTGGCCACTGCAGTATCCTTGTGTCTATCCTGGTCTTAGAGGAAAAGATATCAGTGTCCCCACCGAGTACTGAGTTGGCAGTGGTTTTTCATGTGTGCCTATCATGAACTGGCCTCTATTCTATCCCTGGTTTGTTTTCATCATTAAAAATTTTCACTTTTTTCAAATGTCTTTATTAATTCAGACTTATGAGTTATTCATGGAATCCATTTTGTGTTTCTTCATGCTTCGATCTTTGTAGGTTCTGGGATTCTAGGTATTTGTCTCTTTTATCTAAGTCACTCTGTAATTACCCCCATCACTGTCGAGTAGTCCGGGTAATTTTAGTAATCTGAATAACTGACAAGTTCTCAAATTTCACTTCTAGTGTTAATGTTACTCTTCTAAAAACAAAGTTAATCCAATTAAAGATTGTCAATACTGTTAATCACTTTGAAAAATAAACTTTTTTCTTTTATTGAAAGTAGATTCTTTACTCATAAAATATATACTGTTTATAGATTCCCCTTTCTCAACAGTTCCCAGTTTTTACCCACATCTGTACTATGGGGATCCATTCAATTTCTTTCTTTCATTAGAGAAGAATAGGCCTTTACGAGATAACAAAAAAAATGACAAAATAAAATATAATAAAATAAAACAAAAGATATGGTATAGATGTTGGACCCTACAACCCAAAGTGAGCATATGAATCCTAAGAGCAGATACAAGAGTCTCTCTTGTTCTTAGACTTGGGAGTCTCAAAAAAAGACTCAGATAATAATTATAGAATACATGCAGGGGACCTGCTACCAATTCATGTATTTCCTGTGAAAGGTGATCTCATGCAGAAACTTTTTCTCTGAGGATTAGACCTTATAGTACTTGAAGATTCTATGTAAGTGGGTAACAGAGGAAAACCATCAATTGTCCTACCCAGTTATGATTCCTACAAACCACAGCAATGACCAGCATGACTAGATATCCCTAAATACGTAATAGTATCAGTTATTTCTTGGGAGTAACCAAAAAGTATCTAATTGTTTATCAGGCTGCTCACAAGAAGGATAATCATGACTAATACTGAACTGCAAACAACTGTACATGGATAGTGATTTTATGGATCTTAAAGGATATCTATAATGGCCAGATTCCTAAACCAGTTTAATTTCTATCTTTATTCTAAATACACATCCTTATTCCCAGAGACAAGTGTAGCTCTAGCCCTACAGTAAAGATGTCTATTTTTGCAAAGACTGAGGCTACCAAAGAAATCCAAAACTAATCCAAATGCAGTGAACAATAGATTCTTGGTGTTATGTTTAGGAATGTCCCCCCATACATTCACATGTTTGAATGTTTGGCCCATAGGGATCTGCACTACTAAGAGATGGGGACTTGTTTAGGTCAGTGTGGCCTTATTGGAGGAAGTTTGTCCCTATGAAGATAGAGTTTGAAGTCTCGTATTCTCAAACTACTCTCACAGTGGCACACAGTCTGATTCTGCTGCCTGAAATTCTAGATGTGGAACTCCCAGCACCTTCTCCAGCAGCATGCTTGCCTGCAAGTAACCATGATTTTTTTTTGCCATGATAGTAATAGATTAAATTTTTAATGGTAACAATCCCTGATTAACTGTTTTCCTTAATAAGAGTTGGTATGATCTCGGTGTCTCTTCACAACAACAAAATCCTAACTAAGATAGGTACTGTGGGGTGTCCAGTCCTACCTTATTTATCTATAACACAATCCCTTTGTTTGATGTTCAGGTCACATCTCAGAAGAGGACTGGAAATACTGCAGAAGACCTTTGTTCACTGTAAAATTGTGTCTTGTATTCGTTACAAGGAAGCAACACCCAAGAAAATTAAACCATAGCACTCCATAAATAGGCATGAAAAATGACAACACCAATTGACTTGCCAGAAAATGAAATACATGAAAAAATCTCAAGACTCCCTACTCCTACATAAACAAACATCTCCAGGTAATTAATGAGTTATGGGAGAAGGAAAGTTCAGTGTTCTCCATGGATGAGCCAATGATAAGAACTCTAGTCCCACATGGTCAACCATAAAAATATATACACATGAACAACTCTAAGTGGACTCATGAGATGGTATTTATATATTTATTGATTTAAACATAGCTCTATATATGTAATGATAATAATAATTTAAAAAAAGTCCATGTAGTTGAGAGGGAGTCAAAATCCTACGAGGAGGTAGAGTGGGATAGGGTGGGCTGGAATGGATGTAATGTAAACACAATGTGAATGTAGGATTCTAAAAAGTACTGTTAAAAGTTTTAAAAATAAGAGTGAACCTAAGAGAATACTAGATAGAGTGAGAGAATGAAAAATAGCTATCAAGAGAGTGATCATGGATGGTAGTTCTTCTAAGAACATTCTCCATTTCTGGGCAACATCCTGGAGCAGACTTCTCCTTATTCACAGAATGAAGGGAATCTCTGATTGTTAATAATCTATTTGCAGTGGTGGGATGTTTCACATCACGTGATGCAGCTCAGTGCAGTGTAAGTGACAAGGAGCATGGAGGATCAAGCTATTGTGAACTATGAGTGGTCAGGTTTCAGCACAGACAGCTTCTACACTTTGTCCTAGAGTGATCTTTGGGAAATGTGGCCCGCAATTAGGGTAATGGAATCTGGCCTAAAGTTACAGACCTGTGTGTTCTTACACGGGTTTCCATGCATTAACAGTAGATAAGAGGACAGAAATAATGAAATAGCTGTGATTTGTTAAATAAGAGCTTGACTGGGGACTCAGTTTGTGTTGAGTGAGGAGAAAGGAGAACAGTTGAACATCAGGGAGCTTCTGGGAAGCAGGAAATGTTAAGAGCAGAGGGAATGTCACATTGTTCCCTACTCAAAGTTAGTCACCATTGGCCATTATATTTTGTCAACTGAAGTTTCCAATTATGACATGGTGTCTCTCCAAATGAAAATCCAACCATGGTGGGCCAAAGAGATAGCTTACTGGGTAAAGGCAATTGCTGCTAAGTCTGACATTCTGAGTCAATCCCAATATCCAATATGGCTCAGTGATAGAGCCAACTCCCTCATTTCTTCTAACATCCATAATTGCACAGGAGGATTTTCCCAAGCGCTGAGCAATGAGAAAGGAACACTGGGGGAATTGCCCAGAGATTAAGTGCATTTGTTGCTCTTCCAGAGAACCCGAGTTTAGTTGCCAGAAAAAATGTTAGGTGGCTTCATAAGCAATCCTATATAACTCTGAATACTGCTGAACTCACTATAGAATCACTGCACATACAGCTGAAGGTGAGAATATTCTACTAGTTTTTTTTTCTATTTTTGGTTTTTAAAGACAGGGTTTCTCTGGGTAGCCCTGACTGTCCTGGTCCTCACTCTGTAGACTAGTCTGGCCTCTAATTCAGAGATTCCAGATGGAAGAACTTTTGTTCAGAGATGTTAATCTTTGTCATCAGCAACTTGATGAGATGTCCAGGAAAACAGAACCAATGGATACTTAGGTCTGACTCTAGAAACAAGCTACTTTCCTCTGGAGAATTTCTGCAGATTTCCAGGTCTCACCAGCTCACCTACTGGCAAGGAAATAAATATTTTCTTGTGTGTTGTAATCGGTACTACTGGAAGGTAAAAGACCATTTTATCATCTGCCTCTCATCTTACCATATTGTGCTCTTTATAGAAACAAACCTTGCAGTGACTGATCTTAGATCCTGGGTATTAGTAACAAGGTTTGCATTTGAAATACGTTAGTAGCTCAAAACTGTAGCCAAAAATATGCCAAACACAACTGTCCCTTTCTCCCTAGCAAGTTCTTGGTCTGCCTTCTACCAATCAGGTCTGCTTCTGAAAACATTCATCTGAAATATCTGGGGTGATGTCAGAGTGGTTAATGCACTGATTCCTATCATGTGGGCCAAAGTTCTGTTCCAATCACACACATGGCAGCTTATAGTCGTCTGTAACTCTAGATCCAGGAAATTCAATGTCCTCTTCTGACTTTTGTGGGCACAAGATTTGCTTGTGTTTATAGATATACATGCAGCCAAAAATGGTGTACAAATAAAGAAAAGCAGAAGAAAGAAAATAACCATTGGTATTTCAGGAAATATCTATGCATGGTCCTTACCTGTGTGAGACAGGGCATTGTTGGCTAGGTACAAAACAATGGTCCTGTTTGAAGGCTCTATATCTCCCATGCTGCAAGTACACCTGCTTACTTATTGTGACAAGTTGTGGTGGTTTGAATAAGTATGGTTCCCATAAACTCATATTTTTTAAATGGTTGGATAATAGGACACAGTGATATTAGAAGGTGTGGCCTGTTGGGGCAGTCTATATAGATTTATATGATCAAACTAGGGCTAGTTTAGTACACTGTTTTTCCTGATGCCTGCAGATCAAGATGTAGAACTCTCTGCTCCTTTTTTAACATCATGTTCTGCCATGATGATAATGTATTATACTTCTGAAACTGTAAGCCAGTCTTAATTAAATGTATTCCTTAACATAAATTTAATAAGAATTGCCATGGTCATGGTGTCTCCATACAGCAATAGAAATTCTAACAAAGATACAATAAAATGCTACTTGTTATGGCTTGTGAAGGAACTTTTCAGGCTCATATTGGAGGGGCTATGACTAGACTGAGACTGTGACAATTTTGTTGAAAGCAATCAGACCTTTTGTATCCTTATCAGAAACAGAACACAGTAGCAATTGCTGGGATCAATAAGTTGTAGTTGCCAGGATGTAGTGATATCTCCAAGCTCTTCAGGGTACTAAAGATTAATGAATGTCTCATACCAACTAACTCTTCTGTCAACTATATGCTTTCTTGATTTCTAAGGGAACCTAGAGAACAGTGAATGCCTCACTACCTGAGGTATCACATCAGATTCTCAGGAACTGAAAGTCACACAGTGCTGTAGGAGTCATGGACTCTAACCTGAAAAACATATGTCACATGCCACTTAAAGCAGCTAGGAAGGGCCAACTCCATGGTCCCCTTTAGTTTCCACTTTTTTATTTTTTAATTTCAGGTTATACAAGTAAATATTTGAGGCAGACATTGAGTAGTAAATCAATCTCAAGGCTATAATGTTTTCCCATATAACTAACAAAAAATTATAGAGACATTCCTATGGATTACATTTTAGAATAATAACTAGATATAGAAAAATAATGATCAAAAATCTTTGGGAGGTTTCATTCAGAAAAGCAGGAGTATAATTTATTTATCTTTGAATGCTGAATTGTTTTTCTTCATGCAAGGCTTGAACTTAAATTGTCAAATGACCATGTTCCTATAACGTGATTACAAGTCTGACACCAGTTAAACTGAGAATCATCATGAGGGCCATTAGCAAGAAAAATCCAAGAATAATTAGCATGACGCCTCAAGAAAATTTTCATTTTTGAGTTTTGTACCCCATTTCCAAACACAAACGGAAATTGTTCTAATATAGTTTAAAGCATTTCAGTTTCCTTGCTGCTGTGGAATATGCTTTTTCACTAGTGAATATATGTTGCTGTGACTGGTTTAAAAAATAATCTGACTGGCCAATAACAGAACAGGAAGATATTGGGCTGGAGAGTCAGTCTAGAAAAATGCTGGAAGGAAGAATAGGGTAGTCTGGAGTCACCAGCCAGATGTAGAGGGAGCAGTGGATGAATCTGCCATGCTAAGAAAAGTAACCCTGCACAAGAGAGTTTAAATAAGGAGTATGCTTTAACTTAAAATGTAAGAGCTACTTAATAATAAGCCTGAGCTATTACAGATATTGGCTGAGCATTTGTAATTATTATTAGAGTCAGTTTGTTTATTTGAAAGCAACTGTGGAACAAGAAACCTCAGCCTACAACTGGACTTTTAAAAACTATGTCCCTTAAGTGTAGGAAAGAGTCTTAGACTGACCATTTACAAATCCAGCTATATGTACCTCTTGAGTTAAAGCTACTCCATTAGTAGTAACAGAGGCTATGAGTGTAACAGTAGCAGTAATATATAATAGAATCCATCTCTCAGTCTGCAGCAGAAAGGCCATCTTTGCCCAAATTTTAAAAATTTACCGTATATAAACAGGAAGATAAAATATTGTAAGGAATAGCTGTAGAGCCCTACTCCCTTTATTTTAAGTAATATTTTAATCATCTATTATTTCTTTCCACCAAAGATTCAGGAGGATAATATTGAATACCTGCTATGGGACAACGGTCTTTTTATCCTGTCACTTGAATTGTTTTTAATAAATTGCTGATTGGCCAGTAGTCAGGCAGGAAGTATAGGCAGGGCAATAACAACCAGGCAGGAAGTAGAGGCATGACAATGAGAATTATGTGAAGAGGGAAGTTTCAGTCTACAGTTGTGACCCAGATGCAAAGGAAGCAAGATGTGACTGTCTCACCAAATAAGGTATTGAGCCCTGTGGCTAACACAGACAAAAATTATTGGCTGATATAAGTTATAAAAATTTATTAATATGAAGTTTGAGCTACTGGGCCAATAAGTTTATGATTAATGTAGACCTCTGTTTAATTTCTTTGGGACTTAATGACTGCGGAAACTGGGCAGGACAGAAACTTCAGACAACAGAATGGCACCCAATGTGAGGCAACTGCAGCCACATAAAACCTGAGAGAGCTTGGGAAGTAATTCTAGACACAAAATAACAGTGTTAAGCATGCCCTCTTGATAGCTGCACTTTTTTGGGTGTGCTCTGTTTGCTAGAGGCAAGCATGTCTCATTTAAGAGAGGCTTCTTAACTCAGCTTTAGCTTCAAAACCTTGCAGTTCTTTTAAGAGGTCTTGCCACAAAGCACTTAAATGGTGTAGATGAAAAGCTGACTGTATGCTTTTTGGTGGTGGTATAGACCATGAAATGATTGTTTATAAATATTTGTTTACAGTTAAAGGAGGATATGTTATAAATAAGAATACTTTGCATTGTTATAGATTTTGGTTTATTGATACAAATTTGAGGTCAATTTCATTATATTGTGTATATGTATTTCTGCTCTTTATTAAGGTATTATATATGTAATTCATTTAAAAATATAATGTACAATTAAGAAATATAGGCTAATAGATTGTCATCTATAATAGTCAAGCTTGTAGTAAGGTTAGTTAGGTTTTCTAGATGTCAGCATTATCCCAGATATGCAGGGCTGGTTCAACATACAAAAATCTATCAATGTAATCCATCATATAAATAAACAAAGGAAAAAAAAACATGCTTATTTCATTAGATGCTAGAAAAGCATTTGACAAATCCAATACCCATTCTTCATAAAGGTCTTGGATCAACATAAGTATGTTTCTTTGGCTACTTTGGTTCAGTATTTTCTTAGGAGTACAAGACAGAACAATTAGGCAAGACAAAGAAATGAAAGGTGACAAATAAATTGGCTATAAAAATATGTCTGCAGATAACATGAAATTATTTAGAGAAAATTTTAAAGATTCTACAGGAGTTTCCAGAACTTCTGAGAAAGCATCACTCCTTGAGTTGTGCTTCTGTAAACTAATATTGACCACAATTATATGTCATGATTTGTCACATGCTTAGAGAAAGAAATAAATGGTCTTACACAGGGTTGGAACAGATGGGTCATGTTTTAAAATGATAAGGAAATGTGATAGTCACATGACTATATGGTTGTGTTCTTGTTACTTTTTGCCCACTTGAAAATGGCCAAACCATGATACCCCATATGTGTCACAAAATATTAATAGATAAAGGAGTCTTGCATGAAGACTCCCTGTGAATGCTACTCTCTGGATAGAAATAGTTCAGGTTAGATTTTTCCATGTTTTTAAGACATGAGTTCATTAAGCAAACTGTGGAACAAAACCATTTAAGAACCAGTTAGATGAACATGAAAAGGAGGTAGACCACTTTTCTGTTGCTCTTGCACACTTCATATGGATTCTTTATCATTTGTTTATAGGAGCACACTGACATTCAAAGGGACTGTACCAGCTTGCATTCCCACCAGCAATGCAGAAGTGTTCCCTTTTCCTCACAACCTCTCAAGCATAAGTTGTCATCAGTATTTTTGATCTTGGCCATTCTTACAGGTGTAAGATGGAATCTCAGAGTTGTTTTGATTTGTTTTTCTCTGATGACTAAGGATATTGAACATTTTCTTAAGTGTCTTTCAACAATTTTAGATTTTTCTGTTGAGAGTTCCTTGTTCATAGCAGCATTATGTGTCATAGCCAGACCCTGGAAAAAACCTAAATGCCCCTCAACTGGAGAATGGATAAGGAAAATGTGGTACATTTACACAATGGAATACTATGCAGCAGAAAAAATAGGAACATCTTGAATTTTGCAGAAAAATGAATGGAGCTAGAATACATTATTTTGAGTGAGGTTACCCAAACAAAGAAAGACAATTATCACATGTACTTGCTCATAAGTGGTTTGTAAACATAAGGCAAAGAAAACAAGCCTACAAATCACAACCCCAAAGAACTTAGACAACAATGAGGACACTAAGACAGACTTACATAGATCTAATCTACATGGGAAGCAGAAAAAGACAAGATCGCCTAAGTAAAATGGGAGCATGGGGACCTTGGGGGAGGTCTGAAGGGGAAGGGGAAAGACAGAGAGGGGAGCCAAGAAAAATTTAGAGCTCAATAAAAATCACTAATATAAAAAAGACCCCAGAAGGATATAATATTACCTAAGTAAAATAAAATGCATAAGTAACTGTAAATTAAATGTCAAACTGTGGCTTTAGCATATTTTGTTATCTACCAACATGAGATTCCTTTAAATCTGCTCTTTTAATACATTTATTTATCCATTTATTCATCCATTCATTCTTCATCCACAGATATTTGAGCCTTTTTCAGACACTGGAACATTCCAAAACAGTGGGGACATTCAGACCTCCAAAGCCCTAGTTGCAATGGACCAAAGGGAGACAGGCATCTAGAAGGTGAAATAATGGGTTTACTGTGTAACCACAAGGGAACAGGGAAGAAAACAAAAAAGGAGGCTTGGGGATTTGTCTCCAGGTTTAATTGCATATGCTGATCTTTGAGAATAAGCACGTTAAGTTTCCAGCATCTATGTGAAGAGGATTTAAAACCTTACCTAAAACCAGTTCCAGATGATTCCCCATATGCCCTGCGCCTCCACTAATCACCTGGACATCTCCTTCTGAGACTCTATATGGTACAAAGGTGCTCATGTTGTTAACCAACTGTTCTGATGCGATTAAGAGTTGTCACAGGACAGTCAGGATCCCCAGGGAGCATGACAGAGGACATAGTCCCTCCAAATGACTCAATGTCCTCAAGCATTAACTTTAGGCAAGTAGGAACAGATGTTGCTGCAGCTGGTGAGAAGTAGGGATAGCACTCCTCCCATTATGATCTTAGTCAGCTCTACTACCTGTCTCAGGTGTTACTGGGCAGGAGGTAGGGAAGGGCAATGCTTCTGTGCCCATGCTACCAGATATCTGAAAAATAACATGGATAGCTCCCCTTTGTTCATAAAATCTGGGCTGGGTTACCCTTAGCTCCAACCACTGGGCAGTTCTGCTATGCTGTCTGGGTAATGGGCAGGGCCTGTTTGCTCTAGTGCTACAGCTGGAAAGTGGGAAGGTCTAGTCTCTCAACTGTTGAAAATAAGTGGTCATAATAGCATCCTTGCATTGATGCTGGTCTTAGAGGGAAAGCAAACACAAATGCAGAGTTGGTACTGTGTTTTCACATGTACCAATACTGTAATAGTGCAGTATTCTGTTTCTAGTTTACCTGTGTTTATTTTTTAAAAAAAACTACTCACTTTAGTTGGGTAGTGGTTGTTCTCACCTTTATTCCCAGACAGACTATTCTATGGTTCTACAGAAAAGAGTTTGTGGACATTCAGAGATACACATTGAAACTGTGTCTTGAAGAACAAAACAAAAAGACTGTTCATTTTTGTTAAATGTCTTCGTTGAGTCAGTTGCATTTGTTATTCATGGAATTAGACTTGTGCTTCTGTATTTTATAGTTTTTGTACTTCTAAGAACGTGTTTCATCTGAATCACTCAACATTTGGATAATAAGTACTGAGTACTCATAGAATTCTGAAGAATGAACTTTAAGGTGATAAACTATTCTTATTTATTTGTATCATTAAGCAAACCCACTGGAATTCAGTTAGAGTTGATGGAAGAATGTTGATTCCTGTCATATTCTGTATGGTTTGCTTAGTCACCTTCTTCTTGTTTAGCCTTGGACTACCTGCCTATTAATGCCAATATCCTCAGTGGGCTGGGCCCTCAAAATCAATCTATTACAAATAAATTCTCCCCATACCCACATACCAAGCTGATAGAGGCAACCTTGAGGTTTCCCAGATGTCTCTAGTTTGGTTGAAGAGACACAAAGTCAACAGCACATTTGTCAATCACATTTTGGGCATCAGTCTAATTTCATCAAGTTATTGACCATACATTTCATATGTCACATAGTCAGTATGCGAGTGAACCTCAAAAAAAGCTCTCTTTATAGTTCAAACATATATGAAGAAAAGACTGTAAATGGTGACTGTGTGTTCATTTTCTGCCGACCCAGAACTGAATAATTACACAAAACTATATTAATTAAAGCATTGTTTGACCAATAGCTTAGGCATATTCCTAGCTAGCTCTTACATGTTGAATTAACCCAGTTCTATTAATATATGTATCATCATGAAGCTGTGGCATACCAGTAAATTTCTGGAATATTTCTCCTTTGGCAATTACATGACATCTACCTGATTCATCATTCTTTCCTCCTTTATCTCTGCTTGGATTTCCTGTCTTGCTATTTTGCCCTGCCATAGATAGCCTATTTATTAACTAGTGGTAATAAACCATATTCACAGCATACAGATGGGAATCCCACATGACTTTCCTTTTTCTGCCTAAAAAAGGAAGGTTTTAACTTTAGCATAGTAAAATTATACATAACAAGAGAAGTATCAAGCAAGAATTATCCTTACAATATTTAGTCTACATGTATCTGGCAAAATTAAAAAAAATATTCTACCATCTATCTGTCCTTATGATTTTAAGGTTTCAATATAGCTTATCTTTTATCATAGCTAAGGAAAACTATAACTATATGACTTAAACTTCATCAAACACTCAAGAATGATACAGTATGACATAAATAAACAGAAAGTGCATTATAAGCAATGTCTAAAACTTTAAAATTGATAGCAATATATCACGGCCTATCATACTATCAAGCAGTCCAGGGAAGACCAGTTTTTTTTTCCCAAATGAATAACCTTGTCTCATTGAAGGCAAATTCTATAACGTATTTCTTCAATGCCAATCTACATCTGTGAAGTAACTGGTTCTGACATAAGCAGACACTGCTGAAAAGTGTAAGTTCTTAAAACTTTTTATATGCTATATTATGTAGTCTTTGAAGTGCTGAAGATTATTTATTTACTTGACATATACCTCTGTATATCTAGAAAACCTAACTTGGCTACAGGTTTGACTATTATAAATGACTATCTATTAATCCATAACTTTAAATTATATACTACATTTTAAAGGCACTATATAAACAAAAGGAAAACCAAACATATAACACAATTGACATTAAATTTGTATTAATAAACCAAATCTATACTAAAGTATTCTTCTTTTCTTTTTTATTATTTTTTGTTTATTTTATTTTTTTTAGTTGTTGCAAAAAAAATTCTGCCTCCTCCCCGTTTCCCATTTCCCTCCCCCTCCTTGCACACATAGCTCCCTCCCCCTACTCCCTTACCCCTCTCTCCCTCCCCCCCACTCCCTTCCCCCTCCCTCTGGAGGATGAAGAGCAGTCCAGATTCCCTTTCTGTATCATATACTCCTCCTTTTTATATAAAGAGATTTAGTGTGGCAATTAACCACTTATAATCAACTCCTTTTAAATGAACACAAAGATAAACAATTCTTTGGGGGAATTTGGGCATTGTTTTCTCCAAACTGCTTTTTCCTGTTCAGCAAAGTATTTTTTCTGGTTCACAGAGACCTTTCAGGGGGTCTTGGTCTACCAAACCACATTAGCCTGGAAAGAATCTACAGGTTCTCATCTTCTGTGGAAACAAAAAAGAACCTCTTTTTCAAGGTAACATATCCTTAGATTCAAATTTTGAGGTCAAGATTCCTTTAAAATATATATGTTGGTTTAGCTTAGGAGCCCCCATAATCAAATGTCTTTCTGCAGTCAAAATGTGGAGTAGGCACTTAGGAAGGAGGACATACCATAGGCCAGACTAAAAGGTGAATACTGGGTTGGGAAGAAGCCCTTTCTTCTTGTCTGGAGATGGAGTTATTGGTGCCAAAATTATATCATTATATCTTTTGTTTGAGGAGCTGCTCACAGTCTTTTCATTAATGATAGATGCAGGGGCCCAATGACGGGAGTTAGTGTGGATCCTCGCCTGAATAGCACACCATACAGAGGTTGTAGAAACCGGCTCAACATGGCATGGTACAGGTATGAGGGTACTCTCCACATGGCCTAAGAAAGGGTGCCCTGTGATCTGTTTACTTTAATCCTGCTAGATGCCTTTTATTTGAGGAGCTCCAAGGACGGGCGACTTATGGCAGGATAATCCCCCTACCTAAGACAGGGCCCTGGGAACCCTAGGATGGGTAAGGGGGAAAGTAAAAAGGCCTGGTCCCCACTCGACCTAAGAATCATCAGGCACCCCTCTGTTCCCAGGAGAGGTAAATTGCTTCACCACTCGAGAGGAGAGTCTCTCCTTATCTCAGTCCCTTCTCCTTTAGATCTGACACCATGGTTGACTCTGACTGGTGCTCTCCACGTAATAACTACCTGCCTTTATATAAGAGAAAGGGGGATCTGTTGGGAGCCGTTTCCCCGCTAAAAATCATTACAGGAACCATCACCCTGGGGAGCCTGCAGGGAACCCCACACCCATAATTGTGCTAAGAATAGTTCTATCGCCCCACACCCAATTAAAGCTGTTAATGGAAAAAAATAAATAAATAAAAAAAACAAACAAAAAAATCAAAGAGAACAAAATAATATGCATAATTCATACATTTTATGTAGTTTTTATGTTTACATGGATTTTTACTCTATTACTTTTTAATGTTTATTTTATTATCTTATTCCTTTAATCTATGGATATCTATACTTTTTTATATTACTTTCACTGTCTCTTTAAAATCTTTGCTTCATTTTTTAAAACTATTTCTTTCTGTAACTTTCTATACTTATTTTCCTTTTCTCTTAAGCCTACACATATTTTTAAAAACACACCATAACTTGTTTAGAGGTTTATTTCTGTCTGAATCTGTCTTATTGTGTATCTGCAATCATTTTCTGACTAGGAGAGTTTTTTAAGGTTAAGCGGGTATGTCTAGGACTACTGCTTCAGCTTTGTCTGTTGACTTCACCCTCTTCAACCAGAAAGAACACCCAGAACTTTGATCCGTGCTCATGTTCCTTTCCCCTAAATGCTCCTGAATGCTGCCTTGTCTCATGTGGTAATTGGCTCTACTTTGATTCCAATGGGGCCAAAAGAGACAGGAAATTAATGTGTCTGGGAATACTGTCTTGTTTCAGGATGAAACTTATGTTTTATTGATGCTCTTTCTTTACCTCTTCCCAATGTCTGTTGTAGGCATCTCAGTGTTCCTGAGATTAGTATCTAAGAAGTGGGAAAAGCAACACTCGGGGTGTCCTTCAGCTGTGTTCTGGCTTTGATTGGATACCAGCACCTGTGATGACCATACTAAACTAAGATGGCCACTCATTTGAAGAATGGGGAACTTTTTGTGGAATCTCCCCATGGAGGAGGAGAAATTAACAGTTTGAAACAGTGTCCTAGCTAGAATTAACTGTCATGCTGAGACTGCCAAAAATCACCTTAGAAGAAATAAAGTCTTGAGGCACAGACCATACTATTTAGAAGAACAGATGAATGATCCATGTACCAGCTGAAATACACCACTCACCAGATTCTGTTCCCAAAGACCTGTCCCATAGAGTATGTGCTCCCATATTATCAACTGCACTGCTGTTGGGCCCTGTCCCTATTCTGGCTGACTTCTGTTGTTTAGGAACAATCACAAGAAGAAGAAGAAGAGGAGGAGGAAGAGGAGGAAAAGGAAGAAGAAAAGTGAAAACCACACTAGAAAGAAGAAGAGAGACATCCTGCCACACCAAAATTAATCAAGACAGATAGAGAAGGACATTTCATATTCATCAGAGAATAAACCCACCAAGATAATCTCTCAATTCTGAACATTTATGCCCCCAATACAAAAGCACTCACATTTATAAAAGCAACAGTACTAAAGATTAGATCACACACTGAACCCAATGCACTAATAGTGGGAGTCTTCAAGACTCCACTCTCACCAATGGACATGTAGAAAATCAATAGAGAAATAAAGAAACTAACAGACATTATGACTATAATGGACTTAACAGCTATCTAAAGAACACTGTACCCAAACACAAAAGAATACAATTTTTTCTTAGCACCTCACAGAATATTATCTAAAACTGATCATATACTTGGTCACCAAAGCAAGTCTCAAAAGACACAAGAAAATTGAAATAACCACCTGTATTTTATCAGATCATTGTGGATTAAAGCTGGATTTCAACAATAACAGAAACAACAGAAAGTCAGTAAACTAATAGAAATGGAACAACTCTCCATGGAATTACCACCGAGTCAAGGAAAAAATAAAGAAAGAAGTTAAAGAATTTTGAGAATTCAATAAAATTGGATGCAGAACACATCAAAGCTTTGGGACACAAAGTGGTGTTAGGAGGAAAGTTCATTTCACTAAATACTTTCATAAAGAAATTAACGAGATATCATACTAGTGACATAAATGCACCTGAAAGCTCTAGAACAAAAAGAAGCAAACACTCAGGATGAGTACATGACAGTATGAAATAATCAAACTGAGGGATAAATCAATAAAATAGAAGCAAAGGAAAAAGTATAAACAATATAAAAAATCAATGAAACCTAGAAGGACTATTCTCAAGCCACATATCTGTGTGCTTGCTACCATGATCTCCACCATGATGATAATGGATTGAACCTTTGAAACTGTAAGTGAGGCACCCCAATTAAATATGTTCCTTTATAAGAATGGCCATAATCATGGTTTCTCTTTACAGCAATAGAAACCCTAAGATACCAAGCAAGTGAAAGACCTTTATAACAAGAACTCCAAATCTTTGAAAGAAGAAATTGGAGAAGATATTAGAAAATGGAAATATCTCCCATGCTCTTGGGGATATAGTATTAATACAGTAAACATGTACATCTTACCAAAAGCAATCTACAGATTCCATGCAATTCCCATCAAAATTCTAACACAATTCATCACAGATTTCAAAAGAATAACACTCAACATCATATGGAAAAACAAACAAACAAAAAAAACCCAGGATACCTAAAAGAATACAATAAAGGAACTTCTGGAGCTATCACCATACCCGACTTCAAGATCTACTATGGAACTATAGTAAAAAATAAAATAGCTGAATTGTCTTCTCATTAAATCAGACAGGTGGATCAATGAAAATGGTGAAGTGTGCAGAGGGACTGAGAGGAGAGGAGGGAGAGAATAGTGTAGTCAGGATGCAAAAATAAATGATTAAACAAACAAAAACAACAGCAATGAAAAAGAGAACAGAGTCTCAATCAACCTAGTCAGGCAAGGCTGTGCATTTTTGTGAGTGCTTGTCTTAATTGATACATGAGGGCCCAGAGCACTGAGGGCAGCATCATTTCTAAGCAGATGGTCTTTGGTTATATAAGAAAGCTAGCTAAGCATGAACCAGTGTGTGAGCCGGCAAATGAGCCAGTAAGCAACATGTTTTCTACCTTGACTTCCTTCAGTGCTACCAAATAACACAGTCCCAGTAGGGAAATGGACTGTACTCTCCCTCCTAAACTGTCCCCTTTCAGGGTGTTTTTGTCACAGCAAGAGAAATAAACATAGACCAGTGTAGAGGAAAGATACTTCTAATTGAATCAATGTGAATTGTACTCAAGAGCAAACCCCCTCTGCACCCTCTGGACAAAGAAAAGGTAGGATTTAGAGACCAGTGAATGGGCAGAAAATGCATGTGAAATTGCCTATATTAGTGTCCTTTCCTTTTTTTTTTCCAGACAGAATATCTCTGTGTAATCCCAGCTATCCTGGAACTTGCTCCATATTACATGCTGGCCTAGATCTAAGAGATTCAATTTTCTCTTTCTCTGCCTCCTGAATGCTCTGCATTAAAGGCATTCACCACCATGCTCAGCTGTTTCCTTGATAAATATCCTAGAAATTTTCTCTGAAATTCCCTGGGCACAAAGCTCTTTTTAAGAATGTTCTTCCTCTGCATTCACACTATTTCCAAATTTAGTGCAGGGCTTCCCAGAACAAATACGGATCTCTGTCTAGACTCTTTCTACAGTACAAGGAATTACAAATTTTAAAGGGCTCAGTAATCAGGATGACAGGCCCTGAAACATATCTGTGTTGAACGCATCAGTGAAGTTCACAGTTGGCTTCTTGACCATGCTTGCTGTAGCCCTAGACATGAGATTGCAATTCTCCCAGTGATCTCCATGGAGTGATAAAAATGTCATATTCTCAATACTCCAAAAATGGCTCCCATAAGTAGACTGCTTTTCATTTCTGTCCCTACTAAACCTTGAGTTCCTTCCATAGACACTGCTCTGACATAATGGCTTCTTTCTTGGTTTGAGGACACCTTTCTGCATGGAAACCATGAAGGACACCTCACTCCTCACCTCTCTCATAGAGGAAGACAAGAATATGACTCATAAATCATGTAGAAAAAGGGCAAAGGTAACCCAAGAATATAGAAGAGGACATGTGTGCACCCAGTACATAATGCTAGAATGTAGCCTCGAAACTCTCCATTGGAAGATGGAGCACACAATCCTTTCAAGGATGCACAGCTCACCTCTTCCCCAACACTGAACCCATGGAACTCCTCACACAACTGCTCCTGGGCCTCTCTTCTTGATCATTAATTTAACTGGTGACATTAGTGATAAAGGATTGAGCTTCATCCCTAGTTATTACTCAGCTGGCCTCTTTCCAGCCATCAGAGACATTACTGCAAGGATTAAATAAATACAACCTTCCTAAATCATAGAGAACACTGGTTTGACTGAGGGTTCAGTTGTGTTTCTGTGTCACAAGGACACAGAGACATGGTGGAGGCTCCCTCATTGGTACTGACAGATGCAAGGCAAGAACACAGCAGGTGTCAGCCTTGGGAGGAGCTGTTGTTCTCTGAGGGCATGTGGATGTTTATCAGCCTTGTTGCTCAATGTGCTGCTTGGAGAAGAACTTTAAAGGGAAGTCAAGATGGATGTGGGACAGCACTGAGAGTGGAAGAAGTGAGAAGTGAGAAGTGTCTTGGACTGAAATCCCACAACTCACAGCCCACTGTATTCTGGGAAGTGCTTCTGCCTGAGAAGGATCTCAGCCAGAAAGGAGCAACATCAGAGCCTGAGTTTTTTTTTTTTTAATTGAAATCGAGGTTCTTTTTCTCAGAGGGAGGACAGCAAGTGAGAAGATTGATGGAGGGGTTCTTTATGCTTCTCTGCAACCACTGGCAGGGGCTTCTGCTCACAGGTAAGGGAACCCACTCCCTGAATGTGTGGGAAGGGGAACTAAGAAGTAGTCTTGAGTCTCCTGAAGAAAACAGGAGTCTAAGATGAGTTTCAAGGCTTGTGTTTGCATAAAGTACAGTGAGGGACAGACACTCAGCAGCCTGAAGCTCTCAGAGAACAGGAGGTGATGTTGATAAGGGAAAGGGCTCAAACAATGAGAATTATATTAGCTACAATGTTATGTAGACAGCTTTACCCAACCATGACCCTTCGAATGAAATCAAACAGGGAAGGGTTAGCAAGACATCTCAGTTTGGGAAGATAAGACAACCTGAAGCCAAACCTCAGTTCCCACATGGTACATGGAGAGAGCATAATCCTGAAGGCTCTACTCTACCCTCAACTTAGGTGCTGTGGCATGCACCTACCTGCATACCCTGACACATACGTCCCACAAAGATTTGTGGAATATATCTTCATATGTGCACAAGGAGACAACAGCCTTTACAACTACACACATATATTTATATAAGTAATCTAAAGTCATTTATTTCACACTTAAATATAATTATGTAATTATTGTCATAAGATAAGTCCAAACCTAGGAGCTATGAAGAAAATTCCATGAAGATGCGTTCCTCCTTCCTTTTTTTTCCTTTTTCCAATTGTGTCTGAGTCTCTTCAAGGAACTGAAGCAGACAAAAAGGTCAGACTTACCCTGCATCATAAATCCCTGGTTCAGCCAGACAGTTGTGGCACAGGCCTTTAATCCTAGCACTTGGAGGCAGAGATAGGTGATCTCTGTGAGTTTAAGGCCAAACTGGTTTATAGAGCAAGCAAGTTCCAGGACAGCAAAAGCTACACAGAGACACCTTGTCTCAAAAAAAAAAAAACAGACAAACACACAATTCCCTAGTTCTAGTGGACATGATGTCAGTATATAGAAAAAAATGAAGTCATCGGTTGGTAGGAATCACAAAGGGAACAGAGAAAAATTCAGAAAGTGAGAACTTTCAAGAAGAGGCGTTCAGAGATATGTTTCTCCTCATTCCAAATGCTCTATAAGGAGGGATGTGGTATACTGAATGGAGAACCAGGTAGACAGCTGAGCAGAAAAATTCTAAGAAGTAATGACACACTCAGAGGCTCTGAGTGAATGGAAATCATGCTGCTCATGCCTGCAAATGAGGGTGGGCACCACCTACCCTCACAGCAAAGCTCAGTGATGATCACAACTCTTTAATATTGGTGTTTTTTTCAATTCCCTTCTAGCCTCCCTTTTCTCCTTCTGGCATCTCCCCACTACTGCTCATGTGTCCACTGAATCAGTGCCACCCCTAGTGGCTGAAGGTGATAATGTCCTTATCCTTGTCAACAATCTGCCAGAGAATCTTTTAGCCTTAGCCTGGTTCAAAGGGCTAACAAATATGAAGCAAGGAATCGCATTATATGCACTGCACAAAAATGTAAGTGTTACAGGGCCTGTGCACAGTGGCAGAGAGACAATATATCACAATGGATCCTTGTTGATTGAAAAACTCACCCAGAAGGACACAGGATTCTACACCCTTCGAGCCTATAATAGACGTGGAAGAACTGTATCAAGCACATCCACCTACCTCCATGTGCAAGGTAAGTGAAATGCTGGGAACTCCGTGAGCTGTGTGAGGTTCACTTCACTGGACACACACAGGAGTGTGGTCTGTACTTACATTCTCTGTGCATTGTGGCCCTGTTTTGGGGTTGGAGCATTTAGTGCAGGACACATATAGTTTAGAATAACGGCAATAGATTTTAATCCTTCGTTTGACTTCATCTAGAACACAGGTAAATATGTGGTGGGTAACATGCCAAGGATATAGCCTCTGTTAAGTCTCTAGTGGTTCTTACCAGGCATATTTCCTTAAGAAAGACTCCAAGGGAATCAACATTGTGCCTGATTATGGACTACATGTGCTCTTCATAGAGATGTGAGCACCAGGATGCCCTGCCCCCTGAACTCTGTCCTAGACTGAACTCCAGGTGGCCATGAGAAGCATTTTATAAATGGTGGATTTTTGGCTTCCTGATGGCAGGGAATAGTGTTCCCTAGTATTCAAAATCTTGTGATATGTGGAATCAGACAGTGCTCTGTCATGAGAGCCTTGGTTGGTGTATACCCCTTGGCCATCTTCTTCAGAGTCATCAGGGGAGTCTTGCTCAACAAGTATCCAGGCCATTAACTCACTGTCTTGTTCGGCATATGAGATTTCACAGGAAGGTCATGGTACCTTAGGAACTGGACCAAGGACAAAAGATGTCCTGACAAGAGCTTCTCCTCTGGGTCCCACTTGGGAAATTCTCTCGTGCAGATAAATAACTGCAGGCTATAGTGATTTAACAGCTTTCCAGACATGAGCAGTAGTTCCCTGGTGATCACCAGAGATGTTAGCAGGGTACACAATGAAATAGCAGAAAAGTATTTGTCTGAACCAGGAAGTTACCTAGTAACCTTGTACCACTCTGATTTTACATACCTAGAAATCCTGGTCACAGCATTCTCAGACCTACTGACTGCTTCATGTGTCTGCTACACTGCCAGAGATCATTTTCTGTTTCCCACTTCATGTGTTTCCTTTGGAAAATTCATGGTATCCAAGGGGAATCAACTAGGTAAAGGTCCAAGGTCTCTCAGAAAACTATGGAGCGCATGTGTAGACCCATTGCGTAACTCAACAACAGAGAAAGTAGTATTACAGTCTTGAAAGTCTTATAGGATGAAAGCGCTCACAACCTTTTTCTAGGAATCAGGTCACCTCCTCTTACACACCTAAGATGTGAGACTTCTGACACATCTTGGACCATTGACCTCAGTCAGAACCCAGTCTTTTGGTGACTCCAATGAGAAAAGATTTGTTCTTTTCATGACACATTACACACCTGGTCCTTTGGAGCCTCAAAGACAGTTTTGTCACCTTCCTGCTGGGATCAAATTCCATGTTTCCAGAGCATTGAAAACACAGGGCTGACTGGATGCCCAGCTGAGTTTTGTGCCACACAGTTGCGCATTCTTTTCCTTTCCAGTGTTGACTAACCTAGGTCAGGACAAAGCAGAGTGCAGTTCCAGAGTCAACTACTATTGTCTCATCACAGGAAAGTTCATTACCCTTGGCTATCATCACTCTATGTTCTATAGGACAGAAGCACAAAGAAAAGATGGGAAAAGGAACTTGAGGCATCACCGAGACTGGAAGGACAGAGCAATATTTCGAACACAAACCTACCTATAGTCCACAGGACTCTGGGAGGTTATCCTTCCTAGGAATATGTTCATCTCAGATGGGCAAAGGACATAAGAGCTCTGCTGGGGCCAAAGTACCTCAGGATGACAGATTATCCTACTAAGGCAATGGAGGCCTTCCCCATATTCCTCCACAAAGTCTTCACCACATCACAGGGCCTTCTGTTCACTTATGAGAAGAGCATGAGTTGGCAGTGTGTGATAGGAGAGGACTGGCATTCGGTCTGGAGTCTCCTGATTGGCATGAGTACATAAGAGGAATCCCCATGTCTGTAGGGATGAGGACACAGAAGAGGTGGGAGGCTCATTATTAGGATGCTCTCATTGAATATTAAACTTTCAGGGTGGGAAGATATTGTTCTTACACAAATTTTGTAAGCATGAGTAAAGTATTATGAAGACTGATACTCTCAGCTTGATGTCTCAAGTAAAAAAATCAAGCTGGTGTGGCTCACTGATGTGGATCAATGGATATAGCCATTTGCTTTATTTACTGACAAGCTGAGACCAATGAACAGAAGTCCACTGAACCTCCACCGAAATATTGTATCATGGACCCACTCACACATACTACACTAGCCTTTACACTACTCACACACAAGTATAATACGCAAACAAGTGTAAAAGATCAAAGCAAATAGAATGATCCAATACTCATTCCCTAATCCTCTCAGTTTCTTAAATAAATCCTTGAGCATACAGGTTTCCCAGATATCATTCATTCATTCAGGTTTCCCATATATCTGTTATTTTTTTTCTAGGCAGTTCCTTTTAAGAAATAGAAAGCAGTTTATAGTTCTTATGATGCCCCATTTCAAGTGGACTTTAAGCAAAGAAAGCTATAAAATAAGTTCAGGTGTTGGCTGCAACCACAAGAGGAACATAACAACAACGAAAGTCAGAGAGTGAAGACACGGGGTCTATAGAGGATGAGGATGGGCACGCATCACCTCAATACCATCCACTGTAAATGTCAGCAGGAGTCTGTTGGTAGTGAACTGGGACAATGTTGACAACTGAAGATAGGGAGTCATACATTGGAAATCACAAGTATGGGGACATACTACCACCAAGTAAGACAGGGAGACGCTCACCCACAACACTAGACTGAGAAATGGACATAGCTGCTCAGGACACAGGGCTTCATCTTAGTTAAATACAAAAGTCACAATTTAGATGGATCTTTCTCTTCCCTTCTAGCTTTCCTTTGGAACTGTGGGCGTGCTCCCGTCTCGGCCCAGCCCACTATTGAATCAGTGCCACCCATTGTTGCTGAAGGGGAAAATGTTCGTCTATTTATTCACGATCTTCCAGCGAATTTTCAAGGTTTTGTTTGGTTCAAAGGAATATCTGTGTTCAGGGACCATGAGATTGCCCGATACACATTAGAGGCTAGATCAAGTGTGATGGGACCTGCAAACACTGGGAGAGAGACAGCAAACAGTGATGGATCCTTGGTGCTTCGTAATGTCACTAAGAATGACTCTGGATTATATGCTTTACGAATCGATTGTGCAGATATGAAAAGTGAAGAAGCACACGTGCAACTCCTGGTGAACAGTAAGTGGTTCTCTGTGATTGCTTGGTGTTGGGTGGGGCTTACACATACAGAACTGTCATTGCTGGCCTAGCCTAATTTCCCTCTGCAATGCACTCCTACGTAGAAGTTTGGGCACTTAGTGCAGGGCAAACTTGGTAGAGACAAATGGCCATAGATAGACTCCATCTAATGTAATCACTCCACCTGCATCAAGGAAGACCTTAATGGAGAAATAACTTACCGTAAAATTTCAGAGCCAGTCTAGTCTTTTAGGACTCTAGACTGGGGAGTCCTGAACCCTGTCATCTTTCCAAGGCAGAATAAAGTGACCAAATGGAGAATTTTTCCAGTACTCTACTCTTATTTCCTGTCAGAACTGATAGGAAACAATGATTTTAGGTTACTAATGTCAAAATAGGGCATGTGTTATCTCCATTTGGAGAATGTCACAATTAAAATCCAGGAACTGGTAGAGATACCATGGAGGAGTATTATTTACTGGCTTGTTCCTCATGTCTTGCTCAACTTGCACTCTTACATCACTTCCTTCAGTGGTCTCAAAGCTTTCATATCAATCCCCAATCTAAAAAATGTACTATAGATTTGCCCACAGGTTGAATTGGTGGTGGCATTTTCTTTTTTTAAAAAATATTTATTTATTATGTATACAATATTCTGTCTGTGTGTATGCCTGCAGGCCAGAAGAGGGAACCAGACCCCATTACAGATGGTTGTGAGCCACCATGTGGTTGCGGGGAGTTGAACTCAGGACCTTTGGAAGAGCAGGCAATGCTCTTAACCTCTGAACCATCTCTCCAGCCCTGGGTGGTGGCATTTTCAATTAAGGCTTTGTCTTTAAAAAGTGACTCTTGTTTGTGTCAAGTTGACGTAAAACCAGCCAGCCTAGTACCCAAGCCTTCTGAAGGCCTGACCTGCCTTCAAGATCAGCCTTCTCCCAGATTCCACTTAGACTCAACCCTGAAGGCTGGCAGGCAAAGAAGCAATAGCATCTATAGTGTGACATTAAGGGTTGAGTGTAGCCACAAAGGAAACTGAAAAAAACCTATAATGTAAACATCTCAGTCATGATGAGTTTACGGAAGTCATCATGTTAACCCTCAGTGCGCAGTGTCTGACTGAGAGCAGTGAGGGAACAGCCCTGAAGATACCTGAGGGGAGAGTTCCAAGATGAGGAAATGACAGTTTCGGGGCAGAAATGGAATGGAGGACGTCATTTTGCTGACCTTCATTAGGTGGTATAGACACACCCACATCTGCAGTTCTAGACTGAGTAACAAACCCATCTGCTCACCACGCACAATAATCCCCATGTGACAGCTTTTTTTCTTTCTCCTTCCAGGCTCCCTTTCTCCATGCTGTAACCCTCTCACCTCTTCTCAACTCATGATCCAACCAGTGCCTCTGTATGTTAAGGAAGGGGAAGATGTTTTTCTCCAAGTTTATAATCTTCCAGAAGATCTGCAAGCCTTTACCTGGTACAGGGCAGTATATAGGGTTCCATATTATGAAATTGTTGAATGCAGCAAAATCTTGAATACTGTCACCTGGGGAGACCAATATACTGGAAGAGAGCTGGTGTATGACAACGGATCCCTGCTGCTCCAGTATGTCACTGAAGAAGATGCAGGAATGTACACACTAGAAATTTTGAAAAGTGATTTCAAAATTGAAAAAGCTTATGTGCAATTCCATGTAAACAGTAAGTAACTCTCTATCTCTAGTTGTTGGACATGGGTTATCCTAATTCATACACCAAGCTGTCAGGACAGCTGTTTCTGATCTCTTCGTGGCAGCATTATGTTTTCACAATAGGGTTTACGCACTTACTCCAGGACATACATTGGGTAAACAAACAATAGGTTAGAATCCCTTAACTGTCTTTCCGTGCACAGAGAAGAATGTATGCTGGATAACTCAGCACAAAGAAGTCAGTGTCAGTGCATATTCTTGTGACTCTCACCATGCACATAGCCTCAAGTGAGACCCTGAGACTTAGGCAGACGATGGATAAAAAAGCTATGGGGGTCTTCACAGAGAGCCCCAGGAAGCCATGACTCCAAAACTTTGCCCCTAACTGTTCTCTAGGTTACAATGGGGAGATATTTTACACTGTCAGTTCTGATTTTCTGTTAGAGCTTGCAGGGAAGAAGTCTTTACTACTCTATAAATCCCTTAACAGTGTCAAACCAGCAGCGTGCTGCCATGACAGTTACAGTTAGGTAGGTCACCTGTGCATTTTCTTCTCATGAGGCCCAGTAGACAGGTGTCTGCGCCATTAGCCTATTGTTTGATGGGTTTATGAGACTTCACAGGAAGGTCAAGGCACCATAGGAAGAAACAGAGCAGACAACTCCTCCAAATTTTTCCTTTTCCTCATGGGTCCAGCCTAGGGAGTTTTCTTCTTCAGGTAAATAGTAACAGATGCTACTTATGTGAATAGCTCCCCTCCCAATGTCAGATCATTGCTCATAACTAAGCTTAATTCATAGACACAGCAATGATCATGTACTGTGTGTCCTATTACAGGGAAACTGAGTCAAAGGAAACAGTGACTGAATCAGGGTCACAGAGTCCCAGGGTGACAAATCTAAAACACATGATATGTTTACAGTCACAGCTCCAAACTATACCCCCTGGAGACTTTATTAAGAATGAACTAAAGGGGGACTAGATGAACTCTCTGGGCTACTATCATTTGTTACTCTTCTCTCTTTTATCACAGAGTATGTGGCACAGCCCTTCGTGCGAATCACTAACGGTGTAGTCTCATCACACAGATCTGTGATCTTCACCTGTGTTTCACCTGACACTGCTATCTCCTTCCGCTGGATCTTCAATAACAAACCTTTGCGGCTCTCAAGGAGAATGACTCTGTCCCCAACAAAATGTGGACTCAGAATATATCCTGTACGGATGGAGAATTTTGGAGAGTATAGATGTGAAGTCTTCAACCGAGTTAGTTCAAAGATCAGTCCCCCTGTCTTGTTTCGGTAATGAATGACTGACCTCTCCTTTCATCTTATAATATAATTCCAGAATTTCTTTCTTAATCAATGGGGTACTAAATAGAGAAAAGGTTTATGGTGAAATTGTCAGTTATCACTCAAGTATAGCCAGCAAGGTTACTCATATCTATTATCTTGGGATGCATATGTGTACAAGATTTAAAATGAGATGCTGTCTCCAAAGAAAAATAAAGACACCAGTATAGTAAAAAGAAATGAAAAGGAGTTAAAACTTTAGGTTTTGAATCAAATACAGCCAACCATCAGAATACATAGGTACTAATTTCAGAAGCTGCCAAAGTTTTGGTGTTCTGAATCTACAGTAAAAATAGTCAAATGTTCCACTATTTTTACAGTACATTCTTGAACCCAAAGAAAACATATAGGAATCCTCCTGAATATTAACCTTCAATAAGCGATGAAAGGAGACAGAGACAGAGACCCACACTGGAGCACCGGACTGGAATCTCAAGGTCCGAATCAGGAGCAGAAGGAGAGAGAGCACGAGCAAGGAACTCAGGACTGCGAGGGGTACACCCACACACTGAGACAATGGGGATGTTCTATTGGGAACTCAGCAAGGCCAGCTGGCTTTGGTCTGAAAAAGCATGGGATAAAACCGGACTAGCTGAACATAGTGGACAATGAGGACTACTGAGAACTCAAGAACAATGGCAATGGGTTTTTGATCCTACTGCATGTACTGGCTTTGTGGGAGCCTAGGCAGTTTGGATGCTCACCTTACTAGACCTGGATGGAGGTGGGTGGTCCTTGGACTTCCCACAGGGCAGGGAACCCTGATTGCTCTTCAGGCTGATGAGAGAGGGGGACTTGATTGGGGGAGGGAGAGGGAAATGGGAGGTGGTGGTGGGGAGGAGGCAGAAATCTTTAATAAATAAATAAATAAAAAGGAACATAAATGCTCAAACAAACACAACAAGTACTGTTTGCCAGCAATGTCAGGAGATGAATTGTATTTGCTAAGCATTGTTTATGAAGAGAAGAATATAAAAAATGATCTTTGAAAATCTTAAAAAGATAGTGGAACATTTGATTAGAGAAAATCGTATTCTTATATGGTAAAATACATTCAGTGTTTAACTGATTCACTAATTTAATTAAGTCGAATGCTACCAGCACATCAGTCATCCATGTGAAGTGAGGAAGAGTGACAGGAGAAGACTCTGCCCATGCTTCATTATGGATATACCTGGTTTCGAAATAGATTTGATCTACAGTTTGTTTGATGTACAAATATAAAGTCCTTAACATAAGGGCAGATCATGCTATTTTCATTCTGAGAGTGGCATTCACAGAGGGACCTTGCACATGGTTGTTTTAATATGTATTTCTTCCACTTATATTCTCCTCTCAGGTATTCATTCAGACCACAACTTTCCCTCCCTCCATTCCTTAGTAACCCCCACATCCCCTTTCCCTCAGATCCACTCTTCACTTTTCCTTCAATAAGTGAGAAGACCCCAGGGATGTTAACCATACATGGCATGACAAGTTATAGTAGACTTCCCACAATCCCTCATATCAGTGCTGGGTGAAGCAATCCAGTAGGAAGACAAAGGTAAAATGATCAGAGATCTTTCCCAATCCCACTGTTAGGAGTTTCACAATAATACCCAGATACATTACCATAACTTATATGCAGAGAACTGAGCTTAGACCCATATAGGTTCTGTGTTTGTCACTTTAGACTCTGTGATTCTCTATAATCCTTGCTATTGATTCTGAGTTCCATATTTTTTATTATGCCCTTGAACCCTCTCATCCCTAAAGTCCATCCTCCCCTCCTCTGTGCAGATACCAAGTGTTTGGCTGTCTGTCTCTGCGTCTGCTCACATCAGTAGCTTTATTTGTCAGAACAAACAACATGTTACACACTTCTCCCCTTTTTCTAAATAATAAGGGAAAGTTTTAAATAGTAGAAAAAACTATATACAATAAGTAAAATAACCATATACAAATATAAACAGGCAATAATTACATTAAGAATTCATTTGACAAATTCAGAGAAAATATTTCATTGTCTATCCTATATTGGTGAGTTCAATGTATTATACTAATTAACTTTTTTTCTTTTTTTTTTTTAAAAAAACAAAAAAAATTTTTTTTTTTTTAATTTTTATAAATTTTTTTTTTTTTTAAAAAATTTTTTTTAATAATTTTTTAAAAAAAAAAAAAAAAAAAAAAAAAAAATTTTTAATCTAATAAAAAAAAAAAAAAAAAAAATTTTTTTTTTTTTTTTTTTTTTTTTTTTTTTTTTTTTTTTTTTTTTTTTTTTTTATTTATTAAAGATTTCTGTCACTTCCCTACCACCGCCCCCCCCCCCCCCTCCCCCAATCACATCTCCCTTCCTCGATCGCCCAAAGAGCAATCAGGATTCCCTGCCCTGTGGGAAGTCCAAAGAACACCCACCTCTATCCAGGTCTAGTAAGGTGAGCATCCAAACTGCCTAGGCTCCCACAAAGCCAATAGGTGCAGTAGGATCAAAAACCCATTGTCATTGTTCTTGAGGTCTCAATAGTCCTCATTGTCCACTATGTTCAGCGAGACCAGTTTTAACCCAGGCTTTTTTAGACCCAGGCCAGCTGGCCTTGGTGAGTTCCCGACAGAACATCCCCACTGCCTCAGTGTGTGGGTGCACCCCTCATGGTCCTGAGTTCCCTGCTTGTGCTCTCTCTTCTTCCGGTCCTGATTTCAGTTCAGTGCTCCAGTGTGGGACTCTGTCTCTGTCTCCTTTCATCGCTTGATGAAGGTTAATATTCAGGAGGTTGCCTGTATGTTTTTCTTTGGGTTTTCCTTCTTATTTAGCTTCTCTAAGAACCCGAACCATAGGCTCAATGTTCTTTATTTATGGCTAGAAACCAAATATGAGTGAGTACATCCCATGTTCCTCTTTTTGGGTCTGGCTTACCTCGCTCAGGATAGTGTTTTCAATTTCCATCCATTTGCCTGCAAACTTCAAAAAGTCCTTGTTTTTTACTGCTGAGTAGTACTCTAATATGTATATATTCCATACTTTCTTCATCCATTCTTCAATTGAAGGGCATCTAGGTTGTTTCCAGGTTCTGGCTATTACAAACAATGCTGCTATGAACATAGTAGAGCATATACTTTTGTTGTATGATACGGCCTCTCTTGGGTATATTCCCAAGAGTGGTATTGCTGGGTCCAGGGGTAGCTTGGTCCCGAATTTCCAGAGAAACCTCCACACTGCTTTCCAGAGTGGTTGTACAAGTTTGCATTCCCACCAGCAATGGATGAGTGTACCCCTTTCTCCACAACCTCTCCAGCAAAGGCTATCATTGGTGTTTTTGATTTTAGCCATTCTGACAGGTGTAAGATGGTATCTTAAAGTTGTCTTAATTTGCATTTCCCTGATCGCTAAGGAAGTTGAGCATGACTTTAGGTGTCTTTCAGCCATTTGAACTTCTTCTGTTGAGAGATCTCTGTTCAGCTCAGTGCCCCATTTTATAATTGGGTTGATTAGCTTTTTACGGTCTAGTTTCTTGAGTTCTTTATATATTTTGGAGATCAGACCTTTGTCAGTTGCGGGGTTGGTGAAGATTTTCTCCCAGTCAGTGGGTTGCCTTTCTGTCTTATCTACAGTGTCCTTTGCTTTACAGAAGCTTCTCAGTCTCAGGAGGTCCCATTTATTCAATGAGGCCCTTACTGTCTGTGCTGCTGGGGTTATACGTAGGAAGTGGTCTCCTGTGCCCACTTGTTGTAGAGTAGTTCCCACTTTCTCTTCTATCAGGTTCAGTGTGTTCGGACTGATATTGAGGTCTTTAATCCACTTGGACTTGAGTTTTGTGCATGGTGATAGGTATGGATCTATTTTCATTCTTCTACAGATTGACATCCAGTTTTGCCAGCACAATTTATTGAAGATGCTCTCTTTTTTCCATTGTATACTTTTAGCTCCTTTATCGAAGATCAGGTGCTCATAGGTTTGTGGGTTAAAGTCAGGGTCTTCTATTCGATTCCATTGGTCAACTTCTCTGTTTTTATGCCAATACCAAGCTGTTTTCAATACTGTGGCTCTGTAATAGAGTTTGAAGTCAGGGATGGTAATGCCTCCAGACGTTCCTTTATTGTATAAGATTGTTTTGGCTATCCTGGGTTTTTTGTTTTTCCATATAAAGTTGATTATTGTCTTCTCCAGATCTGTGAAGAATTTTGATGGGATTTTGATGGGGATTGCATTGAATCTATAGATTGCTTTTGGTAGAATTGCCATTTTTACTATGTTGATCCTCCCAATCCAAGAACAAGGGAGATCCTTCCATTTTCTGGTGTCCTCTTCTATTTCTTTCTTCAAAGACTTAAAGTTCTTGTCAAATAAATCTTTCACTTCCTTGGTCAGGGTTACCCCAAGATATTTTATGCTCTTAGTGGCTATTGTGAAAGGTGATGCTTCTCTGATTTCCCTCTCTGTTTCTTTATCCTTAGTGTATAGGAAGGCAACTGATTTTTTGGAATTGATCTTATATCCTGCCACATTACCAAAGGTGTTTATCAGCTGTAGCAGTTCTTTGGTAGAGTTTTTGGGGTCGCTTATGTATACTATCATATCATCTGCAAATAACGAAAGCTTAACTTCCTCCTTTCCAATACGAATCCCCTTGATCCCCTTATGTTGTCTTATTGCTATTGCTAGAATTTCAAGCACTATATTGAAGAGGTAAGGAGAGAGTGGACATCCTTGTCTTGTTCCTGATTTTAGTGGGATAGCTTTGAGTTTTTCTCCGTTTAATTTAATGTTAGCTGTCGGCTTGCTGTAAATAGCTTTTATTATATTTAGATATGACCCTTGTATCCCTAGTCTTTCCAATACCTTTATCATAAAGGGGTGTTGAATTTTGTCGAATGCTTTTTCAGCATCTAATGAAATGATCATATGGTTTTTTTCTTTCAGTTTATTTATATGGTGGATTACGTTGATAGATTTGCGTATGTTGAACCAGCCCTGCATCTCTGGGATGAAGCCTACTTGATCGTAATGGATAATTTTTCTAATGTGTTCTTGAATTCGGTTTGCCAGTATTTTATTGAGAATTTTTGCGTCAATATTCATGAGTGAGATAGGCCTGTAATTCTCTTTCTTGGATGGGTCTTTGTGTGGTTTTGGTATTAGGGTAACTGTAGCTTCATAAAAGGAATTTGGTAATGACTTTTCTGTTTCTATATTGTGAAATACATTAAGGAGTATAGGTATTAGCTCTTCTTGGAAGTGCTTGTAGAATTCTGCATTGAAACCATCTGGTCCTGGGCTTTTTTTGGAGGGGAGATTTTTGATAACAGCTTCTAGTTCTTCGCGACTAACAGGTCTATTTAGGTCGTTCACCTGGTCTTGTTTTAGCTTTGGTATAAGGTACTTATCTAAAAAAGTGTCCATTTCTTTTGCATTTTCCAGTTTTGTGGCATACAGGCTTTTGTAGTAAGATCTAATGATTCTCTGAATTTCCTCTGTGTCAGTGGTTATGTCCCCCTTTTCATTTATGATCTTATTTATCTGCGTGTTCTCTCTTTGTTGTTTAATTAGTTTGGATAGGGGTTTGTCGATCTTGTTGATTTTTTCCAAGAACCAACTTTTTGTTTCATTGATTTTTTGGACTGTTTTGTGTGTTTCTATTTTGTTGATTTCAGCCCTCAGTTTGATTATTTCCAGTCTTCTACTCCTCCTGGGCACGTCTGCTTCTTTTTTTTCTAGAGCTTTCAGGTGTGTTGTTAAGTCCCCAATGTATGCTTTCTCCGTTTTCTTTAAGTGGGCACTTAGTGCTATGAACTTTCCTCTTAGCACTGCTTTCATCGTGTCCCACAGGTTTGAGTATGTTGTCTCTTTATTTTCATTAAATTCAAGGAAGACTTTAATTTCTTTCTTAATTTCTTCCTTGACCCAGGTGTGGTTAAGTAGTTGACTGTTCAGTTTCCATGAGTTTGTCGGCTTTCTGGGGGTAGCATTGATGTTGCCTTCTAACTTTAATCCGTGGTGATCTGATAAGACACAGGTGGACACTGATATTTTTTTGTATCTGTGGAGGTTTCCTTTGTTTCCGAGTATGTGGTCAATTTTTGAGAAGGTTCCATGAGCTGCAGAGAAGAAGGTATATTCCTTCCTATTTGGGTGGAGTGATCTATAGATGTCTGTTAAGTCCAATTGCTTCATTACCTCCAATAATTCTCTTAATTCTCTATTAGGTTTCTGTCTGATTGACCTGTCCATTGGAGAGAGAGGTGTATTGAAGTCTCCTACTACTAGTGTGTGTGGTTTAATGTCTGCCTTCAGTTCTAGTAATATTTCTTTTAGATAAGTGGGTGCTTTTGTATTAGGGGCGTAGATATTCAGGATTGATACGTCATCCTGATGACTTGTTCCTGTTATAAGTATAAAGTGTCCATCTCGGTCTCTTCTGATTGATTTTAGTTTGAAGTCAGATTTGTTAGAAATTAATATGGCCACACCTGCTTTTTTCTTAGGACCATTTGCCTGAAAGACCTTTTCCCAACCCTTTACTCTGAGTAGATGCCTGTCTTTGTGGTTGAGATGTGTTTCTTGCAAACAGCAGAATGTTGGATCCTGTTTTCGTATCCAATCTCTTAGCCTGTGCCTTTTAATAGGTGAATTGAGACCATTAATATTAAGTGATATTAATGACCAGTGGTTGTTTACTCCAGTCATTCTTCTTGTTTTTCTTAGTAGAGTTTGTGTGTCTCCCTTCTTTGAGTTGTGCTGGTGAAGGGTCTCTAGCTGCCTGAGTTCTTGTGGGCAGTGTTGGCCATGTTGGATTCCTTGGGTTGTGATTTTCCTTCTATTATCTTCTGTAGGGCTGGATTTGTTGCTACGTATTGCTTAAATTTGTTCTTATCTTGGAATGTCTTGTTTTCTCCATTGATAGTGAATGATAGCTTGGCTGGGTATAGTAGTTTGGGTTTGCATCCATGGTCTCTTAGCTTCTGCAGAACCTCTATCCAGGACCTCCTGGCTTTCATGGTTTCCATAGAGAAGTCAGGTGTAAGTCTGATTGGTCTACCTTTATAAGTTACTTGGCCTTTTTCCTTTGCAGCTCTTAATATTCTTTCTTTAACCTGTATATTCTGTGTTTTGATTATTATATGGCGAGGGGATGTTTTTCTTTGATCCAATCTGTTTGGTGTTCTGTATCCTTCTTGAATATTCAAAGGAATATCTTTCTTTATGTTGGGGAAGTTTTCTTCCATAATTTTGTTAAAAATATTTTCTGGGCCTTTGAGCTGTGACTCTTCTCCTTCTTCTATCCCAATTATTCTTATGTTTGGTCTTTTTATTGTGTCCCATATTTCCTGCATGCTTTGTGATGAGAATTTGTTGGCTTTGCTATTTTCTTTGATCAGTGTGTTTATTTTCTCTATGGTGTCCTCAGAATCTGAGATTCTTTCTTCTATTTCTTGTATTCTATTGATTATGCTTGTTTCTGTAGGCTCTGTTTGTTGACCTGGATTTTCCCTGTCCAGCTGGTGTTCAGCTTGTGTTTTCTTCCTTGCTTCCCTTTCAGTTTTCAATTCTTGAACTGTTTCCATTACCTGTTTGATCGTTTTTTCTTGGTTTCCCAGGGTATCCTGTACCTGTTTGATCGTTTTTTCTTGGTTTCCCAGGGTATCCTGCACTTGTTTGTTCATTTTTTCTTGGTTTTCCAGGGTATCATGTATGTATTTTCTCATTTCTTCAAACTTTTGGTTATACTTCTCATCCAATTCTATAAGGGCATTTTTCACATGTTGTTTAATGGACTCTATTGCTTTCATAAAGTCAATTTTTCCCATTTCTTCCGTATTAGGGTGTTCAAGTCCATCTGTTGTAAGATCATTGTGTTCTGGTGTTTTCATGTTGTTTTTCAGATTATTGGGTGAATTCTTGCCTTGGCGCCTGCCCATCTCCTCCTATCGATGCTATCTAATGGGTCTTTTGAAACCGGATCAGCTTTCCCTGTTGGTCAGGGACTCCTCTTACAGAATGCTGTCGCTCTGTTTCCTGGCTCCTGCCAGGGGCCAAGTTCCCTCTCGTCCCTCAGGAGGGACTTCAGGAACAGGACCTGGCACCTTCCCTGCTAGGGATCACGCCAACCGAAGGCCTACCTCTTTGCTTTAATTGTAGTGGGGCGCTCTGCTCTCGATGTTGTTCACAGGTCCCTGCTGTCTGCCGTCTCCTGTGCCGGTGCTCCACCGCCCCGCCTGGGCCTGCTTTCACCTTGGTGCTCTGCAGCCCCACCTCTTTGATTTAATTGTCCTGGGGCGATCTGTTGAGTGCTGGTCCCGTCTGCGTGCACTGTCCGGCGCGTCTCCGCGCGGGGCCGGCCCCGGGCCGGCGCCCCCCCCGGGGGGGCCCCCCCCCGCCGGCCCCCCGCCCCGGGGGGCCCCCCCCCCCCCGCGCGCCCCCCGCGGGGGGCCGGCCGCGGCCCCGGCCCCGCCCCCGGGCGCCGCCGCCCCCCGCCCGGGGGCCCCCCCCGCGCCGCCCCCCCCCCCCCCGCGGGCCGCCCCGCCCGGCCCCCCCGGCCCCGCGGGCGGGCCCCCCCCCCCCGGGGCCCCCCCGGCCGGCGCCCCGGCCCCCCCCGCCCCCCCCCCCGGCGCCCCCCCCGCGGCGGCCCCCCCCCCCCGCCCCCCGCCCCCCGGCCCCGCCCCCGCCGGCCCCCACCGCAAAAAAAAAAAAAAAAAAAAAAAAAAAAAAAAAAAAAAAAAAAAAAAAAAAAAAAAAAAAAAAAAAAAAAAAAAAAAAAAATAAAAATTAAAAAAAAAACATAATTAAAATCATTTAAAAAAAAAAAATAAAAAAAAATAAAAAAAAAATATTTTAAAAAAAAAAAAATAAAAAAAAAAAAATAAAAAAAATTAAAAAATTAATATAAAAAATTTTTAAATACTTTTTTTATTAAAATTAAAAATAAAAAAAAAAAAAAAAAAAAAAAAAAAAAAAAAAAAAAAAAAAAAAAAAAAAACAAAAAAAAAAAAAAAAAAAAAAAAAAAAACCATAAAAAAATTTTTCATTAAATTAAAAAAATAATAAAATAATAAAAAAAAAAAAAAAAAAAAAAAAAAAAAAAAAAAACTTAAATGCCATATTGTGTAGATCTCTGAAGTGTCCGAAGATCACCAGTCTATGTAAAATATATCTGTTTGACTGTGAAAGCATACCTAATGTGACTACAAGTTTGCCTATAATAGGTGACTAACTACTTGCCTGCATTTCTTTATTATCATAGTTTGTAATAATAGCATTTAAATACTAGAAATTTTCATGACATTGTTAAATGAGCTGTATAGGTACAATAACTTTAACAAGAGTAGAAAGGCATTTTCTCTATGTTCTAAAAAATAGCCTCATATTTTAATCAATATACAACAATATCTTAAAGAAGAGAAAAAGGCATTCATTGAGTATGACAAAAATAACCTCAATTTTGTATTAAAATAAAAGCAATCCTTACCAGTGAAAAATATTTAGGACTAGTAGTTGTTATTTTTTGTGAAAAAGTAGATTCAAAAATCTACCCTTTTATCCTCTCATGTGTATACCCCCCTTTCTCAGAATCATTTTAATATCTACCCCTTTACTCTATGATTTCTATATCCCCCTTTTTTCTTTTCAGAGCAATATCCTTGACTCTATCACCTTTGTTCAGTTATTTTTCCCAATGATTACTGATAATAAGTTGAAACCAACCTCCATAAACGATGACAAATATCCATAACCCATTGAATGACCAAAAATTACCCACCCACCTCTTGAAACATGGGTATCTTGCTATTAAAATTACTTCCTGTTGTTTAGGGATTATGGCATCTTTAGGGGACAATGAAAAAAACTGGGATAATTCTCAAGATCTGGGAGAGCTAGCTGTATCAATTGTTGCCCAGTCTTTGTATAATTGGAAAGTACAAGGCTTACCTAAGTTCTAAAATAAGTAGTCTGTGAACCTTGACCATCTTAACTAGCCAACCTGAAATTGTCCTGAACAGTTTGTAGTCCAAAGCTGATCAGAGAAATTTTCTGAAAATAAAGCTCCTCCAGAGAGTGCCCATTCTCTGGATACAGAGTTTTTCAATTTTAGTACAGGGCTTTGCAGGAAAAATCTGAGGCCCTTTATAGACAAACCCTTCATGGAATATGAGTCCTGAAGAACACAGTGAACAGGATGACAGGCTCTCCATCCACTTGTGCTGAAGGTATCAGGTCACTTCACATTTGAATTGTTGACAATTCATGCTGTAGCCCCACACATGAAATTTCAGTTCTCCCATAGATATTCAGGGAGAGCTCCCTGATATCCCATAGATATGTCATATCAAGACATATGCTCAACACATAGAAAATGTTTCTCTGAGCTATAACCTTGCCTAGCAGACTGGTTTTCATCTCTGTCCTTACTAACCTAAAACTCTCTCCCAAGACCCTACTCTCACCTTCTGGATGCTTTTTGTATTTGAAATCACCTTTCTGCAGGGCAACCTTAAAGCCCCATCTCTCCTGGTATCTCTCTAAGGGAAGACAGGATTCCCAATGGAGAATTACTTAGACAAAGGCCATAGGAGGCTCAGGAAAATTGGAGAGGACATTGACTTACCTAATATACAGCTCAGCCAACACATAATGCTGAAAGTTGGCTTGAAGTTCTTTATAGAAAGAGGGAGCCCACAGTCCTTTCAATGACACACAAGTCACATCTTCCCCAATACTGAGGACATGAAACTCCTCATAAACTTCTTCTGGGGCTCTGTTCTAGATCAAGAATTTGATTGGTGAATTTATTGATAAAGGCTTGCTCTTAATCCCTTGTCATTACTCAGCTGGTCCCTTTCCATCCCTCAGAGATATCTCTGTCACCTTCCTTCTGGGAGTAAATCCCACCTTCACAGAACACTGAGAACAGTGCACACCGGGTACTTAGCAGGGCCTCTGTGTCAAAAAGACACAAAGGCTAGATTGAGGCTCCCTCTTTGGTTCACACAGACCCAGGGCCATGACACAGCAGATTTCAGACCTGGGATGAGCTATTGTTCTCTGAGGGCATGGGGATGTTTATCAGCATTGTTGCTAATGTGTTTCTTGGAGGTGAAACATAAAGAGAGAACAGTTGAGAGGGATGTGGTGCAGCACTGAGAGTGGGTGGAACAGACCAGTGCCTTAGACTCAGCTCTCACCAGCTGAAGCTCACTTGATTCTGTGAAGTTCTACTGCCTGAGAGGAAGCTCAGATCAGAGGGAGGAAGGAGAGCAAAGGCTGGAATTTGGTTGGAACTGAAGCTCTTCTCCTCAGAGAGAGAGAAGCACCATGAGAAGAGAGATGGAGATATTCTCTGTACTTCCCTGTAAGTGGGGTACCCCTTTGCAGGGACTCCTGTTCACAGGTAAGACACCAGCTCTCTGGGAAATTAGTGAATTTCTGTGGTCTATAAAGAGAATGGAATTCTGAGAGAAGAGTCATTATTTCTTTAGTCATAGGACAAAAATACAGGGATGGAGAGAAGCTCAGCTACTTGTAGCGATCTGTGGACAGGAGGTGATAAATGATAAAAGCTTCATCTACTCCCTATTCAAAATCAAACACATTGGCTGCCATTTCTTAAGCCTGGTGTTCCCTATCAAGACAGGGTGACTCTTCAAATAGAAATTAAACAGGGGTGGGTCACTAAGACAAGTTAATCTGTGGAGACATGAGAATGTGAATTCAGTCTTCAGTTCATACATGGTAGGTGGAGAAAACAAACTCCTTCTGGCCTTTTTGTGCCTTAAAATATTTCAGAGAATGAATGTGCTCATACACACACTGAGAAGTATGCCTTCACAAGTACACTCATACAATATATAAATAAATGTAAACCATTTAAATCACACTTGAGTATAATTTTTCTTGTTGCCTACAAACCTGGAACTATGTAGATAAACCCATGTAGAAGCAATTTTCTCTCCTGCTTTCCTTTTCTCCCTTCCCCCTTACTCCATTCCTTTCTTCATCCATCTCTCCTTCCTTCCCCCATTTCTTTCTATTTTCTTCCTGCCAACATTCTGTCCTTCCTTCCATCCTTCCTTCCTTGTTTCCTTCCATCTTTCCATTATCAACTGCTATCTAAGTCTTTTCCTAGAACTGAACCTCCAAAAAGATCAGAGTAATCTCTGTCCTCAAAAATCCCTGATTTTATTGAATCTGACATCAGCATATATAGAAAATGATTTCAGGGTTTGATTGATACCACGAGGTATACAGAAATAAAAGTTAAAAAGTGAGGATTCTTTAGAGGAAGAGGTCAGAGAGCCTTCCTCACACCAATTCAGCGCAATGGTAAATGGAAGGCCAGCCATTCACCTGATCAGAGAATTCCTTAAAGATGAATTTCAATCAGAGGCTCTGAGGTCATGCAGGTCAAGCTGCTCATGTGTCAAGGAGGGTACAGAAACCCCTACTCATGCACCTAGGCTGGGTTATGATTGTCAGCTGTTCAATATTGATTGTTTGTTTTTCTCTCTTCCCTTTTAGCCTACCTTTTAACCTGTTGGCACCTGCACACCACTGTCCAAGTCATTGTTGATTTAGTGCCACCCCATGTTGTTGAAGGAGAAGATGTCCTTCTTCGTGTCCGCAATCTGCCAGAAGATCTTGTAGCCTTTGTCTGGCACAAAGGGGCGACAAAGATGGACCTCGGAATTGTACTTTATTCACTGACCACTAATTTAAAAATCACAGGGCCTGGACACAGTGGTAGAGAGATAGTGTACAGAAATGGATCTCTGCACCTCCAAAATGTCACCCAGAAAGACACAGGATTCTACACACTACGATCCTTAAATAGGCATAAAGGAATTGTATCAACAACATCTATATACCTGCATGTATACTGTAAGTGATTCTATGTGAACTATCAGTGCTGGGTGGGTTCCTTCCACTGGATACACACAGGATGTTCGCCTGTGCCTACCTCCCCTCTACAATGTGTCCCCATCTTTGTATTTTGGCATTTAGTGTGTGACTTGCAGTGCAGACTTTCCTTTTTTGGTGGTTAGAGACACAGGATACTGCAGAGAGCAACTCCAGGGTCAGCTGTAATTTTCTAGGGTCAAAAGGATACTCATTAGCTTTGATAACTTGACTGGAACTACAAAAGGAACAGAACAATAACAAAAAGAGTAAAAGCGTGAAGATGCAGGATCTGTAGGGGAACAGGTCATGAAGACATCATGACAGAACCATCCTACTGTAAATTTGAGCAGAGATCTGACAGTAGTGAAATAGCAACATACAAGTGCAGGGACACAAATTACGATGATAAGATATTTACCTACACAGATAGATGGAGCAATGAACACACCTGTTCAGGATATAGGGCTTCATCTCACCAAAATGCAAAGTTCTTACTATTGATGGATCTCTCTCTCTCTCTCTCTCTCTCTCTCTCTCTCTCTCTCTCTCTCTCTCTCTCTCTCTCTCTCTCTCCACTTCTAGCCTTCCTTTGGACCTGTGGACCCCTTTCCACCTCTGTCCAAGTCAATATTGAATCAGTGCCCCCCATAATTGCTGAAGGAGGAAGTGTTCTTTTACTCATTCACAATCTCCCAGAGAATATTCGATCCCTTTTCTGGTACAAGGGGATGATTGTGTCCAATGCTCTTGAAGTTGCAAGACACATAATAACCATGAATTCAAGTGTGCTGGGCCCTGCACACAGTGGTCGAGAGACAGTGTTCAGCAATGGATCCCTTCTTCTCCACAATGTCACCTGGAAGGATGCTGGATTATATACCCTACGAACTCTAAGTACAGATATGAAAACAGAATTAGCACATGTGCAACTGCAGGTGAACAGTAAGTGATTCTCTGTGATCATTCAGTGCAGTGTGGGGCTTAGACACATAGTATTATGATGCCTGGCCTGTACCTCCCTTCCCTCTACACTGTGTCTCAGTGTTGGTGTTTGAGCACTAAATGCATGACACATGTTAGAGAAAAATGATCATACATCAGACTGTATCTTCTAACTGTAACCCACACACATCAAGGAAGACCTTGATGGAAAATAATTTAGCCTAAGAAGTCAGAGATTGCCCAGTCTCTTGGGGGAATGTAGAACAGGGAGCCCTGATCTCTGTCATCTTTCCAAGACTGAACTACTGTGAGAGAGGAACGTTTTGCTAGGACACAAACCTTACTTTCTTGTATAACTGATAGAGAACAATGTTTTTTCACCGTCCATATTAAACTGGTGTATTTATTAACCCCAAGTTGAAAGTGTCATAAATAAAATCCATCAACTGGGGCAGGGATCATGGAGGTATGCTGCTTACTGGCTTAGTTTACATGGCTTGGTAAGTCCGCTCTTATATATTACCCAGTACATCTAGCCCAGGAGTGGGAATGCCTGCAATAGTCTGAACCCTTCCACATCAATCCCCAATATATATATATATATATATATATATATATATATATATATATATATATATGAAGATTGAGTGGGCAGCAGTAGAAAAAGGCCTATCTATAGGTCAAGCTGGTAGTGGCATTTTCAATTGATACCTTGTCTATCAAGAGGGCTCTACACTGTGTCAAGTTCATGTTAAACTAACCAGCCTAAGTGAGCCTTTTTGAAGACCCGAATTTTGAAGATCAGACTGCTCCTGGGGCTTTCACTCAGTCCCAGTCCTGAACAGTGCAGGACAGAGAAGAAAAACCTTCTGGAAGGTGAATTTAGGAGTTGAATGGAAACACAAAGAAAACAAACCAAAATAAAAATAAAAGAAAAAACAGAAACAATAAAAACAGATAATAAAAACCCTGGAAGTTCAGGGAAAGCATCCTCTCAAACCCCCCAGTGTGCAGTGTGTTCTGTGTCTGCCTGAAGACAGTGAGGGAGCAGGCATGCAGATGCTTGAGGGGAGATTTCCATCCTGAGGAAATGACACTTTAAGGGGCACTGATGGAATGAAGAAGGTCACATTACCTTAATTAAGTGGAACAGACATTTAAATACTAGGAACTTTAGGCTGAGTGATGAATTTGTCTGCTCAAGATGGAGGTAATCATCTTTACACAAAGCACAATTATCCCCATGTGATGATGGTTTTTCTCTTTCTCCTTACAGCCTCCCTTTCTCCTTGCTGTAACCCTCTCACCTCTTCCAAACTCATGATCCAAACAATACCTCGCTATGCTGCTGAAGGGGAAAGCACTCTTCTCCAAGTTCATAATCTTCCAGAAGAACTGCAAGCTTTTACCTGGTACAAATTGACGTCTAGGACCCAGGTCCTTAAAGTTGTAGAATACAGCAGAGCCATGCATTACACCACCTGGTGGAGCGAACACAGCAGAAGAGAGATGGTGTACACCAATGGATCCCTGATGCTCCAGAATGTCACTGAGAAAGATGCAGGATTGTATACACTAGAAATTTTAAATAGAGATTTCAAAATCGAAAAAGTAGATGTGAAACTTCATGTGAGCAGTAAGTAACTTTCTAAGGCCTCCACCTGCTGGGTGTGGTTTATGCTACTTCATACACTGGACTATCAAGACTGGGTTATGCTTTCTTGCTCCCCATTGCATTAGGTCCCCACAGTGGGGTTTGGATACTTACTGTGTGTCACACATGTGCTAGACAAACTTCAGTAGATCAGAATCCTTCACCAGTCTCTCCCTGCACAGAGGAGAATGTGTGCTAGATAACTCAGCACAGGATGTCATCCTCACCACAGGCTCTTGTAGCTATGAATACAGTCCCAAGAGAAACTCTATGGTTTTCAGGCAGGCCCTGGCTGAGGAAGCCATGGCATCCTCACAGAGAGTACTAGAAAGCCCCGACTCCAAAACTCTCTCCCTGTTTTGACTCCAGGTTAACAGTGCGTGGTTTTCACTTCATGTTAGAACTGACAGAACAAGGCTTAACTGACTTTCCAAATCCCATAGAGTGTGGAACAAGCTGTGCACTGCCATGACAGATGCAGTTAGGTAGAACATCTGGGCATCTTTTTCTCCTGAGTTTCAGTAGACAGGTGTCTAGGTCATAGCCTATTGTTCTTCCAGGCTTAGGAGACTTAATGGAAGACCAGTGATCTCATAGTGGAAAGAGGGGAGTTTGCTACTCCAGATGATGTCCAGAGCCCAACCTAGGGAATTCTCTTCTACATGTAAATAGGAACAGATGCTGCTGATGTGAGCAGCTCCTACATCCCAAGATCGGGGCACTGCTCATAACTAAGCTTAACTCTTAGACACAACAGTGATCATTTACAATTTGTCATATTATAGGAACATTGGGACTCAGGGAATACAGTGACTGAATCAGGTTCACACAGACCACGTGTGATAGATCAAAAGCACAAGTTATGTGTATAATCACAGCTCTAACTTATCTATGCTGGAGGATTTATTAAGCATGAATTAAAGAGGAGATGATTGAGCTCTCTAGGGATACTATCATTTGCTCTCCTTTGTTTCTTTTCAGAGCCTGTGACACAGCCCTTCATTCGAGTCACCAACACCACAGTTACAGTAGAGAGCTCTGTAATCCTCACCTGCCTCTCAACTGACACTGGGATCTTCATCCGTTGGATCTTCAATAATCAGAGTCTCCAGCTGACAGAGAGGATGACACTGTCCCCAACAAAGTGTGGACTCAGCATAGATACTGTCAGGAGGGAGGATGCTGGAGAGTATCAGTGTGAGGTCTCCAATCCAGTCAGTTCAAAGACAAGTCTCCCAGTCACCCTATCTGTGATGAATAAATGACCTCTTTACTCATCCTACAGTAGAATGAGGGCATTAATTTATCAATGGGGTACAACAAAGAGAAAAACTTTGTGATGAAAATGATCAGGTACAGCCAGAAGGTTCACTCATGCCTCTACTCTTGGGATACATATGTCTATAAGGACAGGCAAAGATTTAAAGTGAGACTCTGTCTCTAAAGGAAAATAAAGACATCCATAAAGTAAACAAAAATGCAAAGTCATTAAGAGCTTATGTTGTGTATCAAATATATAGCCAAACCTCAGATTCCCTGGGAAATCATTTCAGGAAACCTCAGATTCCCTGGGAAATCATTTCAGGAACCCTCAAACTTTTTGAGTCTGCTGTAAAAATGGGGCAGTGTTTGCAAAGAGATAAATGTTTTTTCTCATCTGCTCAGATACATTTTATGTTTAACTAATTCACCTAACATTGATGCTGCATGGACACAAGCAATCCATTCAGTGAAGATGAGTGACAAAAGAAGAATTTGTCCACGCTTCATTGTGGACATAACTGGTTTCTCTCTGCATAATGTCTGTCTGGGATTTCTGCATCTGTTCTGTTCTCAGGTGCTGGCAAAGAAAGCCTCATTGATGACGACTCGTATGAAAATGATCTTTGAGTACAGCATATTATCATTAGGAACTATTTTATTTTTTCATTTTTTAATTTTAGCAGTCTTATTTGTTTTTATCCCACACATTTTGGGTATCCAGTCTCTTGTTCTAGGTTACACAAGCAGTGATGGATATGGGTTCCTTCTTGTGAAGTGAATCTTAAGTGAAATCAGACTTTGGTTGACTATAATATGTCCCAAGAGTGGTAGAGCTGTATATTGAGGTAGAATGATACCCATCTTTCTGAGTATCAGCCTTGTTGATTTCCATAATGGCTGTACAAGTTTGTGTTACCACCAAAAACAGAAGAGTGTTCCCTTTGCTCCACATCAATGCCAGCATGAGCTGTCACTTGTATTGTTAATCTTTTTTATTTTCTTTTTTAATTAATTTTATATACCAAAGACAGTTCCCCCTCTCTCCCTTCTTGTCATTCCCCCTTCCTTACCCCATTCCTTGTCCACTCTGTAGAGAGGGTAAAAACACCCATGAGAAGTCAAGTATTCTTACATATTGAATTGAGGCATGACTAAGTCCCTCCCCCACTACATCAAGGCTGAGCAAGGAATTCTACCATAGAGAATGGGCTACAAAAAGACAGTTCATGAATTAGGAATAAATCCTGGTCCCATTGCTAGGGGTCCCTAAGCAGATCAAGTCACACAACTGTCATCTACAGTCAGAGAGGCTACTTCAGTCCCATGTAGTCTCCCCAGCAGTCAGTCCAGGGACCATGAGCTCCCACTAGTTCAGGTAAGCCATCTCTGTGGGTTTTCACATTATGATCTTCAGTCTTCTTGCTCCTCCATTTTACTGGACTCCAGGAGATTTGGGTTATCCTTTTATGTCATGGTGATCATGAAAGCAAATGGAGGGAACTTGAAAGCATGAGTTAGGGACAGAAATACATATTGACCTTAAGTAAACTCTCTGCCTGGAAGTTCCTCTCTCTTGGGAGGATTGCATACTACAAATTCAAATACCAGTGTAGGTTCACCTAAGAGAAATAAGAGACTAGTTTGTTCCCATGCTCATTCACTCCCAGTTCAGTTGGAGTTGGTGAGCTACCATTAGCTCAGGTAAACTGTTTCAGTGGATGAACCCCTCATGGTCTTGACTTCATTACTCATACTCTCATTCCTTTCACTCTTCAACTGGATCTTGGGAGCTTGGTCCAGTGCTCTGATGTGGGTCTTTGTCTCTGTTTCCATCTGTTGTTAGATGAAGGTTCTATGGTGATATTTAAGATAATCATCAGTCTGACTACAGGGTAAGGCCAGTTCAGACACCCTCTTTTCTATTGCTTAGGATCTTAGCTTGGGTCATCCTTGTGGTTTCCTGGGCATTTTTTCTAGAGCCAGCTATCTTGCTAACCCCATAATGGTTTCCTCAATCAGGATATCTCTTTCCTTGCTCTCATATCTGTCTTTCCTCCATCTCAACTATCCCATTCCCTCAAGTTCTCCTCAACCATCCTCTTCTACCCTTCCTTCTACACACTGCCCCCATGCTCCCAAATTTTGACAGGCAATCTTCTCTGCTTCCAATCCTGGTCTATAAAAAGCTATCATATCCTTTTGTTGTATGATAAGGCCTCTCTTGGGTATGTTCCCAAGAGTGGTATTGCTGGGTCCATGGGTAGGTTGATCCTGAATTTCCTGAGAAACCTCCACACTGCTTTCCAGAGTGGTTGCACAAGTTTGCATTCCCACCAGCAATGGAAGAGTGTACCCCTTTCTCCACAACCTCTCCAGCAAAGGCTGTCATTGGTGTTTTTGATTTTAGCCATTCTGACAGGTGTAAGATGGTATCTTAAAGTTGTCTTGATTTGCATTTCCCTGATCGATAAGGAAGTTAAGCATGACTTTAGGTGTCTTTTGGCCATTTGAACTTCTTCTGTTGAGAGATCTCTGTTCAGCTCAGTGGCCCATTTTATAATTGGGTTGATTAGTCTTTTACGGTCTAGTTTCTTGAGTTCTTTATATATTTTGGAGATCAGACCTTTGTCAGTTGCGGGGTTGGTGAAGATTTTCTCCCAGTCAGTGGGTTGCCTTTCTATCTTAGCGACAGTGTCCTTTGCTTTACAGAAGCTTCTCAGTCTCAGGAGGTCCCATTCTCATAGCAGCATTTTTGTAATAGCCAGAACCTGGAAACAACCTAGATGTCCTTCAATGGAAGAATGGATGAAGAAAGTATGGAATATATACAAATTAGAGTACTACTCAGCAGTAAAAAACAAGGACTTCTTGAAGTTTGCATACAAATGGATGGAAATAGAAAACACTATTCTGAGTGAGGTAAGCCAGACCCAAAAAGAGTAACATGGGATGTACTCACTCATATTTGGTTTCTAGCCATAAATAAAGGACATTGAGCCTATAATTCGGGGTCATAGAGAAGCTAAATAAGAAGGAGAATCCAAAGAAAAACATATAGGCATCCTCCTGAATATTAACCTTCATCAGGCAATGAAAGGAGACAGAGACCCACATTGGAGCACTGGACTGAAACCTCAAGGTCCAAATCAGGAGCAGAAGGAGAGAGAGCACGAGCAAGGAACTCAGGACCGTGAGGGGTGCACCCACACACTGAGACAATGGGGATGTTCTATTGGGAACTCACCAAGGCCAGCTGGCCTGGGTCTGAAAAAGCCTGGGTTAAAACCAGTCTCGCTGAACATAGCGGACAATGAGGACTACTGAGACCTCAAGAACAATGGCAATGGGTTTTTGATCCTACTGCACGTATTGGCTTTGTGGGAGCCTAGGCAGTTTGGATGCTCACCTTACTAGACCTGGTTAGAGGTGGGTGGTCCTTGGACTTCCCACAGGGCAGGGAACCCTGATTGCTCTTTGGGCTGATTGGGAGAGGGGAGGGAAGGGGAGGTGGCGGTGGGGAAGAGACAGAAATCTTTAATAAATAAATAAAGAAAGAAATAAAATTGCTTTACAATGAAAAAAAGCTATCATATCTCTGGTATAACCTTAGTTGAGCAGGTCAACCCAGGGATAGAGTGCCAATTAATAGAAGAGTACTCATATAGCATGCACAATCCCTGATTCATTTCCAGCACAACACAGTCTCACTGTACACTGTGCAGTGTACATGTGTGCATAGAGTCAATTCTGAGATGTTCCCCATCTCTATCACCCACAGAAGCAAGTAGGGGCCATTAGACCTCCTGAAAATGGAATTACAATTTGCTTATGAGCTATCCTTGGTGTCCTGGGAACAGAATGTCAGTCCGCTAAAAGTATAGTCATTGTTTTTAACCACTGAATCATCTCTCCAACACTCCCAAGTGGACGTTTACATAGGCAAATATTACTGGTAGATGGTAGAGGTATGTTTGGCAGAACTACATTAGTGATTTTGAAATGTAACATTTTCCATATGAGACCATTGTTATTTATGTAAGGTCAGTCCCTGAAAGGGTTACTTCTTTAAGGATTACAATGGTGTATGATGAGAGACCAATGTAAAATTGTCTGAAATAGTGACTCCCTATGCATAGAGAGTCCTAAGTTAACTGCAAGATTCATTGGAAGGATGAAAGCAAAGTCTTTTCATCTGCCTTTCTGTATTAGTGGCAATAACATCCCAGAAAACACATGGTTTCCTGACCAACAGGTGGGCTCCAGAGTCATGGAATTTTGCAAAAATTCCCCTGAGGCAGGTAGTTTAGTTCTCAAGTCATATGAAACTGTCCATTTGTTTTTGACGCATAGAGCAGACATTTCCTCAAGATGCTGATTCCTGAGATTAACATCTCTGAAAAACAGCACGTCTTCCTCCACAGAAACCTGAAAATGTCTCCAGGGTGAAGAGACTGCACACATGGTTGTATGCAGACAGCTTGTTTGTAACCTATGGCTTATGTGTGGCAGATCTACACAGTGAGTTTTCTGTGTCTCAGTTTCCCAATGATAGTATACATGGTTAATGAATGTTGGCATGATGATAATGTAGCCCCACATATAAACATGGTCCTAATACTGTGAAAGGACAGCTGTATAGATGAGCAACATCTGTTACTGCTTGCCTGCAGGAGAAAATTCACAGGACTCTAAGCACATGCAATCATCAAGGGAACCTAAGTCCTCTGTCCCTCTACTTAGAGACCCTGACCATCTTGAGAAGTCTCATAAGCCAATTAACTATTGACTAATGGCCAGGGCACCAGTGCACCTTGGACGCTTATGCTGAGACCCAGAAAGAAATATCCAATTGACTATTGGCTACCCAGGGATTGTGTGGAATCCCGGGGGTTAGATTTAAGTGAGGTTGTGATTACTCTTCACATAGGAGGTGGGGACAGAAATCAGGTCTTCTGGAACAGCAGCAACAAGTGCTATTAAACACTGGATTATCTTTCAGTCCCCCATTTCTCATTCTCTTTTCTGTTCCCTTTTAGATCTAGTCAAACCCTGAATTCACCTTCTAAATAACTTTCTGCCTTCCAGTCCATCTCACCTAGGGCTTTAATAGTAGAGAACAATCTTGCTGTTTTGGGATGTTCCAGTACCTCAAAAAAGCAGAGACATCTGTGAGTGAATGAATGAATCAATGAATGATTATACAAGGGCACTGACTTTGAAAGGATTATCATTTTGGTTGCTAATAAAATGGGATTATATTAGAACATAACTTTTATTTGCAGTTACTTATGCATTTTATATATGTTTGAGAGAGAGTGAGAGAATATGTACATCTTTATTCTTGCGTACATCAGTGCATGGGTACAAAAATTCTACTTTACATATAAGAAAGATAGAATATTTGAGTGAATTGGCTCTCCCCATCCACCAAGTTGAAGTTGGGGATTGAACTCAGCATTTCCACCCTGGTAGCTTGTACCTTTACTCTCTGAGCCATTTTGGTGGCCCACTATGATCTGATTTTCATTTATAGGGAAATAATGTTATAGTTGAGAACACCAGTTTTCAGAAAATAATTGCCAAAGATGATACACTTTGACAATAAAGCAATCTGGTTCCTCTTCCTCTTACTGTTTCCATTTCACCAAGACCTTTCTTCTGCCAAACATTTGTAACTCTCCATCCTCTCCCTTTAGGCTGTGAGAACAAATATTTAGACCCTTCTCAAGCTCCTATCATAGAAGACTCTTGCCATACTCTGAGTTCCCCATTCACTGTCAAGGCATGATCTCCACCACTTTGTGTTAGGACACAAATCTGCAGCTTTAGGTCATGTCCTCGCTGCTTTAATCAGACCACATCTCTTGCAGCTCCTTCTAGGACAGAGAGTGTAGGAACTGTCTGTGCTGTGACCCGTATGCTCTCAGTTTACAATACCTGGCTCCTCCAAGTTCCTTGTCACTTACACTACACTGAGCTGAATAAATGATGTGAAACTTTCATCTGTAACTTTCCTATGTTCTAGGAATTGGGGGAAGTCTGCTTGATGATGATGCCCAGAACTGGAGAGTGCTCACAGAAGAGGTTCCTTGGATTCCCTCCATGATCACTCTCATGGTAGCTATTTCTTGTTCTCACACTCTCCCAAGCTTTTTCTTGTTTTCCCTCTTTTTTAAAACTTTTAGGAGTATTTTTTAGAATTTTCTTGCATGCTTGTTGCATCTACACCATTTCATGCCTCATTCTCACCCTTTATCACTTTCCATGACTTCCATGCTCTCTCTAATTCATGCTACTTTTATAATCATTACTAGAATACATATATTTATATAAAATTTATCAATGTATGAATACAATCTGCTGGGTCTACTTAGTGTTGCTCAAGTGTGTATGTGTTTATGACTGACAATTTGGGATTGGATGATAATATCAGAGGCTCATTCATGGAGAATACTGATTTTCTGTCTTTCAACATTCATTAATTACTCTAACACTTTAATTTTGGGTGGAGCTATTAGAGATTTCCTCATCCATGCTAGGATTTAAGTTAGTGTTGTCATTATTTAGGTCTTGTTGAATCAGGCATACAATTGAGAATGCTTGGGTGTAAAGTCCTTGTCATATATAGAATACACAATCTCACAGTAGACATGCTGGTCCTCTGACTTTTTACAGTCTTTCCACCTCAACTTTTGAGATGATCCCTGATTCTAAACAAGGATATTGTAATACAGATAAATCATTGGGACTGGACATCCTGCAATATCTGTTGTTCTAAACATTTTGACAAATTTTAGAGTTCTTTGTTAGCCTCCATCTGTACAAATAGAGGCTTTGCTGAGCACTATGAGAGGTACAATTAGCTGTAGGTATAATGCTTAAATTTACCTAAAAATTATATTAATTTAGGAAAGTGGCCACACTATGCATTCTTCTAGGGTGTAGGACCTTACTAGCCGAATGAACCTGTCTAGGACTCCAATACTAGAAATGATTTCACTCCTGTCAAACATTTCTTACATCTAATTAGATAGTTGTCTGTTACCTCCAAGAAATAAGTGCCTTCCTAGAAATTTTATGTATATCTGCACATGCTATTTTACAGATTTGCAGATATCAGAACTGAGTAGGACTGTAGTGATATTTTATTTCTGTTTTAATAAAGAAAGCTTGTCTAAAAATAAGAAAAACAAAGCAGCCAAGCCACTAGGGAAGCCTTACCACTACCAAGACAAGGTGGCTGTAGACTACGCAGACTAAATAGACTAAACCTCTCGCTCCTCTCAATTTTATATTCCCTGTAGTTCTGGAACTAAAGATGTATGACTTCCTAGTAACAAGATTAAAGATATAAGCCACTTTCATCTTGATTTGTTTTAGCATTGGTCTAGTGTAGTCTAGGGTATCTTTGAACTCACAGAAATCCATCTGCCTATGTCTCCCAAATTTTGGGACTAAAAGGTTGTGTCACCACTGTCTGACCTCTACTGTCTTAGTTTTGCCCTTTTGATATTCAGGCAAGTTTTATTTATTAGAACATAAAATAAATATCACTATATAGGACTACTAATTATTTCCCTCTGTTTCCTTTAATCTGTGCTCCTTTAATCTATAATTTGTCTCTACTCTGTCTCTTTAAAGACATTGTTTTAAGTTTTAAAACCATTTACTTCCTTTTATAACTCTCTATATTCTTTTCCCTTTCTTGCCAAAGACTATGTACATTTTTAAAAACACACTGTGACCCATTTAGAGGTCTTTTTCATCTGAATTTGTCTTTATTGTGTAACTGTAATCCTATTTTGAACACAACCACTTCTCAAAATGTTAATTATAATTCAGCTATGGTAAGTGTGTATATTAAATGTAAAACTTATTCTACAACAGTTTTATAAAAAATGAGGCTTATGGCTAAATCTTATCAGTTTTGCTAGTCAAGATATTAAGCTCTTAATTTAAGCCAGTAGCCTGTCTGATATAAAAGGACAGGATAGAATCTGGAAAATGGTTTAACAAAATTTTGACTATGATCAAGGTTTCTTATACTAAACAGTAGACTCATTGATAATTTTAAGATGGATTCCTGGATATTTGCCTTTGCTAAATTCAAAGGCCAAAAACAATGGTCTTTTCCCAGATCATTGCTACAATTTATGCACCTGTATTTTGCTAAAGTTATAGCAAAAAATCCCTTAAAGGATTTTATGCTAAATTTTACAATTGGCTCTTCCAATGGAGGAACTGCATATATGGCTAATTATAATAAAAATTATGGAGCATAACAAGGCTCCTTCAAAGCAACTCATAAAAGTTACCAGCAGATCCTGATGCAAACGGATCTGGCTTGTTGACACCAAGCTGACCTTTGCTAAGACAAGGTGAAAAAGCCCTCGCAATGCATCATGAAAAAAACCCGACCTATATATATTTGGGGTCGAGGATGTGTTTGTGCTTTTTTCACAGAAAGAAAATAAAATCTGAACGTGATGTCGAGGCTGCGGACACAGAGGAGTTCCAGACTTCCAGAGGTGATTGAGGAGAGATCCTTGGTCCGGTCTTCCCTACCCCCAAGGAAAGGAGTGCCTGCTGACAAAACCAGCTACACCACTCTGCATGGTGTCATCCAGCACCCAGAGTCCAGGGAGACCCGGCTGACATAAGGGCCAGGATGTGCTTCATGTACCTGAATCCAGCTCGCCTCACCCTGGCTACCCCACCTGTCCTGGAGCACAAATGCTAAACTGCTTCTGCAGCTTGAACTCTGGTCTGCTTTGGAGCTGAGTTGCAGACTAAACATCAGACTGCTTTAAACTTTGGGACACAGAATTCATTTTAATTAAAATATTAACCTCTCTTCACTTAAGAAGGGGGAAAATTGGGGGTTCCTGTTACTGTTGCCCAGAGGCTGGAACTGGTGGTATTTGATAACAACAATGTATGTCATTGTACTCCCACTGAATTTGAGCTAATGATATTTGTAACTGCTTATAGATAATGGGTAAAGTTTGACACATGTTGTAAAGTGTTTGGTTTTAATGCATATGTTAAAAATTTTGGATTTTGATCCCTTTTACACTGCCCTAATTTTTTGGCAGGCAGCACACGTAACTTTATGTGGAGTAGGCACTCAGGAAGGTGGTTATACCATAGGATAGACTAAAAGGTGAATACTGGGTTGGGAAAAAGCCCTTTCTTCTTGTCTGGAGATGGAGTTATTGGTGCCAAAATTATATCATTATATCTTTTGTTTGAGGAGCTCCTCACAGTCTTTTCATTAATGACAGACGCAGGGGCCCAATGACGGGAGTTAGTGTGGATCCTCGCCTGAAGAGCACACCATACAGAGGTTGTAGAAACCGGCTCAACATGGCATGGTTCAGGTATGAGGGCGCTCTCCACATGGCCTAAGACAGGGTGCCCTGTGATCTGCTTACTTTAATCCTGCTAGATGCCTTTTATTTGAGGAGCTCCAAGGACGGGCGACTTATGGCAGGATAATCCCCCAACCTAAGGCAGGGCCCTGGGAACCCTAGGACGGGTAAGGGGAAAAAAAAAGGCCTGGTCCCCACTCGACCTAGGAGTCATCGGGCACCCCTCTGTTCCCAGGAGAGAGGGATTGCTTCACCACTCGAGAGGAGGGTCTCTCCTTGTCTCAGTCCCTTCTCCTTTGCTCTGACACCATGGTTGACTCTGACTGGTGCTCTCCATGTGATAGCTGCCTGCCTTTGTATGGGAGGGGGGAGTGGATCTGTTGGGAGCTGTTTCCCCCTAGAGATCATTGCAGGAACCATCGCCCTGGGGAGACTGTGGGGAACCCCACACCCATGGTTGTACTGGAATTGGTTCTGTTGCCCCACACCCAGTTGAAGCTGTTAATGGAGAAAAATAAAATAAATAAATAAAAAAAATGTTAAACCATGTGACTAGGACTAAGGCTGCTTTGCCTTTTAGATCCGCCAAGTCCAACATGGCATAGGTCTGTTCACCACCTCTGTGAGCCATGCACACTGCCTTTTTGTCTTATTCACTGTGTCCTTTGCTTTACAGAAGCCTCTCAGTTTCAGGAGGTCCAATTTATTTATTGTTGCTCTCAGTGTCTGTGCTATTGGAGTTATATTAAAAAGTGGTATCCTGTGCCCATGCATTGAAACCTACTTCCCACCTTCTCTTCTATGTGGTTCAGTGTGGTCAGATTTATATTGAGGTCTTTATTCCATTTGGACTTGAGTTTTATGCATGGGGATAGATATGGATTTATTTTCATTCTTCTACAGGTTGACATCCTGTTATACCAGCACCATTTGTTGAAGATGCTTTCTTTCTTCCCTTGTATAATTTTAACTTCTTTGTCAAAAATCAAATGTTTATAGGTGTGTGGAATAATACCCTGGTCTTTGATTTGATCCCATTGGCTAACCTTTCTGTTTTCATGCCAATACCATGCTGTTTTCACTGCTGTAGCTCTGTAATAGAGCTTGATATCAGGGATGGTGATGCCTCCAGAAGATCCTTTATTGTACAGGATTGTTTTGGCTATCCTGGATTTTTTTGTTTCTCCATATGAAGTTGATTATTGTTCTTTCAAGGTCTGTGAAGAATTGTGTTGGGATTTTTATGGGGATTTCATTAAATCTATAGATTGCTTTTGTTAGGATTGCCATTTTTAATTTTTATTTATTTATTTATCTATCTATTTATTTATTTATTACAGATTTCTGTCTCTTCCCCACCGCCGGCTCCCATTTCCCTCCCCCTCCCCCAATTAAGTCCCCTCCCTCGTCAGCCCAAAGAGCAATCAGGTATGTTGATTTGACCTATCCAACAGCAAGGGAGATATTTCCATTTTCTGGTATCTTCTTCAAATTCTTCCTTCAAAGACATACAGTTCTTGTTGAATAGGTCTTTCACTTCTTTGGTTATTGTTACCCCAAGATACTTTATGTCATTTGTATTTATTGTGAAAGGGGATGTTTCTTTGATTTCTTTCTCAGCTTCTTTATCATTTGTGTATAGGAGGTCTACTGATTTTTTTTGAGTTGATATTGTATCCTGCCACATTATTAAAAGTATTTTTCAGCTGTTGGAGTTCTCTAGTAGAGCTTTTGTGGTCCCATTATATAATATATATGTATATATATACATATATATTACTATATATACTATCAAATCATCTTCAAATAATGAAAGTTTGACTTCTTCTTTCCCAATTTGAATCCCCTTGATCTCCTTTTGTTTTCTTTTTGCTATATCCAGAACTTTAAGAACCATGTTGAAGAGATATGGAGAGAGTGGACAGTTTTGTCTTGTTCCTGATTTTAGTGGAATTGCTTTGAATTTTTCACCACTCAATTTGATGTTGGCTGCCAGATTGCTGTATATTGATTTTATTATGTTTACATATGTTCCTTGTATCCCTGAGCTCTCAAAGACCTTTATTATGAAGGTATGTTAGATTTTGTGGAATGCATTTCAGCATCTAATAAGATATTCATATGTTTTTCTTTCAGTTTATTTACATGATAGATTACATTGATAGATTTTTGTATGTTGAACCATCCCTGCACCTCTGAGATGAAGTTGACTTGGTCATGGTGAATTATTTTTTTCATGTGTTCTTGCATTTGGTTTGCCAGTATTTTTGAGTATTTTTGGGTCTATGTTCATGAGCGAGATTGGTCTGTAATTCTTTTTCTTGGTTGAGTCTTCATGTAATTATGGTATTAGGGCAATTGCAGCCTCATTAAAAGAGTTTGGCAATATTCCTTCTGTTTCTATGATGAAGAACACATTGAGGAATATAGATATTAGCTCTGCTTGAAAGTTCTGATAGAATTCTGCACTAAAACCATCCAGCCCTGGGCTTTTTTGGTTGGGAGGCTTTTGATGAAAGCTTCTATTTATTTGCAGTTTATAGGTCCATTTAAATTGTTCACCTGGTCTTGATTTAGCTTTGGTATATGGTATCTATCAAAATAATTTTTCATTTCTTTTACATTTCCCAACTTTGTGGTGTACAAGTTTTATAGTATGACCTAATGATTCTCTAGATTTCATCAGTGCTTGTTGTTATGTTCCCCTTTTCATTTCTGATTTTGTTTATCTGATGTTCTGTCTCTGCCTATTGATTAGTTTGGATAAGGGTTTGTATATCTTGTTGATTTTTTGAAAGAACCAGCTATTTGTCTCACTGATTCTTTGTATTGTTTTCTTTATTTCTATTTTATAGATTTCAGTCCTCAATTTGAATATTTCCATTCTTGACTCCTCCTGGGTGTGTCTGCTCATTTGTGTTCTAGGGCTTTCAAGTGCACTGTTAAATCACTGGTAGTGGCTTTCTCTGCTTTCTTTATGTGGGTATTTAGTGCTATGAGCTTTCCTCTTAGCACTGCTGAACTCATGTCCTCTTAGCATGAATTGAACTCATGTACTCTGAAAGAGTAGCCAGTGCTCTTAACCACTAAGTCTTCTTTCTAGCTCCTAGCCTCACTTTTAATGGTGCTTTCCCCATGCTGCTCAACTCACTGTTGAATCACCACTGTACAATGCAGCTGAAGGGAAAAATGTACTATTTGTTCTTAATGTGAAAAGAATGCTCAGGCCTTTTACTGATACTAAGGGATAACTGTGTTTGACAGCTGTGAACTCTCAGTTTGTAATAGTCAACAGTCAATGTGTACTGAGTCTTGCACACAGTGGCAGAGAGACAACGTACACCAAGGGGTCGCTGTTATTTTAGAATATCATTCAGCTGGACACAGGATTTTTTACCCTATGAGTCTGAAAAGGTGAAGCTGAAAGTGAAAAAAACACGTGTGTATCAGAATGTAAGCAGTCCATGATTCTTCGTGACCTATGGGTACCAGGTGGGATGTTTCTACTTTGCAAAACTAGGAGTGTTATGTGTGGACTGTGATTACATCCTGGCAGTATTGCATGCCCAAAATGGGTGTAAACATTTAGTACAAGACACAACCAATGTGGACAAATTACAGTATCAGCCTCTTCTATTTGAATTCACCCTGCTGAGAGGAGGATGTGTGATAGGGTAACTCAATCAAAGAGCCAAGATAAGCCAATATTATGTGAACCTCATCATAAATATAGCCCTGAGAATGTTATTTGGGATTCAGGTAGTTTCTGGTAGATTTAAATACAAAATCTTATTATTGGAGGAACCAACAAGAATTCTTGTCCCTAGATCATTGACAAAGATGCTTCACTTCAGATGACTCTGTGGTAATGATGGCAGGGTTGGAATATAACCTGTTAGTGCTAGCAGGACAGAATACTTTATTAGGTGTCTGAAGCTCCTAGCTCATAGAACTGGTGGGTATAATGCCATGAGATCCCCAGTTAGGCTAGGTCACCTGGGAAACTCCTTCTGAGTTTCAGCATGGAGAACATGGCTTCACAGGTACCCAAGCCTTCAGATAACTTTTCTGATGGTCTTATGAGAGACTTCACAGGACATTCTAGATCCTCAAGAGAATGAAGAGAGAACAAAGGTTTTCCCCACACTTCAATGTCAGTCAAATAGTAACAGACACCAGTGATCTAGACAGCTATTCTGTCCTAGTTCCAGGTTCCTGTTCATGTTAAAACTACATTCTAGATGTTGCAACACTCATTAACCATGTTCCTATATCTAGTAAACAGATACAGAAAATACAATGACCATATTAGGCTCATACAGGCAGATATGACGAACAAGCTGTCTGTCTGATGCCACATATAGTGTCTCTATCTTGAAGGCCTTCTTGGAATTCCACAGAGCAGGGAGGAGCTTGTTTTTAGAGATGTTTACCTTGCTCATTGGGAGTTTGAGGGAACATCTGGTCCAGAAGGTGAAAAAAAACCAGACAATTAGCTTTGACTCTAGAACTAAAACACCTGCCTCTGGAGAATGTCTACAGAATTCCAGGACTCCATAGGCCATGTACTAGACAGAAAATCATGTGTTTTCTGGTGTGACACTGTCACTTCTCCTGGAAGATAAAGGACAGGGCTTTGCTTTGTCCCTACCAATAGATCCTGACCCTCACAGAGGTCGTCACTGATTTCAAACAATTTTAGAACCTGCCTATCATCAAACTTCATTATTTTTTTTTTTTTTCGAGACAGGGTTTCTCTGTGGCTTTGGAGCCTGTCCTGGAACTAGCTCTGTAGACCAGGCTGGTCTCGAACTCACAGAGATCCGCCTGCCTCTGCCTCCCAAGTGCTGGGATTAAAGGCATGCACCACCATCACCCGGCCTCATTATTTACTTTAGATAAATAACCCTTGCTTGGATTGGCCTTATATCCTCAGTATTAGTTACAATGGTCTCATATGAAAAAAGTTAGTATCTCATATCCTTAGCCCAGATCTGCCCAGAAAATCTGTTTCTTTCAGTCAGAATCCTAGCAAGTTCTTCTTGTCTACCTTCTACCAGTCAGATCTGCCTCTGAAAACATCTACAAGAAAGGAATGGAGTGATAGCTAAACTCAAGTTTAGTTGCCAGTACACACATGGCAGCTCATAACCATCTGTGAACAGTTCTAGGTGATTCAATGTCCTCTTGACTCTTTTGGCACCAGCCATAATTGTGTTTCAGAAATATACATACAGTCAAAATAACCATACACATTCAAATAATTAAAAGAAAGAAAACATCCACCTTTGTTTGAGGAATTATCTCTGCATGGTTATTACCTGTGTGAGCCTGGGACAAAGAGGCCTTAAAAAAGAAATGATACTGTGTATTAGTTATGGTTTTTATTGCTATGAAGAGACACCATGACCATGGTGATACTTATAAGAAAACATTGAATTGAGGGAGCTCAATTACAGTTTCAGTAGTATAGTCCATTATCAGCGTGGTGGAGAGCATGGTGTGTACAGGCCGACACATGACACTGGAGCTGAGAGTGCTGTATTTTTCAAGAAATAGGACTCACTGGGTGGTATCCTAAGCATAAAAATCTCAAAGTCTGCACCCACAGTGACACACTTTTACCAACAAAACCATTCCTCCTCTGACAAGGCCATACCTTCTAAGAGGGCCACTCTCTATGAAATTATGGGGGCAAATTATATTCAAACTACCACTTTTCACTCTTGGGTACCCATAAGCTTGTTATAATATCACAATCCAAAATGTATTTAGTCCAACTTCAAAAGCCCCCATAGTCTATAACAGTCTTAACAATGTTAAAACTCCAAATTTCAATATCTCTTCTGAGATTCATGCAATCTCTTCACTGTTAACCTGTAAAAATAAAAAAAATCACATCACATACTTCCAACATATAATAGCAGAAGATATATATTAGCATTTCAAATTGCAGGGAAGAGTGCATAGTGAGGAAATTAATGACCAATGCAAGATGGAAAATCAGCTGAGCAAACTCCAAACTGTGCATCTCCATGTCTGATTTTGAAACATGCTTCAGATCTCCAATTCCATGTATCTTTGTTAACTACAGCACACTTATTTTTCTTGGGTTGGTTTTTTACCCCTGTTTTCAGCTCTCCTCAGCATGTATTCCATGACTCTGGCATCTCTAACATCTTAGGGTCTCCAAGGCAGTACAGGCTTCAACCTCACAACTTCATGTAATGACATCACTAGGTCTTCATTTATGGAGATTCCTGACACTTGCCTGTCCTCAGAAGCTTTCCTTAGGCATGAGAGCAAATTCCATAACCTGTTTCCTCAGTCCTTAACTATAAAGCCAGAAATAGTTGGTAAAAGCTAATTTCTGCTATTTTCCAGAGCTGAAACACATACTGTTTATTCAGTTACATATTCACCAGCTTTCTGTTATTCACTGCCTAAGCTTGACTGTTCTGAAACTTGTTCTATAGAATAGGCTGGCCTCAGACTCAGAGATCTGCCAGTCTCTTCCTTCTGAGTGCTTTTCCCAAATTAAAGGTGTGCTCCACCACACCTGACTAAACTTTTCTTTAGATTTTTTCAACAAGTTGTTAATTTAGCTGGGTGGGATCTTGCCATGGTTGACCACCCCTTTATTCCACTTCTTGAACACAGGACTTAATGCTTGCCCATTCTTGGGTATTCATTTTCTTCTTAAATTTTGTTTTCCAATTTACACTGCTCCTATTCATTATAAGTGTTCATTAGAGTTACCATTAATAACCACACAACAGAATCTATACCGAGCTGTTTTGAGATTTCTTCTGCCAATAGAATTAATCCAAAACTTTTTTCTTTAACCTCGGTCAGACTTTTTGGACAAGTGTAAAAAACAGCCACTTTCTTCACAAAAATATCACAAGAACAATCTCCAGGCAACACATTAAAATTCTGCTCTCCTGAAACCTCTTGAGTGAGCCCCAACAGTTCAAATAAAGCTTAGCACCTCTGTCTTCCATGTTCCTACTAATATGACCCTTTAGACAGTGCTTAAAGCATTCCTCTGCTTTCTTAACCCAAAGTACCAAAGTCCAAATTCCTCAAAACAAAGACATGATTAGGCCTATCACAATATCCAAGTTCCTACTACTAACTTCTGTCTTAGGGTCTTTTATTGCCATGAAGAGATACCATGACAACTCTTATAAGAAATTATTTAGTTGAGGGGGCTCACTTTGGTTTCAGACATCCAGTCCATTATCCTCATGGCAAGGAGCATGGTCCATGCAGGCAGATGTGGTTCTGGATCTGAGAATGCAACTTCTTGCAGGCAACAGGAAGTTGACTGACTTACTCAGAAAGTGACCTGAGCATGAGAAATATCAACACTTGCCTCCACAGTGACACACTTTCTCCAACAAAACCATACCTACTCTGACAAGACCATACCTCTTAATCGTGCCATTTCCTATGAGATTATGGGGGATAATTACATTCAAGCTATTGCATCCTGCTTCAAGCTTGTCTGTTTCTCATGTCTCAAGTGCTTGTTCTTTACTACTGTGCTGTGATTACCTGTTATGGCTATTCAAGTAATTAATCAGACTCAAGTTGGATGGATCATAGCAAGTCTGAGGCTGTGCCAATTTTATTGAGAGTGATCAGACTTACTATAACCTTATCAGAAACAGAATATAGTGGTGATTTCTACAATCAATATAGTTGTAGTTGACAGGAAATAATGAAGTTTTCAAGCTATAAAGCATACACAAGATTGGCGTCTAAGATCAATTGTTGGGCCAAACTATATGCTTCATTGACTTCTAAGAGAACTTTAAAAAATGCAAAGTGGACTGAATTCTTAATTACCTGATAGAAGATACACAGTCCCCAGGAGACATGAACTCTAACCTGAAAAAAAATCTATGACACATGCTTTTCAAGGCATTTAGGCTGAGCCAACTCCATTGTTCCCTGAACCATAACCTTCAATCTTCTAGATAACTCTGAAATTCATTCTTTACATTTGGAGTCCTGTAACTCCTGTCAATCAACATGAAACACTTGGGAAGATTGATACATGTTACAATCCAGCCTGGGTAGTTAGCTGAATATCAGGCGCACTTTTGGTGTCATGTGTGAGCTTTCTGTAGAAACATCAAATCCTGAGGAAGGATGGTAGGTATTTCTCATGAAAACTCAATGGCATATGTTATTCTGTCATATCTAGAGCACATCCTTTAACGGCAAAGACTTGGTTAACACTGGTCCAGGCTTAGCAGTGGAGGTGAATGCAGTTGGAGAGACACAGCACTGCATAGTGTTAGGTAGGCAGTGGTCGGTGAGGACCAAGGGAAGACAATGATGATCTGAGTCCACGTTCTATGAGTCCAGGTTCTAGGACTGTACCAACAATCTATGAAGCTCTGGTCACAAAAGACAAAGAATTTCTCACACACAGCACAGCAGGTCCACCATGTCTGAGCACTCTCATTCTCCTGCATCTGCTTATGAGTCAACTACCTGGTTCTCTAAGAACATGGATTGGAGGTAGAGTTTAGAGAGACCTACATTGGTTGAAAGAGGATTTTGCGATGATCAGAGGTCCCACAGTAACATCTTCTGTGTGTTGTCTGCTCAGCACTGGCACTGCTTCCCAAGGCCAATATCCCAAGTAACAAATCTAAGGGTAATGATGTTAGCCTGGAAGCATGCTCCTGAGATTTGGAATACAATTGTAGAGGGAAAATGGTTAAAACCTATCAGAAGGTGAAAAATTGAAGATGTCTGAGGGCAACAGGATTCTGAGTGTCACAAATGACATAGATCCCTATGAGTGTGTAATCTTGAAATGAGTGACTTTGACCTGGAGTGTTCCATTCAACCTGAATGTTACCTGTAAGTCAATTCTATAGCATCCTGGATATAAATGCCTACAGATAGAGGGCTACAACTTGGACACTCAGTCCCTTTTCAGTTGGGACAGAGATCCACCACACAGATGCCTAGGCTGGCTGGGGCACCCTAGCCTGGGCCAAGCACACGTAGTTTGCTTGAGGTATAATACGGTAGGGACCTTCTCCTTCCTAGAGAGGCTCATGGTGGTCGTGAAAAGGGACATCTCAGACTCAGGCTCAGTGCACTCCTGAGTGTACAGAAAATCTATTGTATGTGTTATGCTGGTGATAGGTTAAAGCTTGTGCATGTGGCACAAGTACTCTTTTATTAACCTGCCCCTCAGCTTTAGTAGGGACCTGCTTAACTACAATTATAGTAGAACTCAAAAAAATACTAGGCCTACTCTGCATAAGACTTTCCTTAGAGAGTAGGGTACCATCTTGGTGGCTGATCACTCACATCATGGTTTACTCTGTGCAGTTACAGCCTATGCTCCAGAGTTTCTCTGAGGTCATGGGGATAGGTGGGTTGGAGTGGTACTTATAGCTTACAGGGTCCAATCTATGGGTGGGGGTGTTGGAGAAACTTACCTGCAGGAAGCTTACCTTGGTTAGTGAGATCCCACCAACTCTGGCCTGACAGTGAGGGAGCCAGCATTGGACTCTCAATATAAGTGGCAGTTGTATGACTGGGGCAGATTGTGAGGCCAATGGCAATGAGACCAGGATTTATCTCCACTGCTTATACTGGTTCTTTGGAACCCATTTTATTTGGAGGGATACCTTGCTCAGCTCAGATATAGTGGAGAGGGCCTTGGTACTCCCTTGAAACAATGTGCTACACTTTATTGACTTATCATGGGAAGCCTTACCCTCTCTGAGGAGTGGATGGAGGGGTGGAATGGGGGAAAGTAAGAGGAGGGGAGGGAGGGAGATCTGGAATTGGTATGTAAAATGAGAATAAATTAATTTAAAAGACTTTCCCTTTCCTTATGTTGACATAACATGTAGCTTTATACCATTAGTTCCAGATGGTTCAGATGTTCTGAAACAAATGCTGTTGGGATGTTGCCTTGAAATCCATTATAGGAAGAGGGACCCCATGGTTCTTTTCAGGATACACAGGTCATTTCTTACCAAACCTCTGTATACAACTACTCCAAAGTTTCTCCTGAGTCAGAATTTTGACCTGTTATACTAGTGAGAAATGATGATCTTCCTCTCTAGTCATCCCTCAGCTGGTCCCTTTGCAGCTCTCACAGTAATCTCTGTCACTGTCCTGCTAGGAGTAAATTCCACCTTCCTAGAGCACCAAGAACACAGGGCAGATTAAGTGCTCATCTTGGTCTTTGGGACACATGGACACATAGGGATACCTCATTGCATCTAAGAGGTCCAAGGCCAGGACACGGAAGTGTCAGCTTTGGGATGATCTGTTATTCTCTGAGGGCATGGGGATGATTATCAGCCTTGTTGCTCAATGTGTTGCTTGGAGGTAAAATCTAAAGAGATAAAATTTGAGGGATGTGAGACAGCACTGAAAGTAGAAGGGACAGAACAGTGTCTTGGACAGACACTACCCATAAAGACCGGTTGGATTCTCGGAAGTTATCCTGCTTAGAAGAACACTGAGCTTAGAGGGAGGAAGGACAGCTGATCTTGGTGGCTGTGTTGGAGCTGAAGCTCTTCTTCTCAGAGGGAGGACAGCACAGTGAGAAGATAAATGATGATGGCCTCTGTGCTTTCCTTCAAGGGGTACAACCCCTGGCACAGGCTCCTATTCACAGGTAAGCATATCTACTCTCTAAGTGTGAAGGAAGGGAAACTCAGAAGCAAGATAGAGTCTCCAAAATTGGACTGGAGCCCCAGGAAAGACTCGGGGTTTCTGTTTGAAGTCAAAGGTCAGAAGGTACCATAAGGTACAGAGGCTCAGAAGCCAGAAATCCTCATCAGACAGGGGGTGATGAAGGAAAATAAAAAGCCCCAAACATTCACTGTTCAAAGTCAGTAATATTAGCTGTCCTTTTCTGAAGCCTGATATCCCCAATCATGACTGAGTGACTCTTCAAGCAGATACCAAATTGCGGTGGGCCAGTGAGATTGTTCATTGTCCAGATATACAAGCAAGCTAAATTTATTCCTCAACCCACATATGGTAGATGTAGAGAATGGATTCCTGAAGGATAAATCCTCTCCTCCACACAGGAGCTGACACATGCAACTGTAGATGTGCATGCTAGGACACATGCTTCCACACAAGCACCATTGCATGGACTGGCACATGCACACACTAAGACAGGTCCTTTATAAATACACACATATAATACATAAGTAAATGTAAAATGTTTGAGTAAATCATTGTCATTATTGTCAAACTTAGGAACTATGCAGATAAATCCATGGGTGTAGTCCTTCCTTTGTTCTTTCTTTCTTTCTTTCTTTCTTTCTTTCTTTCTTTCTTTCTTTCTTTCTTTCTTTCTTTCTTTCTTTCTTTCTTTCTTTCTTTCTTTCTTTCTTTCTTTCTTTCCTTCCTTCCTTCCTTCCTTCCTTCCTTCCTTCTTCTTTCCTTTTCCCACTGGTGTCAGTGTCCTTTATGGAACTGAACCTTACAAAGAAAACAGGACCTCACAAAAATGTGGTTAAAGTGGACTAGAAATCAGATTGTTTGGGACATGAGGTCTTAGGTTGGCTAGAACCACAAGGGAAAGAGGAAAAGTCAGAAAGTGAAAGACACTGTAGCAGAGATCAGAGAGGCATTGCATCTTGCACCAAATACTCTTTATTTGAGGAGGGATATGGGGACAGTGTGTTGGGAGCCAGGCAGACACCTGAGAAACAAATCCTATATACAGGAAATGATACAGTTAGAGGCTTAGAGGGAATGGAGGTCATACTGCTCACCTCTATCAAGGAGGGTCGACAAACACCTACCTATACACCTCAGCTGAGTGATGAACACACATCAGTGTTGATGTTGACTGTTTTTCTCTCTTTCTGCCTAGCCTCCCTTTTAACCTGCTGGCACCTGTCCACCACTGTCAAAATCACAATTGACTCAGTGCCACTCCAAGTGGTTGAAGGAGAAAGCGTCCTTCTACATGTCAACAATCTGCCACAGAATCTTCGAAATTTTGCCTGGTTCAAAGGGGTGACAGATATGAAATTCAGAATTGCATTATATTCACTGACCAGTAATCTATGTGTGATGGGGCCTGAAAATAGTGGTAGAGAAGCTGTGTACAGCAATGGATCCCTGTTTCTCAAAAATGTCTCCCAGAAGGACACGGGATTTTATATACTACGAACAGTAATTGGAGGTGGAAAAATTGTATCTACAACCACATACCTCCACGTGTATGGTAAGTGATTCTCTATGAACTCTGGGCTCCAGGTGGTACTCATTTCAGTGGACAGACAAAGAAACATCAAACTTAGCTTGTACCTATGTTCCCTTTTTGTTGTGTCCTCATGTTGGGTTTTGAGCATTTGCAGCAGGGCACACATGATAGAGAACAATTGGAATAGGTCAGAGTCCTTCATCAAATGTCACTTTGTAGGCAGTTGGATGCATGGTGAGCAACTCAGTCTAGGGTATCAGACACTGTCTAGACTCCTGGGGTTCTCATGAGGAATGTGTCCTTGAGAAAGTCCTCAAGGGACAGAAAGTGGACCTGGTTGAGAATGAAATGGGATTCTCACAAAAGAGTAAACCCCAGGAAGCCCTGGTGGGCTCAACACCAAATAGTTCAACACCAAGTAGCATGGACAAGAATTTTCCTAGGGTTACATTTTAACTTCTTGATATCAGGGAATAGTTTTTTTTTAAATAGTTGAGGTCACCTCAACTAGTCACCAGTTGTAACCAGCTAGTCCACTGTCTTGAGAGCTACCTTTATGCTAGATCCCCAGACATCTTCTCCAGAGACTCACCAGTGAGAACATAGCTCAAGAGGTGTCTATTCCATGCAATAAATATTTTGATGTGCTTATAAGACTTCCAGGAAGGTCATGGTTGCCAAGAGAAACAGAGAACACAGGTCCTCCTGACAATTGCTTGTCCTCTGGGATGCATCTCAGAGAATTCTCCCCTGGAGGCAAAAGATTAGAAGACCTGAGTTATAGAAATGTCTTCTTCACCCAAACCCCTACACTGAGACATACTGATAAACAAATTCTCACTCGAATTTAATTTGTAAATAAATGTCAGAAATAATGCCAATGAAAAAATTTTACACTATATAGCCAAACCAATGAATTTCTTAAATCCATGAATATACAGGTTCAAGAATATCTTTCATTCATTTATTCTCTACCAGTATATGAAATTTTCTAGGCAGCATTTTCTTTGAAAAGATAAGACAAATCATGGTTTTTAAATTGCTCCATTTTGAATGAGTTTAAAGAAGAAAAAGCCAGAATGTAAAGTCAAGTGTTGACTGGAACCACAAAAGGAGCAGAACAACAACAACAAAAGTCAGAGCATGAAGTTGCAGGGTATGTAGGGGAAGAGGTCAAACAGGTATCGCCCCAACATAAATAAAAAAAATTTATTGTACCATAAATACAAACAGTGATCTTCAGGCCATGTTGACAGCTGAAGAGAGAGTGCTATATAGTGGAAATGACTATTTTGGGGACACTGAGAACATGGAGGTCATGTGCTAACCTACATCAAGTAGGAAAGGGAGTCATTCACCCAAAAACTTAGGCTGAGAAATTAACGCAGCTGTTCAGGACAGAGATATTCAACCTATCAAAATGCAAAGGTGCCTATTGGATTGATGGATTTCTCTCTTCTCTTCTAGCCTCCCTTTTCACCTGTGGGCACCCTCCACCCTCTTCCCAGCCCACTATTGAATTAGTGCCACCCCGTGTTGCTGAAGGGGCAAGCGTACTTCTACTTGTTCACAATCTTCCAGAGAATATTAAATATCTTTTCTGGTACAAAGGAGTGTTTGCGGTGAAGAGATTTGAGATTGCCAGACATATAAGAGAACTAGATTCAAGTGTGCAGGGGCCTACACATAGTGGTAGAGAGTTATTGTTCATCAATGGATCCCTGCTGCTCCACAACGTCATTTGGAATGACACTGGATTCTACACCCTACGGATTCTGACTACAGATCTAAAAGCAGAAATAGCACATGTGAAACTCCAGGTGGACAGTAAGTGATTCTCTTTGATTTTTTAGTGCTGGATGAAGTTTAGACACAAAGAACTGCCATGTCTGTTTCCCTTCTTCACTGTGTCTACTTGTTGGGGATTGAGAACTTAGTGCAGGACATCTATGGTAGAGACCAATGGCCATTGATTAGACTCTGCAGTCTGACTCCCTGCAATATCAAGGAAGATATTTTTTTTTGGTTTTTTCAAGACATTGGAAAATAATCCATCATAAGATGTCAGACTCTGTCCAGTATCTTGGGGTCCTATCCATGTATGTGAGGAAAACATGACATCCTCCGAGAGAGGTAAGCAACAGGAAGCCCTGGCCACTGTAATATATTCCAGACTTGACTACATATGACCCAGGGGATTTTTGTGCAGGATTCAATTCTTACTTCTAAGATCCAACAGGGAACAAGGATTTTTGACTTTCCATGCCAATCTCAACTATATATTAGCTCCAAATTGATAGTATCATAAATAAAATTTAGCAACTGGTTCAGAGACCATGGAGAAGTGTTGATTACTGATATGGTCCTTATGCCTTTTTCAGCCTGTTCTCCTTTTTTTCACCCAAGGCTGATAGCCCAGGTGTGGAATGCCAGAAGTGAGCTGGACCCCCTGCCACTAATCTCCAAAAAACATATATTATATACTACAGGCTTGCTCACAGACCAATCTGATAATCTGATAGTGGCATTTTTAATTGAGTCTCCTACTTTCCAAAGACCTCTAGCTTGTGTCAGCTTGACATAAAGCCTAATACCTGAGACTTTTCTATGACTTGAGTATGGTGAGAAGATCAGACTTCTCCTGACTTCACCCAGCCCAAATCCTGTGGGATGCAGGGCACAGTTATAAGAACTTTAGTCAGGGGTTGACTAGAGCCATAAAGCAAACTGAACAAAAGGTAGAAAATGAAATTCTATGGTCTGTAGAGTTCAAGGAAGACATCATCTAAAATTACAGTGATCATGAGTATGCACAGTATCTGACTGAGGACAGTGAGGTGTCAGCCATTTAAACAATAGCAGAGTCAGCTCCTTGCAGAAGAAATAACACATCAGAAGCACTAAGGGAATGGGGGTCATGTTGCTGGCCACCACCTTGAAGGATCGACACACCCACAATGTATTTCAAAACTGAGTAATGGATCCATCTGTTTAAGAAAGAGGTTGCCATCTTTCCATCAACCCAATGTTCTTCAATTGATGACTTCTTTTTCTCTTCCAGCCTCCAATTCTAAATGTAAACCTTCTGCCTCTGCCCAAGTAAAAATCGAAGCAGTGCCTTCGTATGCTGCTGAAGGGGAAAGCGTTCTTCTCCTAGTTCATAATCTTCCAGAAGATCTTCAAATGTTTTGCTGGTACAAATCAGAATATAGAACAGACATCTTTAAAATTGCAGAATACAAGAGAGCCACAAATTCCACCATCTTGGGACTTGCCCACAGCCAAAGAGAAATGGTGTACACCAATGGATCCTTGCTTATCCACAACATCACTGAGGAAGATGCAGGACTGTACATGCTAGAAATTTTAAACAGAGACTACAAATTTGAAGATACACATGTGCAACTCCATGTGAACAGTTAAGTGACCATTTATGGCTTCTAGCTGTTGATTGTGGCTATCCTACTTTATACAGTGAACTGTTAGGACTGAGATATACTTGCTCATTCACTCTCAGCATTGTGTCCCCACACTAGGATTTAGACACTTACTGAAAGACATATATAGATTAGACAAACTACAGTAGATCAGAACCCCGTACCAGTCTCCCCTTGCAGAGAGAAGAATGTGTGTTGGATAACTCAGCATGAAGGATGTCAGACTCAGCCCAGACACTTGGGACTCTCACCATGCAAATGGCCCAAGAAAGACTCTGTGGGAGTCAGGCTGGCGCTGTCTCTGGAAGCCATTGTGTCTTCACAGAGGTAACCAGCAAGTCCTAACTCCAAAGCAGTGTCCCTGGTTCTTAATTTAATTTCCTGTTATTGTTGGTAGGGAACAAGTGTTTCCTAACTGTCCAAGTCCCACAGATTGTGGGACCAACTGTGCACTGACATGGGAGCTGCAGTTAGGCTGGTCACCTTGGCATCTCTTCTTCTGAGTCCAAACATACCCGTTACCAGAACATTAGCATCTTATTCTGATGGGTTTATGAGACTTCCCAGGAAGGTCAATTTCCCAAATGGTAGAAACAGATGAAACAGTTACTCCATACTCCTTATTCTCAGAGGTTCCACCAAGGGAATTCTCTTCTGCAAGTAAATATTAACAGATTCTGTTGATTTGAGGGGCTCCCCCACTACAAGGTCAGGTTGCTGTCCTTAGCCAAGCTCAAATCATAGGCAAAGCAGTAATCATTTCCAACACATTGTGTTATAGGGAAACTGAGACACAGAAAACTCAGTAATTGAATCAGAGTCTTCATGGCCATGGCTGGCAGATACAAAGCACAAGACAAATCTATGGCCTAAGTACAACTTCTCTCCTCATGAGGCTTTATTAAGTGTGACGTATAGAGGGGTAGTCAAGTTCTCCGAAGGACTATTATCATAAGGTTTCCTTCTCTGTTTCTTTGTAGAGCCTGTGACACAGCCCATCATTCGAGTCATCAACACCACAGTCACAGTAGAGACCTCTGTGGTCTTCACTTGCTTCTCAGCCGACCCTGGAATCTCCATTCACTGGATCTTCAATAACCAGAGTCTGCAACTCACAGAGAGGATGAAGCTTTCCCCAACAAAGTGCCAACTCAGCATAGATCCTGTCAGGAGGGACGATGCTGGAAAATATCAGTGTGAAGTCTCCAATCAAGTCAGTTCAAAAATCAGTCTCCCAGTCACGCTGGATGTGATGGATAAGTGACCTCTCCTCTCATCCTACAGTACAATGTCAGTGTCTCTTCACTAATGGGGGTACAAAACAGAGGAAAGTTAAGAAGTAAAAATTGTCAGCTATCACTTGGATACAGCCATTATGGTGACTTACATGTATAATCCCGGCATAAATGTGCACATGGAAAAGCTAGGGTTTAAAGTGAGACTCGGCTTCTAAAGGAAAATAAAAACATCAATGCAGTAAATACTATAATTTATTTTAAAATGACAGTAAGGAACACATCATACAACATGATCATGTGGGATGTTTTGGAAAAGGGGCAGAAAAGGGGACAGAGAAGGAGGCAGACAAGGGGGCAAAAAAGGGACAAAATGTAGGCAGAAACTGGTCCCTAGAGACAAGAGTGCCAGAAGAGAAAGAGACGGGAGGTGGGAAAGGTCTGCCTTTTGTAATGGAACATAATGAATGTGGACAGTGGGCGTTCTAAGCGGCTTCAGTTTAGCACGTGTCCTGTCAGGACCCTTAGGGCAGGCCAGTGCAGATGCCTGGATACTAACATTTCTCCATTTTGTTTAATATAAAAAGTAAGGAGTTATAAAGGGGTAGCAGATGAGGCAGGGATGAAGACACTGTGTTCTCAAGACTGCTTCATGACAACCTGGAGGGGTTTGGGAGACCTGAGAAAGTTGGGGTGCTGGCCGTGTCCTGGGTTGTCTGGCTGTTTCACTTTACTGCCCAGTCCAGGTTCTATGGAACTTTCAGGTGCCATTTGACCTGGCAAAATGCTCTCAGAGGTGTATCCAAATAGACTCCCTAGAGCTCAGAAGAAATTTGAGTTTACAAAAAGAGATAAGTTATAGACACATTAGAAAGCAACCAAAGAGAATATAGTGGCAGAGTATAGTGTTTAGTACTAGGACAGAGTTGGACTAATTATCAGAATTCTGTCAATTAATGTCAAAATTGTGAATAGCAACATAGTGAGAGAGAGAAATCTGGAACATGTTTCATTTATACATCTCAAATCACTTTATCCCTATCAGCCCTTAAGCTTTCCTATCTTCATATAAACAAACCTCAAAGCACCTGTTCCTTTCCCATCAACACACAGCAGCACCTTAACACCCTCTTTCTATCCAATTTACCAGATTCAGGTGGTTGATTACTGATGGCAGTCAATAGTAAAAAATGTAACTGTACAAATTTGTACCAAATTGTTAAGAGTGTCTCCTGATAAATCAAGAAAGAGTTAAATGGGAAGGATCACCAGGACCAAATGGAAACAGAAAAAAAAGGCCTGTGAGCAGGGACTGAAGAAGCACAGAGGCCAGCATTGCCCTTGACAAGTCATGGGGGCCTCTGCTCAAACGCCCAACACTGGGAAAAGGACACTCTTGGGGGACCAGAAATCCATTATAGAAGATATATCTCATTTATCAAATACTTTATGTATCAAACATATGTCACCCCTTATTTAAATTCTCTAGAAATTTGGTGTTGAACATTTGGTAAAGACATAGGTGTACTTAGGTGTAAATCTCTAAGTCAGCTTTTGTTAATCTTGATAGAACTTTAAAACCTTCAATTTTAACATATGCATTAAACCCAAACATTTTACAGCATGTGTCAAACTTTTCCCAACATCTATAAGCAGTTACAAATATCATTAGAACAATTTCAGTAGGAGTACAATGACATACATTGATGTTATCAAATACCACCAGTTCCAGTCTCTGAGCAACAGTGACAGGAACCCCCAATTTTCCCCCTTCTTAAGTGAAGAGAGGTTAATATTTTAATTAAAATGAGTTCTGTGTCCCAAAGTTTAAAGCAGTCTGATGTTTTGTCTGCAACTCAGCTCCAAAGCAGACCAGAGTTCAAGCTGCAGAAGCAGTTTAACATTTGTGCTCCAGGACAGGTTTGATCCCTTTTACACTGTCCTAATTTTTGGCAGGCAGCACACGTAACTTTATGTGGAGTAGGCACTTAGGAAGGAGGACATACCATAGGCCAGACTGAAAGGTGAATACTGGGTTGGGAAAAAGCCCTTTCTTCTTGTCTGGAGATGGAGTTATTGGTGCCAAAATTATATCATTATATCTTTTGTTTGAGGAGCTCCTCACAGTCTTTTCATTAATGACAGACGCAGGGGCCCAATGACGGGAGTTAGTGTGGATCCTCGCCTGAATAGCACACCATACAGAGGTTGTAGAAACCGGCTCAACATGGCATGGTACAGGTATGAGGGAGCTCTCCACATGGCCTAAGACAGGGTGCCCTGTGATCTGCTTACTTTAATCCTGCTAGATGCCTTTTATTTGAGGAGCTCCAAGGACAGGCGACTTATGGCAGGATAATCCCCCAACCTAAGGCAGGGCCCTGGGAACCCTAGGACGGGTAAGGGGGAAAGAAAATAGGCCTGGTCCCCACTCGACCTAGGAGTCATCGGGCACCCCTCTGTTCCCAGGAGAGGTGGATTGCTTCACCACTCGAAAGGAGGGTCTCTCCTTGTCTCAGTCCCTTCTCCTTTGGTCTGAAACCATGGTTGACTCTGACTGGTGCTCTCCACGTGATAGCTGCCTGCCTTTGTATGGGAGGGGGGAGGGGATCTTTTGGGAGCCGTTTTCCCCTAGAGATCATTGCAGGAACCATCGCCCTGGGGAGACTGCGGGGAACCCCACACCCATGGTTGTGCTGGGAATGGTTCTGTTGCCCCACACCCAGTTGAAGCTGTTAATGGAGAAAAATAAAATAAATAAAATAAAATAAAATAAAACCTTCAATTTTATCACCATATAGAGTATTTTCTAAACTAAAGTTGAAACACATATAACTTTACATTTCTATCATCATACAATCCAAAATATTTGAGGCTTGTAGTTTTCTTAGTCTAAAAGAAAATAAAATGAACAGAGAGCTCATTAGGATTAAGAAATGTACTCCTTAACCTTAGTAAAAGATGACTGCCAGCCATGTAGCTGATTACATCATGAAAAGGTCACCAGACAAGATGGAAGAGAGCCATGTGGTTGCTGTTTAAAATATGTATTTCTAAACACTAGATACATGCACATTTAGAGAGGGAGAGATGACAGACATAAGCATGTCTTGGAGGAAAAAAAGGAAGTGGAGAATTATTTCTCTATTCCCCAACTGCCTGGTCTGAAATATATTAAAGCCAGTCTTACATCCAGGGGAATGGTCAGAGACAGATAGCCCTGCTAGAGATTCAAATGTTGGTATTGAATGGAAGGAAAAGTTGTCAGTCAACAAGAAAGCAAATGTGTTGCAGTGGAAGAGAACAGATCAGAAAGCAGGTGGAAGAAAGCAAATCTGTTGCAGGTGAAGCAGATGGGTAGGATCCTAGCATGAAGTGGGCACCTTTGGCAGGCTCTGCCAATGTAAGCAAATATGTCACACATAACAGTTAGTGGAAGAGATTTATTGCGAGGGGAGAGCGAAAGAGTGGAAGAGTGAATGGTTGCATCAGAGTGGGAACTTGAGAGGGGCATGCAGACAAGAAGCAGAGAAGCAAGAGGAGAAGAGGAGGTAAGAGAGAAAATTAGAGACAAAGAAAGGTCTAAAAGAGATGAAGCAAAGAGAATGAACTCTGCCTGGCCGGTACTTTTAAAGGGTGCACATGTTGCATAACTGATGGTTGCTTGGGACCTGGTGACATACAACAGCTTAGGACAACAAAGGTTGTCTGCTGCTGTGAAAATTAGCATCATAATTCTTTTTTTTAATTAATTTATTTATTTATTAAGGATTTCTTTCTCTTCCTCACCGCCGCCTCCCATTTCCTCCCCCTCCCCCAATCAAGTCCCCCTCCCTCTTCAGCCCAAAGAGCCATCAGGGTTCTCTGCCCTATGGGAAGTCCAAGGACCACCCACCTCCATCCAGGTCTAGTAAGGTGAGCATCCAAACTGCCTAGGCTCCCACAAAGCCAATACGTGCAGTAGGATCAAAAACCCATTGCCATTGTTCTTGAGTTCTCAGTAGTCCTCATTGTCTCTATGTTTTTTTTTCCCAAGACCGGTTTTATCCCAAGCTTTTTCAGACCCAGGTCAGCTGGCCTTGGTGAGTTCCCGATAGAACATCCCCATTGTCTCAGTGTGTGGGTGCACCCCTCGCGGTCCTGAGTTCCTTGCTCGTGCTCTCTCTCCTTCTTCTCCTGATTTGGACCTTGAGATTTCAGTCTGGTGTTCCAATGTGGGTCTCTGTCTCTGTCTCCTTTCATCGCCTGATGAAGGTTAATATTCAGGAGGATGCCTATATGTTTTTCTTTGGGTTCTCCTTCTTATTTAGCTTCTCTAAGATCACGTATTATAGGCTCAATGTCCTTTGTTTATGTCTAGAAACCAAATATGAGTGAGTAAATCCCATGTTCCTCTTTTTGGGTCTGGCTTACCTCACTCAGGATAGTGTTCTCTATTTCCATCCATTTGCCTGAAAAGAAGCAGATTTAGATATAGAAGACATTTTTTGTCTATTTGAGAGCTTAATAGGCTTCATAGCTAGAGGAAGATGGGTAGAACAAGAAGAAAGAACAGAGAGAACGCTTGGAGTGAAGATAGGAGAAAGCTTGAGAACAGGATACCTTCTACCATCTACCAGATTGTGGGCAGAATGTTGCAAAAGTCCTGTAAAATATCAGGATATAGGGTGCCAGGAAGTGGTCATTTAGATCGATATCTAAAGGCCGGAACTGACTGAAAAAGTGGACTAATTTAGAAGATACTAAGCATAAAAGTGTGAGGTTTTCTAAGAGGCATCCCGGGGAGCTTGGAGATGTAGATGATGATTTATTTCCAATGAGTGAGGAAAAGATGATAAGAGGGTTTGCAGTTCTTGCCATCCTAGGAATTCAGAGACGATCTGTTGAGGAGGCACAGGCTGCTCAGTGAGTTGTAACACACAGGCATAAGTCAAGGCTCTAAGCCCTAAACATGTGGCTCTGAGCCTGAAGAAATGTGGATTGCCTGGCACCAAGACTTGTCCAAGAAACCATGGTCAGGAGAATGGCCAGAGGTGGAGAAAGGGAAGTCTCACTAACCATGCTGGTGTGAGAGGGAAGGGTCCAGTGATCTGTTAGTTGGAGAAGTGAGGCTATCTATCATATGTGGACTGGATTCCAGGGTCCCAGCATGCCTTAGACTGCCAGCAGGCAGAAGGGAAGCACCAGGAGTGCGTGTCAAGTCTCACAGAACCAAAGTTATAATTTATTTAAAGGCAGCAGAAAGGAATCATGCCATACAATAGGGTTCACATAGGAGGTATATTGGAAGAGAAAAGAGAAGGGACACAAAAGAGGTCAGAGAAGGGAATGGAGGGAGAAACTGGTACCTGGAGACAATAGTGGTGGTAGAGACAGATGTAGACAAGGCCTGCCTTTTATAAGGGAGCATAGTGGTTGTGCACAGGGGCTGCAGCTGAGAACGTAACCTGTCAGGACCTTAAGGGTAGGCCAGTACAGATATCTGAATACTAATGGTAAACATAATTGCAAATAGGCTAAGAGCTTAGGTTGTAGATCAAATATATATTCAAACCTCAGAATCCATGGAAACTAATTGCATGCATCCCAAATTTCTGAATGTAGTGTGTCCCTTGTTAAAATGGTGTAGTATTTGCACAGAGATAAAACTTTCATATGCTCCATTAGAAAATGGTGCTACTAAAAGCCATGCTTAACTCTAATCTTTGATGTCTAGAATTCCTTTCTAAGCTTTCTCACGTTTTATGTGGATATAGTCAACCACATTGGCATGCCAATTTATTGGGTAAGGCTGCTCATTTGTTCCTGGCTGCCCAGACTCAAAATAATCACACAGAAACTATATAATTTGCAATACTATTTGACCAATAGCTTAAACATATTTTTGGCTACTCATATCTTAAATTAACTCATTTCTATTAATCTGTGAAGGACTCCCCACACTAATGTAGGTTATAAACTGAATCTTGGGTCCACGTGGTAATTCTACCAAGTTCACACCCTCCACTGGGCTGGGTTTTTTGCTTGTGGTTGTATATAACAGTGTAGAGCAGAAGACAGAGGAAAAAGGTTGTTTTGTTTAGAACTTTTGACTTGGAACAGGCCCTCTTTTCACTAGTGTTGACCTCTCACCTCCCTGCCAACAAGGTCAAAAAAAATTCATGAGGAGATAAATCACAGGTAGATGCAGAGGGATATGAGGGCTCAGAGATAGCCCTCAGAGGGCTCAGAGGGATATGAGGCCTTTCATGAGGTGTGAGAGAAACTATATTCATCACACAGGAGCTGATATGCAGAGCTCAAAAGTAGACAGACCTAGGATGGTCATACAGCCCACAGTACTATGTTCCTTGGGATGTACAGATCAACCCTTCTCAGCATCGGCCAGTTACCTCCAAAGCTTTGCTGTCTAAAGCTGTCATGCAGATAGGTGGTAATGAGAGTCCCCTTGTTACTTCTCTGGGAATCCCCACAGCCTGTCCTCAGGACTTTATTTGTGAGCAGAAGCCTCAATCAGGAGACCAGAAGCAGGCCTTCTTTCAGTTCAGTGGCCCAGCTGAACCACAACTTGAGCAGTTCTGCTCAAGTGGTTCGTGATGACTGATGTGAGCCAACATTTCCCTAAGAATGACACATGAATTTAGGAATGATCTCAGAACATTAGGAATCCAGGCAGGATGTACAACAGACCCACAGTTAGGCTAGGTTGCATGGGCCTCACTCCTTATGAGTTACAATGAGAGCATAGCTGTGCAGGTGTCTATGTCATTATCCAACTATTCTGATGGGTTTATGAGACTTCACAGGAATGTCAGGGTCCCTAAAGGGAGGAATAGAGAACCTGACTCTTCAATGTTCTCAGTGACTAAGTCTAGACACTTCAGGCAAATAGTTACAGACACTACTGATCTAGACAATCATATTATCCTAGTGTCAGGTCCCTGTTCATATTTAGGGCTACATCATTATAGACCCTGCAACCTTCATTAACCATGTGTCCTATATCCGAGTAACTAAAATACAGAAAAAATACTCCTATCTCTGGTGAATTTCTGCTGAATTCTAGGACTTCTCAGCCCACCTACCAGACAGGAAATGATGCAGTTTCTGATGTTCTACTGTCTCATTTCCTGGAACATTCAGGACATAGATTTTCTTTCTCTCTTCCAATAGATCCTGAGTCTAACACAGGACTCTCTCTGTTCAAACTCCGAGAGGTCATGCGTGGGAGCCCTGAAGCACAAGCTATCTGACTCTAGTCACGTATCCTGTGTCTCTACCCTGCTATGAAGACTTTCTCAGATGTATGTGGAGCAGGGAGGAGCTGTTTATCAGAGATTTTAATCTTTGTTGGCTGCAGCTGATGAGACATTTGGTCCAGGAAATGAAAAAAATGGACAGTTAGATTTTACTGTAGCATTAAGCCAACTGCCTCTGGAAAATTTCTGCAGAATTTCTGAACTTCACAACTCAGTTACTAAACAAGAAATCACATATTTTCTGGTGTGATACCATCACTTCTCCTGGAAGGTAAAGGACAGAGCTTTGCTTTATCCCTCCTAATAGATCCTGCATCTAACACAGGGTTCTTTATGCTCAGAGAGTCATTGATTCCAAACAATTGTAGCATCCATCTCTCATTATACCTCATCCTTAGCAACTGAAGTTTCCACAAGTCCTTCCTCTTTACCTTCTACCAGCCAAATTTGCCCCTGAAAAATCGACAGGAATGGGCGGGAGAGATGACTCAGTGGTTAAGAGCACTGGATGCTCTTGTATAGCACCCAAGTTCAGTTCCTAATACACATGGACACTAACAATCATCTGTAATTCCATTTGCAATGGATTCAATATCTACTTCTGGTTTCTGTGGGCAACAGGAATGCTTGTGGTACACAGATATACAACCAGCTAAAATAACTAAACACATAAAAATTAAAGGAAAAGTAGCCATCTTTATATAAGAAAATATATCTACATAGTCCTTAACTATGTGAGAAATGGAACTATAGGCAGTGATTCTGTTTGAAGTTTACCTGTATCCCTTATCCTTCACTTTCCTAGATTATTTTGAGACTCATCCTCTGAGACTCATCCATTGCCTATTGGGTCCCTGTGCCTCAAGTCACTCACCATCAAACATCTGGAAAGATAGGGCCATGTTATGTCCCAGACAGGGTAGTTAGCTAAACTTAAGTCTTGTTCCTGATCTCAGGTATGAGATTCATGTACACAAATCAAGTTTTGAGGTGGTACATGTTCAGGAAATCTCAATGAGAAGTCTTTTTATATCCTATCTGTAGTATAGCCTTCAAAAGCAAAGCCTTGGTGGATACTGGCACAGATCTGGCACTGGAGATCATTGCAGCTGGAGGTATATAGTATTCTATGGTGCCAGGAATGCAGTGAGGCAGTGGGGACCAAGAGAGACAATGGGACTCTGACTCCACATTCTACATCTGTATCATAAAACTCTGAAGCCCAGTTCAAGCATGATAAAGACTGTTACTGCCACACAGCAGAGGAGAGTAATCATCTCTGAGCACTGAGGTACTGCTGAATCTTCCTGTGAGTCATTTTCTGGTCTATTCCCAAAGACATGGTTTAGGGCTGGAGGTTACAGAGACAAACAGTGAATGAAAGAGGCCCTTTCAAAGGTCAAAGGTCTCAAAGAGGGCATCTTCTCTCCATTGTCTGCACAGCACTGTCAACCAAGGCCAACATCACAAGGACAACCCCAACCCCACAGTAAACCTGAGATTCTGTATAATGCCTATGGAGATCCAATGGTAATAGCCTCTCACATGATGATAGGGTGTATGAGTCTGAAGGAAGGGTGACTCTCACTTTACCCAGTGTCACAATGAATTATTAGGATTTTATGAATGTTGAAATTGGAACCTACTGAGTGTCAACAGAAATGACACAGTTACCCTAAATGCCAGCTGAGAGTAGATTTGATCCCTTCATGACTGCAACTACTAAACGCAGGAAACAGAGCATGGCATCTAAGTTCCTCTTGGGTTCATGACCCAAAGCACCCACATGGACACCTAGGTTGGACATGGCATCCTTTGATATCCCCAAGAAAACTAGCCTTGTGTCAGAAATAGGGTGAGGGTCCATTGTGTTTGGAGTAGAACTGGGTTGCATACAGTAATGGAGAAATAGGGGGTATCTTGCACTTGATTTTAGTGAATACATGAGGGTATAGTTTAGTCTTTTTATGTGTGTATGCTGATAGTGATGGAATCCTGGGCCTTATGTTTGGTAGATAAGCACCATACCACTAAGCTATGCCATGATCTGTGGTTGGAATCTATTTAATTTTGGTTTTAACACAGCCCAGAGGGATACTGTGGCCTTTGATCAGTGACTTCACCTTTCCTCTGTTGAAATCAGAAGTGATTATTTTGTTTTCACCATGTGGCCTTGATGCTCCATCAATAATACCTAAGACTCTTATTTCCATTGAAGAACAACCTCTGCCTCTCTTGTCATAAAGTTGCTCACCCATCTGTATACTCCTGATGAGCTTATAAATGGGGACGTCAAGGGTCCTTATGAAAACACTTTTTCTGAGCATCACTATTAAAATTAAATACATAGCTTCCTTTTCCTGAGAGTCACCCTTCCTTTTCCTCCACACCTCACTACCAACCAGCTCTTGAATAAGCCAAAATTGAGTGTTGAGTGTCATTACACAGGAACCGGGGAGAATGTACATCAAATCTGTCAGGATCACATAACTGTGTTACTCAATAACTCTAACAGCAGCCTCAGTAGGATCACAGAGGAGAAAACTATATTTCTTTCTGAATGGATATATGCTAAGCTTTGGGTTTGAGGCTTTTAGTTTTCTGGAAAGACACAGAAGATGATTTCTAGCCTGTGTGGATCTAATCAAATATCAGTTTTTCCCTGAGCCTTCAGATCTGGCTCTGAGTCATTTCTTTCTGCCTCTCTGATTTCTCCCAGGTCTGGCTTATGATGTGTGGATATCATAAACATCTCAGGAAGTGTCTGGGACATCCTCAGGGACAGTAGGAAACTTGAAGTCAAACAGAAATTATTTTTCACCAAGCCATGTCTTCATGTTATCCCTTTTCCTTTTATGACATTCATGACCTAGACATAACACTCAGAGTTTTGAAATGTGCTCATAAACAGCTAGCCCAAATGACGGATGAAAGTGTACCATAAGTGGGTGACAAAAAGCAGCTTAGAGCTCTGCTACTTGGTCTGTTCCTGTCTCATGTAGAGACTGACTCACCTCTGATGACAATGTAGTTGGAAGGGGAAGTGAAGTTGCCTGTAATGTCTGTACTCAGTCAGAATAGAACATGTAAATAATTTCACTACTCTTCTTGGGGGTGAAAAATGTCACTGATTGACACCAAAGAATCTCGTGGTTGAGGATGAGGAAAATGGGAAAGTGAACCTTAGATGTTGGCGGGGTGTGTGTTCCTGCCTGATTCCCGCAATCTTTAAGTCCCAAAGAAATCACACAGAGGACTATATTAGTTATAAACTGATTAACCCATTAGCTCAGTCTTCTTATTAACTCTTATAACTTATACTAGCACATTATTCTTGTCTATGTTAGCCTCATGGCTCAGTACCTTTTTCAGCAAGGCAGTCACATCTTGCTTCTTCTGTGGATGGATCAGGGCTGCAGAGGAATGGGCTTCCTCCTTCCCAGAATTCTCCTGTTCTCATCAACCCACCTCTATTTCCTGTCTGGTTGTCCCACCTATACTTCCTGACTGGCTACTGAACAACCAGCATTTATTTAAGATATAATTGACAGAATATAGAAAATTGTCCCACACCACTTAGAGTAGAATGCCTTTGAGCTGAGTCCTGTCTTTGTAGGTCCAGTTGTGTGAGGCTGTGGACAAGAGCATATGTAATGATCATTAACAACAGTGATGGACACACTCTTAGAGAATAGGGGGGTCTTTTCTAGTTAGCTTTTACTCTCAAACTGACACAGATGTAGGATTAAAAGAGACTCAGTTGACTCAGTGTCTTTTTCATGTCACTCTGCAATATGGTCAATACTGTCTTGATTCACACACACACACACAGAGTGAGAGAGAGAGAGAGACAGAGACAGAGACAGACAGACAGAGACAGAGAAGAGAAAGACAGAAGTAAAGAGATAACCAAAAACGATCTTACAAGCAGCTTTTCTCCTTAGTTCCTGTCTCCAGTTTCTGTCTTGAGTGTCTACCTTGACTTCCTTCAATGGTGAATTTAATCTAAAAGAGAAAGTACGAGGATTTCCTTTGAAATTTTGTAAATACCTGGCTCAGTCTATGGATACCCATACCCTAGATGCATTCTACTTCTGTGTATGGACTAGGAGTTCCAAGAAAATATCCACTTCTCCTTAGACTCACTAGGGACTGGGTGGAATCAGGAAATTTGAAGAGCCACAGTGAACAACATGATTTTCCCCACAATGCACCTGTGTACAGGCATCAGGTCAGCTTACAGCATTTAAGCCTAGTCACCATTTCTACTTCAGCTTCAACAAATGCTTCAGGTCTAATGATCTGCAAGGCGTGACATCCAGACTCATAAACAATATTCACAAAATTATTTCCATATAACGTAATTTCCATGTGGGCTTAACCTGCAACTAGGCTTTCATTTCCACACCCAAAGCCCCAGAGGTCACTTCTATAAGCCTTCTCTGGCCTGATGACTGCATCTTGGGTCTCTGAACATATTATTCTGCCAGAAGGGCCTGTGTAATCCCATGTCCTGTCATTTCCCATGTGATAAAGACAGATTTCCTAGAGTATAATTCCCCAGGCAGAAGACAGATATTTCAGAGGAATAAGGGAGGATGTAAGCAGAGCTGAAGTACATGTTAACCAAAGCAGGAAGTGGGAGTAGCTATTCAAGACCCTCCATATGATAATGAAGCTCATAGTCCTCTTACCCAGGACACACAGGCGACCTCCTTCCATGTATTCAGAGTATGAAACTGAAACAATAGCTCATGGACCTCTGCCCCTAACTGATAAAATGAGTGGTGATGACTGAGTCCCCTTTCATTGACATCAGTAAGCAAGTCCCTTTCTACTCCTTATAGAGATTTCTGTCACATTTCTGCTAGAAGTAAGTTCTGCCTTTCCAGAGCAGACATAGATAACTAGACACTTACCTGGGTTTCTATGCCAAAAAGACAAATAGAAATGAAGGGAAGGGGGTTCTAACTCTTTGGTGTTGACAGACCCAAGGTCAAAAACACAAAGAGGTCATCCCTAGAGTGTTGTTCTGTTATAGCATAAAACTTATCAACTTTATTCCTCACTGTGCAGCCTGGAGGACTGAGACATAAAGAAAGAAAATGGGAGAAGGGTAGGTGATAGAAGAGAGAGGAAAATGAGCTGTTGTGTCTTCTTCAGAGAGGGAAGTTTCAGTCTATAGTTGTGACCCAGACACAGAAGAAGCAAAATGTGACCATCTCGCTGAATAAGGTACAGAGCCATGTGGCTAACATAGACAAGAATAATGGGTTAATATAAGTTATTTGACTTAATAAGAAGCCTGAGCTAATGGGCAAATCAGTTTTATAATTAATGTTGACCTCTGTGTGTTTCTTTGGGACAGAATGACTTCAGGACCAGATGAGACAGAAACCTCAGTCAACAAATGGTGCCCAATGTGGGGCAACTACATCCACATAAAGCCTAAGAAAGCTTGGAAAGTAATTCTAGACGAAAAAATAGTATTAAGTACAGCTTATTGATAGTAGCATTTTCTCAGTTGGGCTCTGTTTGCTAGAGGCAAATACATTTCATTTTAGAGAGAGTTCTTTACTCAGCTTTAGCTGCAAAATTTTGCAGCAGTTTTAAAAGGCTCTGCCACAAAACACTTAAATTGTGTTTATAAATAGCCTACAGTATGCTTTTTGGAAGATAAACAAAGGATATTAGATTCAGAGTTCTTGGTTTTTAAAAAGGGGGATAGAAGTACTGTTGGACAATGGTCTTTCATCTTGTCACTTGTATTATTTTTAATAAAACACTGATTTGGCTAGTAGCCAGGCAAAAAGTAGAGGCAGGGCAATGAGAATTCTGGGAAGAGGTAAGTTTCAGTCTACAGTTGTGACCCAGACACAGAGGAAGCAAGACGTGTCTGCCTCTCTGAATAAGGTACTGAGCCATGTGGCTAACATAGACAAGAATAATGGGCTAATATAAGTTATAAGAGTTAATAAGAAGCCTGAGCTAATGGGACAATCAGTTTTATAATTAATGTAGACCTCTGTGTGTTCCTTTGGTACTGAATGATTGTAGGACCAGGTGAGACAAAAACCTCAGTCAACACAAACTGCATTGGTCCAGTAAGATAACTTAAATGATGTGGGTACTTGATATCCAGTCCCAATGACCTAAATTCAACCCCCATATTCCACAAACTAGGAGAAGAGAACTAAATAACAAAAGTTGTCCTGTGACCTACACATAGATACTGTGGCATGTCCCCCCCCACACACATACACACACACACTCGTATATCATTAGTATGCACATGTGATCTCCCAGAAGGAGTAAATAAACATAAAAATCAAATTGGGGTATAAAATCTATAATTTGTTTGTAATCTGAGAATTTGGTAAACTAATTCATGGAGATACAGTGACCTGAAGTGTGCCTTCACTTGTTCATTCATTGATTTATCCACTGAGTCCTTTATAGGCACTGGACTTTCTGAAAATATTAAACTGGGCCCTGGCAACAAATTCCTAGTAGTGGATTGAAAGACAAATGAACAAGGGCATCACGAAGGTACCACAAAGGTACTAATGAAAAATGAGTCAGAGTGTGAAGACCCAGGTTCTGTCAAGAAGAGACCATCAGAGGCACATTCCATGATGTTCACTTGTTGTGAACAGGGATATGAGGGTGGTGAAGGGTGAGTCATGTAGAAAGATGTTTATCAGCTGTAGGAGTTCTTTGGTGGAGTTTTTGGGGTCGCTTATGTACACTATCATATCATCTGCAAATAATGAAAGATTAACTTCTTCCTTTCCAATTTGAATCCCTTTGATCCCCTTATGTTGTCTTATTGCTATTGCTAGAACTTCAAGCACTATATTAAAGAGGTATGGAGAGAGTGGACAACCTTGTCATGTTCCTGATTTTAGTTAGATGGCTTTGAGTTTCTCTCTGTTTAATTTGATGTTAGCTGTTGGCTTGCTGTAAATAGCTTTTATTATATTTAGGTATGACCTTTGTATCCCTAATCTCTCCAAGACCTTTATCATAAAGGGATGTTGAATTTTGTCAAATACTTTTTCAGCATCTAATGAAATGATCATATGGATTTTTTCTTTCAGTTTATTTATATGATGGATTACATTGATAGATTTTCATATGTTGAACCAGCCCTGCATCCCTGGGATGAAGCCTACTTGATCATAATGGATAATTTTTCTAATGTGTTCATGGATTTAGTTTGCCTGTATTTTATTGAGGATTTTTGCATCGATGTTCATGAGTGAGATTGGCCTGTAATTCTCTTTCTTGGTTGAGTCTTTGTGTGGTTTCAGTATCAGGGTAACTGTAGCTTCCTAAAAGGAATTTGGCAACGACTCTTCTGTTTCCATATTGTAAAATACATTAAGGAGTATAGGTATTAGGTCTTCTTAGAAGTTCTGGTAGAATTCTGCATTAAAACCATCTGGACCTGGGCTTTTTTTGGTAGGGAGGTTTTTGATAACAACTTCTAATTCTAAAACTCTTAAGAATAAACCCAAAGTCCCTAAGCAACCATTACAGAAATACTTATTATAGCAATTTGAATAAGAAATGTCCCCAGAGGGACATTATGTACTTGAACACTTGGTCCTCCATTGGAGGAGCAGTTTGCAGGGTGTGTCATGGAGCCCTTTGAATGGAAAGCCTTGCTGAGGGAAGTAGGTTACTGGGGACAGAGTTTGAGATAGTCTAACCTACCTCCACTTCCTGTACCCTCTTACTATTTCCTGTTTGCAGATAAAATGTGATCTCTGTTTCCAGCTTCTGCTGACATTTCATGTCTTCAGTGTCACGATGGACTCTATCCCCCAGGAACTGCAAGCCAAAAAAAAAAAAACCTTTCTCAAGTTGCTTTTGGTCATGGTATTTTGTCCCTGCAACAGAGAAGGTGCTAATGCAATTGTATATTCATGTTTGTTTTGCACTATGCATAACCATGAAAAGAAATTTGCTTAGATGTTCATGAATAGGCTCATGGACAAGGTAAATATGGTGGCTAGACACAAAGAAATTCTATGTAACCAGGAAGAAAACTGAAATCATGACATTTTCAGAAAAATAAGTGAAAATTATGTTAAGTGAAATCAGTCAAATTCAAAAAGATAATTCCTGCATTCTTTTTGTTTTATATATAGGCTTATACTTGTGTGTTTGTGTGTGTGACTTTATAGACATGTTAGGTCATAGAACTGGAAAGGGATTATAATAATGGAGGGGAAGATCTCAAAAGAGGTGAGGAACATACAGGGCAAAGTAATGTGTTGTATGACATCAGATGGGAGGGATAACTTGAGACTAACTTGAAAATAAATAGGAACCAGTTGGAGCTGGCATGGTTGAAGGTGAAAAAGAACAAATCAAAACAAAGTATTATGACACAAATATCTTAACATACTATAGTGGATAACTCAGGAATGGCCCTTGTGAGTGGGAAAACAATTTATAGCTATTTAAGAAGAGATACGAACAGAGTCGTTAATATATTAGAGCTGTCTGAGAAGAAATAAATTAGGTTAAAAGCTTAAGGCATTTCAAAGTGCTCTATTTTATTTCCCTATTAACAATACCATAAAATATCATTCAGCGCAGCCTGCTTGACATTTCTAGGGAGAAGCAGCAGAATCTGAAGACAATGGGGGAGGTTAGGTATACTAAGTCTGGGCTGTATATTATAGCTGAAAACCATAAACTGCAGTGGCAGACTCACTGCTTTCCTTCTTCTAAACAATTATAATTCATTGCTATATTCTAAGTCCTCATTCTTTACACATAGCTAGAACTCTCATGCCTCATCAAAGAAGCTTCCTTTTGAAACAGATGGGGAATTCACAACTAGTGAAAGTGTGCAGAACAAGTAATGATGGGCTGCTCAGACCTAACTGATACATTCACAGTGCAATCCTGTGCTTAAGGCACAGAGAGGATCATGGAAGAAGAGGTGGAAACATTGTGCAAGCCAGAGAATCATAATGCCTGAGAGAAAAGATGTTCTCATTAATTCTCAACAATACATGTAACAAGAGGGGCCTGCTAGTTGGGGCTTCCATTCCGCCCAGTACCTCACAGCCGGCAAGCCCCAAAGAAAATCACACAGAGAGTCTGCATTAGATATAAATTGACTGGCCCATTAACTCAAGCTACTTACTAGCTCTTGTAGCTTATATTAACCCATTATTCTGATCTATGTTAGCCATGTGGCTCAGTACCTTTCACAGCTTGGGCAGACCACATGTTGCTTCTTCGGAGTCTGGGCAGGACTGAGGGGAATGGGCTTCTTTCTTCCCAGAATTCTGTTCTCACCACCCCACCTCTACTTCCTGTCTGGTTGACCCCCCTATACTTCCTGCCTAGCCAATCAGCATTTATTCAAAACATGATTGCCAGAATACAGGTAAACAAGACTTCTATGAAAACTTTAGTTGACATGTGATTGGGGAAAGATTCACAAGATCAAATCCTGAGAAAAAGAGCTAGGGGAGGGAGAAGTCAGTTTTCTTCTGGGATCAAGCTTCCTGATAGATTATCCAATCTCATGTGGTCGTCCCTAAAAATATGTACATAGCAACACTAAACAGACTGATTGAACATATTGCACACATGCATATAGATATAGATGTATAGATATAGAACCTAGATTTGAGAGGTAGTACAGGTCACAGGAGGAGTTGAGTGAGGAAAAGGTACCAATTAAGTGAATATTCATGTATGAAATTCCAAAACAATAAAAGCTTATATGAAAACATTCTATTCTTTTTGCTGTGCTGTTCCATTTACAGAATTCACCTGTCACCTTTGACAAAACAGCACTGAATATCTGAGACAGGAAAGGTTTTGTTCATGGCTTACTGCTCATTAGTCAATACTTACATGGGCTTCCTCTTGAGAAGGTCGCCTCCTGAAGCTTATGCTGGAACTGAAAGTCATTCAATATCTCTCTAGTCTTTTATAACAAGTGAATGTGGCTTGACCAAGTGTCCCTGTCACTAATCCTTGATGTTTCCATGTTCTGAATCACCGTCAGTGTCTTTTAATTAATTCATTTTTAAGATGACTCAAAATGAAACAACAATATTTTCTTGGAAGTGATCATAGTTGATCAACTGATATCACATGCCCCTTATGCAATGATACCTGGGGATAGAAGATTTCCACAGAAGACTTAAAACTTGTCCAAGCATGGTCTCTTATTGAGGTTAAGATTATCTTATGATAAATATTCTTATTTATCTTACCCTGGATCAGAGCCCATTTTTTCAAACCCCAACTTGTCTTTAGCAATGCATCTTTAAAAAGAGTCTATGAAGTTGAAATTTTTAAGTGGAGGGTACATCTCAGTTTTAATAACCTCTGTTCATACTTCTCCTTTCTGCATTGCTGGCAGCCATATACAAACTATTATAATTCTGTTACCTCCTACTCAGCTAGATCTCAAGAGAATTCAACTCATAGAATAACAACGGTGGTGCCAAAATAAGTTTAACACATTTTCCAAGTAATAAACTGATGACTATGGATGAGCTGAAATGACAAACACATTTGTTTTCCACAAGGTGGTTTCCACCTCTGTCTATCTGGAAGCTGACTCAGAGGGTCCTTTAGTTGATAGTGGGACTGTGACTAGGAAGAAAGAGGCAGAAAATCATGTGGTTGTGTACATTGGTTAATTTTTCTGGTCACCTTGTTGACTGTCCTTAGTCAAGGAATGTCAAGGAGAATTGTTCTAGAATCTACTCAGAGACTATGCCCTGCCAGTGTCAGGAAGAGAATCTCCTGCCTCTCCTCTACACTGTTCCAGAAGTCTTCTTGCTGCTCAGATAATTTCTTCTGTGTCCTTTCATCCTTTATGAATTGATCTTCACTCTCCTCACTTCAAAAGGAGACTTCAAAAGGGATGGAATAGTAGAGCTCTACTGACTGCTCCAGTAAAACTTGAGTAATGGCAAATGCACACTCCTGCCATTTCAGAGATGCCTACATCCATGCCCTACCCTCCATGGTGAACTGTAGCATCTCAAACTGGCTCTCACAATTTTATACAAAGGTCACAATAAAAAAGGTTGGAACATTGGGCAAAAATTCTTCAGTGGTGAATAATGGATGTGTCTTGGAACCTTGATGATACAATCAAGTATCTTGAATCACTAATTTTTACTCCTTGTAGAATCTGAAGGTAAAAATATGCAGCATGTTAGATGTGGCCATGCATAGAGAGCAACCATCTTTCTAAAGGCAATGAACATGATGTAGATTTTGGAGAAGGAAAGGATGTTTCAGAAATCATTTGACTTCATGCTTGTATCTCTTTTAAATGGATATCTTTCTACAAAACTCCAGAGGATACCAGGGAAACTCAAAGTTTACATTGTTTACATTCTGGCTGATAATTCCAGGTTGGTTGTCAAAATGTCCACTCTGTCTGACTTAGAAATAGTCTGCTTTTAGTCTTACATAGACTTCAAGTTCTGAAATGGATATAATGGTCATATCAAATGTAAGTAATTTTTTGGTTCTTATCAGAGACTCATAAACAACACGTGGGGCAGAAACTATAATCTGCCCAAAGGTATGACAATAAGACTATTACTGAGTGTGAGATGATGTTTAGAGTTTTACCATGAGTTGTTGAGGCCCACCAGAATGATCATGTTGACAATCTGGAGGGATGAAATTGTTTCCTATTTACAGAACAACCTTGGAAGACAGCTTCATCAGGTATCAGTATCTTGTTGAGTATCCAGCATAGAAGACTGATTGCATTTGGGTTTAAGCCAATAGAACATCTTTCCGTTTTAGCCATCTGCCTACTGCACTGGGCATTCTGGATCCCAGTGTAGCACTGAGCCTTTCTCAGGGTGAACTTTAGAGCACAAAAAACATATTCTGGGTTAATATACTTCACTTAACTTTAATAGTCATCCACAATTGAAACTACAGAAGCCAAAACCAACATTAGCACATTTAAAGACTTTATAAGAACTATGGACTTTGCTGGATTAGGTCTTTGTTTAGATCCCTGCAAGCATCATTGCTGGCAGAAAAAAAAAATGATCCATGTGAGTTGATAAATGAAATTTGAATCAGAACCACTTTAGCAGGCACTGGATCAAAAACTTCCAACTTTTAACTTCAGGATTTGTTTGTTTGTTTTGTGCATTTAAGCACAGTAAAACTTTAGGGGGAAAGTACCCATGTAAAATTATCATAACAAAGCTTCATGGATGGTTTCATAAAAATTCATTGCAAAGTAGCAAAACACCTGTGAAAATTACAGCAAGAATCAGTTCTATTAACTGATAAACAGAGCCCAGGGTAAAGCCTAAGGAGAAAGGATTTGTAATAATCAGAGGATGTGTTCTATTGATAGAGGATACAAAGTACATGAGAAGTCTTTCATAAGAATGGTTTCTATTCAAGAGAGGCCAAGCTCAGGATTGAGGCCTAAATAATACTCAGGATTTGTGGAGATCCAGGTAAAGGGTGACTTGGGTGATAACAAAAGATCACCAGATTATTAGTAAGCATCCACTCCAGCATTCTGGGTGAACAGGCCTCAGTCATTTTCTTTCCATGAAGAAAAAAGACCTTAGTGTTTAACAATTCTGGTTTTCTAATGCTTTACATAAGCTGTGTCTACTACAGGCTTTGTTTTCACTTTGGCAGGTGTTGTTGTTTATGTGTTGAGTTTTACGGTCTAAATGGGACATCCATCATAGAGTCAGTTATGCTAAGGCCTGGGAACCTGTTATGCTGCCCCCTAGTTTTAGCAAATGAGCCAAATCATGAACTCATCCTGCTTTAAAGCAGTGCACTTGGTCCTAAGAACCCATTAATTTTACTGAATTGATGCACAACTGGCCATATAGTTTAAAATGCAAGGTCCTGCCATTAATACAATTAGAATGATAATTAAGACCCAATCAGTGTTGATATCAGAGTAGTTTGCCAGGGAGACCAAGAAAACAAAGACTGGTACCAATTATAAGACTTTTTTTTTTGATTGATCAATTGTTTAGTTTATTTCCAACTGTAGCAAGATTTTTTGCTGAATACTTCTGATTAATTACCATAGAAACAACAGGTTTCCTTTAAAGATATATACAACCCCCTTAACTCTTGAGAAGTCTAAGTTTCTGATTTTGTAGGCTCATTTCTGCAAGGTACTTTATCTATTGTTTAGTTCGGAAATTGAAAATTTTAATATCTCTAGATCATGATCAATCTGTCAGTTTATTTTCTGAAAGACTTTATCTTCTAGGATAAATACTGGTATGGCCATGGCTGCTAGATCCAGTTTTTCCAGCTCCAACCAGGAGTGTGATAAAGACAGATGCAGCTCTTTTCTTCTTTGTATTCCAAGGTCTATATTAAATTATCTTTCCTTTTCATGTATATATATGTTCATAGCAGCATTGTTTGTAATTGCCAGAACCTGGAAACAACCTAGATGCCCTTCAATGGAAGAATGGATGAAGAAAGTATGGAATATATACATATTAGAGTACTACTCAGCAGTAAAAAAACAATGACTTCTTGAATTCTGCATACAAATGGATGGAAATAGAAAACAATATCCTGAGTGAGGTAAGCCAGACCCAAAAAAGAGGAACATCGGATGTACTCACTCATATTTGGTTTCTAGCCATAAATAAAGGACATTGAGCCTATCATTCATGATCCTAGAGAAGCTAAATAAGAAGGTGAACCCAAAGAAAAACATATAGGCATCCTCCTGAATATTAACCTTCATTAGGCGATGAAAGGAGACAGAGACCCAAATTGTTAGCTTCTGATCATTATAAACAGTGAAGTAGATCTTCCAAACAAATTCTCATAGGGAGTCAAACCTCTTCTACATGGAACAGGGCACAAGTAAAGCAAAGACAAACAGGTCTATCCACCCTTTAGTGGACTTTATTGAGAGTTTTATAAGAGATTCTTTTAACATTCTGTTTATTATTTCTACCTGCCCAAACCTCTGAGGTCTATATACACAATGAAGTTTCCAATCTATGCCTAGGCTTTAGCTATTAATTGAGAGATTATAGCTATGAAAGTTTGGCCATTATTGGACCCTTTTCCTAGGGGAAGAACAAATTGGGGTAACTGTTTCTGAAATAGGCTTTGAAGCTACTATTTGAGCTGTTTCACTCTGGTTGGAGAAATCTTTTAAACCACCTGTAGAAGGTATCTATATTAACTAATAAGGACATGTATCCTTCCATGGCAGACCAGATCTTTGTAAAATTACTTTCCCAGAGTTTACCAGGGTGTTCGCCTTTCATTTGAACCCCTTCTTGTGTAAGGATCCTCTGTTTTAGATTTTCTTGAGCACAAACTTGGCATCTGGCCAACACATCCCACTCCATGCTGTTCATCTAGGTCTGAGATACCTGGGTCTGAGCAACTCAGAGTTTTTTAGACCACAGGTCAGTAATAGTCTGGTGAAGTTCAGTTACTAGAGTCCTGTCAATTGTTTCTTGGAGAATGATCTTTCACGGTGGTGTCCTTCATCAACCTGTGTGTTTGAACTGTGCATCTATTGCATCCTCTGTTTCCTCTTGGTTATACCATAGAGTCTCAGACATCACTGAGTCATTGAACATCATTTTAATATCAATAAGCCCCAGTGATCACAGGACCATATTTTGGACAGTTAGTTCAGTGACCCAATTACCTCATGAATAAGGGTAGTCATCTTTTGGATGTCTTCAGCAGTGGAGGATAGCAATTCATATGTGAAGCCAATAAGCCCTTCAGAAGACAAATAATTTTTCTTTGTTTTTATTGTCTATTCCCTCTTTCTCTATAGATTCATGTCTTGAAAATTCATAGTAGTAAAAGCAGAGCAACTGTTCACTTGTATGGTGTTGGTCTTTCTTTTTCTCTTCTTAAAGCCTAGGCCAAATCAATCAGTTCTGCTCTCTGGCTGAGTTATCTGACTTTAGCCCAAACTTTTAGACAATACAACTATGGTAGCTCTCACTTAACTGGTTTCTTATTTCATCTCATGAAAGTCATTGATACTTTACTGAAAGCCATCATCAGGCAGGAGGGTAACTGGATTGATGGGGGTGGGTTTCTCAAACTGAACTCAATGGTGGTCCAGAAGGAGGGCCAGGTACTGGGACCTATTTTTATCTTTAAAATTTTAAAATTTTTATAACAGTTTTCATAATCTCTGGAACAGACTGTGTAACAAAGGTGATCTTCTTGCAGCTCTCTTTGATCCTTCTAAACCCTTCTGAAAATGACAAAGTAAAAATTGTTTAAATTATCCTTGTCATTGTTGGACAGAGGGGAAAATCCTTTCTTTCCAGGTTGTATTGTCTACCTGAGATTTCCTTGCCCACACCCAGGGAAATTTTTCTGCATTTTTTCGGATAATCTTGGGTTTTGATCTTTACGATTATACAGATGATTGCTTGAAAGGAACACAATAATTGAAAAAAAAGGAACTTTCTCTTTTTCTCTAACCCAGAGGCTGCTTAGAGCAGACAGTATATCTGTTGAAATACACACCAGTGTGAACTTTTTCACCACAATATATGCATTCTGTTTAGGTTGAAGGTGGCCCTGGATGAGAGACCTAGACTCTCCATGCCTCCACACAGGAACCGATCAACCTGGACAGTGAGCAGAAGTCAAGCTACAATAAATGAATGCTACAGCTAGAGGGTTTAATGAATTTCTCTTGATGATCTGGCAGGAACAAACATAGTCAAGTACCCCAAAAGAGGTACTGTGGATAGTGGTCTCACACTAGAGAAAGAAACCAGTCAATAGAGGTAAATAAAATTGGCAGAAGCACAATGACAGACATACATATTAACAACAACCAGGGATGACTCCACACATTCTGAACAAACAAAAGAATCACATGACATCTCAGAATGTCCTGACAGTCACAAACATACCCTATAACTGTGATTCTTTGATTCACTATGCCCTTTTATCATAGTCTACTACCATAGCCAACATCCCTAAGTTTGACTTCATCATTTGATAGTGCCTACTCTTCAAGGCCATCATTCACACCCTATTGGACTATTATGCTTATGAGAAAGCACAAGTCTGTGCCATGGTCTGGGACCTTTGGAGATGATGTTGACTGGGTCTGTGTAGACAATATCAGGCTGAATAAGTAAATCACATTTTGGTGGGACAAGGCACAAATGCTGGATACTTCTTTCACACAAGCCAGTAGGTCCAAAAATGAAGTCTTACTGGAGTTCAAATCCTTTACTTAAAGAGGAAGTAGAAATGTACTTTTTTTTTTTTGATTTTCGATACGATAGGGTTTCTCCGTAGCTTTTGGTTTCTGTCCTGGAACTAGCTCTTGAAGACCAGGCTGGCTGGCCTGGAACTCACAGAGATCTGGCTGCCACTGCCTCCTGGGTGCTAGGATTAAAGGCTTGTGCCACCACCGCCCGGCCAGGAATGTACTTTTAATGAAGATATCAGAAAATCCTTCAGATAGGTAACACTGGAAATGTGAATAAGCTGGCTAAGATAGAGTTATTAAAATAATAATAATATTTTATGAGAATTTCCTAGAATATATTTGACATATTTACCCTTCACAAATGCTCCCAGATCCATGCCCATCTCACTATGCATCAACCTTTATGTCTTTTTAAGCTATTTAGTACAATTTCTAGTGCTCAAATTGTCTTGGGTGTTTACTTGTACTCTAGATCATGGTTAACTGTAACTATATTAGTAAAGAAAATGGACTCTCCCTTACCTAGAAGCTATTAGTTGCCAACAGCGCTTCACCTAGTGGTGGGGCTTGATGCGTACCTCCACTCTCCATACTTTACATACTTTAAATTTGGCTGGCTTGAGCTTTCTCACATCTTGTGCATGCTCACACAACTGCTGTAATTTCATATGTGCAACTACACTATTGTGTCCAGAAAACATTTTGGTGCAATCACCCACAACATCTGGCTCTTAAAATGTTTCACCTCATTCTTCTGTGATGCTCCCTCAGACTTGGATAAAGGACTGTGATAGAAATATCCACTTAGGGTTAAACATTCTTCAGTGTCACTCTTTGTAGGCTGACCAGTTTTGATCTCTATAATCACCATCTACAGGTAGCCAATGTGTCTTTTAGAGAGCTGAAGAGTAGAGGTCTTTCAAGGATTTCTTGACCATAGCTGTAAAACGCATGCTATGCTTAGAGAAGGAACAATTTCAGTCTCTTTTCCAGGACACAAAAGGAGACCATCACAACTTAGGTGAAGGCATTTATCTTGGCAGCAACACTCTGTCAGAGACCATCCTGTGGGGATTAGGACAATATAAAACATCCCTCAAGACTGACCTAGGCTTGATATATTTATATGATATAATTGTGATATAATTATATGATATAATTGTGTAGCCTTGTCTCCCTGTGGGACTCTTAACAGTGGAAGTCAGAACTGAATGACCTGTGCATTGCTACTGAGAATGTAATAATACTCACTATCTCTGAAAGCAATGTAGCAATTCTTGAAAGAAGTTAAAAGGAATTGTCATGTGACTCAGAAATTGCAATCATTTGCATACGACCAACCCAACTGAACACAGTAAATCAACAGATACTTAGACATTGATGCCCATGATGGCATCATTTATAATAGCAGCAAGAGGAAACAACCAAATTGTACATCAACAGAAGGATGATGGAGTAAAATGTGTTCAATCTGTATGCAGAATATTACTGAACCATAAGAAGAAAGACATTCTCTTTTTGCTCCAACGTGATAATTGTTGAAGATATTATGCTAATCAAAATAAGCATACATTAAGATAAGGAAATGAGAGCTGCCTGGAGGAATTACAGACTGCTTTATCACTGCTGTGATTTCTATTTATTTTATCTGCTGGAGTTGTGAAGACTTAGAACTGAGACTTTTGCCTGCCCCTAACTAACAGTGGTAAGAAAGAGTCACACTGAATCAGGGTGGAGATTCAGTTTGCCACTGAGTGTAGCTCTTTTATTTCAGGCAACTTCTTGAATGACCATAAAGTTTAGTTTAGTGGAACAGAATTGGATCCAGTCCAAGTAAAGAAGCAATACTTCCTAAAGGCCTTCTGGGTGAGTACCTTGACATTTGTATGTGGGACATGTGCTTTCCTGGACACTGAAGAGGGCAAGTGTGGGGTTTGGGTGAGGAGGTGTCAATCACTCTGCTCTTTTCCAAATTCTTGTCCATAATTGATTAAATTACTCATATCAGATGTTTCTGTGTTTTCAGTGTCAGGTGACTTTGGGCTTGATCCAGCAAGTTAGGACATAAGCAAAAATTTGGAAGGTTCAAGGAGGAAAACTGTGTGTGTCTTTTGCCTTAATCCTTCCTTCATCAGCACATCTAATAGCAGGTGAAACTCCATTTCCTCATATCCAGGGCAAAGCAACCATTGCTCTGCTCTACCCTTCATCAGTGAGTCTTCCCTGAACTCTAACCATCCCCTCTTTCCCCTTCTCTTCACTTCCCTCCTCTCCTTTTCTTTTCCTTCCCTTTCCCTTGTGTTCCTTTGTCTTCCCTAAAAAGAAGTTGTGATGAAGTTTATTGTCACCAATCTGTCTATATGTAGCTTTTTTGTCTGCTATACAAATTCCCCATTTTAAATTCTATTTATACTTGAAATGAATTTTCTTTTACTAGAGCAATAATGGCTAAAGTAGATATTTTTGAGAGGGATATGTTTGTAAATCTTTGTTGTGACAGAATTGAAAAGAACATGTATGGTGTAGGGGCTGTTGGTCAGTGGTAGAGCATGCATGAGATCCTGAGTATTATCCTTAGCCCCACAGGACAATAGAAAAGAATTGTAGGACTTTTAGACTATGTAATCAAAATATTAAATCTTTAGAAGCTTCCAGGAATAATGATCAAAAGTAAGTGAATATATGCCATAAATAGTAGATTTTTAGGAATTTAATTTAAATACTTTTATTGATCTACATTGAGTTTCATGACTGGGTAATAAATGCACCACATTTTGGTGAAATTCCTATGTCTTGGCAAGGTCATTCTGTATTAGCAGAGTTACAGAAGCATGGTTAATATTAAGCATATCCAGAATTTAAAACTCTCAAGACTGGAAGTCTGACATGGATATTGAAGCCAGGAAACTCAATGGTACTCACTTAGGGGTATCTTGAAGAACACACAGGTCTATTAAATAACACTCCAGGACTATTTTTGGGAATATATGGGACAGAAGCATATGAAAACCAGTAAAAGTCATCTGCAGTAGTGAATTCGAAGGGTAAAGACAGAGCATTGTAGTCACTCACACATTATGTTTATAGTGACTCTAGGTGTCTTGTTTAGCATTGCAGATAACAAGGAATACCCAAATACAAAGGAAATTTGTGTGACATAACAGCATAGAGGCACCAAATCATTTGATGGGAAATTCAAAAGTGTTTACCATGAAATATTTTAATAGATAAGAAGTTTGGGTCCCTGTTTTTCTGGAGGGGTGCAATTATAGGAAAAAAAAACTCATTTTGGTTTTGATGAGTTTTTTGTTTGTTTTCACTTTTTAAAGTCATTGTAACTGCATTGCAAAAGGCTTTTGTGGAATTTGGCATGAATATAAACAAAGAGGAAATATTTATCTCCATGTTGAGAACAAAGATCTGGAAACCTAAAGTTTGCACTAGGGTGCTTGAACACAGAAAGTGTCTATCATATATGGAATAACTGGCAGATTGATTTTTTTTTCAGTTTTTATCAATTTTTATTGTGTCCTTGAAAATAAAACTATAAAAGCATTTCCAACTTGATTCAAAATAAAAACAGCAACAAAGACGAAGCCAAAATTTGTAATTCTCACCTGGTACCTGCTGCCTTTTTAAGTTTGGGCAGGCTGAAAAGTTCGTTTAACACAAATAAAATAACCTTCATTTTACCTCCCTTCATTGATGTGTAATCCTATTACATTTTAAAAATTGTTATAAAAGGCTTTACACTGTTTCCAGATTTCAGATTTTTGACAATTTTAAATGTGGCAAAAATACAACAAAAATTCAAATGTGATGGAATCAATGTTGGATAAACAGGTTTATATCCTAACAAGGAACCAAGGAATCAAAAACATTTTGTGACACTACAAAGTTATCACCTATACACAGATATGTCCCCTATAAAATGTACAAGTATATCACTAAAAAGTCTAATCTGGTAAACATTTTTTTCCCAATACAGAATATACTAAGTCACTGGGGTAACAGCTGTCTGCCTCAAAATAATCTAATTATAGCACCCAGGGTCTGCTTTAATGCAAAGTTAAATACTTGTTATTCTGGGGATTATCTATTTGTTTGACTGAGCCAGGAGTGAACAATTTAGTTATTACTCTAGCATATTAATCACTGCACAGTAAATCTGCTTATCACAGGTTTTCTTATTTGTAGTCATGGAATACAAATACTAGATAATTTTAAATGGCAGACAACCATAAAATTACTTATCTTTGATAGTAGTTTTATAATTACATTAGGATATGAATGATATGAAAAATCACCATAATACACTTCAAAATGTGGCCATATTGTAACGACTCACTAGATTGTGCTACGTATGTACTTACTAGATAAAGTAATTATCTATTCTTCTCCAATTATCCAGTATGTTTTGCCCTCAGTAAGGATTCAATAAATATCTGTTGAACATACTGTCTAGGTAAGAGGTGAGAAAGAGATGGGCCCTCATGGTTGGATGTCAAGTATAAGTGGAATTAACCCGGGAAGAAGTGGTTAGATGTAAACTATACATGGTATACATGTTAAATAAACTCAGATGCCAACAAAACAGTTAAGCAGAAAATACTGGCACTGGAATAAACAAAGGCAAGACCTGCCAACACTGGCGTTAAGTGGAACTGATTTTTAAGATAACCAAGAAAAATTTTATATTGGACCATACCTTTACCATTCAATTTAGTTTGAGACAGACCAAGAGAGGCACTGTTAAGAGACTATGGCTGTCTTCCTTGATATTCAGACATCCTAGTTACCAGTAAGTTATCCTGGATCTGCCACCCGTGAGTCAATATATATCTGTTCATATTTAGGGATTAGTTTCCACAAGTACAAAGTTGAATTTCCTTTTATTTGTCCTAAAATGCTTACTTTCATACTTGAAGGGACTTCAATTATTCCATGTAGTTTTCGATAATTCTTTTATCTTTTCAGACCAGAGTCAAAATATTCGTACAGTATTCATACTGCAGCACCTTCCACCCACCCTTTGGTCGCTTGAACTGCCCTTCTTTGGTTCTTTTTTCCGCTTTCAGATCTTTCTTGAAGTGTAGTAAGCAGAACTGTACTGGGTATTCCAGCTGCAGTTTGGTCTATCATTGTCGGAATGGCTTCGGCTACGCCGTGGTCTTCCAGTCGGTCTATTTCTAGGACTGTAAGATCTTCTATAGTTGTAATCAAAAGAGCGACTCCTTGATCTCCTCTTTCATAACTTCGGCTCCGAGAACGTCTATATCGATCATAATCATCATATCGTGAAGAGCTGTATACATTTCTCCCTTCCTTGGCTTTCATTTGATTTGGTGTCTTCCGATCCCCCTGTGCGAACTGGATTTCAATCTGACGCCCACAAATCCATTTTCTGTCCAGATTATGTAAAGCATCTTCAGCATCACGAACATCCTCAAATTGAACATATGCAAATCCTCTTGGCCGTCGAGTGTAGAAATCAAGCGGAACATAAACATCTACTATTGGACCATAACGACCAAATTCCCGACGTAAATCTTCAGACCTGGTGTCCTCCACCACGTTCCTGACGAACAGAGACGTGTTGGGGGGGCGCAGGTAGCAGGACATGGCGGTGGCAATAACGGGCTCAGCAAACCGTCCGCGGCTCCGCCAGCGGCTCCCAGCCACTCACACCGGCAGATTGATTTTTAAAGGTCTTTTTCAAACGACATGTCAGGATATGAAGGAGTCGGAGATCAAAGTTCTGTGGTGCTGAGACAAAAACCAATAGGTTAGGGCTTTAGGTATAAAGGGTCCTATGGCAAGAAAAAATATTTCTCTGGAAACATTTTCAACTATGTCTTGTCTCCTTAGCATTTGGTTTGGGCTCCTTCTTTGGAGAAGATAATGTTAGAAAAATATAAAGGTGTTGTGTTTCCATTTTCTCTTAACTGAGTGGGTCTTATGAAGCATGATTCAACCATTTAGCAAGATGATCTTGGAAAGCTACATTGATTAGAATTTTTTGGTACTATTATATTCTACCTATTTTTATTACTTTAATTACTTTAAAGTAATTGCTATTAATAGCAATAGCTATTAAAGTGTCTTTGTAGTGGATATCATTGACAGTCACTTTTAAAGGTTGTTCTCTTAAATGAAAGAACTTCTGAACATGGACTAGGCAGAATACAGAGACACTTGTGCCCTCCCTTTGCTATCAGACTATTGCCACAATGGTTCCCAAGAACAGAATTTCCCAAAGGATTTCATTCTGGGAGAATGGAAAAGATTGGGTACTGGAACTGGTCAGAGGTATCTTGTCATCTGGAGAGATTTCACACAGTTCTGACAACTTGCCAGATCACTTTACAAGAAAGAACGAAGCTATGAAAAAGTGATGGGTGGGGCCACACCTTGAACCAGGACAGCAATGGACAGTTGTGACCCTCTAAGCCTAAACTACACGTTAGGACTCTGAATGTGTGTGTGTGTGTGTGTGTGTGTGTGTGTGAGAGAGAGAGAGAGAGAGAGAGAGAGAGAGAGAGAGAGAGAGAGAGAGAGAGAGAGAGAGACGAGAGAGAGAGAGAGAGAGAGAGAGAGAGAGAGAGAGAGAGAGAGAGAGAGAGAGAGAGAGACTGTACCTTTTGTTCTTCCCAAAGCAATTGCATTGAAAAACAAACCTGCTTTCCATCAGTAATTGTCTTTAATTGGATTATTCATCATGGGTGCCTAAGCCTGGCGTTTTAGGGATGCCAGAACTCTCAGTCTCTGACCCTAACAACTCCAGTAATATTTAAGGGGGTTAATCTGGTTCTCCTTGACTGATTGTGTTTTATGGTAGTTTGTTTCTGTATGGTTCTGCTATTCTGGAATCCAAAGTAACTAATGACGGGAGGTGACAAGGAGGGTAACATGTTTCCTTAATGACGGGAGGTGACAAGGAGGGTAACATGTTTCCTTAGTAGAGACAATGGGGGAGGGGGGACTCTGGATTGATTGACAATGTGTGTCTGACCTCATCTAACAAGCTTCAGGCAGACAAACCAGAACCTGTTCCTTCAATTAGTTTAGCCTGTTTCCCCATCCAGGGAGAATGTGTAAGATTCCAATGAAGTCCTGTTATGCAAAGTATGTGTAGTTTACCTCCTATCATCAGGTGATAGAAGACCTATCAAGGCATGACATTGGAGAGATGATTTGGTGAAACCCCATGGTCTAGATACAATACTGATGACCCCATAGAGCAGGATGTCCACCCAAGAGTTAATGAGTAACTATCATGTTTCTCCAGTGGTGTTTTCCTCGTCTGAAAAGCTTTACCATGGTAAGCTAGTGTATCAGCAGGGAACAGATCAACTCTGAAAGTGGTGACAAGATACAAAAGTAGGGCAGGGAACCCTGATTGATCTTTTGGCTGACGAAGGAGGGGGATTTGATTGGGGGAGAGGGAGGGAAATGGGAGGCGGCGGTGGGGAAGAGACAGAAATCTTTAATAAATAAATTAATTAATTAAAAAAAGAATATAAAAAAACAAAAGTCTAACAAAGAGCAAGAAAATGCTAATATTGGGAGAAGAGACAGTCTTGGGTGACTCACTAAAGAAATTGTATGTACTTTGGGTTCCAAAGAAGTCATTTCTAACAAGACACTGCATGGAATGTTCCTGTTTCCTGCAGTGAGGACAGAACAGGAGGGTGAATCTGTGGTAGCTCATGACTATATTCTGTTCCCTGCTCCTTTCCACGTACCAGGAAAGCAGGGTGCTCCAGTAAGCTTCTCCACAGTGTGTGTTGGGAAAGTCAAATAGGTTATTTGAGTGGGGCTTTTGGGACACCTGTCTTTGTTTTCATCTAATTTTTTAAAGTTTATTCTTCTCTCATATATTACAACCAAACCACAATTTCTCCTCCCAGTGCCTTCCCCTAACTTCCTTCTCCTCCAGATCTACTTCTCTCCCATTTCTCTTCAGAAATAGGCAGGTCTCTGAGGAATATCAACCAAAGATGGCATGTCATGCTGCAGTAAGACTAAGCACATCCCCTAATGCTAAGGCTGGATGTAGCAACCCAATAGAAGGCAAAGAATCCCAAGTGCAGGCAAAAGACTCAGAGACGGCCCTCACTGCCACTGTTATGTCTTCTGCAAGAACACCAAGCTCTACAACCATAACATACATGTGAAGAACCTAGGTCAAACCCATACAGGCTGCCTGATTGTTCAGTCTCTGTGAGCTCCTTTGAACCCTGATTAGTTGACTCTGTGAGCCATTTTCTTGTGGTGTTCTTGATCTCTCTGCCTCCTACAATCCTTCCTACTCCCCCTTTTTTCAGGGTTTTCCAAGTTCTGCCTAAGATTTGACTGGGTTTCTGAGTATGCTCCCATCAATTGAATGAAGCCTCAGTAATGACAATTATGCTAGACTCTGGTGTACAAGTATAGCAGAACAGCATTAGGATTCATTTCGTTGACCTTTTAAGTTTATTACAATTTATTCATTAGTTAATATATTTTGCCAGTTGTGCTTGGTTCTGTCCTAGGTCTCTGGGATATGCAGCCTCTGGTTCCTGGCCTTCCAGGCAGTGTCAGGCAAGAGCTCCCTCTGGTGGCAAATACGTTTCAAGTTAGACACCTTATTTGTTGTCCATTCCCACAAGTTCTGCACCATCATTACCCCAGCATATGTTGCAGGCAGAATAAATTATAGGTCAAATGTTTTGTTGCTGGGGTTGTGCACCATTCCCTCCATAGGAAGTCCTGAATGGTTATAAAAGGTTGTTGATTCAGGCTCCTTGTCCCTCATTACTAGAAGTTTTCATTGGGGTCATCATTGTAGATTCTGGGAGTTGTTGTCATACTAGGATTCTGTCTTGCATCCAAAGCCACCCATTCTCCCCAGCCCCAATTTCAGTCGTCTATCCTTGTACTCTCTCTCTCTCTCTCCCCCACTGGTTGACTCCCTCCTGTTCCTCACCCATCCCAAGTCCACCAGCAAAATGAATTATTTTTTTTCACGCCCATCATTCTTTTTTATTGATTTTTATTGAGCTATACATTTTTTCTGCTCCCTCTCTGCCTCTCCCCTCCCTCTTCAACCCTCCTCCAAGGTCCCCATGCTCCCAATTTACTTAGGAGATCTTTATTGTTTCTACTTCCCATGTAGATTAGATCTATGTAAGTCTCTCTTAGAGTCCTCATTGTTGTCTACGTTCTCTGGGATTGTGGTTTGTAGCCTGGTATTCTTTGCTTTATGTTAAAAACCACCTATGAGTAAGTATTCTATTCCCATTTCCGCAGAAGATTTAAGCATTCTCCTACCCCCTTGAATCTTTTTTTGTTACTTAGCCTCTCTGGGCCTGTGTATTGTAGCATAACTGTGCTTTACTTTACAGTTAATATCCACTTATAAATGAGTACATATTCTATTTCTTTTTCTGTCTCTGGAATACCTCCACTCTGGAATTTTTTCTAATTCTGTCCATTAGCCTGCAGATTTCATGATGTTAGTTTTTTAACAGCTGAGTAATAATTCATTGTGTCAATATATAAAATTTCCTTTATCCATTTTTTTGGTTGGGGGACATCTAGGTTGTTTCCAGTTTCTATGTATTACAAATCAAGGTGCTGTTGATCAAGTATCCTTGTGGTAGGGTAGAACATCCTTGGGTATATGCCAAAATGTGTTATGGCTGGGTCTGGAGGTACACAGATTCCCAGGTTTCTGTAGAACAAACATATTGATTTCTATAGTGGTTGTACACATTTGCACTTCCACCAGCAATGGAAGAGTGTTTCTCTTGCTCCCTATTTTCACAAGCACGAGCTGTCATTTGTGTCTTTAATTTTAGCCGTCCTGACAGATTTAAGATGGGATATCAGAGTCATTTGCATTTGCATTTCCCTAATGTTTAAGACGATTGAACATTTCCTTAAGTGTTTCTTGGCCATTTGAGATTTCTCTGTTTAAAATTCTCTTTTTAGATAAACTTTTATTTAGTGTTGTTTCACCAAAAGACCATTCATAGGTGCATCAGTGTGTGTGTATGTGCGTGTGTGTGTGTGTGTGTGTGTGTGTGTGTACGTATGTAAACTTAAATCCTTTAGATGTGGAACAGGACCTAATTAGAAACTAAAAATTTCAAAGCAAATCTTCACACATTTCAAGTGTTCATTGCATGTGGAGGGATTGTATATTTCAGAAATATAAAGAGTTGAAATGTGGCCTGGTACATTTAATCTTATTAAGAGTTCTGTCAAACTCTGTTTCTACTCAAAGAATTTGATAAACAGGACATGGAAAAGCTTGGAGAATGTTCTGACTATCTGGGATGCTTTCACCATCTGATGGCCAAAAGGAGTACTGCACCTGCCTTATGTAGATTTACCCTCCTTTTTTTTTCTATAAAAGCAGTTAATCTGAATAAAAACTCTTGTCACAATGCAGCATAATTTTCAAGAAGGCAGTACATTAAAGTATTTATTGAAATATATACCCCATTTTCATTTGAATTATTTTCTTTGTTGAAGTTTAGTGTCTTGAGTTCTTTATATATTTTGGATATTAGGCCTATGTCAGATATGGAGTTCGTGGATTTTTTTTAATTCTGTATGCTACTGTTTTGTCCTATTTTTTATATTCTTTGTCTTACAGAAGCTTGTGAGTTTTATGAGGTCCTATATATTAATTGTTGATATTAGTGCCTGTGCTTTCATGGTTCTGTTCAGGAAGTTGTCACCTGTGCAAATGCCTTCAAAGTTATTCCCCACTTTGCCTTTATAAGGTTCAGTACATCCTGTTTTACGTTGAAGTCTTTGATCGACTTAGACTTAAGTTTTATTCAGGGTGATAGAAATATATCTAATTGCATTCTTCTACATGCAGACATCAAGTTAGATCAGCACCATTTGTTGAAGATGCTTTCCTTTTTCCATTGTTTATTTCTGACTTCTTTATTAAAACTCAGGTGTCCATAAGTGTGTGGATTTAGGCCTACATCTTTAATTTACTTACATTGAATCACTTTTCTGTTTTTATGCCAATATCATGCTGTTTTTAATACTATAGCTCTGCAGTACATTTTGAGGGGTGGTGAAACTTCCAGAATTTCTCCTTCTTGTTTTAACTATTCTGTTTTGTTTGTTTTTCCATATGAATTTGTGTTTTGTTCTTTAAGAACTGTGTTGTAATTGTTTAGGTAATGCATTGAATCTGTAGATTGTTTTTGGCAAAATGGCCATTTTTACTATGTTAATCCTACCGAGATACTTCCATCTTCTGATATCTTCTTCAATTTCTTTTGAAAGATGCTTGAAGATTTTATCATACAAGTCTTTCACTTACTTTTTAGAAATACCCAAAGATACTTCATATTATTTGTGGGTATTGCTAATGTGAAGAATGTTGGTTCCCTGATTTTTTTGTCAGCATGTTTGTCATTTGTATATAGGAGGGCTACTGATTTATTTTGAATTAATATTGTACCCAGTCAGTTCACTGAAAGTGTTTATCAACTATAGGAGTTCCCTGGTAGAACTTTGTACAACAAATGATACTTTGATTCTTTTTCTTTCCAATTTGTATCCCCCGACCTCCTTCTGTTTTCTCACTGCTCTAACTATAACTTCAAGTACTGTTGAATAGAAAAGGAGAGAGTAGACAGCTTTGTCTTGTTCCTGATTTTAGGGGAACTGCTTTGTTTTCTCACCCTTTAAAGTGCTGTTGGCTATAGGCTTCCTGTAAATAGCCTTTATTATCTTTAGGTATGTCCTTGTATTCCTGCTTTCTCCAAGACCTCTATCATGCATGAAGGGATGTTGAATTCGGTCAAAGGCTATTTTAGCTTCTAATGAAACAATAATGTGATTTATTTTTTCTTTCAGATTTTTTATGTGGTGGAATTCATTGACAGATTTTCATATGTTGAATCATCCCTGCGTCTCTGAGATGAAGCCCACTTGATCATGGTGGATGATCTTTTGGATGTGTTTTTGGATTTGATTTGTGAGAATGTTATTGAGCATTTTGCAACTATGTTTGTAAGGGAAATTGGTCCATAATTCATTCTCTTTCTCTCTCTCTCTCTCTCTCTCTCTCTCTCTCTCTCTCTCTCTCTCTCTCTCTCTCTCTCTCTCTCTCTCTTTCTGTGATTTGGGTATCAGGGTGTCTGTGGCTTAAAAATTGAATTTGGCAATGTTCTTTCTGTTTCTATATTTAGAATAATTTGAGGGTTATTGGCAGTAGTTCTTGTTTGAAAGTCTGGATGATTTCTGCACTAAAGCCTCTGGCCATAGACTTTTCTTGGTTGAGAGACTTTTAATGACTACTAAGGGAGATAAAGATCTGTTTAAATTGTTTATCTGATCTTGATTTAACTTTGGTAAGTGGTAACTATAAAAAAGTGACAATTTCTTTTATATTTTTCAATTTAGTGGATTACAGGTATGACCTAATGATTCTTTGGATTTCCTTGGTGCTTATTTTAAGCCCTCTTTTTCACTCCTGATTTTGTTAATTTGTATATTATCTCTGTCCTTTATTCAATTTGAATAAGGATTTGTCTGTCGTGTATTTTCAAAGAACCAACTCTTTGTTTCAATGATTCTTTGTATTATTCTCTTTGTTTTTATTTAATTGATTTTACCCCTCAGTTTCATTATTTCCTGTTGGGTGGGTGTGCTTATTTCTTCTTGTTCTAGGTTTTTCAGGCATGTTATTAAGTTGCTGGTATAGGATCTCTCTAATATTTTATGTGAATACTTAGGGCTATGAACTTACCCTTTAGCACCACTTTTAGTTTGTGCCATAAGTTTAGGTATGTGATACCTTCATTTATATTGAATTATAGAAAGTCTTTAATTTCTTTCTTTATTTCTTCCTGACCCAATGATAGATAGTTATTTAGTTCTCATGAGTTTGTAGGTTTCCTGTTCCTTCTATTGCTGTTAAAATCCAGGTTTAATATGTGGTGGTCTGATAGGACACAGGGGGTTATCTCAATTTTCTTTTATTTGTTGAGCCTTGCTTTATGACCAAGTGTGTGGTCAATTTTGGAGAAAGTTCTATGAGCTACTGAGAAGAAAGTATATTTGATGTGGTAGTCCCCTCTGTGTGCTGTGATTACCATTAATGAATAAAGAAACCACCTTGGCCTGTTGATAGGGCAGAACTTGGTATGTGGGGAAAACTAGACTGAATGCTGGGAGAAGGAAGGCAGAGAATGAGAGGACATGGAGCTGCGAGAGACAGACATTCCAAATCCTTTCAGGTAAGCCACTGCCATGTGGTAATATACAGATTAATATAAATGGGTTAAATTAATATAAGAGCTAGCCAATAAGAAGCTAGAACTAACAGGCCAAGCAGTGATTTACTGAATACAGTTTCTGTGTGATTATTTCTGGGCTAAGCAGCTGGGAGCAACCAAGTATCCCTCCTCCTACAAATTGGTGCCCATGTAGCTAACTAAATCCATGTAAAACCTGAGAGGGTTTGAAAAGGAATTCTAGACAAAAAATAGAGTTTAACACAGCTTGTTGCTGTTTACTGGTGGCTTGCCGCTGCTCCTTTAAGAGAGATTTTCCTGACTCAGCTGCAGAAGAAAAAAGCTGCACTTTTGAAATGCCACCTTTCTGGATTGTGCTGCCAGCATGACTTCTGGCTCTTTCAGGCAGGAGTTCTGGCTACAGAACATTTGAGTGGGGTTTGTGAGCAGTGTGCTGCAACTTGCTTGATGGCAAGATGAACCAGCTTTGTGCCTGGAACTGGGTGGTGTGCATGGCTCAGAGACACAAGCAGTTCTGCCATGCTGGACTGTGAGGAGTGAGCAGGCAGTACCATATTTGCCAAAGTAATAACACAGCTTAAATTATAGATTGAGCAGGCAAGCAGGTACTTCCATATTTACCCTAATAATGGCACAGCTTAAGTTTTAAGAAATTCTGCTGGACAGAAAATAATTACAGATATGCAAAAAAAGACAAATCCAGATGATTCATAGAGTTGAATAGATGTATGTAGGCTTGGGAGAGAGAAGAAAAAGAGTATAGAGAGTTGAAAAAGAAGTTTAAAAGTCTTTAAAGAGATAGAGTACAGAAAGTCATAGATTAAAAAGAGTATAGAAAATTAAGACACATAATGTTGGAAAATTCACAGAGAATCTAGATTATGTATATTATTGTGTTTTCTTTGAATTTTTTGACTGTGAAGGAGCTAAGTACAGAGAGACATTTTCTTGTATGGACTGCTTAGCAAAACCAGCATATATATTATGAAGGTATCATGACTTCCAAATTTTGGTCTAAGGATATGAAGAGGTTCTTCTCTTGTCTCTACAGAGGATGAGAACCTATAGATTGCTTCCAGACTGGTGCGGTATGGTGGAATGGAACAAGACCCCTGAAAGATCACCGTGAATAGCCCTCAAAAACTTACTTCACCTAACTGCTGACTGAAATGAACCTAGCACACAGAATACACCATAAAAGACCTGATTAACAGCGCCCCCAAACAGCAGGAATCAGTTTGGATAGAAATAACTATGCCCATATTCCCAAATATTATCAATAATTGCTTGTTTACATTTAAAGGGGGAATATGCTTTAGAGATGAATAATTTGCTTTGATATAGATCTTGGTTTATTGATAAAAATTTAAGGTAAATTTTGTCATACTGTATGTGTATATTTCTGCCCTTGATATTGTGTTTGTGTAGTTCATTTAAAAATGTAATGTATAAATTAAGAAATATAGATTAATAGATAGTAGTCATCTATAATAGTCAAGACTAAAGTCATGTTGGGTTTTCTAGATATATAGAGATATATTTCAGTGAGATAGATATTATCATTCAGAGATCTTCAAAATATGGCATTTACAATATTTTAATAACTTAGGACTTTTCATGAATGAGACATATCTGCTTCTGGCAGCACTAACTACTTTATGAGGAAGATGGACATCAAAGAAGCTCCTTATGGAGTTTGTTGGATGAACTGTACATGCAGGATCCACAGAGAAATGACTGCTGAACTTGCCTAAAAGTCAGATGATCTTTAGGGGTTCCTGCTTCATGAAATAACCTCCAAACCTTCTGCAGGATACAAAAGAAAGTGCCTGGCAAACTGTCAATATAGGTGGAACTGTCTTTGAAATTTCCTGCTTCATGGAAAATTCTGCTGGATACTATGGGCCTGTAGGCTGAAGATGGATGACCTACGAAACAAAAAACTTTGTGTGACTGTCCAGACAATGAGATGACTCTGTCAATTCTAGTTTTGGAAGTTGTTTACAATGTACTTTCTGTTTACTTAGGTAGTATATCCTTCTGGAGTCTTTGATGGAGTTGAAGAATTTATAGTGATAGTTATAGTTTTCCTTAGTTATGATAAAAGGAAAGTATGTATAAATATTGTAACTAATTCTTGCTTAATACCTGTTATATGTAATTTTATTGTATTAAAGTTACCCTTCCTTTTTATTTAAATAGAAAAGGAGAGGTAATGTGGGAGTCCCCTCTGTGTGCTGTGATTACCATTAATGAATAAAGAAATCCCCTTGGCCTGTTGATCGAGCAGAACTTAGGTATATGCTTGGAGAAGAAAGGCAGAGAGTGAGACACCATGGAGCTGCCAGAGCCAGACATGCCCAATCTTTGCCAGTAAGCCACTGCCATGTGGCAATATACAGATTAATATAAATGTGTTAAATTAATATAAGAGTTAGCCAATTAGAATCTAGAGCTAATGGGCCAAACATTGATTTACTGAGTACAGTTTTTGTGTGATTATTTTGGGGCTAAGAACCCAGGTATGACCAAGCAGAAGTGTTCTGTACACATATGTTAGGTCCATTTGATTCATGCTGTCTGCTAGTTCCATTATTTCTCATTTAGTTTTTGTCCTGATAACCCGTCCCATGGGCTAATGGGGTATTGACATCTCCAACTATTCATATGTGAGGTTTGATGTGTGATTTAAGCTTCAGTAACTTTTCTTTACAAATGTGGGTGCCCTTGAATTTAGGGCATAGAAGTTAAGAACTGAGACATCATCTTGGTGAACTTTACATCTGATGAGTATGAAGTGTTCTTTCCCATCTCTTTTCATTATTTTGGTGGGAAGTCTATTTTGTTAGATATTAGAATAGATACATCAGCTTGATTCTTGGACTCATTTGCTTGGAAAATCTTTTTACAAACATTTACTCTGAGGTAATGTCTATTTTTGATGTTGAGGCATGTTTCCTGGATGCAGAAGGATGAATATTGTTTTCTGATCCATTCTGTTGGTCTATGTCTTTTTATTGAGGAGTCAAGGCTGGTGATTTTGAGAAATATCAGTGACCAATGATTGTCAATTCTCATTATTTTGTCAGTAGTAGTGATGGTGTGTGTGTGTGTGTTTCCCTTCTTTTCATTTTGCTGGTGTGAGATTATTTATTTCCTGAGATTTCATTGGTGTAGTTAATCTCTTAGGGTTGGCATTTCCCTCTATTATCATCTGTAGGGCTAGATTTGTAGATAGGTAGTATTTACATTTGACTTTGTCATGGAATATCTTGTTTTTTTTTTTCTGTTGTATGGAGACCACTTGCTTCTTTCCTGGCTGCCCAGCAGCTCAGATCTGAATAGTCACACAGAAACTTATTATTTAAATCACTACTTGGCCCATTAGGTCTATCTTCTTACTGGCTAACGTTTATATCTTAATTTAACACATTTCTAGTAATCTGTGTATAATCACAAGACTGTGGCTTACTGGGTAAAGTTCCAGCATCTGTCCTGCAGGGCTATATGGCTTCTCTCTACTCAGCCTTCCTTCTTCCAGCATTCAGTTTAGTTTTCCCTATCTATCACAGTTCTGCCATGCTTTGCTATAAGCTCAAGACAGTTTCTTTATAACCAATGGTATTCACAACACACAGAGGGGAATCTCACATCATTTCTCCCGTGTTTTTATTGACAGTTTTGATGGACTGGCAACTGTACATTTTAGAGTTTTAAAGGCATCTGTCTAGGTCCTTCTGGCCTTTAGAATCTCCATTAAGAATCCAGGTAAAATTCTAATAGGTCTGCCTTTATGTTGTACTTGGCTTTTTCCCCTGGAAGCTTTTAATATTCTTCCTTGGTTATGCATGCTTAGTGTTTTAATTATTATGTGGTGGGGTAATTTTCTTTTCTGGTCCAATGTATTTCATGTTCTGTAAACATAGTATAGTTTTATAGACCTATCCTCTTAAAGTTAGGAATATTTTCTTCTATAGTTTTGTTGAAAATACTTTAACTGGGCATCTTCTTTCTCTTATATTCCTTCTACTCTTAGATTTGATCTTTTTCATAGTGTTCCAGATTTCCTGGATGTTTTGTGTCAGGAAAATTTTAGATTTAACATTTTCTTTGACTGATGTATATATTTCTCACATCATATCTTCTACACCTGTGATTTTCTCTTCCATTTCTTATATTATGTTGGTGATGTTCATATCTGTAGTTCTTGTTCACTTACCTAGATTTTGAGTCTCCAGGATTTTGTCAGTTTGTGTTTTCTTTATTGCTTCTCCTTACATTTCCGGGTCCTGACCAGTTTTATTCACTTTCTTCACTTGTTTGTTTTAATTGAATTGCCTTAAGGGATTTATTTATTTTTATGGATTTCTTTAAAGGATTTATTCATTTCCTCTATCACCTTCACAAAGTTGGTCTTCATCTCATTTTCTTTGGCTGTGTTGAAATATTCATGGGTTCCTGTAGCACAATAGCTAAGATCTAGTGGTGCAATATTTCCCTGGCTGTTGTTGATTGTCTTCTAACACTGACATCTTGGCATCTGATTTGGGGATGAATATGTCTAGGAGCCAATTTTTGAGTTTGTCTTTATTAGTTGAGTGTTTTATTCCTTGGTTTCTATTTCTTCTTTGGTCTTCTGGTCTTTTTGGTCTATGTTTCTGGCAAGCAGTGTGATCACTCATCCAGTAGGAACTTTTCATCAAAGTTGGGACCTGGATTGCATAGCCTTTGATCCATCAGTGATTCTCTGTTCCTCTGACTGGCATGGTCTATTTTGTCTGGCCCAGCCTGCACCTGAGCAGGGGGTGTCTGCCCATGTAATTTTGGGGGCATAACAGTAGTGATCAGTGGTAGACAGCTTTTGACTCAGATCCTAAGCTGTGTGTGTGTGGGGGGGTGGTTATGAGGGCCGGTGGTACTCTTAGCTGTTATGACTGGTGAGGCCTGCACCTCTGTTTTCATTTCTTATAAACAATGTTATTAACATTAGGCACAAGTTAATTAAGGATAGATTAGAGAATGGCAGTGTAGTCATCCCAATATATTATACCACTTGCAGTACGGATCACATCTCTGAGAATTGGGTCACCTTATTTTGTAACAGCACTTTCTGATGAATCACAGGGAAGGATCAGCCCTAAAAAGGATGACCTTCCCTTGTCCATTGTGTCTCCCGTATAACAGTTCAGTTATTCATTCCTGGTTCTATCCATTTCCAAGCAGGTCTCATTTGCCCAAAGCATGGTGGAACTGAATGTGGGTCTAGGCAGATTACTGAGGCCATGATTACTCATGTATCCTCTTCATGGCAGAGCACATCATCCCCAAAACTAGAATAAAACCCTTGAGTCATGGTAACTCATGTTCACATTCCAATAAACATATTTCTCATTTCTTGAAAGGTGTAATCACCATCATCTTGAAAAAAAGATTTTATTTATTTATATATCAGGGAAAGTATGTAAAGGTACTTATGTAGGAGTTAGTTCTTTCCTTCCATCATGGAGGTTCTGGGAATTGAACTTAGGTCATCCGACTTAGCAGCACATGCCTTTACTCACTGAGCTGTCTCAACAGCCCAGATTCATCATTTTAAATCAATACACAAGGTCAAAGGTTTTATTTGGTGAAAGGTGAGTTGGAATACAGGAACACTTTTCCATATCTGTCTTTGTCTTTGACATTAGCCTTGGGGACATATTCAGGATGTAGCAATCTCCTAGGACCAAGCTCCACTTTACTCAAAACATTTATGGGCCTAGTCTCAGAGTATGCTGATGTAATTGCAATTGATTTGTAATTAGGAAATAGAGCTTGTATGTTAATAAAAGAAACTGACTTGACCTCCAAGCAAGGCTTGTTGTTCACAGAACATCTGTGCTAGTACTCTCTGTGACTCTGGTGGATAGAGACAAGTATCAGAACACACCATAGTCATATCTGCACACAACCAAAACCATGAGCATTGTCCAAACCACAACAGTGAGCAAACACCCCTCCACTTGGGCTAATGTAGGTAACTGCTGATCCCCATCAGCTACAGTACTCAAGCCTTCCCTGATTCTATGTAGGGTTATTAAGATTCTGTATCAGCCAGCTCAAGTTGCCACAACAAAATACACAATGTCACAAATTATGTTACAGACACATTATACTGGTTCTGAGTTGCCAAAGTCCACGGAGACCACTGCTATGTGCAACTTTTCCTGGGGGAGTTGTGACATATCTATTCACCTCAGATAAGGACCTGACAGGTTAAGGTAACAGTTTAACCCATTCCAACTTAGTCAACTACTGAGTTTATTTGGGTTCCTAATATGAGAGTGGGTGAGGTGTTACTAACAGGATCAGAGAGTACTCAAAGGCAGCTGCATTACAGTTTGAGCGGAGGGCGGGGAAACAAGCCCAGCATGGTGAATACTAACAGGAGTTGGTTCCATGGAGCTTACTGGAGGACATACAGTCAGCTTGCCTGGCCTGTGAGTGGCTTCTCTCAGCCATAGCTTGCTGCTGCTATAATCTTTAGAGTGTACTGGGATCTTGATGGTTTCCTTTTTGCTATATAGGCATACAGTCCTTGTTCACTTCTAGAGCCTCCAGAGCAAAAGGACGGAGTGTTTGGAAGAAAGTGGTACATGGAACCCATTATTGTAATTCTGTGAGGACTACAGGCCTAGTTTGAATACAACTCTGTGCTCTCATGGAATCTAGATTGGATATATTTATCTTTATTTGCATTGACACATGATAATTTTAGAACATTCCAATACATGCTTAAGTAAACTATGTTCAAATGAGAATTATGATGACACACACACACACATAATGTCACTTCACACCATGCCACAGGTGTCCATCCTTCAGGAGCTGGTGTTTATCAGAAGAAACCAGGCACTCAAATCTGTCCAGGGAAGAAAATTGAGAGTTGCAATGTTTAAAATGTAGGTAGAGATACACATGACAAGAAGGCAGATATGAGAGGGTGAATGACACAAAGGTGACCTGAGAGCAAAGTATAGCGATATTTATCAGGGGAACTATTAAAACACACTTTGATTAAAAATAAAAAATAATATCTAACATACTGTATGTTGACTTAAAAAAAGGAGAAACACAAAAAAAACTGTCAATCGTAGGATGCAGTGTATGTGGGGGAACTACCAGTGCTATTGTACTAAATAGTCATGTTGTCATATGACCTTGTTTTTTGTGCTGTTGTTGTTAATGTCTTAGTGTTCATTTTTACCAATGCAGGTATTTTGCCTGTGCTTCATTACCTGCAGTGTATGAAAGGTCAGAAGAGGGCATCCTAGGACTGGAGTTATAAATAGCTGTCAGTCATCATGTGTGCTCTGGGATGGACCTTCGGTCCTCTGGAAGAAAAACAGATGCTCCCAGCTACTGGGTCATCTCTCCATTCCTCAAATTACCTTCATAATATTTATTTTTTACCCACACACATGTGCTCTCAACCTTGGTCAGAGAAGTTGCTTTTGAAGTTGGTAATGGTAAATGTAGAGACTCAAAGCTGGTCAAGTGCTAAGAACAAGTGATCTTTAGTCCCCAGCTGTGGATGAATCATCTGTGTCAACCTCCCCAACCAAGGCTCAGGGAACGTGCTAGAAGAGTGAGTAGAAAAATGTAAGAGCCAGAGGTCAGGGAGGAGAGTCATGAAAGGAGATCTGTCTTCTGGACACCACACAGCTGATGCACACATCAACTCACAGCAACCATGGTTGTCTGCACAGACCTGGACAAGTTAAAATCAGTGAAAATTCCAGTGTGTGGGAGAATGGGGGATCACAACCCAGCTTGAGAAACTATTGGCAGTTGGTGTCTGCTGGTGAAGAGACACTTACTTTCCTTTGGAGGCATGGCCTCACACTAATTCACACATGGGCAGCAGTGACTGGACTCAGAATACTGTTGACAATAACAAGAGGGGACTTTGGATTGACAGCAATCAAAGGATTAATAAAAATGTTTTTATGACCCACTGATTTTAGCCAGGACCATCTGTGTGGTCACAGGTTTGAAACCATCTATTATAGCCTGGTGGCTCAAAATTTGGTACTTGAAAGACAATGAATGTCTCTTCCCTAAATTCCACCAATAGCTAATGCAACAGGGAGAAAAGAGGCCACATGAGCCGCATCAGTATGCACATTTAGCTGTGGAAAGGCCTAGTCCTGTGTAGTTCACTGAAGGAAGACGGAGCTTGCCATTGTCCAGTCTCTTCTGAAATGTTTCCTGAGCTTAGAAGGGGTGGTACAAATGTCCTGTTTACATCCCAGCCCTCAACCATCATCTCAGTTAGTGACTGCATAGACATTGAAGCCTACCTGGGAATCACCTTTTTGCCTAATAAAAAGTTTTCTTGAGGATCTTTTTTATGTCAGACATCTTCCTGCTGCAAAGAAAAAAAAGACATTACTAAAGAATCAGAGGAGAAAATGAACAAAACAATCTGAGAGTTTGTTAGAATAGGGCCTGTGGGTTTTTTACAGAGGGATTCACCTGCAGATGCCCTATCCCATTTTCCATATCCAACAATCCCATACAAACAGGAAGAGAGTATACTTACCTCTCACAGTTCCCAGAAATGGGGGATGAACTGCATCGGGATTTCTTCCCCTCGGTTTTTAACTTGATGATAAACTGCTGTGGGTCAGTAAAGGACTTGGAACAGCAGAGCTCAAAGCAGGGCCAGTAGGGGCAGTCAGTGGAGCCACAATAGTGGGTCTGGTTAAGTGGTAAGATGTTGTCATCCACACAACACTGCTCCAAGGGGTTGTAGATCCTGTTCCCACACCTGGGTGCTGACTGGCACAGCCATAAACCAGTATCTGAGAGGGGTGGGCTTGTTTGCACTCCTGCAGCTCCCAAGTTTGCCAATAGGAGTACAGGAACGAGGACGATGCCTGAGGAAAATAAGTGAAATACATGCCAGAGGTGATGATGATCAGAGATGAAGGGCTCCACTAGATGCCTTTGTGACACTGATGATGATCAGAAATGAAGGGCTCCACTAGATGCCTTTGACGCTGACTTACGATGATTCAGAGTAAACTTTGAAACTGACTCTGAATGTGTTTCAGGTCTTGGCTGACAGAAGAGAAGTGTAGGACACTAGAAAGAAGGGAGTTTCTGAAGTTTGCAAGTGGGAAGAAAGATTATCCTTGGAAATGCCAAGTGGATAGCTATGAGGGAGACCTTGGGACTGAACGCAGGAAGGGGGTTGCTTTGAAGTTTAGAGGTACATTAGCATCATGATAACATTAAGACATAACTTTGGCTGGGGTCTTCTTCCAGAAGATTCCAGACCCCGTGATTCTGCTCAGGATGCAGAGTAGGGATGGCAGAGAGACTCAGAAGTGGGTTTGTGACTGGATCTCTACTGCTGTGAAGGCCTTGATCTCCGTCTAGCTGAATACAGAGAGAACCCCAGAAATCCAGAAAGAGATTCATTGTTGTGTATCAGGAAACAGTTGGTGTAAACTGGACCCTATGAATGTGAGTGACAGTTGTATGGCTAGGGCAGACAGTGGGGCCACTGGCAGTGGCACAAGGATTTGTCCCTACTGTTTGTACTGTTTTTTTTCAGAAGTCATTCTCTTTGGATGATACCTTGTCCAGCCTAGATATAGTATTGAGGCCTTGGTCCTTCCTCAAAGAAATGTGCCTTACCGTCTCTGAGGAGTGGATGGGGTTGGGGAAAGGTAGAGGGAATGGGAGAAGGGGAGGTAGTGGGAACTGGTATTGGTATATAAAATGAAAAAGTATTTTCTTTTTAAAAAATAAAATTAAAAACACAGAAAAAAGAAACAGCTGGTGTATCATTGTACTTTGTGTGTAGGTGAAGGAGAGACTGGGGTGTATTTTCCTATTGGAGATTCCACAAGCATCAGTTTTAGTAAGACATTTGGCAGAATTATGTTTAAAATATGTTACTTTATTATTTTTATTAGTATGTCTGTGACATATATTCCGAGAGAGAGAGAGAGAGAGAGAGAGAGAGAGAGAGAGAGAGAGAGAGAGAGAGAGAGAGAGAGAGAGAGAGATGAGTCAGAGGGAAAGAGAGAGAGAGGAAGAGAGAAAAGAGAGGGAGAAAGAAGGAGGTTGTGCAAAGAAGTCAGATGACGTTGTGGAATCAGGCCTCTCCTTCCATTGTTGCTCTTGGTTGAACTCAGGTTGTAAAACTTTCTGGTAACCACTTCTAAGTGGTAAGACACTCAACATCCCTATGCTTAAAAAAACTGTGTATGTGCCCATTCATGTGTATCAGTGTGTGACAGAGCATGCCAGGGTATCCTATAGATTTCAGAGGACAATCTCTGGTGTTAGTACTCACTTCCTCCTTTGTTTGAGACAGAGTCTCTTCTCTGGTTCTCATGTCAGGCTGTTTGGCTCTTAGGCTTCTAGGAGATTCCCTTGTCTCCATTTCCAGTCTTGTCTTGGGAGCACTGGGATTAAAGACTTCAGCTACAATTTCTGGTTTTATCTGGGTTCTAGCAATTTTAACTCAGACCCTTATGCATGTACAGCAAACATTTAACCCATTGAAACATCCCCTCAGCCCCAGAGTCACACTGTTAAAAGTTTCAGACTACAATTTTGTTGAATCGGGAACTGAAGTTGAAGCACATTGGTAAGTAAACTGAAGTTTAGGTTTCTCCAGCCCAATTCTTCCCAGGAGCCTGGAGGCCTCTGCTGTGCTTCAGAGGTGGCAGGATCTACCCACAGCAGTGTTGAACAATGGCTCACCAGAAGTTCAAGAGCATATGCACATCAACAGTCCTAGATTTTGATTTTCTGTTGGGGGAACAAATGCCCAAGGCTCAGTACTTTAACAATAAAACAGCAAATTCTTATTCATGGCTATAATAGAGGCTAGAAAATCACACATCACACAGCATCCCTTGGATAGGACTGTGTGCTGCTTCAAACTCTGGGTTGAAGAACGAGCAAATATGTAGACTGGAAGTTGAGAGCATGAGAGGAACCTTCTTCTTTACAAGGTACAGTCAATGTGACTACTCAGAATGACAGCCTCCTCATTGATACTACGAACTGACATTGACATCACTTTCAGAATGCTCTTCTCTCATGCTGTAAAATATCTCATAGACCCTGCTTGATTCACTCCAGCACTGATCAGTTATGATTTTATGACATAAACATTTGGAGGACACACTCAAAACACATAAAAGTAGTCAAAAACACTCAAAGTGACAAATAACCCCTATCAGATTCTGGATGACCTGCAATGATCAGCCGAAAGTATTCTAAGGGGTTAGAGAAATAGTTCAAGAGATTTGAACACTTACCTTACAAGCATAAGGACATGAATTTGAATGTCCCATCTATGTAAAACAAACAAACAAAAAGCCTGTCTAACCCTGCACATCTGTAACCCTAGGATGAGGAGCAGAGACTTGAGTATCTAACAAGCTTGTTGGTCAACTGACATAAACAAAACAGTGAACTTCAGGTTCAGTTAAAGATCTTGTCACAAAGGCAACAAGATGGAAGGCAACAGATAAAGACACCCTGCATCTTGCTCTCACGTCTGTGTGAGCTCCTGTGGGCATCTCACACTCATATAACTCATAAACATACATCATTACACACAAAATAGCAACAACAGTAAGAAAAGCTGTCAGAGATAAAGTAATCTAGATGAAGTTAGATCTGACCATGGGTGACTTGTGTGGTATTCCTGCAGGATGAGAGACTAGAGGAGTGTGAGGGAAGTGAGGGCGAGACAAATAACTGAGATGGGCTGTCACATGCTCACATAGAGGTGGAACTCCAGGGCACAATACAGTCAGACTTCTTCCTTCCTCCCTCCCCTTCAAACCTGCCTTCACTCGAGCACATATGTTGCTGATACGAAAGGTAAGCAGTTAGGCTTCAAGCATAAGACTTTGAATCTCATAATCCTCTGTTTCTGAGAGGCCCAAGACCCCAGGCCACAGTGCTGGATACACAGCTGAGAGATGCAGCTGGAGCCATAGAGATGAGTGCTAATTTTAGGATAGAGGTGACATCCTTGTCATAGCACAATTTCAAGGGTGCACTCTGCTTCTCCATCCCAGGAAGGTTTTGGCAAGTTAATATGCAGATATCTGGAGGAATCATGGCTTGGTGGACACCGAGACTCTTCCCCTCCCTCCTCACTGCACCTATTCTTACAATTGACTCCTCCTTAGACTGAGCACAGAAGTACAAAAATGAGAAGCAGAAAGGGAGTGAGACTGATCCTGGGGGAGCCACCACATGGCCATAATCAGGGCCAAAAGATCACATCTCTGAACTTCTTTGGTCTGGTCTAAGCATTAATAATAGACTTTGAGACTGTCCTAGGGATGTCTGGTTCTGACAGAAAATTTGTGAGGAGGGTCTGGGTAGAGGAAAAGTTCTGAAGATTTTGGGCAAAACGGTTGAACCACAGCCAGAGAGGCCAGCAAATTTGATGACATAGGGAATCTAGAATAAAGTAGGGGAAGAAAAAAATAAAAAAATAAAGTAGGGGAAGGAGGATTACATAAGTTCAGAGGTAGCCAGGAAAAGTGGCTTATGCCTTTAATTCCAGCACCCATGGGGATGAGGCAGGTGAATCTCTGAATTCAAAGAATGCAAAGCAAAGCCTAATCTATATAGCAAGTTCCAGGAAGCAAGTCATGCCTACATAGTGAAATGGTGCCTCAGGTAAACAAAGAAATAAGTTAAAATTCAAACAAATGCAGTCAAACCCTTATCTTTCATCTCTTTCAGATGGGGTACTTACTGAAGTTCTTGAACACCATGTTTCTGGTCAGGCTTTAGATCTGTACGTGGCAGAGTGAAGACCTGGAACTGTGAGGCGTGGCTGATATATATACACTCTTTTATCTCAGATGGGTGGAGTATGAAGTGGAGAAGAGAAAAACTTTTAGCAATCACTTCTGAAATTTAGTTTGGTGGAGATATCACATTGGAGACATTCTCCCTCATTTGCGTATAGACAATCAAGGAACACTTACTATATCTTTTTCATACAGTTTACCCTGGGGGCCAGAATTCAAAATGAATCCACATGCTGGGTTGCCTCTGCCAGCCTTGATGCAGTGGAAGGAACTTGATCCTGCCTTATTGAAAGCTACTGACTACCAGCCGCAGCCCTCTCTCAGAGGTCAGAAAAGGACTTCTATAACAATTAAAAATGGAATCTGAGTGGTAGAACAAACTAGCTGACTCATGCATGTTTCACCTTCATGTTTCTTTATTCCTTGGAGGAAGATGAACAAAGGGAGAAGAAGAAGAAAAAGCATAGGGGTAAAAACTTTAGGGTAAAAAGAGGTTAAAAAGGGGGGGCATAAGGGCAAAGAAGGGTAAAAAAGTGGTGATCTCCACAAAGCTTTTAGTTTATATATACATACAGAGAAGTTAACAATCCCATATGAAGTAACAATAGTATCAAGCAAACATTTTCACAGTCAAAATAAACAAGTGGCTCTGGCAAGGAGGCACCTTATGTTTTATAGGGGGCATGGCTGTGAAGTTCCTCTGTGGCTCAGAACATAGCCTTGGTAGCTATACTAACCTGTGGGGCTTGATTTGCGTTAGCAGCTAGTAGTTGAGTTAAAAGGAATCTCTTCTGGGGACCTTGCTTTTGACTTCAGCAGGGTGTCCAGGTGAGAAATTTTTTTTTGTCTGAAGCTAGTTTTAGTGACCCAGGACTTTTTCCTGTATGGACAGTTAATTTCCTGGGCTATGATTCCATGTTCGTTAAAAAAAAAGGTAAAGGTTGTAATACAGAATATTAGTAGTCTGTTAAGTCAGAGCAGAAGACCAGGATATTACACCTTCCTGTGTCTACTGTTAGAGCAGACATACTATCTCCTGTGTGAGGCTCCTTTCTTATCAATGACTAATGTTAACAAAAAAAAAGTTTTGGGGAACCATTTTTATGTAGATTTTGGCTATGAGAACAAGGACTTGATTGAATCCTTTTCATACCATAGCTTCATGTTGTGGGGGGAGGTATCCTACAGGAAAAATCAGTTTTATACACTGATACACTGCTGGGATACTATAGAAGGAAAACATGGCATATTTCACAAGATTTTTACAGAATTTACAGTGACTTATCCAAAAAACAGATGTCTCTGTAGCTCCGCATAATTGGGATCTCCAGGTGGAGTGTATGCATACTCTTCCTATGGATAGTCCAATAAATCTGTCAACTGTATATTTACTGTATAATACTTGTGGGCTCACCATACTGCCTCAACTTGATGTGGCTTGCATTGTTGATGCCAATAGGATGTCTGCCCCTTTTTGAGAAGAGATGGAAGAAGAGTAAATTGGGAGGGGAAGAGGGAATGTGGCAGGGAAGAGCAAAGGGAGGGGGAACTGTGGTCAGCATGTAAAATAAATGAAAACATTTAGTTAATAAAAAATATTAAAAAATGTTTAAGTTGAAAAAATTTATAAGTACTCACTTGACTCATGTCCTTCAACAAAGTCACACCTTCTCCCACAAGGTCATACTTTTTAATCCCTCTCAGTTAGTACCACACGTCCAAATATGTGAGTCAATGAGAGACATTCTCATTCAAATCACTACATTCCACACTCCCGCTCTCCATAGACTTGTAGCCACATCATAAAGCAAAATGCACTTAGAATGTCTTCAAAGATTCCATAATCTACTGTAGTCTCAACACTGTTTGAAAGTCAAAAGTTCAGCTTCTTCTGAGACTCAAAGCAGTCTCTTAACTTTAGCCCCCATAAAATCAAAATAAAAAGCAGATCGTTTTCTTCCAACATACAGCAGAACAAAAAACACATTACAATTCCAAAAGGGAGGGAAGGAAACATAGGAAATACTGGACCAAAGCAAGACCAAAAACAGTCTGGGTAAACTCCAAACTCTGTGTCTTCATGTCTAATGTTGAAGTGCTTTTCCCATCCCTAATTTCCTTCAGTTTTGCTGATTGCAACATTTTTCTCTCTCTTGGATTATTTCTACTGCCTATTTCCAACTCCCCTTGGCAGACATCCCATGACTCTGCCATCTCCAACTTGTAGATGTTTCCAAGGAAATCTGTATTTCAGTTTCACTCAGTGGTCTTTCTGGTCCTCCACGTAGGGACTTCATGACACATGCCTGGCCTTAGTGGATTTCCTTACCCTTTTTATGGAGATTCCACAACATCTTTCCTGAACTATAAACTCAGAACCAAATGGCAGAAACTGCCACGTTGTACTGCTAGAGGGAGCTGGAACTTGGCCCCTTTGTTCAAATATATTTTCATCAGCTTTCTGTTTTTGAAGCATTCCTTCACTGCTTGAGCTTTTCTTTAATTCCTTCTTACAATTTGGAAGCTTACCTTGGTGGGGTCTTGCCCTGAGACCATGACTTCCTTATTCCATTTAGTGTCAGGCTTTTCTTTTCATTTTTTTTAATCTTTATGAGTATTGGACCTAGCTCCACTCTACTTCCTGGTGTTCATTTTCTCCTCAAACTTCACATTTTGGATTTTTCCTTTCTCGGCTCATTATAAACCCACAAAAGAGTGACTACTAATAACCCATACAGAGTCAGTTCTAGAGGTCATTTTGCAATCTTTCTTGTCAATGCTATTGATCTAAAACTCTTAAATATCATAAGAATAGTCCCTAGATCATTTACTAATATTAATCTCCTCTGAAACCTTTTGTACAAGAAGAGAAAAAGAGACACTGGGACTGGTTTTGGCTTTTGAAATCTCCAGTAACACACTTTCTCTAACAAACCTACACACACTCAAACAAGATCACACTTCCCAACTCTCATCAATTAGTATCACTCTCTAATCATCAAACATTCAAATACATGAGCCTATGGTTGTCATTCTCATTTAAACTACCACAGCCACCTTGTGGGCACAGGGGATCAAATGTGAAGATTATGGTAGAACAAGTGCTCTTAGCTGTTTAGCTGACTCTTATTCTTCTAATAGAAATTCTGTTTGTAATAATTAAAGCTAGAAATAGCACAAATACCATTGTACAAGTGAACTGGCAGACTGGCTATATTCTGTCAAAAACAAAGGAATGTGAGTACGGTAGTTTGAAAGTAATTGGCCCCCATAATATCAGAGGGAATAACACTCTTAGGAGGTGTGGCTTTGTTAGAGTATGCATGGCCTTGAAGGAAGTGTTTCTGTGGGGGTGAGTTTTGAGGTTTCCTAGGCTCAGGGTACTACCAAATATCTCAGTTGACTTCTTGTTGCTTGAAAGATGTAGGATTTTCAGCAACTACTCAAGCAACACATCTGCCTGCATGCCACCATGCTCTCCACTATGATGATAATGGCTGAAACTCTGGAACTATAAGTGAGCAACCCCAATTAAATATTATGTTTATAGTGGTTGTCATGGTCATGGGGTCATTTCACAACAATAAAAGCCCTAACTAAGTGAGTCAAAAAACCAAAGAAATAAAACGTGCCAACAAAGGATATTAATGGATCACAAAGGCTTCATGTTTAAGAATGAGTAAAGAACTTTTGGCTAGACAGGCCTGATAGGAGAATGTACTGTTATTCTGCTAAAAAGGCATTGCATTAAACTGACCCCTGATTATTATTGTTATATCTATAAAGTGCCTCTCAACCCTCATCTGAGAAGTTTATATTTGTAATAGATGCTGATTTACATAAAGACTCCCAACTGAACAAAGTGTAGAAAATAAGAGCTTGCATAATGCTTGGCCCTAAAAGAAATGGGTATAACCTCCTAAAGCTCAGGAACCAATGTGCAAAAGGGGGTGGAAAGTGTAAGATGATGACTCTAAGAGAACAACTCTGGAATATAGCAAGGCAGGTGCAATAAGAGCTCATAGCGATTATTACAATGTAAATAAAACCTGTGCAAATCAGGACATAACCAAGCATGGAGAAGGGAGTTGGGCATACAATCCCACCTGTAGTCATAAAGCATATGAATGAATGCCAATTATTAGATGATGGGAAAGAGAAAGGAGAGAGAGAGAGAGAGAGAGAGAGAGAGAGAGAGAGAGAGAGAGAGAGAGAGAGAGAGAGAGAGAGAGAGAGAGTTAGAGAGTTTTATATAAGACAATTGCTACTCCTAAGTTAATCACTCTCCAGTAGAAGATCACATCTAGGGTTATTTAGTCATCACAAACTGTTCTTGAAGATTTCGTTTTTAAGTGTACAAAATTGGATATGTAGGGAAGGTATGATAGATATAGGAAGAGCTATTGAGTTAAATATGATTTTAAAATAGATTAGATGAAACTCAAGACTGTCATAAGGGTAAAAGAAAGAATATATTTTTGTCATTTCACTCATATGATACTCTTACAAAGCCCAGACTATATAGACTGAGAGAACATTTTGGTTCTCAGGGTTAGATCTGGGGAGACATTATGCAAAGACTAGGAGGTGAATTAACTGTTACGTGAAAAGAGAGAAATTGCTAAATAGCCCAACCATTCTGCATTAAGATGAACACTTCAAGAGGTTAAGTAACAAAATCTTTGATTTAATGCCATGTGGAATTTGTTGACTCATAAACTTCTAGTATCAACTATATGCTTTGATGTTTAGGAGACATTAAAACCTGCTCTGGTCAGATTTGTTATGGGCTAGTTTACACATGTCCATTCTTAGCTGCCCTACAATTATGAGTGTTTGTCCTCACATACAATCCAGTGATGTTTCAGATGATGGTGCCAAACAACAGAACTTTTGAAGTGACTGAGGTAACACCATCTTGTCCTGGTCTTACCCTGGATCCACTTTATGTCTGCTCAGGTGCTTCTCAACCCCTACCCTCTAAACAGTTGTGCTGATTTTGCTAGCACATCAGGACTTCCCATAACTCTGACAGTGATCCAGATGGATAACTCAAACAACTAATGTGTTCTACAAAAACAAGTGTTGCAAGGTTCCCCTAAACTATTCCTGACAATGGTGTCATTGTAGTTTTTGTTTTTATAAATGATGTACCCCTGAGCTTTGGTGTCAGTTCCTCATGTCAAGATCCTGCTACTGGTCACTGAGAAATGATGGACTCTAACTGGACCATATGAGTATGGTGGTCGGTAAGTTTCTCACCTTGTCACTAAAACTTTAAAAATGAGTTTGAATGGAATTACCTCAAAAGGTTTAACACTGTCATTCCCATACGAGCGCAAGGAGTGCCTCCCTATGAGCTATTGGTTAGGGAAGCTTCAAAAGCCACTGAAACAATGCATGCTATTGTCATTGGCTTTGATTTCCCACCACAGCTACATGGCAAGTCTTTATTGCTGAAGATTGTATGCATTTTGGTAGTAGGACATAGAGAAAACAATCTCAAATTCATCAGGAAGTTTACTCCCTTGTGGCTAGTTTTCATAGTACTGGAAGTTGCTATGCAAAAGATTTGAGGAGAAATGATATCAATGATCTTACTATTGCTGGGTCCCGCCGTAGAGACATTTCAATTGTATTTTAATAAATAAAACTTGCCTGAAGTTCAGAGAGTAAAATAGCCATACTGGCCAGTCTTACAGACCAGGTCTCAATAACAAACACCCTTAATCCCTGTGGTGAATGCCTTTAGTCCCAGAACTAGAAAGGATTATAAAATGGGAGAAGACAGCTTTCAGTCCCAGTCCCGTCCTGAGATTCCTGGAAGCAGGATCACCATTTTTGGTCTGAGGTTGAGGTAAGAGCCAGTGACTGGCTATTTTGATTTTTGGGTCTTCAGGTCAGACCCAGTTTCTCTCTCTGAGATTTTATTAATTGTGCTTCACCCTGCATCCTGCTATGCTGACCTGTCAGGCAAGATGTGCCCACTGTTAAAATAGAGGCATGACACATCCCATAGGCAGATGGACAGTATGGCTGGAATGGTGTCACAATTCTTCCACTGGAAGTCTTGCCTGGTTGCACAAGATGGACAATTCAGGCAACATATCCACTATTTCCTAGGAGTCTTACCTAGCATCATCTTCACAGGTTCCTGGGTGTTTCCCTTATACTAGGTTTCTTCCTTACCCAGAAATGCCCCCGTTTCCAGTCATCTCTATCAGTACTCGCTCCCCATCCTTTCCCCACTCAATCCCTCATCTTCCCTTCTCCACGTGCCCCAAGTCCACCTAGGAGATTTCATCTCCTATTTTCACTTCCCCGAGATATCCAAGTATCTACCATTCAGCCCTGATCTTTTGGAGACTTCTTATCATGAAGGGGTGTTAAATTTTGTCAAAGACTTCTAATTGAGATAATTGCATGGCTTTCTGCTTTCAGTTTGTTTATGTGGTGGATTAAATTGACTGGTTTTCATATGCTGAAGACTACTTGATCATGGTCTATAATATTTTTTTATGTTCTTAGATTCAGTTTGTCATGATTTTCTTGAGTTTTTGCATCAATGTTTTTGAAGGAAATGTGCCTGTAATTTTCTTTGTTGAATCTTTGTGTAGTTTGCGTATCAGAGTAACTATGGCCTAATTTAAAAAATTGGCAATGTTCCTGGGGGCTGGAGAGATGGCTCAGAGGTTAGGAGCACTGGCTGCTCTTCCAGAGTTCAATTCCCAGCAACCACATGGTGGCTCACAACCATCTGTACTGAGATCTGGCGCCCTCCTCTGGCGTGCGGGCATACATTGAGGCAGAATGTTGTATACATAATAAATAAATAAATCTTTAAAAAATTGGCAATGTTCCTTCATTTTTATTTTTTGGAATAATTTGAGGAGTATTGTCAGCTCTTCCTTGAGAATCTGGTGGAATTCTGCCCTAAAACTGTCTGGCCCTTGACTTTTTTGGGTGGGGGGAAGACTTTTAATGAACACTTCTCTTTCCTTAGGAGTTATATGTCAATACAAGTTGTTTTCTGATATTGATTTAACTTTGACAAGTAGTATCTGTCAATCAAATTGTCTGTTTCTTTTAGATATTCTTATCTTGTGATGTACAGATTATTGGAATAGAACCTAATGATTCTGTATATTTCTCTGATGTCTGTTTTTATGTGTACCTTTTCATTTCTGATTTGTTAATCTGGATGTTTACTCTCTCTGTCTTCTAGTAAGCTTGGATAAGGTTTGTCTATGTTGCTATTTTTCTCAAAGAACCAACTCTTTGTTTCATTGATTCTTTGTATTTTCTCTTTGTTTCTGTTTTATTGATTCCAGGTCTCAGTTTGATTATTTTCTGCTTCTACTCCTCTTGGGTGTGTTTGCTTCTTTTTGTTCTAGAGCTTTCAGTATGTTGTAAAGTCACTAATATGAGATTTCTCCATAGTCTTTATGAAGGCACTTAGTGTTGTGAATGTTTCTCTTAACACTGCATTCATTGTGCCCCCATGAGTTTGGGCACACTTTACATTCATTTTCATTGAATCCTAGGAAGTCTTTAATTTATTTCTTATTTTTTTGATCCATTGGTAACTCAGTAAGTAGTGTGTTGTTCAGTTTCGCTGAGTTTGTAAGCTTTCTGCTGCTTCTGTTGTTGATATCCAGCTTAATCTGTGGTCATCTGATATGATGCAGGGCCTTATTTCAATGTTTTTGTTTCTGTTGAGTCTTACTTTGTGATTGAATATGTGGGAATTTTAGAGAAGAATCCTTGAGGTGCTGAGAACAAAGTGTATTCTTTTGTGTTTGGGTTAAATGCTCTGTAGATATCTGTTAGGTACATTTGTTTTATAACATTTGTTAGCTCCAATATTATCTGTTCAGTGTTTGCCTGGATGGTCTGTCCATTGGTGAGAGTTAGGTACTGAAGTCCCGCACCATCATGTGTGAATGTCAATATATGATTTAAGCTTTAGTAGTGCTTCCTTTACAAAAGTAGGTGCCTGTTGTGTTTGGGGCATAGATATTGAGAATCGAGACATCATCTTGGTGAATTTTTCTTTTGATGCTTATGAAGTGCCCTTCCTCATCTCTTTTGATTAACTTTGGTTGGGAGTCTATTTTGTTAATTACTAAATTATCTACAGAAGCTTGCTTCTTGGAGCCATTTGTTTGGAAAATCTTTTTACAGCCCTTTACTCTGAGGCAAAAATCTATTTTTGTTGTTGAGGTATGTTTCTTCTATGCAACAAAAATGGATCTTGTTTTCATATCCATTCTGTTACTCTGAGGCCTTTTATTAGGGAATTGAGTTCATGATAGTGTCAGATATCAATGACCAATGAGTGTTAATTCCTTTTATTTTGTTGTTGGTGGTGGTCATGTGTGTGCATGTGTGCTCATGAGCATGTGTGTGTGTGTGTGTGTGTGTGTGTGTGTGTGTGTGTATGAGCTTATGGTATGCTTCTCTGAATGGCCTCTGGTTCAGCAAGGGATTGCTGCACATGCTTGTTGTTGGATTTCTGGCTTTGTGTGTGGCCTCTGATCTGGCCAGGGGTCCTCTAGGTTTCAGGATCCTGTCTTGGCTTCTGGTGGGGTAGGAGGATTCTGTCCAGTTTTCAGGGAGTTGACCTTATCCCTGGGGTTCAGGATACTGGCCTGGCCTCTATGGGATGCAGGACTTCCACTGTAGGTGTGGGTGGAATATGACAACGAGGATAGGAGGGGCAATGGTGTAATTCAGGGTGAGTGTAGTGCAGTTTTTTCCTGAGATTCAGGATTCTGACTGGCCTTTGGTGGAATAGGTGGCTTCCTCCAGTGGTATGGGAACCCCACTGCTTAAAAGTTGATATATTCTTAATTATTGTTTCTGTCTCTGTTGGTTTTTATATGTCTGTTTAAATTGCTTACTTCATTTAATTTAATTTTGGTAGATCATATGTACTGGGAAATTAACTGATTCCTTTTTGTATGTTGGTTTTGAAGTCCTACCCTTAGGAGGAGCTTTAATTAGTCATTGGCCATCTCAGGAGGGTAAATAATTTTTCTTATTGGGTGTTGTCACTAGTAAGTGGTCAAGAAGAAAGTAAATAGCCTCACACCCAAGCTCTTGCAAGCTACCCTGATGAGATTCAACGAGTCATAAAAAAAATCTTATGTTTTCTGAGAATGATCTTGCTACTTCCCCATCTTGTTCTGTTCCAAGATGATGCCTCCTGAGATGCTTCCTTTCAGGGACACAACTACTGCCTTTTAGCAGTTCAAGGCATAACACATGACCACATATCAGTAATATCTTCAAGGATCTTTGAGTCACTACTGTATCATAGGAAGTAAAAATTTGTTCAAAAGAGCTTAAAGATAGTTTTAGCCTTCAGGGATCTGAAGGTGCAAGGTTGAATGAGAAAAACTTGTTATTGGAATCTAAGTCAAGCACTTTTTTTTAAATCTGTGAACAAGATGTTTGATAATGATATTTGTAATAACATTGAAAATATGCAGATGCCTGGAATCAGGGAACACCCATGGGTCAGCCTGTCTTAATTTCGTCTTTCACAACTCCTGGATAAGAGAAGGCTTAGAGATGAAGTTGTGAAGATTAGAGGTGGATGATAAGCCGAAGGGTGCAGGTGACATGAAGCCATTCCACAGGGAAGTTCATAAGGAAGGATGCCGACATTATCAGTGACCAAGAGCAAATGTCATTGAGTGAGAGCTACCCTGTGCGTAATGACTCTGATGCTGAGGGCATGTCAAATTCATTTGTTAACCACCTGTACCTAATCCACAACAGTAGAGCCTGAAGTTTCCACAGGAGAATCTCCCCAATAACGTAATATTTAGGAGGCTTTCAAAATACAAACTAAATCCTCTGTTCATATTGGTCCTAGTACTGTGGTTGCACTTCACACTACTGGTGCACTTGGGATACAGCGTCTAGCTAAAAGAGCCATCTCAGGGCAGTCCTGGGAGAGTGAGAGAACTTGCCTCATGCACAGAATAAAAAGTTAAATGTGCAAGGGAGAAAGGGCTAGTGTGAAGACAACTCTGAGGGAAGAAGACAGTTGTTAAATACAGACTTACAACAGTACAAACCGGAACAACGAGGACTAATCAAGTTCAGCAGACTCCCTCTTCTGTAAATAGAACCACTCCAATTTTCAGGGACCTAGAAATAAATGGTTCCAACACTCCATTCTTTCTAATTTCCTCAGCTTGATCCTCTTTACCTACATACTTAGGAGGAATTTAAGTGCATTGATTAAATTATTTTATGTTTTGTCTTCTTTTATATTTGTCTTCTAGTTTTTTGCTTATTTTATTTTTGTTGGGGCCACAGTCTTTTGTAGGCCAAGAGGTCCTCAATTTTTCTAGGCAACTATTTTGTTTTTGTTTTTTTAAATATATTCTCTACTAGAACTTTACTTTTTATTTTGTTTTTCTAGCTTCAATAATATTGTTCTTTTCTCATCCCCTTCATAATATTTTTAGTATTTTATGTATATAATTTCAAGGTTAAAAACTCTGTATCGGACAGTCTAAGGGGACATCATCTTTGGAAAAGGCTAATTCTCCTCTCAGTTGCCTATAATTCTTTCCCGAAGGTGGTGTGCTGAGATTTCTCCTCCTTGTTAATACCCATTGATATCAATAGTCTTCTGATCTTGTTTATGAAGCCATTTCCAGGAGAGAGTCTCACAGTAGACTTCCTTGTATTTTGCTCTTAACTTATTTCAGCTCCCTCTTCTGAGATGTTCCCTGATGCAGGATCTATGATGGAGATGTATCATTTGAGCCTATTCTCCCCACAATCTGTTTATCTTTGCATTGTTTCCAGCTATGGTTTTCTTTGATGATCTTCATTTGTTGTAAATAAAGGCTTCTTTGAATGATAGTTAACCATGAATTTAAGAATAATGTGTAAAATTCATTAAGGAATCAGACTGGCCTAGCAAAGTCATGGTAGTAGATTCTTTTCTAAGGTCCATGATTTACTAACCCAGGGAATATGGATATGTTTCCAGGATAAAACCGGACTCACTGAACATAGCAGACAATGAGGACTGCTGAGAAGTCAAGAACAATGGTACTGGGTTTTGATCCTACTGCAAGCACTGGCTTTGTGGGAGCCTAGGCAGTTTGGATGCTCACCTTACTAGACCTGGAAGGGCGTGGGAGGTCCTTGGACTTCCCACAGGGCAGGGAACCCCGACTGCTCTTTGGGCTGATGAGGAAGGAGGACTTGATTGGGGGAGGGAAATGGGAGGCGGTGGCAAGGAGGAGGCAGAAATCTTTAAAAAACAAATAAATTAATAAAAAATAAATACAATAAATAATTTTCAAGCATAAAAAAGATTTCCCTTCTGTTGAATAAGCATTAAGTCAGTTAGAGAACTGTTATCTACTTCCTATATGTACATACTACTTATTGTACCTTTATGCATATCTTGATCCATATCGGCATATGCTAGTAATTGATGTTATTCATGGATGTGTGTTTTGTTCCCTGGTTTCTGTTTCCAGTTGGTCTTCTGATGTTTTTGGTCTGTAGTTCGGCAGCCAGTATGACTGCCTGGTCCATCAGCAGGAAGTTTGTGTCAGAGTTGGGGGCCTGCACTTTTGACAGTAAATATAGCCTTTGGTCCAGGAGGGAGTTTCTGTTCCTCTGACTGACATTATCTGCACCTGAGCATTGATACCTACCCATATAGGGGCAGGTGCTTGGTAGTAGGAGCAGAGGATGAGTGGGAATGTGTATAAGCAGCGTGGGTCTTTAGGCTTCAAACCAAGGGCATTGGAGTATACTGCGCACACATGGGCTTCTGATTGGGGTGGCATACACATAAGCAGCATTATATGCATTTTTTATGTTTTTTAAATATGACATAATATATATTTTTAGTATTATTTTTATTGAGCTCTAAATTTTTCTCTAATTATATGCATTTTTAAAGTTTATAAAAAGAGATGTATGTTTTAGATGTATTAGCATTACTACTGATTGTAATCTGAAATGAGATTCAAATTTTAGGTAGATAAGCAGTCTTATGACTTTGAGTCATAGTAAAGCTTGAGGAAACAAATGATTCTGAGATAAGAATATTTTTTTCTCTGTTCAGCGGTCTGGAACTGTACACATATATTTATTACATGTATATGATATATAATTTTATATTCTTATACTGTTCTTTGTGTTATTTATATGTTGTGTTATAGTATATATGATATAAAATATCTTTTGTTTTATTATATATAGTACATATATGACTGCTCTGTTTCTAGGAAAATGAGAATCATCTTTCAAGCTATAAATACAAGACTTCCAAAGGCAGTTTTAACATTGAGTCTGTTTTTATGACAAGAGCAGATTGTTCATTATCAGAGCTAGATTAATAGCTTATTGGGAATTTCATTGATTAATATGTTAGAACACAGAACTTTGGAAGAATCGATATTATTAATTATTCTAAAGTTTTATTTTACTATATATTTTTTCATAACTGCTTAAGTTTTATATTTTCATATCTTAATATCTTTGATTTTAGACCTTTTAAAAATTTTAATAATTACCATGAAATACAAGTGGCTGATTATTGAGAGAAGAAGTTATTGTAAAGCAAGCTCTTCTAAACCAAGGAATAGTAAAAAGTTATATTAAAATTGTTTATCTTCTTATTATGATATCTATATGTCTATTGTCTTAGGGTGTCTATTACTGTGAAGAAACACCATGACCATGGAAACTCTTATAAAGAAAATATATTTAATTGGTGTGGCTTGTTTATAGTCTCAGAACGTCAGTCCATTATTACGACAGAGAGCATTGGTGCATGCAGGCAGATATGGTGCTGCAAAAGCACCTGAGATTCATACATCTTACAGGCAACAGAACAGGTGAGACACTGGACAGCATCCTGGTCACAGGACACCTCAGAGCATGCCTACAATGACACATTTCATCCAAGGCCATGTTCAGTCCAACAAAGGTACACCTCCTAATAGTGCCACTCCCTGTGAGACTATGGGGGAAAATTACATTCAAACTACCACATTACATGCCCTGGCCCGCATAAGCTTGTTATAATATCATAATGCAATATGTGTTTAGTACAACTTCAAAAGTCTCCACAGTCTATCACAGACTCAATAGTGTTTTAGGGTACAAAGTTCAGAGTCTTTTCCACTACTCATACAATATCGTAACTATAATCTCCTGTAAAAATCAAAATCAAAAAGCTGGGATTAAAGACATGCACCACCAAACAAGCCCTAAACTTTTCTTTAATTCACAAAGTTAAGCTGGGCGGTGGTGACGCACGCCATTAATCCCAGCACTTGGGAGGCAGAGGCAGGCAGATCTCTGTGAGTTCGAGACCAGCCTGGTCTACAAGAACTAGTTCCAAGGACAGGCTCCAAAAACACAGAGAAACCCTGTCTTGAAAAAAAAAAGTAATTCACAAAGTTAGAAATTTAGCTGAGTTAGATCTTGCCCTGAGGTCACCACTCCCTTTATTCTTTCTTGTACTCAGGACTTAGGTCCATTCCACGTTTTGGTATTCCTTTTCTCCTTCAATTTTATATTTTGTAATTTACCCTATTCAGCTTGCTCCTTTTTAAAAAATAAATTTTCACTAACACTGCCATTAATAACCATATAACAGAGTCTATACTAAACTGTTTTGAAATTTCTTCTCCCTAGGAAATTAATCCAAAATTCTTTACTTTAGCCTCAGGCAAACTTTTCAGACAAGGGCAAAAGCAGTTCCTTTTTTCAACAAATATCACAAGAATGATCTCCAGGCAATATATTAAATTCTTCTACTCTGTAACCACTTGATCCCCACAGTTCATTGAATCACATTCAGCACCACTGTCTTCCATGTTGCTACTAGTATGGCCCTTAAGCAGCACTTAAAGCATTTCACTGTTTTCCTAACCTAAGATCACAAAGTCTATATTACTCCAAGCAAAAGCATGGACAGGCCTATCACAGTAAAACTTCTTTCCTGATACTAACTTCTGTCTTGGTTAGGATTTTATTTCTGTGAGGAGACACTATGATAACAACAACTCTTATAAAGAAAACATTTAATTGGGGTGGCTCACTTATTATTTACGAGGTTCAGTCCATAATTGTCAAGACAGATCATGGCGTTTTGAGTATCAATGTCGTGCTAGAGTAGCAGCTTAGAATAATACATTTCACATGCAACAGGAAGCCAAGTAAGACCGGATAGTACCCTGAGTATAGGAACCCTCATAATCTACCCCCACAAGAGACTACTCGTCCTCCAAAAAGGCCATATACACTCCAACCACACTTTTTAATAGTGCCACTCCCTGTGAGATTATGGGAGCTAATTACATTCAAACTGTCACAGTGCCTTACAGTTCAGAGATTTAATTCATTATCGTCATGGTGGGACATGGCAGTGTTCAGGAAGACATGGTGCTGGAGAAGTAGCTGAGAGTTCTACATCTTGTACAGACAAGAGGAAGTGGTCTAAAACACTTGGTGTATATTGGAGGCCTTAAGTAGTAGCCTCAGTACCTGGTTAATTGGATCTGAAAGTAAATGGAATAAGTCAACTCACATATATTATCTCTACATGTTCTTTATTCTGTGGGCAAAGAACAAGCATAAGGGGTGATCTTCATGAGGTTTTTAATGTTTACAGACATAGTTGGGAAATTCCATAGGTAAAACCATGATATTATATGCATTTTAGAATCACAAAAAGGGCAGTTAAAACCTGACAAAGCAGTACTCCAGGAATGGGGTGACACCACCCAGGAAAGAAACAGCATCCAAGAGAAACCATTAGAGAAAGCTACTAAATGTCCCTGAACCTGGAAGTCACCCACACTCAGACCTGTCTGGTCTGGTAAGGGAGATATTTTCCTATGCTTTTGAAATCCCTATGTGGTCTATTAGCAGGTAATTTTGGGGGATTGACTCTATTATGTAAATTTGACTGTGAGAACAAAGAGTGAATATTGTTGCTCCAAGGCTCCATGGTGTGGGAGAATGGAAAGATCATTCTGTTCCCATGCAGGAGAAGTTACACTGCTGAGGTTATGAAGGGAGAATCATGGCCTCAGAACATTTTTACAGATTTCACAATGACTTTTCCAAAATACAAGTGTTCCCACAGCTCTGCAGAATGGGTTACTCCATGTGGTTGTGCACGTGTATATTTCCCATGGATCTGCCCATTGGTCTGTCAATTGTACATTTACTGTAGAGTCTTGTGAGCTCCAACAGGCGTGGCATGAGCATAGGAGACCTCGAAGCCTGCCCTACAGTAACACACTTCCTCCAACAAGGCTACACCTTCTAATAGTGCCACTCCCTTTGGGATGCATTTTCTTTCAAATCACTACATTTGTCAGTAAGACAAACCTGTTTGAGTTTTTAATCTCATGAGGAGATTTAATAGCTCTAAAAAAACAAAAAAATAAGCAAGACCTGGAATCACCTTTCTGTTTAGCTATTGCTAAGCAGAAAAAAAAAACTAGAGTTAGCTATCAATACCTTCAGAGATCTAAAAAGAATAAATTTGAAAAGGAGATATAAATCAAATAATCGATGTATCAAGTAAGATCTAAGCAGAAAACATCTAAAATCTAAAAACAGAAATGTTCCAGATACATGGAAAAATATGAATTAAATCCCAGGCTCCTTCTAGGCCATCTTCAATGGATAGAGATAGGGTGACTTCAGTCTTTAGTGGTAAACAGAACAGCATTCATTCTTTGACTGCAACACAAAGCAAATTTGTTCTTTTAGATAGACCCAGAAGATTACTCTGGAAGAGGAACTTGAGAGAATAGGCTAACTTGTCAAGACAAAGATGGGCACTCATTTCTCCCATGTCCTGCTTACACCCAGTTTAAGGCAGGTTCCTGGCAGTGAGCCGGCATGGAACAGTTTTTCCCAGTGATTAATGTGACCATAATACATGCAGAGCAGTATTCTTTGGAGGAGACTTTGGGGCTGTTAGGAACTTCTAATTTTATCCATCACAAGAGGTTTATGTTTATTTTAAATACCATATTCAGCAGATCCCTGAAGAATTTTGAATTCATTTATTAAGTATATTTGATTTAAAATAAATTTTATTTGTTTTTATTTACTTTTTCAGGTTTAAACTTGAAAGCACATACAGAAAACTAAATAAAGTTTATTCTTTCAAAATTTTATCACTTATAGAGTTATTGACTATCAACTTGAATATCAATTTGAATATTGCTTTTTAAAAGTTTCTAAGTCAGCAACTTTCATAAGATTAGAATTTTATACTTTTATCTCTGTTAAATTTTAACCTTAAAATTATAGTTTTTGTGGGTGGACCTTGTGGAAGTCAGGACCACGAGGGGTTGGACCACCCACTGAGACAGTGTGCCTGAGCTATTGGGAGCTCACCAACTCCAGCTGGACTGGGACTGAAGGAGCATGGGATCAAACTGGACCCTCTGAATGTAGCTGACAATTGGGGCAGACTGAGAAGCCAATGATAATGGGACTGGGATTTGTCTCTACTGCATGTACTAGCTTTTTGGGATCCTATTCTAATTCTATTTGGATGTATACCTTCCTAAGCCTGGATGGAGTGGGGAGGGCCTTGGACTTCACACAGGGCAGGGGGGTACTCTGCCCTCTCTTAGAACTGGAGGAGGCAGAGGGAGAGGGAAGTGGAAGGAGGGGAGGAAGTGGAAATTTTGATTGGTATTATTTATAAAGTAATAAAAATAGTTCTTGAATGATGATGTTTTAGTATCAAAATAAAACTTTAAAGCATAAATTCAGCCCATAGGCATATTGAGAATTTTATAAAATCATAAAGGCTGCAGAGAGATTGGAAATATTAATTTTTTTATTCTTATGTAGTGTGCCATTACATAATATCACAGATTTTTATGACTAAGTTTACACGAATAACTAAAGCTTAAAAAATCAGATATTCAATAGCCATCTTGGGAAACCCACACTAAAATCTTCATGCAAAGCACCCAGGTTCCAGCTATGGCTACATACATAGGATTTTATATAAGAAAAATAAGGTGAATGGAGTCTGTAAAAACTCCTAGGAAACTGATTTTGAAGGTTCAGCTAATAGCCTTGCAAAATTCACCACAAGGAAGCCAGATTTCATCTGGAGCAGAGTATGGCACTATTCTCTACACTGTTAGCTAGAAAAATGTAACAGTAAGGGGACATGGGGGCTTGAGAATTGGTTCCTATGTGTCTGAGTTAGGGTCCCTCTAGGTAACTATCACCTCAAGTTATGAAAATGAACCCTGTGTGTAATGGAGAGATCAAGATATTAGAGGTATAGGATCATGGGGTAGATACTGAAGAATACTAAAGGCAGAGAGTGCACCTGGCTCAAAGGAAAATCTTTTGCTGCAGGAAGCAAAGCAACATGGATGTGGATACATAATCTGCCTGAAGCCCAGATGATTCCAATAAGAACCTAAGATGTTGGACTCACTACAACGTTTGACTTTTACCTTACTAGCTTTATCTGATCTTTCAGCATAGAGGTAGCACTGATGTAAAAGTATGGTGTTTACATGCACACTCGCCCTAACTTCCATGCCAGCCATGCACCACTTAAACTATGACAAAACTGTTTCAAATGCCATCTGCTATTTTTTCAGGGATTGAAACTGGACCCATAAAACTCTGCACACAAATCTCTTTGGCTTTGTCTTTTTACCCCTCATATGCATGCCAGTGCTGTGCACACATAGGAGCATCTTTTAACCACATCCAACAAAGATCCAAAACTTCACAGTAAGGGATCAAAACCCATTAAGTGTTAGTTCAGATGGTGGTTATCATGTAAATCATTGGACTTGAGTCATTTGTTCTCTATCACCTGCTGGACAGCTTGTCATCATATCCTGTTATGTTTTAAAAGATTATTATTGTATTTTATTTACTATTCTCTTCCTGTGAAGAGACACCATGATGAGGGCAGCCTTAAATGAAAGCATTTATTTGTAGCTTACAGTTGCAGAGAGTAAGAGGCTGTGGTTGTTACAGAAGAGAGCGTGGCAGCAAGCAGGCATGGTGCTATGGCAGTAGTTGAGGGTTCACATCTGATCCATTTGAACAAGGCAGAGAAAGTGGACCAGTTGTGAATGGCATGGGCTTCCCCGCCACAGGGAATACAAGAATTTATTATTTTATGGCTGCAAAATTTTTATTTAAGGAATGAAAACTTTCTGGAGATGCATAATGGTGATCCCTACCAATGTGAAAGTTGTTTTTGACTCTGAAAACTCTTAAAATTGATTAAGTGAAAATCATATCCATTATGAACACTCTATGACATTTTCTTTTTGTTTTTTTTTCCCTTAAGAGGGGTCTCTCTGTGCCATCACAGCCCAGATCTATTACATTTTCTATATCAAAAAAGAAAAGCTGTTCCATGGGGCAAAAGTCTAATTTCCTAGCTGGGTTATATGTTTGCATTTTTAAAGAAGAAAAGAAACTATCTTTTTTTTCATTATACATACCAAATCATAGTTCCCACTCCCTCCCTTCCTCCCATTCCCTCCACTTACCCCACTCCCCCAAGTCCCATACACTATTCAGTGAGGGTAAGGTATATTGCTTTGGGGAAGGTCCAAGGCCATCCCTACTGTATCTAGGCTGAGCAAAGTATCCATCCAAAGAGATAATATACAGGGGTTACTCTGATTTTATGTGTGTGTCTGTGGAGGTTTGCTTTGTTAGTGAGTATGTGGTCAGTTTAAAGAAGGTTCTATGAGGTGCTGAGAAAAAGGTATTTTTTGTGTGTTTAGGTAGAATGTTCTATAGATGTCTGTTAAATCCATTTAAGTCATGACATCTGTTAGTTCTCTTGTTTCTCTGTTAAGTTTCTGTCTGTTTGACCAGTCCATTGGTGAGAGTGGAGTGCTGAGGTCTCCTACTATTAGTGTGTGGGGTTTGATACATGATTTAAGTTTTAGTAATATTTCTTTTACATATGCGGGTGCTCTTGCATTAGGGGCATAGATGTTAAGGACTGAAACTTCATCTTGATGGATTGTTCCTGATTGAGGAAAAACTGTCCTTCTCCATCTCTTTTGATTGATTGTAGTTTGAAGTCTATTTTGGTTAGATATTAGGATAGCTACACCTGCTTATTTCTTAGGTTCATTTGATTGGAAAATCTTTTCCCACCCCTTTACTCTAAGGTAATGTTTGTCTTTGAGGTTGAGGTGTGCTTCTTGCAGCAGAACACTGGATCCTATTTTTATATCCATTCTTTTAGCTTGTGTCTTTTTATAGGTAAATTGAGTCCATTGTTATTAAGAGATATTAATGACCACTGGTGTTAAATTCTGTTATTTTTTTGGTGGTAGTGGTTGTGTGTTTCCCCTATTTTTGGTTTTGCTCATGGGGAAGTTATCTGTTTCCTGTATTTTTGTGGGTGCAGATAGCTTCCTTAGGTTGTGTTTTTCCTTCTAGTATTTTCTTTCAATAGGGCTGGTGTTGTTGATAGGTATTGTTCAAATCTGGTTTTGTCATTGAATATCTTGCTTTCTCCATCAACGGTGATTGAAAGCTTTGCTGGGTGTAATAGTTTGGGCTTGCATCTGTGGTCTCTTAGTGTCTGTAGCACAGCTCTCCAGGACCTTCTGGCTTCATGGTTTCCATTGAGAAGTCCAGTGTAATTGTGATAGGTTTACCTTTATATTATACTTGACCTTTTCCCCTTGCAGCACTTAATACTATTTCTTTATTCTGTATTTTTTGCATTTTTATTGTTATATAGTGAGAGGATTTTTTTGATCCAGTCTGTTTGGTGTTCTATAAGCTTCTTTTACCTTCACAGAATGTTCTTCTTTAGGTTGAGAAAGTTTACTTCTATGATTTCGTTGAATACATTTTCTGTGCCTTTGAGCTGGATTTCTCCTTCTTCTACCCCTATTATTATTAGGTTTGATCTTTTCATAGTGTCCCAGATTTCCTGGATGTTTTGTGTTAAGAATTTGTTGAATTTAATATTTTCTTTGACCAATAAATTGACTTTATCTATATTTTCAACACCTGAGATTCTCTCTTCCATCTCTTTTATTCTATTGATTATACTTGCCTCTGTAGTTCCTGTTTATTTACCCAGATTTTCCATATCTAGAATTCCCTTGTTTTTTTAAAAAATATTTATTTATTTATTTATTTATTTTGTTTACAGTGTTCTGTCTGCATGTGTGCCTGCAGGCCAGAAGAGGGCATCAGATCTCATTACAGATGGTTGTGAGCCACCATGTGGTTGCTGGGAATTGAACTCAGGACCTCTAGAAGAACAATCAGTGCTCTTAACCTCTGAGCCATCTTTCCAGCCCCCGTTTGTGTTTTCTTTATTGCTTCCCTTTCAGTCTTCAAGTCTTGAAATGTTTCCTTCTCCTGTTTGATTCTTTTTTCTTAGTTTTCTTGGGTTTCTTTGAGGGATTTATTATTTTTTCCATTTTTGTTTGTCTTTTTCTCCATTTCTTTTTTTTTTTTTTTAATTTATTTTATTTATTAAAGATTTCTGTCTCTTCCCCACCGCCGCCCCCCTTCCCTCCCTCCCCCAATCAAATCCCCCTTTCTCGACTGCCCAAAGAGCAATCAGGATTCCCTGCCCTGTGGGAAGTTCAAGGACCTCCCACCTCTATCCAGTTCTAGTAAGGTGAGCATCCAAACTGCCTAGGCTCCCACAAAGCCAATAGGTGCAGTAGGATCCGAAACCCATTGCCATTGTTCTTGAGGTCTCCGTAGTCCTCATTGTCCGCTATGTTCAGCGAGACTGGTTTTAACCCAGGCTTTTTTAAACCCAGACCAGCTGGCCTTGGTGAGTTCCTGAAAGAACATCCCCACTGCCTCAATATGTGGGTGCACCCCTCGTGGTCCTGAGTTCCCTGCTTGTGTTCTCTCTCCTTCCGCTCTTGACTTGGACCTTGAGATTTCAGTCTGGTGCTCCAATGTGGGTCTCTATCTCTGTCTCCTTTCATCGCCTGATGAAGGTTAATATTCAGGAGGTTGCCTATATGTTTTTCTTTGGGTTCTCCTTCTTATTTAGCTTCTCTAAGATCCCGGATTATATGCTCAATGTCCTTTACTTATGGCTAGAAACCAAATATGAGTGAGTACATCCCATGTTCCTCTTTTTGGGTCTGGCTTACCTCACTCAGGATAGTGTTTTCAATTTCCATCCATTTGCCTGCAAACTTCAAGAAGTCCTTGTTTTTTACTGCTGAGTAGTACTCTAATATGTATATATTCCATACCTTCTTCATCCATTCTTCAATTGAAGGGCATCTAGGTTGTTTCCAGGTTCTGGCTATTACAAACAATGCTGCTATGAACATAGTAGAGCATATACTTTTGTTGTATGATACGGCCTCTCTTGGGTATATTCCCAAGAGTGGTATTGCTGGGTCCATGGGTAGGTTGATCCCGAATTTCCTGAGAAACCTCCACACTGCTTTCCAGAGTGGTTGCACAAGTTTGCATTCCCACCAGCAATGGATGAGTGTACCCCTTTCTCCACAACCTCTCCAGCAACGGCTATCATTGGTGTTTTTTATTTTCGCCATTCTGACAGGTGTAAGATGGTATCTTAAAGTTGTCTTGATTTGCATTTCCCTGATCGCTAAGGAAGTTGAGCATGACTTTAGGTGTCTTTTGGCCATTTGAACTTCTTCTGTTGAGAGATCTCTGTTCAGCTCAGTGCCCCATTTTATAATTGGGTTGATTTGCCTTTTACGTTCTAGTTTCTTGAGTTCTTTATATATTTTGGAGATCAGACCTTTGTCAGTTGCTGGGTTGGTGAAGATTTTCTCCCAGTCAGTGGGTTGCCTTTCTGTCTTAGCGACAGTGTCCTTTGCTTTACAGAAGCTTCTCAGTCTCAGGAGGTCCCATTTATCCAATGAGGCCCTTACAGTCTGTGCTGCTGGGGTTATACATAGGAAGTGGTCTCCTGTGCCCACGTGTTGTAGAGTGCTTCCCACTTTCTCTTCTATCAGGTTCAGTGTGTTCGGGCTGATATTGAGATCTTTAATCCACTTGGACTTGAGTTTTGTGCATGGTGATAGATATGGATCTATTTTCATTCTTCTACAGATTGACATCCAGTTTTGCCAACACAATTTGTTGAAGATGCTCTCTTTTTTCCATTGTATACTTTTAGCTCCTTTATCGAAAATCAGTTGCTCATAGGTTTGTGGGTTAAAGTCAGGGTCTTCTATTCGATTCCATTGGTCGACTTCTCTGTTTTTATGCCAATACCAAGCTGTTTTCAATACTGTAGCTCTGTAATAGAGTTTGAAGTCAGGGATGGTAATGCCTCCAGACATTCCTTTATTGTATAAGATTGTTTTGGCTATCCTGGGTTTTTTGTTTTTCCATATAAAATTGATTATTGTCTTTTCCAGATCTGTGAAGAATTTTGATGGGATTTTGATGGGGATTGCATTGAATCTATAGATTGCTCTTGGTAGAATTGCCATTTTTACTATGTTGGTCCTCCCAATCCAAGAGCAAGGGAGGTCCTTCCATTTTCTGGTGTCCTCTTCTATTTCTTTCTTCAAAGACTTAAAGTTCTTGTCAAATAGATCTTTCACTTCCTTGGTCAGGGTTACCCCAAGATACTTTATGCTCTTTGTGGCTATTGTGAAAGGTGATGCTTCTCTGATTTCCCTCTCTGTTTCTTTATCCTTAGTGTATAGGAAGGCAACTGATTTTTTGGAGTTGATCTTGTATCCTGCCACATTACTAAAGGTGTTTATCAGCTGTAGGAGTTCTTTGGTAGAGTTTTTGGGGTCGCTTATGTATACTATCATATCATCTGCAAATAACGAAAGCTTAACTTCTTCCTTTCCAATACGAATCCCCTTGATCCCCTTATGTTGTCTTATTGCTATTGCTAGAATTTCAAGCACTATATTGAAGAGGTATGGAGAGAGTGGACATCCTTGTCTTGTTCCTGATTTTAGTGGGATGGCTTTGAGTTTTTCTCCGTTCAATTTAATGTTAGCTGTCGGCTTGCTGTAAATAGCTTTTATTATATTTAGGTATGATCCTTGTATCCCTAGTCTTTCCAATACCTTAATCATAAAGGGGTGTTGAATTTTGTCGAATGCTTTTTCAGCATCTAATGAAATGATCATATGGTTTTTTTCTTTCAGTTTATTTATATGGTGGATTACGTTAATAGACTTGCGTATGTTGAACCAGCCCTGCATCTCTGGGATGAAGCCTACTTGATCATAGTGGATGATTTTTCTAATGTGATCTTGAATTCGGTTTGCCAGTATTTTATTGAGAATTTTTGCGTCAATATTCATGAGTGAGATAGGCCTGTAATTCTCTTTCTTGGTTGGGTCTTTGTGTGGTTTTGGTATCAGGGTAACTGTAGCTTCATAAAAGGAATTTGGCAATGACTTTTCTGTTTCTATATTGTGAAATACATTAAGGAGTATAGGTATTAGCTCTTCTTGGAAGTTCTGGTAGAATTCTGCATTGAAACCATCTGGTCCTGGGCTTTTTTTGGAGGGGAGATTTTTGATAACAGCTTCTAGTTCTTCGCGACTAACCGGTCTATTTAGATCATTCACCTGGTCTTGGTTAAGTTTTGGTAGAAGGTACTTATCTAAAAAAATGTCCATTTCTTTTGCATTTTCCAGTTTTGTGGCATACAGGCTTTTGTAGTAAGATCTAATGATTTTCTGAATTTCCTCTGTGTCAGTGGTTATGTCCCCCTTTTCTTTTCTGATCTTATTTATTTGCGTGTTCTCTCTTTGTTGTTTAATTAGTTTGGATAGGGGTTTGTTGATCTTGTTGATTTTCTCCAAGAACCAACTTTTTGTTTCATTGATTTTTTGGACTGTTTTCTGTGTTTCTATTTTGTTTATTTCCGCCCTCAGTTTGATTATTTCCAGTCTTCTACTCCTCCTGGGCAGGTCTGCTTCTTTTTTTCCAAGGCCTTCAGGTGTGCTGTTAAGTCCCCAATGTATGCTTTCTCCGTTTTTTTTAAGTGTGCATTTAGTGCTATGAACTTTCCTCTTAGGACTGCTTTCATCTTGTCCCATAGGTTTGAGTATGTTGTCTCTTTATTTTCATTAAATTCAAGGAAGACTTTAATTTCTTTCTTAATTTCTTCCTTGACCCAGGTGTGGTTCAGTAGTTGACTGTTCAGTTTCCATGAGTTTGTCGTCTTTCTGGGGGTAGCATTGTTGTTGCCTTCTAACTTTAATCCGTGGTGATCTGATAAGACACAGGTGGACACTGATATTTTTTTGTATCTGTGGAGGTTTCCTTTGTTTCCGAGTATGTGGTCAATTTTCGAGAAGGTTCCATGAGCTGCAGAGAAGAAGGTATATTCTTTCCTATTTGGGTGGAGTGATCTATAGATGTCTGTTAAGTCCAATTGCTTCATTACCTCCAATAATTCTCTTAATTCTCTATTAGGTTTCTGTCTGATTGACCTGTCCATTGGAGAGAGAGGTGTATTGAAGTCTCCTACTACTAGTGTGTGTGGTTTAATGTCTGCCTTCAGTTCTAGTAATATTTCTTTTAGATAAGTGGGTCCTTTTGTATTAGGGGTGTAGATATTCAGGATTGATACGTCTTCCTGATGACTTGTTCCTGTTATAAGTATAAAGTGTCCATCTCGATCTCTTCTGATTGATTTTAGTTTGAAGTCAGTTTTTTAGAAATTAATATGGCCACACCTGCTTTTTTCTTAGGACCATTTGTTTGAAAGACTTTTTCCCAACCCTTTACTCTGAGTAGATGCCTGTCTTTGTGGTTGAGATGTGTTTCTTGCAAACAGCAGAATGTTGGATCCTGTTTTTGTATCCAATCTCTTAGCCTGTGCCTTTTTATAGGTGAATTGAGACCATTAATATTAAGTGATATTAATGACCAGTGGTTGTTTACTCCAGTTATTCTTCTTGTTTTTGGTAGTAGAGTTTGTGTGTCTCCCTTCTTTGAGTTGTGCTGGTGAAGGGTCTCTAGATGCCTGAGTTCTTGTAGGCAGTGTTGGCCATGTTGGTTTTCTTGGGTTGTGATTTTCCTTCTATTACCTTCTGTAGGGCTGGATTTGTGGCTACGTATTGCTTAAATTTGTTTTTATCCTGGAATGTCTTGTTTTCTCCATTGGTAGTGAATGATAGCTTGGCTGGGTATAGTAGTTTGGGTTTGCATCCATGGTCTCTTAGCTTCTGCAGTACCTCTATCCAGGACCTCCTGGCTTTCATGGTTTCCATAGAGAAGTCAGGTGAAAGTCTGATCGGTTTACCTTTATAAGTTACTTGGCCTTTTTCCTTTGCAGCTCTTAATATTCTTTCTTTAACCTGTATATTCTGTGTTTTGATTATTATATGGCGAGGGGATGTTTTCTTTGATCCAATCTGTTTGGTGTTCTGTATGCTTCTTGAATATTCAAAGGAGTATCTTTCTTTCTGTTGGGGAAGTTTTCTTCCATAATTTTGTTAAAATATTTTCTGGGCCATTGAGCTGTGACTCTTCTCCTTCTTCTATTCCCTTTTTTTGTTTGGTCTTTTTTTTTTTTTTTTTTTATTTATTTTATTTTTCTCCATTAACAGCTTCAACTGGGTGTGGGGCAACAGAACCAATCCCAGTACAACCATGGGTGTAGGGTTCCCCATAGTCTCCCCAGGGCGATGGTTCCTGCAATGATCTCTAGGGGGAAACAGCTCCCAACAGATCCCCCCCCCCTCCCATACAAAGGCAGGCAGCTATCAAGTGGAGAGCACCAGTCAGAGTCAACCATGGTGTCAGAGCAAAGGAGAAGGGACTGAGACAGAGAGAGACCCTCCTCTCGGGTGGTGAAGTGATCCCTCTCTCCTGGGAACAGAGGGGTGCCCGATGACTACTAGGTCAAGTGGGGACCAGGCCTTTTTTTTCCCCTTACCCTTCCTAGGGTTCCCAGGGCCCTGCCTTAGGTTGGGGGATTATCCTGCCATAAGTCGCCCGTCCTTGGAGCTCCTCAAGTAAAAGGCATCTAGCAGGATTAAAGTAAGCAGATCACAGGGTACCCTGTCTTAGGCCATGTGGAGAGCACCCTCATACCTGAACCATGCCATGTTGAGCCGGTTTCTACAACCTCTGTATGGTGTGCTCTTCAGGTGAGGATCCACATTAACTCCCGTCATTGGGTCCCTGCGTCTGTCATTAATGAAAAGACTCTGAAGAGCTCCTCAAACAAAAGATATAATGATATAGTTTTGGCACCAGTAACTCCATCTCCAGATAAGAAGAAAGGGCTTTTTCCCCACCCAGTATTCACCTTTTAGTCTGGCCTATGGAATGACCACATTCCTAAGTGCCTACTCCACATAAAGTTACGTGTGCTGCCTGCCAAAAAATTAGGGCAGTGTAAAAGGGCTCAAAATCCAAAATTTTTAAACCTATGCATTAAAACCAAACACTTTACAACATGTGTCAGACTTTACCCATTATCTATAAGCAGTTACAAGTATCATTAGCTCAAATTCAGTGGGAGTACAATGACCTACATTGTTGTTATCATATATCGCCAGTTCCAGCCTCTGGGCAACAGTCACAGGAACCCCCAATTTTCCCCCTTCTTAAGTGAAGAGAGGTTAATATTTTAATTAAAATGAGTTCTGTGTCCCAAGGTTTAAAGCAGTCTGATGTTTAGTCTGCAACTCAGCTCCAAAGCAGACCAGAGTTCAAGCTGCAGAAGCAGTTTAGCATTTGTGCTCCTGGACAGGTGGGGTAGCCAGGGTGAGGCGAGCTGGTTTCAGGTACATGGAGCACATCCTGGCCCTTATGTCAGCCGGGTCTCCCTGGATTCTGGGGGCTGGGTGACACCATGCAGAGTGGTGTAGCTGGTTTTGTCAGCAGGCACTCCTTTCCTTGGGGGTAGGGAAGACCGGACCAAAGATCTCTCCTCAATCACCTCTGGAAGTCTGGAACTCTTCTGTGTCCGCAGCCTCGACATCACGTTCAGAATTCATTTTCTTTCTGTGAAAAAAGCACAAACACATCCTCGACCCCAAATATATATAGGTCGGGTTTTTTCATGCTGCATTGCAAGGGCTTTTTACCTTGTCTTAGCAAAGGTCAGCTTGGTGTCAACAAGCCAGATCCGTTTGCATCAGGATCTGCTGTCAACTTGTATGAGTTGCTTTGAAGGAGCCTTGTTATGCTCCATAATTTTTATTATAATTAGCCATATATGCAGTTCCTCCATTGGAAGAGCCAATTGTAAAATTTAGCATAAAATCCTTTAAGGGATTTTTTGCTATAGCTTTAGCAAAATACAGGTGCATAAATTGTAGCAATGATCTGGGAAAAGACCATTGTTTTTGGCCTTTGAATTTAGCAAAGGCAAATATCCAGGAATCAATCTTAAAAATTATCAATGAGTCTACTGTTTAGTATAAGAAACCTTGAACCTAGTCAGAATTTTGTTAAACCATTATCCAGATTCTATCCTGTCCTTTTATATCAGACAGGCTACTGGTTTAAATTAAGAACTTAATATCTTAACAAGCAAAACTGATAAGATTTAGCCATAAGCCTCATGTTTTATAAAACTGTTGTAGAATAAGTTTTACATTTAATATACACACTTGCCATATCTGAATTATAATTAATATACTGTATTTGTTGATTATTGTATACTTTATCTGTTGATTTATATTTTACCTGCTTGAGTACCTGTTAGGCAGCTGTTTTAAGCTCTCTATTGGAAACTGTTTTTTGTAAGAATTTTACCTAGCAGCTCAAGGTCTCCTATAAGAATATTATCACTAGAGCTATAACCATTGGACATCCAACCAAGAGTTTGTAGGCTATCCTTTTTTTTTTTTTTAGTTTTTTTTTTATATTGGAAAAAAAGAGAAATTTCTGCCTCCTCCCCGCCTCCCATTTCCCTCCCCCTCCTCCCACTCCTCCCCGCCTCCCCCCCTCCTCTCCCTCCTTATCCAGACCGAAGTGCAGTCAGGGTTCCCTGCCCTGTGGGAAGTACCAAGTCCTCCCGCCTCAATGTTGGTCTAGGAAGGTGAACATCCGAACTGGCTAGGCTCCCACCAAGCCAGAACATGAAGTAGGATCAAAACCCTGTGCCATTGACCTTGGCTTTTCAGCAGCCCTCATTGGGTTCACCTTCTTATTTAGCTTCTTTAGTATCACAGAATATAGACTCAATGACCACAATTTGTGGCTAGAAACCAATTATGAGTGAGTACATCCCATGTTCCTCTTTTTGGGTCTGGGATACCTCACTCAGGATAGTGTTTTCTATTTCCATCCATTTGCATGCAAAATTCGAGAAGTCATTGTTTTTTACTGCTGAGTAGTACTCTAGTATGTAAATATTCCACACTTTCTTCATCCATTCTTCCACTGAGGGACATCTAGGTTGTTTCCAGGTTCTGGCTATAACAAACAATGCTGCTATGAACATAGTTGAACAAATGCTTTTGTCATGTGATAGGGTATCTCTTGGGTATATTCCCAAGAGTGGTATTGCTGGGTCCAGAGGTAGGTTGATCCCGACTTTCCTGAGAAACCGCCACACTGATTTCCACAGTGGTTGCACAAGATTGCATTCCCACCAACAATGGATGAGGGTACCCCTTCCTCCACAACCTCTCCAGCAAAGACTATCATTGGTGTTTTTGATTTTAGCCATTCTGACAGGCGTAAGATGATATCTCAATGTTGTTTTGATTTGCATTTCCCTGATCGCTAAGGAAGTTGAGCATGACCTTAAGTGTCTTTTGGCCATTTGGAATTCTTCTGTTGAGAATTCTCTGTTCAGCTCAGTGCCCCAATTTTTAATTGGGTTATTTAGCATTTTAAAGTTTAGTTTCTTAAGTTCTTTGTATATTTTGGAGATCAGGCCCTTGTCTGTTGCTGGGTTGGTGAAGATCTTCTCCCAATCAGTAGGTTGCCTTTTTGTCTTAGTGACAGTATCCTTTGCTTTACAGAAGCTTCTCAGTTTCAGGAGGTCCCATTTGTTCAGTGTTTCCCTTAATGCCTGTGCTTCTGGGGTTAAACATAGGAAGCGATCTCCTGTGCCCAACTGTTGTAGGGTACTTCCCACTTTCTCTTCTATCAGGTTCAGTGTGTAAAGATTGATATTGAGGTCTTTGATCCATTTGGACTTGAGTCTTGTGCATGGTGATAGATATGGGTCTATTTTCATTTTTCTACAGGTTGAAATCCAATTGTGCCAGCACCATTTGTTGAAGATGCTTTCTTTCTTCCAATGTATGTTTTTAGCTCCTTTATCAAAAATGAGGTGTTTATAGGTTTGTGGGTTAAGATCCGGGTCTTCTGTACGATTCCATTGATCGAGTTCTCTGTTTTTATGCCAGTACCAGACTGTTTTCATTACTGTAGCTCTGTAATAGAGTTTGAAGTCAGGGATGGTAATGCCTCCAGAAGTTCCTTTACTGTATAAGATTGTTTTGGCTATCCTGGGTTTTTTGTTTTTCCATATAAAGTTGATTATTGTCCTCTCAAGATCTGTGAAGAACTTTGATGGGATTTTGATGGGAATTGCATTGAATCTATAGATTGCTTTTGGTAGAATTGCCATTTTTACTATGTTGATCCTCCCAATCCAAGAGCAGGGGAGGTCCTTCCATTTTCTGGTATCCTCTTCAATTTCTTTCTTCAATGCCTTAAAGTTCTTGTCAAATAAATCTTTCACTTCCTTGGTTAGCGTTACCCCAAGATATTTTATGCTGTTTGTGGCTATCGTGAAAGGTGATGCTTCTCTGATTTCCCTCTCTGTTTCCATATCCTTTGTGTAAAGGAGGGCAACTGATTTTTTGGAGTTGATCTTGTATCCGGCCACATTACTAAAGGTGTTTATCAGCTGTAGGAGTTCTTTGGTGGAGTTTTTGGGGTCGCTTATGTACACTATCATATCATCTGCAAATAACGAAAGTTTAACTTCTTCCTTGCCCATTCGAATCCCCTTGATCCCCTTGTGTTGTCTTATTGCTATCGCTAACACTTCAAGCACTATATTGAAGAGGTATGGAGAGAGTGGACAGCCTTGTCTTGTTCCAGATTTCAGTGGGATGGCTTTGAGTTTCTCTCCATTTAATTTGATGTTAGCTGTCGGCTTGGTGTAAATAGCTTTTATTATATTTAGGTATGTCCCTTGTATCCCTAATCTCTCCAAGACTTTTATCATAAAGGGATGTTGAATTTTGTCAAATGCTTTTTCTGCATCTAATGAAATGATCATATGGTTTTTTTCTTTCAGTTTATTTATATGATGGATTACATTGATAGATTTTCGTATGTTGAACCAGCCCTGCATCCCTGGGATGAAGCCTACTTGGTCATAATGGATAATTTTTCTAATGTGTTCTTGGATTCGGTTTGCCAGTATTTTGTTGAGGATTTTTGCGTCGATGTTCATGAGCGAGATTGGCCTGTAATTCTCTTTCTTGGTTGAGTCTTTGTGTGGTTTTGGTATCAGAGTAACTGTAGCTTCATAAAAGGAATTTGGCAACGACTCTTCTGTTTCTATATTGTGAAATACCTTAAGGAGTATAGGTATTAGGTCTTCTTGGAAGTTCTGGTAGAATTCCGCATTGAAACCATCTGGACCTGGGCTTTTTTTGGTAGGGAGGTTTTTGATAACAGTTTCTAATTCTTCACGACTAACAGGTCTATTTAGATCTTTCACCTGGTCTTGGTTTAGCTTTGGTATATGGTATTTATCTAAAAAAGTGTCCATTTCTTCCACATTTTCCAGTTTTGTGGCATACAGGCTTTTGTAGTACGATCTCAATATTCTCTGAATTTCCTCTGTGTCTGTTGTTATGTCACCCTTTTCATTTCTGATCTTATTAATTTGTATATTCTCTCTCTGCCGTTTGATTAGTTTGGATAGGGGTTTATCGATCTTGTTGATTTTCTCCAGGAACCAGCTTTTTGTTTCATTGATTCTTTGGATAGTTTTCTGTGTTTCTATTTTATTGATTTCTGCCCTCAGTTTGATTATTTCCAGTCTTCTACTCCTCTTAGGAGAGTCTGCTTCTTTTTTTTTTTCTAGAGCTTTCAGGTGGGTTGTTAAGTCTCCAATGTGTGCTTTCTCTGTTTTCTTTAAGTGGGCACTTAGTGCTATGAACTTTCCTCTCAGGACTGCTTTCATAGTGTCCCATAAGTTTGAGTAGGTTGTTTCTTTATTTTCATTGAATTCAAGGAAGACTTTAATCTCTTTCTTTATTTCTTCCTTGATCCATGTGTGGTTCAGTAGTTGACTGTTCAGTTTCCATGAGTTTGTAGGCTTTCTGGGTGTAGCTTTGTTGTTGAATTCTAACTTTAATCCATGGTGATCTGATAAGACGCAGGAGGTTATGCATATTTTTTTGTACCTGTGGAAGTTTGCTTTGTTACCGAGTATGTGGTCAATTTTCGAGAAGGTTCCATGAGCTGCAGAGAAGAAGGTATATTCTTTTCTTTTTGGGTGGAATGTTCTATAGATGTCTGTTAAGTCCATTTGATTCATTACCTCCATTAATTCTCTTATTTCTCTGTTAGGTTTCAGTCTGATTGACCTGTCCATTGGTGAGAGAGGAGTGTTGAAGTCTCCTACTATTAGTGTGTGCGGTTTGATGGCAGCCTTGAGTTTTAGTAATGTTTCTTTTACGTACGTGGGTGCTTTTACATTAGGGGCATAGATATTCAGGATTGAGACTTCCTCCTGATGAATTGTTCCTGTTATGAGTATAAAATGTCCCTCTCCATCTCTTCTGATTGATTTAAGTTTGAAATCAACTTTGTTAGAAATTAGTATGGCCACCCCTGCTTGTTTCTTAGGTCCATTTGCTTGATAAGCCTTTTCCCATCCCTTTACTCTGAGTAGTTGCCTGTCTTTGTGTCTGAGGTGTGTTTCTTGTAGACAGCAGAGTGTTGGATCCTGTTTCCGTATCCAATCTCTTAGCCTGTGCCTTTTTATAGATGAGTTGAGTCCATTGACATTAAGTGATATTAATGTCCAGTGGTTGTTCATTCCGGTCATTTTTCTAGTAGTAGAGTTTGTGTGTTTCCCTTCTTTGAGATGTGTTGGTGAAGGGACTCTAGATATCTGAGTTATTGTGAGCCTTGTTGGACTCCTTGGTTTGTGATTTTCCTTCTATTACTTTCTGTAAGGCTGGATTTGTGGCTACATACTGTTTAAATTTGTTTTTATCTTGAAAAATTTTGTTTTCTCCATTTATAGTGAACGAAAGTTTGGCTGGGTATAGTAGTCTGGGCTTGCATCCATGGTCTCTTAGTTTCTGCAGTACATCTATCCAGGACCTTCTGGCTTTCATGGTTTCCAAAGAGAAGTCAGGTGTAAGTCTGATGGGTTTGCCTTTATAAGTAACTTGGCCTTTTTCCTTTGCAGCTCTTAATATTCTTTCTTTATTCTGTATGCTTTGTGTTTTGATTATTATATGGCGAGGGGATGTTCTTTTTTGATCCAGCCTATTTGGTGTTCTGTAAGCTTCTTGGATCTTCATAGGTATATCTTTCTTTAGATTGGGAAAGTTTTCTTCTATAATTTTATTAAATATATTTTCTGGACCGTTGAGCTGCACTTCTTCTCCTTCTTCGACTCCAATTATTCTTAGGTTTGGTCTTTTTATTGTGTCCCAGATTTCCTGAATGTTTTGTGATGAGAGCTTGTTGGATTTGCTGTTTTCATTGATCAGTGCGTTTATTTTCTCTATGGTATCTTCAGCGTCTGAGATTCTTTCTTCAATCTCTTGTATTCTGTTGGTTATACTCGTTTCTGTAGTTTCTATTCGTTTACCTAGATTCTCAATGTCCAGACGGCCCTCTGTTTGTGTTTTCTTCCTTGTCTCCATTTCAGTTTTCAGGTCTTGAACTGATTCCATTATCTGTTTGATTGTTTTTCCTTGGTTTCCTAGGGTGTCATTCACTGATTTATTCAATTCTTCAAACTTTCTGTTATACTTCTCATCTATCTCTATGAGGGTATCATTCACTGATTTATTAAATTCTTCAAACTTTCTGTTATACTTCTCATCCATTTCCATGAGGGCGTTTTTTACATGCTGTTTAAGGATGTCAATCACTTTCAAAGATTCCATTTTTTCTCCTTCTTCTTGATTAAGGTGTTCATGTCCTCCTGATGTGGGGTCCCTGGGTTCAGGTGGTTTCACGCTGTTTTTCAGATTGTTGGGTGAATTCCTGCATTGGCGCCTGCCCATCTCTTCCTCCAAATGCTCCCCTAAGGATCTTCTTTTACAGGATCAGGTCTCCTTGCCCACTGATGTTACTTCCCTGTGTTGGGACTCTCTCGTGATGGCTCTCAAGGTGCCCCAGTGATGGATCTCCTGGAGCCAAGATCAGCTCTCCTTGCTGGTTGGGAAGCTTGTAAACTAGGTGCCTACCTGCACGTGCAGGCAGGCTACTGAGGCCAGAGGAATTCGCGCCCGCCCGGCTGCCCTCTGGATACTGCCCCAGCGCCCAAACGGGCTGAGCTGGGTGATGTTATTTGCCCAGAGATGGCAGGGAGAGAGAAGTGAGGGAGGGTTCTGGGTACCCGCTGGGTTAGGTATGAAGAGAGAGGCGGTATGCAGGAGTATAGGGCCTGCAGGAAACAGATCCCTGGCCCGCTTCGGCCGCGGGTCAGAGAGGCACTCACCCCGAGAAGGTTCTTCTGGTGCCGAGATCTGCACTCCTTGCTGGTTGGGTAGCTTGTAAACAACGCCCCTAGCTGCCTGCACGGTGCAGGCAGGCCACTGAGGACAAAGGAATTCGCGCCCGCCCGGCTGCCCTCTGGATACTGCCCCAGCGCCCAAACGGGCTGAGCTGGGTGATGTTATTTGCCCAGAGATGGCAGGGAGAGAGAAGTGAGGGAGGGTTCTGGGTACCCGCTGGGTTAGGTATGAAGAGAGAGGCGGTATGCAGGAGTATAGGGCCTGCAGGAAACAGTTCCCTGGCCCGCTTCGGCCGCGGGTCAGAGAGGCACTCACCCCGAGAAGGTTCTTCTGGTTCCGAGATCAGCACTCCTTGCCTGAGTTCTTGTAGGCAGTGTTGGCCATGTTGGATTCCTTGGGTTGTGATTTTCCTTCTATTACATTCTGTAGGGCTGGATTTGTGGCTACATATTGCCTAAATTTGTTATTATCCTGGAATGTCTTGTTTTCTCCATTGGTAGTGAATGATAGCTTGGCTGGTTATAGTAGTTCGGGTTTGCATCCATGGTATCTTAGCTTCTGCAGTACCTCTATCCAGGACCTCCTGGCTTTCATGGTTTCCATAGAGAAATCAGGTGTAAGTCTGATCGGTTTACCTTTATAAGTTACTTGGCCTTTTTCCTTTGCAGCTCTTAATATTCTTTCTTTAACCTGTATATTGTGTGTTTTGATTATTATATCGCGAGGAGATGATTTTCTTTGATCCAATCTGGTTGGTGTTCTGTATGCTTTTTGAACATTCAAAGGAATATCTTTCATTATTATGGGGAAGTTTTCTTCCATAATGTTGTTAAAAATATTTTCTGGGCCATTGAGCTGTGACTCTTCTCCTTCTTCTATTCCCATTATTCTTATGTTTGGTCTTTTTATTGTGTCCCATATTTCCTCTATGTTTTCTGATGAGAATTTGTTGGCTCTGCTGTTTTATTTGATCAGTGTGTTTATTTTCTCTATGGTGTCCTCAGAATCTGAGATTCTTTTTCTATTTCTTGTATTCTATTGATTATGCTTGTTTCTGTAGGCTCTGCTTGTTGACCTGGATTATCCATATCCAGCTGGTGCTCAGCTTGTGTTTTGTTCCTTGCTTCCCTTTCAGTTTTCCATTCTTGAACTGTTTCCATTACCTGTTTGATCGTTTTTTCTTGGTTTCCCAGGGTATCCTGTACCTGTTTGGTTGTTTTTTCTTGTTGTCCCAGGGTATCATGGACGTATTTTCTCATTTCTTCAAACTTTTGGTTATACTTCTCATCCATTTCTATAAGGGCATTTTTCACATGTTGTTTAATGGACTCTATTACTTTCATAAAGTCAATTTTTCCACTTTTTCTGTATTAGGGTGTTCAAGTCCTTCTGTTGTAAGATCATTGTTTTCTGGTGTTTTCATGTTTTTTTCAGATTATTGGGTGAATTCTTGCCTTGGCGCCTGCTCATTTCCTCCTATCAAGGCTATTTAGTGAGTCTTTTGAAACCAGATCAGGTTTCTTTTTTTTCAATGTCTGTCTCAGGGAGCCACCGAGGTCTCTCTTGGTTTTCTCTCCTGGTCCACTCTGTTCAGTCACAGCTTGTGCCTTAGAGTTTCTTTCTTGTTCTTCTCTCTGGGTCCTTTCAGCAGGAAACTCTCCTGCATGGTGGCTAAATAAGCTGAGGCAGGTGGGGGAGGGGCTCTGGTTTTTTTCCCACTATGGAGATCCTAGAGGGTAGGGTGTCCTGCTGGGTGGCTGCTTCCCTCACCTCTTGGTCCTCTCTGTATTGTAGCAACTGTTTTTCAGAGTTCCACTGAGGTTGCAGGAGGATAGGCTTGGCATGGGCTTTTAAAACTTCATTTGGGAGAGCACAGTCTGAATTTCTAGAAAATAGACTTCTAAATGGCAATATCTTTTACCTGGAGAAGTGGTTAAAGGTACTAGCAATCCCTCTACCTACCTACTTCCCTGTCTCCCCATATGAAACCTGCTTCCTAACAGACTTGTAAGAAGGGGATTCCACACCTGCATCATGTCGCTGAATTCTCCTGAAAGCCCCTGCCACATTTTCATTTGTTTGTCTATGGTATTCATAACTCTTCTAAGAAATTTATGACTCCAAGAATCTCAGTGTTGCCCAGAGTCCTATATCTGATAATAATCATTTATTATTTTTAAAATCCTGAAAGCAATTTTTATTAATAAAACTTTCATTTAAATGAAATATCAAGGAATTGGTTCTAAAACATATAATGCATATACATGTATGTGTACAACATGTACAACAATAAGAAATTATAGAGTTATGAATCTAAGAGATAAAGTAATGATGTGATCCATATGAGCCTCATAATAGACTTCTCATCCCAGTAGCTAAAGACTGAAGTATGGTGAGTTGCAGAGCTTTTGTCTAACAGGGGCAAGACCTTTCATTCAAACCCATATCAAATTGACACAAGCCTCAAGCATTCCAAGCAAAGAGCTGTGAGTTATTCTGTCAGTTATCTCCTTTTTCTGCTTGGATTGAATAGTTTTATGTCAACTGGACTTAAACTAAAGTTATTTGAGAAGAGGAAACCTCACCTGAGAAAATACTTCTGTCTATAAAATTTGGTTGTTGCCAGGCCTGTAGGGAATTTTTGGAAATTAATAATTGATGGGGGAACACATGTTTGGGGACATCCTTAGGCAACTTGGCTTGGATTCTGTAAGATGCAAGATGATCAAGCTATGGAAGCAAGCCAGTAAGCAGGACACCTCACAGCCTTTGCATCAACTCTTGTCTCAAAGTTCCTGGCCTGCTTGAATGCCTATCCTGAAATTTTGGTGATGATCACTATATGGCAAATAAACTCTTCCCCCCCAACATGAAATTTGGTCATAGTTTTTCAACACAGCAATAGAAACCCCTATTTTCTAGAAAACTGTTTATGTTTATTTGTTTCTTTTTCAATGTATTCCTAATGGATTTATATGGAGATATTTATTACCAAGTGAAATGAGCTCTGTTGATTAGAGAGATGAGGTGATATGTTATGAATCATCTGATAATTATCTTAGCATCATCTCCACATACATTGCATAAGTAGAGTTCTGAGCCCAGTATCATCACATTTTATCTCTGATAAAATTTTTGATTTATTTAGCACAAGCATATTTTACACCCCTTAACCCCCAAACCTCTCCATGTGTCTCTTCTCTATCCTTGCATTTACTGTAATCCTACCTCCTTCTCTTCTGTCTTTATCAATTCAAAATTATTTACATAGGATTTATAGAGACTGTGTGAACCAAACCTTATAATGGTTGTGTCCTAAAGTACAAGCCTAACTTTTCAACCACCTTTTCTTTTTTATCAGTCTTCTCTAAGGAGCCTATGATCACAATACCATGCTAAAATATATTTTTTTCTTTTTTTATAGTTTCTGTCTGGAGTTTATTTAACATTCTTCCACCAGTGCTTAATAGCAACCACAGGTAAGTACAAGAAGAAGTAGTAGATGGGAGGGGGCTTTATTTAAGAAAATTAGTTGGCTCTTTAATAGGTAACAGATATGGAATATCAAGTTTTTCTACCAGGTTAGAGTCCTAACTTGAAGATGTATTAATTAGGGTTTCTGTTACTTTGAAGAGACACCCTAACCACAACAACTGTTATAAATAAAAATATTTAATAGAGTAACTTACAGTTTCATAGTTTTAGTCCATTATCATCATGGCAGGGCATGGTGGCATACAGGTAGACATGTGTAACGTGAAGACCTGCTTATGGGGTTTCTGTCCTCCTACCAGGTTCCATAGACATTTGGCCCCAAAGAAAATCACACAGAAAGTCTACATTAAACTGATATAAACTGACTGGCCCATTAGCTCGGGCTTCTTGTTAACTCTTATAACTTATATTAGCCCATTTATTCTAGTATATGTTAGCCACATGGCTCAGTACCTTTTTCAGTGGAGTAGGTCAAATCTTGCTCTTCAGTGTCTGGACAGGACTGGGGAGGAATGGGCTTCCTCCTTCCCAGAATTTTCCTGTTATCTTTGACCCACTTCTACTTCCTGTCTTGTTGTCTTGTCTATACTTCCTGCCTGGCTACTGACCAATCAACATTTATTTAAAACATAATTGACAGAATACAGAACTGTCCCACACCAGACATGGTGCTGGAGATGGAGTTGAGAGATCTACATCCTGACTTTCAGGGAACTAGAAATGGTCTGTCTCACTGGGAGTAACTTGAACATGGAAACAACAAAGTCCAACCCCACATTGTAACACTTCTTGCTTCAAAGTCACACTAACTCAAATAAAGCCACACCTCCTAGTAGGGTCACTCCCTTGGGGACCATTTTCTTTTAAGCTACAACAGGTGATATTCAAGAAAAGATAAAGATAGAAGGGAAAGAAAATAAAAGGAAGATCTTATACAAGCTAAGCCTTTTGCCAAGCAGATAGGTTAACAGTAACATGCTAAATGAGTGCACACTGAGGAACCCCTTAAAAACACTGGCTATCTTACATCAATAACTGCAGGATCTATCACGAAATAACATAGCTGCTGCATAAAAAAAATTATAGCTGATTTCCTTGTTGTGGGGGATTCCTCACTTTATCTGTAGGGGTAAAGTCATTCCAGTATTCACATTAGTCAGGCATTCCATAATGTTTGTGCCTTTTCCACTTGCAGCTCTTAGGATTGGACCTGAGGTCTCACACACACACTAATTTGCTCTATTACCTTCAGCCATAGCCCTTGTCTCTCACTGGTGAAATCTGATAAATATCATATCACTAGGGGATATTTCTATCCCTCATTTTAAACATATTCTTTGAGCATTTCACATTCTGATCACATTCAACTCCCACTTACCCTATCCAAATTCTCCCATACATCTTTTCATCTGTATGTCCTTTGTTTTCAGCATAACCCACTGAGTCCACTTGGGACTGCTCTCATGGTCAACCTACTTGGATCTCACTCCAAAGAATAATGTCTCTCACTCAGTTATCAATAGTTCTCAAATGGTGTGGTGGTTTTTCCTGTTACTTTGTAATCATGCTGGAAGGTTGACTATCTATCCCTATTTTCATTGTTTGTTTTGAGACATGTTTAGGCTGGCTTTCAGTTCAGTATGAAGTCATGATATTTCATTAACTTGGAATTCTCCTATCTCAGCATCCTAAGTACCTGAGATAACAGGCCTTGCTACCCTGTCTGGCTATGCTGGGCCTTAATTTGAGACGTAGTAACACAATGCCTATATAATTGTTTACTTATACATTTATTTCTAAAGTAACACAATCCTAAGAAGCATAATTGTTAGTCCTTTGTTATTGTTGAATTAAATTGTTCCTGTTAGACAAAATAAGCCTGTGTGTGTGTGTGTGTGTGTGTGTGTGTGTGTGTGTTGAACCTTGCTTGGCTTTTGTGAATATTTTACTATCTCTCACAGCTAGAGGTTCTTTTCTTCTGGTTAATCCATGTCATTTGGTTTTGCTAGTGGGGACTGTCACCTATCTGACAGGGAAATCTCTGTCTTCCTAACTGTTGCTGCCCTTGCCTTTCTTCTGCCAACAGTATGTCCTTCAAAGGAGAGGCACACTGAACTTGTTTTATGTCTATATCCACTTGGAATACCTATTATGGATAATGTGTAATTTTAGCATAAATTTTATATAATTATTTCTGTTGTTTTTTTTAAAGGGAATACTCATCTATTGCTGGTGGGAATGCAAATTTTTATAACCAATTTGGAAAGCAATATGGTAGTTTCCCAGAAAATTGGGAATCAACCTACCTTAGGATCTTGGTAATGTACCCAAAAGATGCTCAATCATACTACAAAGGCACTTGTTCAACTATGTCATAGCAGCATTATTTGTAATAGCCAGAACCTGGAAACAAACTAGATGCCCCTCTATCAAAGAATGGATAAAAAAATGTAGCACATTTACACATTAGAGTATGACTCAGAGGTAATGACGTCTTGAATTTTGCATGCAAATGGATGGAATTAGAAAACACTATCCTGAGTAAGGTAATCCAGATCCAAAAAGATGAATATGGTATGTACTTACACATAAGTGGATACTAGCTATAAACAAAGGACATTGATCCTATAGAACATGACACTAGAGAATCTAAGTGATATGGTGAACCCTAAGAAAAACATATATAAATTCACCTGAAAAGTGGAAACAGACAAGATTGCCTGATATATTGGGAGCATGGGGGCTGGGGGAGAAAGGAATATAGAAGTGGAAGAGGAGGGGACAGGGGAGGGGTGAGGAGAACATGAGGGAATGGAATAGTTGAGAAGGAGGAATCATAGAGATGAGTGAAAGAAAAGAGATATCTTGATTGAGGGAGCCATTATAGGATTAGCTAGAATCCTGGCTCTAGAGGAATTCCCAGAAATCCACAAGGATGACCCCATCTAAAACCCTAAGCAATAAAGGAGAGGGGGCCCAATCTTGACTTGCCCTATAGCACCATAGAACCTTCATCTAGCAACTGATGGAAACAGAGGCAGAAACCCTCATTGGAGCACTGGACTGAGTTCCCAAAGTCCATTGAAGAGTGTCAGAGATGAGAATATGAGCAAAGAGGTCAAGACCATAATAGGTACACCCACTGAAACAGTCTACTTGAGCTAATGGGAGCTCACCAACTCCAGCCAGACTTGTGAAGGAACAAGCATAGGACAAACTAGTCCCTGTAAATGTGGTTGACAATTGCATGACTGGGGCAGACTGAGCGGCCACTGGCAGTGTCACCAGGATATGTCCCAACTGCGTGTGTTGTTATTTTTATTGTTTGAGGAATACATACATATTTATAATGTGTTTTGATCAAATTCATTCCTTTTAATTCATCCCCTATAACATTCACCACATTTGCCTCCCACCTTGCTGTACACTTTTTATAATCCCAGAGTCCACTTAACAGTGCCAATACAAGTATGGATATAGGACCACGTACTACATAGCAAGACAAACTTTTGGGCCCTGTGTCCCTATAAAAACTCTCTCCACCTTTGTAAGCAGCCATCAAATTTGTCATTAGCACCTCTGCTAGGAGTGAAACTCCTTATACCCTCTACCATCTAAGTTGTGACATTGACTGACTGTTGTGTACACTATTGCCACCAGTGTGAGTTCACATGTGCAAAGACCCTAGTATGTTCAGCAAATACTGTATTCTGTAGACACCCACCTACTCTGACTGTTAAAGTATTCTGACTCTACTTTCTCCATGATATTTAAGTCTTTAAAAAAGGTGGCACAATACACATTTAAAACTTTACACTACACAGTCTCTTATTTTCTGCACATTAATCAGTTCTGGATTTGTGTTCATTACCATCTATTTCAGCAAAGAAGCTTCTTTGGTGAAGATAGAGAAAAGCTTTAATCCATTAGATAAAAATGTAAGAAATTCAGAGGTGGTTCAATAATATGACCATTTAGAACAATAATAATAGGTATCTTCTAGGACCATAAACTAATCATCTATGGGTTTTGTTACAGTTAATAACACTAAGCCTGGGTTCTCTCTTGTCAAATGGACTTTAAATACAATAAGAAACTGGATGGTTACTCTAAATTGTTCATGTCACCATTGCAACAGTAAACATACATTGTCAGACCAGTAATTATTGGAGCTTTGCCCTCCTCACAGCTAGGTAAAACTCCTCTAGTAGCAAGCAGAGAACCTTCCATCATTATGAAAATTAGTTAGTAGAAATGAAATATCCAGGCCAGTAGAAGCATATTTTATGACCCAAATATATATTGTCTTCAGCAATAAAGCCTCACCATCAAGATCTCGAAGCAATAATAATACGTTGTAATGTTTTGGTGATCTATGGGACTGCATTGACTGTATTAGTCATAGTTTTCTAAAGTAACTATATATATATATATAGTACATATTTTATATATGTATATAGTTACTCTCTATATATAATTATCTATATATTTCAATATATAATTATATATTAATATAATTATATAATACTATATATTATATATATTAGATAGACAGACAGATGGATAGAAAGGGGATTTGTTTGAATGACTTATATGCTGTGGTCCATCTAATCTGTCAATGACTTCATATGAGCCGAAAGCCCAAGAATCCAGTAGTTACTCAGTCTACAAAGCTGGGAGTCTCGACTTATTTTCAATATATGTTGAAATACCAAAGAAGAAGACTCTAATAGCAGTTAAGGAATAAACTCACTAGTAAGGTGAGAGCAAACATGCAAAGAGAAAAAGCTTCTTTCTTCCTTCTCCTTATAGAGGCTGTCTGCAGAGGTCTGGGATAAAAGATCTGGAATAAAGGTGTATATGTTTTCCTACATCAAAGATACAGATCAAAGATCTACAAATAGACCTTACCAGTTAAGCAGAAATATCTCATAGGTGTGCCCTCTATTTTTTTGATTTTAGTTAGTTACATATGTAGTCAAGTTAAAAACCATGAATAGCCATTAAAGAGTCCAACAACAATTTCCTTTCTTATCTAGTCTTGTGATGCCATCTGAGTCACATTCGGTATCCAAGGGAGTGCTAAAACCAATTTTTTGGACTCTTTCCATTTCTGTTGCCATAAAGCTAGTATGATAGAAAGTACCATGGTTTCACCATACTCTAGTCAAGAAAACTAAACTCATGAATGATGACACCAAATGGACTGTCCCTGGACTAATGTACACATTAAAATTAAGGTTTCATTGGGCCTGGGCCCTCCCACTCCATAAGCTATAACTATTCTTTTTCATCATCACACTTTTTCTCCCATTATCTTTGTGTTCCACTTATCCAGTTAGGACAACATACTATCAGCAGTCGAGTCAAGGACCTTTTCTTGCCCAGTGGCTTACTTTTGCCACAAAAGAAGTAAAGTCTATGTGAAGTTCCTTTGATGTCCATTATCTTTATTGAAATAGATTGGTGCTGCAAGGAACAGACATGTCTCATTGTCATAAAAAGAAGAACCTAGGTTATTAAAACATCTTAAATTTCATATTCTGCAGATCTTCGAAGTATTTGAAGATGATCTACCTATATAAAATATATCTTTGTTTGACATTGAAAGCATACATAATGTGACTACAAGTTCAATTATGACAGGTGATTAACTACTAACCTGTATTTCCTTATTATCATAAACAGTTGACAATAACTGTTTTCAAGGACTAGAAATTTAAATTACATTGTCAAATGAGTTATATTTGAGGTGTTATTCCTTGTACAAGAGCAGAAATGTGTGTACAGTATATTCTAACAAAATTAATCTCCAGATATAAAATTTGTATACAATATACAAAAGTCCAATCGAATCTAAAACATTTAAAACTAGTAGCTGCTTTTTAAAAAAATAGATTCAACAATCTACCTTTTTGTCTATCTATATTCTCTATTTTTTCTTTTCAGAATAAATTCAATAATATACCCTTTATCCTATCATATCCACATCCCCTTTTTGTTTCAAAACAAGAATCTTGAATCTAATTTCATTTGTTTAGCTTTTTTTCCTGAATATTATTAATAATAACTTGCAACTAACATCCTAAACAATGACAAGTATCCATAATCCATTGAATGACCAAATACCACCTACCCCACCTCTTGGCAATGTGAATGCCATATTCATAAATTTACTTACTGCAGTCTGGGAAAGGGAATCCTGAAAAGAAAAATTTGGGTTAATTTTCAAGTCCTGGTAGAGATAACTGTATCATTTTTTGTTCAGTTAATAATAATGGGAAGGTACAGGGCTTACGTCAAATCCTGGCTAGAGTAGTCTGTTAGGCTGGATCATCTCAGCAAGTCACCTTAAAATTATTCTGAGCAGTTTGTAGTTCAAAGCTGGTCCTCAGGTAATAATTTTCAGCTTAATGCTGTTATCATAGTCTTGGAGGAGTCGTCATTGTGGAGCCCCGTCCTCCTTAAGGTGACTTAAAGTGCTCATGGTTCACTGAAGAAAACTGATAAAGACTCAAACCCAGAATAATGTACAGGAAGGTAGATGAAATCTTTTTCTAGAATTAGTTAGTACTCTACATGACCACTAATATGACAAAAAGTGATATATATATATATATATATATATATATATATATATATATATATTCCTATGGGAGCACTGAGCTAAGCCCCCCAAAGTTCAGTTGAATAGTAGAAGGAGTGCAAATATGAGCAAAGAGGTCAAAACCATGATGTGGACACCCACTGAAACAAAACGGTTTACCTGAGCTAATGGGAGCTCAGCAATTCCATCAGGACAGGGAAGGAAACAGCATAGAACAAAATTAGACCCTCTGAATGTAGGTGAGAGTTGTATCGCTGGGACAGACTGCAAGGCCACGGGCAGTGGCACCATGATATATCCCACCACTTGTACTGGCTTTTTGGGAATCCATTCTCCTTGTTTTTATTTATTTATTTATTGTTTGTTTGTTTGTTTGTTTATTTATTAAAGATTTCTGCCTTCTCCCCGCCACCGCCTCCCATTTCCCTCCCCCTCCCCCAATCAAGTCCCCCTCCCTCTTCAGCCCGAAGAGCAATCAGGGTTCCCTGTCCTGTGGGAAGTCCAAGGAACACCCACCTCCATCCAGGTCGAGTAAGGTGAGCATCCAAACTGCCTAGGCTCCCACAAAGCCAGTACATGCAGTAGGATCAAAACCCATTGCTATTGTTCTTGAGTTCTCAGTAGTCCTTATTGTCTGCTATATTCAGCGAGTCCGGTTTTATTGCATGCTTTTTCATACCCAGGCCAGCTGGCCTTTGTGAGTTTCCAATAGAACATCCCCATTGTCTCAGTGTGTGGGTGCACCCCTCGCGGTCCTGAGTTCCTTGCTCGTGCTCTCTCTCCTTCTGCTCCTGATTTGGAACTTGAGATTTCAGTCCGCTGCTCCAATGTGGGTCTCTGTCTTCTTTCATCGCCTAATGAAGGTTAATATTCAGGAGGATGCCTATATGCTTTTCTTTGGGTTCACCTTCTTATTTAGCTTTTCTAGGATCACGAATTATAGGCTCATTGTCTTTAAATTATGGCTAGAAACCAAATATGAGTGAGTAAATCCCATGTTCCTCTTTTGGGGTCTGGCTTACTTCACTCAGGATAGTGTATTCTATTTCCGTCCATTTGCATGCAAAATTAAAGAAGTAATTGTTTTTTACTGCTGAGTAGTACTCTAATATGTATATATTCCATACTTTCTTCATCCATTCTTCAATTGAAGGGCATCTAAGTTGTTTCCAGGTTCTGGCTATTACAAGTAATGCTGCTATAAACATAGTTGAGCATATACTTTTGTTGTATGATAGGGCATCTCTTGGGTATATTCCCAAGAGTGGTATTGCTGGGTTCAAGGGTAGGTTGATCCTGAATTTCCTGAGAAACTGGCACACTGCTTTCCAAAGTGGTTGCACAGGTTTGCATTCCCACCAGCAATGGATGAGTGTACCCCTTTCTCCACAACCTCTCCAGCAAAGGCTATCATTGGTGTTTTTGATTTTATCCATTCTGGCAGGTGTAAGATGGTATCTTAAAGATGTCGTGATTTGCATTTCCCTGATCGCTAAGGAAGGTGAGCATGACCTTAAGTGTCTTTTGGCCATTTGAACTTCTTCTGTTGAGAATTCTCTGCTCAGCTCAGTGCCCCATTATATAATCGGGTTAATTAGCACTTTAAAGTCTAGTTTCTTGAGTTCTTTATACATTTTGGAGATCAGACCTTTGTCAGTTGCAGGGTTGATGAAGATCTTCTCCCAGTCAGTGGGTTGCCTTTTTGTCTTAGTGACAGTGTCCTTTGCTTTACAGAAGCTTCTCAGTCTCAGGAGGTCCCTTTTATTCAATGATGCCCTTAATGTCTGTGCTACTAGGGTTATACCAAGGAAGCAATCGCCTGTGCCCATCTGTTGTAGGGTACTTCCCACTTTCTCTTCTATCAGCTTCAGTGTGTTTGGACTGATATTGAGGTCTTTAATCCACTTGGACTTGAGTTTTGTGCATGGTGATAGATATGGATCTATTTTCATTCTTCTACAGATTGACATCCAGTTTTGCCAGCACAATTTGTTGAAGATGCTCTCTTTTTTCCATTGTATACTTTTAGCTCCTTTATCGAAAATCAGGTGTTCATAGGTTTGTTGGTCTTCTATTCGTATCCATTGTTTGACTTCTCTGTTTTTATGCCAATACCAAGCTGTTTTCAATACTGTAGCTCTGTAATAGAGTTTGAAGACAGGGATGGTAATGCCTCCAGACGATCCTTTATTGTATAAGATTGTTTTGGCTATCCTGGGTTTTTTGTTTTTCCATATAAAGTTGATTATTACTTTCTCCATATCTGTGAAGAACTTTTATGGGATTTTGATGGGGATTGCATTGAATCTATAGATTGCTTTTGGTAGAATTGTCATTTTTACTATGTTGATCCTCCCAATCCAAGAGCAAGGGAGATACTTCTATTTTCTGGTGTCCTCTTCAATTTCTTTCTTCAAAGACTTAAAGTTCTTGTCAAATAGATCTTTCACTTCCTTGGTCAGAGTTACCCCTAAATATTTTATGCTAGTTGTGGCTATCGTGAAAGGTGATGCTTCTCTGATTTCCCTCTCTGCTTCCTTATCCTTAGTGTATAGGAAGGCCACCGACTTTTTGGAGTTGATCTTGTATCCTGACACATTACTAAAGGTGTTTATCAGCTGTAGGAGTTCTTTGGTAGAGTTTTTGGCGTCGCTTATGTATACTATCATATCATCTGCAAATAACGAAAGCTTAACTTCTTCCTTTCCAATATGAATCCCCTTATGTTGTCTTATTGCTATTGCTAGAACTTCAATCACTATATTGAAGAGGTATGGATAGAGTGGACATCCTTGTCGTGTTCCTGATTTTAGTGGGATGGCTTTGAATTTTTCTCTTTTTAATTTAGTGTTAGCTGGTCTCCACGTGCCGCATGTGTCTGCATGCCGGTCTCTGTCCATTCTCTTTAGATGGACATCTTATTCAGCCTAGATACAGTAGGATGGGCCTTGGACCTTCCCAAAGCAATGGGACTTACCCTTTCTGAGGTGTGGATGGGAGTGGGTGGGGGTTAGATGGAGGGAATGGATGGGGGAAGGAGTGGGATCTGGGATTCGTATGTAAAATGAAAAAAGATTGCTTGTTTTATTTTTAAATAAATAAATTAAAAAGAAAAAGAAAAGCTGCCAAAGGGTCGATATAAAACCAAAGTATTATGAGATTAATATCAATAAAATAGCCCTTAATTTTTTATTTTTCTTTTGTCCCATATTATGGCTCTTCTGCCATGGGACAGAGATTTTTGAATTTGTCTTTAATAAGCATTTTTTTGTTTTAGAGTGGGAGAGAGCCACACTCCAACTCCAAAACCAGCTTTAATCTTTAATTGGAATGTACTACAAAAAGACTATTTGCATTATATGTCTGTAGAGAACATCAGAAACATACGTTTGGCAAGATTTATGAATTTATCTTGTTGTGCCATTTTTTTCTAGATGATTTTTTCTTTGGCTTCAGATATCTCCTTTGTCCAGTAGTTTTCAATTCCTTAGCTGGATAGCTTTATTCTCCTGAAAAGATGGGAACAAAACCCTTCCCCCACCTCAATTTTTGGGATATTCTCTTTTGACAAGTTATATCTGATCAAATGAAAAGCATTTGTCAGTTTTATAGGTTAGTTCAGATTAAAAGACCATAATTATTGATGAACTATCATCTCCTCTAATTAAGATGTTTCTCTTGTTCAAATTGAATCCTTATAAATTTTGATGGTGTCCATATCTTTTCTTTTTCTGTGGAAACAAAAGAAAAATGGCTTCTCCAACATAGCATATGCCTTGGTTTCCATTCCGAGGCCAGTACATTTTTAAAATATATAGGCTGATTTAGTTCCATAGTTTTTTCTACCATCTGATGGCTCTGCACAGTTGTCCTTCATTTCTCATTAGCTTTTAGAAAATTCAAAGTTAATAAAGCATCATGCTATCGATTTCTGTGGGTCTTTACCATCCCTTTCTGTTTATTTAACATATCATTTAGAGTTAGATTTGATCATTTTATAACTACCTGTCATGTAGGATTGTGTGGTATACCTGCAATATGCTTTATATTATAATAAGCAAACAACTGTTTTATTCCTTAGAGACATATGTTAGAGCATTGTCTGTCTTTATTTGTGCAGGTGTACCCATGATGGCCATAACTTATAACAAATGTGTGATCTCCGAATCAGCCTTTTCCAAACTCAATGCAGTCGCCCATTGAAAAAATGGTGTGGTGTACATAATTTAGTTTTCCAAATTCTACATAATGGAACACATCCATCTGACAGATTTTATTCCTTTGATTACTCTTTGGATTATTGCAAGTAGTGGTGTTTAGTTACCCTGTTGTCATGAAATGGAAAAGTCCAATTTTAAACTTTTGCTATTGACAGGACTTTACTGAAATTTTCTGATTTATACCATGCCTTCCTGATTTATTTGCATTAGTATAGAATATAGGGGGTCCAGTTATTGGTGTATCCTGTACAACGTGAGGAAAGACCTAATTAGCTTTTTTTATAAGCTGATTTTGCTAACATTTGGGATAGTTGTTGTTAATCTCTCCCAAAAAATACTACAAGCTTTTTGCCAGGGTACACTTTCCTCCCATAATTTGTTAATTTCATCATTAGTAAAATGTATTATAATTTCTGCTGGGTCTATTCCTGCTAGTTGATGAAATCTCAGTTTTCCTTTTATGATTAATTCTTAGAACTTTCCCATTCGATTCATGTAGTTTAAACATCCATTGTAAGACAATATCTTCCCTATGTATTAAAATTCATGTAGGGTAATGTTTGGAGGGTAATATGCCCAGAATGTAGTCAAGATTTAGATCTGCACAATCCACATGTGTCTTCTGTAATTTCTCTTTATTCAAAGTCAATTCTCTCTCAGCTTCTGCTGATAATTCCTTGGGGCTATTTAAGTCCTTGTCACCATCTAAGGTTTTATTTAAATCAATCAGCTCATCAGGTTTTATCCTAGTAGTGGACTGTAGCTGGGATATATCTGATTCTTTTACAAGGATTGTAGTGACTGCAGTGGACCATGGAGAAGGAGGACATCTGGAGGTCATGGGATCAAGTGGTTTTGAAATATAGGCAGTAGCCTTTTCCCAGAGACTCAGGGCTTGGGACAAAATCCCTTTCAAATGTTCTTTCTTTCGTAGGTGTAATAATGAAAGGGCTTGATGACCTCAGGGACAGTTAAGACAGAGGTCTGTACAAAACCCTCTTCATTCTTTTCTGTCGCCTCCCCTCCTCTCCAGTTGCTGCCAAATCAGAGTACTCAGAACTATATCATGACATTGTTTATATTGTACTATCACTGAGTTTGTTATTTCTTAGACTCTTACACTTAAAATATTATAGATTAGAAAATGGAAGTTTGCACATCACAAAAGTCTCATTAATTTAAAGTGCATTTGAGACAGAATTCTATGATCTGGATGAAGGCAAGAAAAATTCAGGTATTCCATGGTCTGTCCATGCAGAGTCAAACTTCATGTATTATGACACATCTTCATAAAATTGTAGTGCTGAATGATCTAAGGGTTGTGTTCTGGACTTGTGGCTTCAAAATATCACCCATTCAACACTTCAAAAAAGCCCATATGAAACAAGAAATAATTTTTGCCTCTTAACTTTCTGAAAGAACTTAGACTAACTGGATTGTGTTGGTTTGAATGAGAATGGCTTCCAGAGGCTCAGGTTTTTGTATGCTGGGTCTCTAGTTTTTGGAATTGTTTGGAAAGGATTGCATGGTCTGATCTTGTTGGACAAGGTGTCACTGTGGTGAGTTTTGACATTTCAAAGGACTGGTGCCATTTCCAGTGTGCCTCTCTGCCTCTTGCTTGTGGATCATGGTGTACAGTTTGAGCTGTTCCTGCCACTGTGTCTTTGTTCTGCCATCATGCTCTCTATGCTCCTGAGACTATAAGTTCAATTAAAGTATTTCTTTTCCAGTTGCCTTGATCATGGTGTTTTTTTTCACAGCAATAATAAGACAAGAACTATCAAATTCCTTGCATCATAGATGTTATCCACACCAAAAGATGTGGGAATCAAATACTCCTGGTTACAACCTCTAACAATGACAAAAAACGCAAGTGATGGAAGCAGAGGACATACTCATCAAAGTCATCCCAAAGCCTATAGTATGGTAATATGATATGGATAGAAACGCTTTTATATTCTCATTGTAGGTGCTGGGAATCTTTATTGTTCTTTTCTATAAGAGCATATTCACACTTCATATGTAGAAAGAACTCTGCATGCCTACATCATTTATAAGTCAACACTTATACAATATTGGTGATTTGTAATTTATTCTAAGTAGTGCTATGGGAAGCATGCTTCAGAAAAAATGAACCCAGCTACAAAGGAGGTAGAGAATAATAAGGAAGAATTGGAAATGATGACAGGATATAGGCATCAATAGTATGAATTTCATGGATACATGGGATCTGATTATATAACCATGGTATTAGGAACTCTTACTGCTGACGAAAGTGTAGATTTAAGCAACCTATATGCAGTTTAGTATAGAGGTTTCTGATATTACTTAAAGTAGAACTACTGCAACAAAGAGTCCATATCACTGTTTTGTATAGACCCAAAGTTTTGTGAGGCTCACTACAGAGACACTTTCATATCCACATTTACTCTTAAACCATTCACAATAGCTAAACAATAGAATCCATTTCAATGGCAGCCAACACATGAACTAAAGAAGACAATGTAGTGTATATATACAAGGAAATTGTTTTCATCAACAAAGCCAAATGAAGCCATGACATTTACATAAAAATAAAAAGAATTGAACATGATCCTATTAATTAAAGTAATACAGACTCAGAAAGACAAATACCATGAAATTTTCTCATATGTAGAACCTAGGCTTTAAAGTTTGCATATGTAGGGTGGGTAATGTCCTGAAACTAGAAAGAGGATTATGAGGCAGGATAAAAAAGGTTTGAAGGAAGGGAAAGACAGTGCTAAATAGATGGCCTAGTGGTCTTCCATTAGACAAGTGTTCAATTCCCAGTATCTACTTGGGATCTCATAACTGTCCATAATTCCAGTACTGGGGAATCCAAAATCCTCTTCTGATGTTAGTAGGCACCAGGCACATATATGGTGCATATAAATACATGTAGACAAACACTTAAATTTTGAAGAAATGAAGAAGAGAAAAGAATACAAGTATCTTAAAAGTAGAGTGAAAACTTTTGAGGAAAGGAAGGCTGGTAAAGAAGTAGCATTAGTAAAGGGACGTGAGGCAGAAACATTTTCTTAAGTACATATAAAAATATCATAATGATTGAGGGACATTTAGGTTGTTTCCAGGTTCTGGCTGTGACAAACAATGCTGCTATGAACATAGTTGATCACATGTTCCTGTGGTGTAATTGAATATATCCTTTGATATTTGAGTATATAATTTGAGTAAATCCACAAAAGTGGTATTGCTAGGTCTTGAGGTAGGTTGTTTCCTAATTTTCTGAGAAATTGCCATACTGATATCAAAAGCAGCTTTACCAGTTTGCACTCCACTAGCAATGCAGGAGTGTCACCTTTACCTCACATCCTCTCCAGCATAAGTTGTCATTAGTGTTTTTGATCTTGGCCATTCTTACCAGTGTGACATGAAATCTCAGGCTTGTCTTGATTTGCATTTCTCTTATGGCTAAGTATGCTGAGCATTTCCTTAAGCCATTTTAGATTCCTCTGTTGTGAGTTTTTTTGTTTAAGTCTGTACTCCATTATTATTTACTGGATTATTTGTTCTTTCGATGACCAATTTCTTGAGTTCTTCATATATTTTGGAGACCAACTCTTTGTCTGATGTGGGTTTGGTGAAGATCTTTTCCCATTCTATAGTCTGTCATTTAAGGAAAATGTGTATAAATTTAAACAATGGAGAATTACACAGCAGAAAAAGTGACATCTTGAGATTTACTGGCAAATGAATGGTTCTAGAAAACATCATATTGAGTGAGGTAACTCAGACCCAGAAAGACAAACATCATATGTACTCGCTCATAAGTGGTTTTTAGACATACAGCAAAGAAAACCAGCCTACAATCCAAAATTTCAGAGTACCTAGACAATAATGAGGGCACTAAGAAAGACTTACATAGATCTAATCTACATGGGAAATAGAAAAAGACAAGTTCTCCTGAGTAAACTGGGAGCAGGGGGATCATGGGAGAGTGTTGAAGGGGAGGGGGGAGGAGAGGAAGAGGGCAGAGAAAAATGTATAGCTCAATAAAATCAATAAAAAAGTTAAAAAAGAAATGTTAGCTATTAAGTCGAATAATGCATTTACAGTAATTAGTACTCGGTAAGTAGAAAACCCCACAGAAAACCCCACTTCTCCCTTCCCTGATTCTTGTAGCTTTTCACCCTTCCCAGTGATTTCTTAGGTAGCCTCAGAGCAAACATAGTTGACTGTCTTTATATCTATATCTCCCTTGGGTCATCATTCCTGTGAGGGTAGCTAGTAATAAATTGTATGCATGAATTGTCCATGTTTGGTACATAATAAATACTTGAAATGAAAAAAAAACTCATAATGAATTCCATTTGTTTGCATGGTAAATTAAAAGAAAGTCTCTTACTAGGTCCTACTTCTCAAAGGTAACATGATGTGCCAGTAGTGTTTCTTTATGCAGAATGAGCTAAATTAAAATATTTGCCTTTCAGAGGCCCACATTTAAACCATTGCATTAGCTAATCAGAGAGATCACATTATCATTCAAAGGCCATTGTGTCATTCAGTGTACATAAAACAATCATGTTTGTAAAATTAATTATCAGACCAGATTCTTACCTCTTACTTACCATCAAGACTCTGAAGCTCATGACATTTTTTTGTGAGTTCCAAGTGAAAGTCTTCAAATTTTTCTTGGGGCAAAACCATCTATTGCAAATAAAGAGAGGACATGAACTGTGACCTCAACAAATGTGTATAAAATGTCTGGGTTAGAAAAGGACTGGTAAGGAGGGTTACTATGAAGGTGTGATGCCTGTGTGTATACTCTTATTCTAATTTACATGTTATTCAAATACAGATAAAACTATTACAATACTTTATCAAAGCATATCACATTTTCTTTTCCAGGAAGTCCTGTCTTTATCTCTTATGCCTAATATGGTGGCACCGCTCTGCACATCTGGGAGCATCTTTTAGTCACATCCAATAAAAGTACAAAAACTTCATACTAAGAATTAAAAAGCTATTGCGTGTTAGTTCAGATTATGGTTATTGTGTAAATAACTCATCTTTTATCATTTGTTCTCTAACATCTGCTGGATCACATGTTGACATGCCCTTTTATATTTTAAATGGTTAATATGGTGTTTTATTTACTGCTGTACTGCTGTGAAGAGACATGATGATTAAAGGAACTTTAAAAAGACAGTCAATAGTTGGGCTATAGTTGCAGAGGGTTAGAGGCCATGACTTTTGTGGTGGGGATCATGGTAGCAGACAAGCATGGTGTTGGGACAATAGTTGAAGGCTCAGATCTTATATATTTGCACCAAGTATACAAAGATAACCAACTGGGAATGGCATGGGCTTTGAAACCTCAATTGTGGAAGTACTATCTGTGACTCTTTAGTGAACACATTTCTAAATGCCAAGATCTCTCACCTGGAGAAGTAGTTACTGGTACTAGTAACCATGCTTCTGGTTCCCCACCCATTCCCTGACTCCTGATGTGATATGTGCTTCCTTAGACACCTGTAAGAAGGGACTCCCATTCCTTCCTTATGGCCCTGAATTTTCCTTAAAGCTCCTGACACGCCTTTGTGTGTTTGTCTTTCTGTCTGTGTATGACATTTATAGCTCTTTTAACAAAATTCTGAACTCCAACAATCTCAGTTTCCCTTTAAAATCCATATTGGAGACCTTTCTTAAATACTTATTATTTTTAAAATCTCAAAAGAACATTTATAATTAAAACTTTCAGTTGAATGAAAACTCAAGAAATTGTTTCTGTAATATGGACTATATGTATAGAATATTACAAGAATGAGTTGTTATCAAGTTTGGCTTTAAGAGACAAAGTTATGCAGCACATAGCAGTGCATAACTTTAATACCAGTACTCAGGAAGTAGAGTCACACAGATTTCTGTGAGTTTGAGACCAACTGAGTCCACAAAGTGAAGTCCAGCACAGTCAAGGCTGTTACACAGAGAAATTCTGCCTCAAAAAACCATTAAGAGAAAGAACAAGAAGAGAGATAAAAAGTTCTGCTATAATCCACATGAATAACATAAGCTAGAGTCACCTAAAGGGGAAACCTCAATTAAGAAAATACTTCCATTATCTGGGTGGTGGTAGCACACACCTTTATTTCAAGCTCTCAGGATATAGAAGCTAGAAGATATCTGTGAGTTCAAGAGAATCTAGGTCCACAGAACTAGTTCTAGAACAACCAGGGCTACACAAGGAAACCATGTCTTGAAAACAAAACAAAAAAGAAGAATAAAAATAAGAAAAAGCCCTCATAATATTGGGCCACAGGAAAGCCTGAAGGGCATTTTCTTAATTAGCAGTTGATGGGGAAGCAGCAATTTTCTTTTGGTTGGGGCCATTGTTGGGTGTTAGTCCTGTGTTCTATAGGAAAGCAGCTGAGCAGGTGATGATCAGCGAGTCAATAAGCAGAACATGGCCTCTGCATCAGGCTCTGCCTCCAAGTCCCTGCCTTGTTTGAGTTCTTATCCTGACTTCCATTAGTGATGAACAGTGATATGAAACTATAAAGCAAATTAAACCTTTCCTGCCCTACTGAATTTTGACAGTGTGTTTCATCACTGCAATAGAAACCCTATTTTTGGGAAACAGTGCTTATGCTTGTTTGTGTTACATTATGTCATACTAGGGAATATATATGTAGATATTTATTATCAAATATATCTTAGTTGGAAAGCTGAGGGTGTTGTGATATGAATCATCCAATGATAAGCTTGTTTATGTCATTCTTTTCAATATCTTATCTTCATCTCCTTTATAGCCTACAGAGATGACAGCAGAAATCATCATGTTAGGTAAGTAAAATACTTAGATCATTATCATTCATTCTGTCTCCAGTGAAGCTTCTGTTTTATTAAGCATGATCTTGATAGGAAGTGAAGAAGTAAAAATTATTGGATACTAATGCATAAAAATAAATGAAATAAATAAAATAAAGGCTTCTGTAGTTTATTTTTAATGAAATGTAAAAAAATCATACCTTTATCGTTGTCTGTAATTTTGGAGTACAACACAATGTTATGATTAATTAATACAAATGAGGCAGTTTTAAAAATTGTATAAATCACATCAAACATGTGCCATTTTGTAAGGAAGACATTTAAGACATTAAGACTCAGTGATTAGGAAGTATATGCTATAAGCTATAATATTTGTTTTGAATAATCTTTTTGCTGAGAGATAATCAAGTCATAGAAATTTAAAATGTGACTTCTTGAATTTCTTAATATTGAAGATGCTTATGAAAATCCTAGGTCACCAGCAATCAAACAGAAAGTTATAAAAGAAGAGGCACTAGTTTGGAAGAGAAAGGTAAACAGAAATTAAACAAAAATAAAAGGGTAAAAAGTGCTCAATACGATCAGCCTTGTTTCATGAGGGCTAGCAGGAAGGCTCAGCGGGCAAGGACAACTGCTTCCAAACCTATCACACTGAGTCCTATCACAGGGAAGAGAAAACTGACACCAGCAAATTGTCCTCTGCTACCTTTCTACATGCTGCATGTCCATGTCTACACATGTAAAAAGTCTTAAACCAGATAATTCGCACCAGTCTTTGTTTTCTTGGTCCCTTTTCAATAACTACTTTGCTACCAATGCTATCTGGGCCTTCAGTTTTCAATACAATTGGATGAATGGCTGTGGTTCTGCATCTTAAAGTGTGTAGCCAACTATGTGGAACAAAGTATTTATTAAGTCAAAATAATTGTTCTTAAGCCCAACCACATCTTTTTAGAGCAGAATGAGTGCAGAGTGCACAATTTGACTCACTCACTAAGAGTAGTGCAGAATTTAACAGAACCCCAAACATTAACATAACTGACTCCATGATGGAAGTATCATTTTAGCCCTAAAACTCAGTATATAGACAGGACCACCTGTCAAAATGAAAACAAAGGCCTTATCCATTAAAGTTCATAGTTCTGGGAAGGCCTCTAAGTGTACTAACCTTGCTTCTGGCTTCTGTAGCTCTAATGCTGGATAACTGTTCTTGCTAACTGAAGTGTGTCAACCTAGGATATGAGTTTTAGGCCTAAAATTTCACCCTGAGAAAGGATCAGGGCGACACATAAATCTTGAACAAACACCCAGTGCAATTGCCATCCAGCTAATATTTATATTGGCTTAGACCAATATCCAAGTAGTCTCTCATAGATACCCCACAAGAGTGTGAGAATTCTGTCCATATATACCATGTATTTTGATCACAAAATACTCCCATTTTCTCTCCTCCAATATCCTCTAAACTCTCTCTCTCTCTCTCTCTCTCTCTCTCTCTCTCTCTCTCTCTCTCTCTCTCTCTCTCTCTCTCTCTCTCTTTCTCACTGTGTGTGTGTGTCCTTAGTGAATCAGAGGTCTGAATGTCTACAAGACTCAGATGCAGGGCTACTTGGGAAGAGTAGTCTGAGGCTCCCAAGATCCTGCATATATGAAGTCCCTAAAGTGGCTGTGGGACATAAAAGATTCTTCCTCAACATCCTGATCACACACATTACTCTGTGTTGCTCTTTCCTATTGCAACCCCTGATTACATCCTACTCATCTTCATGACTTGAACTTTATCTAACTGGTCTCTTTTCATTCTATAGCTCTCAGGTTAAATGCTACTCCTTTTTGTGGAATACTTTTAGGAAACTGAAGATGTCAGTCAGATTCTATTATTATTTCCTTCTTCTCCCACTCCTTAGACTTGGGCAGGATTGTTTCCTGACAGAGTCCTCAGAGATGGGTAACAAAGAGCAACTTAAATACTCCCCCAGAACTTTCAACTTAGCAACAAATTTCAGGCACCCCAAAATACTGAGGATAGTAGAAGACTATCAGTCAGACTGTGATATTATGGGGACTTGAAACTTTGACTGTAAATCTGGCATCCCTTTTGGGTTCTTGCTCTGGATAATGCACTATCGGCATGCTATTACTATCTTCATATATATATATATATATATATATGAAAATATATAAAATTTATTTTCTGTCACAATTCTTAGTCAATGGGGATAGCTTCATCTTTCTAAAAGTAAGGGGAACATCTGCTGTGACACAAGCTAGTTTGCATTTGAACTTGTGATCCAGTACAGGTTTGGACTTCTCTGACCTATATGGCCCATCTAAAATCCATTTCTAGGAGTCAGACCTAGTTGTTCTCCTGCCTTAAGATCAACATATTCTAGAGATAGTTGAAGAAATATTCTCTCTTGTTTTCTTGGGGAAAGGATATAAAAAGCAGACCCAAAAATAAGGACCTATGATTCCTTATCTGAGAATCCCAACCCTGACTCAAAAGAATATCTCTAAATACACATATAGTTGTAATATTTGTGTATCCGACCCATATACAGCTCAGCGAGAACCTAGTCCCTCACAAATGCCACAATAAAGATCAATTATAGTCTTCTCATGTTTCTGGTTAGATCTGACCTGGTAAGTGAACACACCTACTCAATCAGTACCTGTATCAACTATGTTGTCTTTTAAGGAAACCAAATGTCTCTGGAGAAGGGTAGGGTAGATACCATACAGGAAAAGTCTTCACAAGATCAACTCTGGGGACATGCAACTTAGTTAATGTCTTAGTTGCCTGTGCTGAGGATACAGCCTCTTTCTACATGAGGTAATTGAAGTCAGAAGTAAGGAAGTCCTGTTCATTACAGTCCAGGCACCAGAAAAAATGTACTACTTAACTTTCCTTGAAGCTGACAGAATAATTTACTATTTAACTTTCCTTGAAGCTGACAGCATAATGTGCCTAAGGAGAGCCAAGACTGGGCTCACTTCAGCAGAGAACTCTCACCTTCTTTTTGAGGCCTTGTATTCCCATGGAACTTGTCCTAGATGCAAATTCTTTGCTCTGCCCTATGCCCAAGTTCCCAGGTATCAGACCTTGGACATGTGTGCCTTGGACTCTGCACACTCATCCTTATCCTGGATGTTCCTACTCTTGATTTATGCCAGCATTCTCAGGATTTCAATCTTCTGTGATCAGATCTCAGCACCTATGTGTCCCTTGAAACTGAATCCTCCAGGCTCAGCCCTGGGGTTGTTCCCATCATAACACAAAAAGAGTGTATCAGTAATGTGTCTCATAAACAGGAAATTGTGTTACTGGACCCATCCAGACATAAGGCAGTGATGTCATAGGCAGAATATGAGTTCTTGAAGGAGGAGGAAACAAAGAACATGCCTGCCAGTTTTACAGTTTCTAATAGTTACCTCTGCCTACAGATATTGAAATCAGTATGTTTTGTACTGACATGTCTTATGAGTGGGAGAAACTACATACAACATTCTGATATGAAATGAGAGATATAGTGTGATGACAAGAGAAAGTAATTAGGGTAGAAAATTGAAGAAGGAGATATGTAATGGAAAACTGAGAGAACAGTTCTTTACTTGGACAGAAACAGATATAGATATTACAAGCAGACACATAGACAACTGAATCTCAGTGGAACTATACTGACCCATCTCCACCCTGAATGACAGAGGCAATTGGCTGCTGTATTGAATGCTGAACAAAAGGAATGAGAAAAAACTCAGGTGGAAGAAGAGAAACTAAAATACTTGAATTCTAGGCTAACTTCAGCAGACTTCTTGAAGGAAGAAAAACTAAAGATAATTCTTGTCTATCAGAAGTAAGAGTGGGGAAATTCAGGCAGTAGGCAAAGGACTAAGAGGAACAGAGTATAGAAGTCTATTTCTTTCTCCTACTGAGCCTTCTGGAACCTGCTGGGTTCGATGACAAGCACCTTGGAATGATAGGAAGCTTAGTCCTGGGAAGGCCTATCCTAGACTTCTGAATATCTCAGGACTCACAAAATCAGCAGTCTCCTTGAGTAGAACTAACATCTACTTGTACCTGTGCCCAAGCAGCAAGTCCTGCCAGACCAGCAGAATTGTGCCTATAACAAGGGACAGGGACCACTATGAAGGGACCAGAATTGAATCACCTATCCAGTCAGTCAAGTGCAAGGTCACACATTCAATAATATTTGGTGAGTAAAAATTGACCTTGATTGGGGAGAGGATACAAAGACTGGTGGAAAGGAAAATGAATCTAGTAAGAACTGGGAGAAAAAGGACAAATATGATCAAACACGACAAAATTCTCAAGTAACAATAACAATAAATGCAAGCTGAAACAAATCGAGTATGCGTGACAATTGGCATCAAAGGGAAAACAAATAGAATTTTTTTCAGGCAGAGGAAACTGTAATTCACAAAGCAACCAGGTGATTCAGAGAAAAGAAGGACAGATAAAAGAGCAAACTGATGAGTTGGAGTGGGCGAATCCTGAGGACAAATAATGGTGATTTTAATATTCTGTGTAAATTAATATTATGGCCAACAAAAAAATCTTTGAAAATAGAAAAGTGAATATTTGAAATTTGCTGACAAATGGATGGATCTAGAAAACATCATATTTTGTGAGGTAGCCCACACCCAGAAAGACAAATATAATATGCACTCACTTAGAACTGGATTTTAGACATAAAGCAAAGAAAAACCAGCCAGAAATTCATAACCCCAGAGAACACAGACAGCAATGAGGACTCTAAGAGAGACATATATGAATTTAATTTACATGGGAAATAGAAAAAAACAAAATCTCCTGAGTAAATTGGGAGCATGAAGACCATGGGAGACAGTAGAAAGAGAGTAGAGAAAAAGGAAGGGGAGCAAAATAAAAACAATAAAATTAAAAAAGTAAACATTTATACTGGGTAAATTAAATTTGTCAGTGTGGTAATAGTTAGGAATTTCAGAGAGTAATATTGGCTAATCAAAATATGCAAAGGTAAATGCATAAATAACAAATTTTTGAATAAAAAATGTGAAAATTTGAAAGTCTCTATAAGTAAAAGACAGAAAGGAGTAAAAATAACATGCTTAGAATGGTCAAGAAAAATATAGAGTAGTAGAAACAAACACAAAATACAAATAATTACAATTACAAAGTAATTGATTAAAATTTTATATAAAAGACAAAGGTTACTACAATTGTTTAAAGAAAAATGAAAGTGAATAATGCTGATTATTATAGCTGCATTTTAATTTTCTTGTATTTATTTGTTTTAGGGACTATTGAATGCCTGTGTGTGAACACATGGTCAAAAGGACATCAGGTATATTTCTATGATATTCTTGATTATTCTTTAAAACTACATTTCTTATTGAATCTAAAACTAAGATGGCAACTGGGCATCCCCAGCAATCCTCCTGTCTCTGCCTTCCACACAGCAGTGAGTTTCAGGAACATGTGAGGCCACATTTGGTGTTCTGTGTAGGTGCTGGTCCTCAAGGTGGAGCTAATTCAGGTCCTCAAGGTGGAGCTCCTGGAAATGGAGTTGCAAGCAATTGTGAGCCACAAAGTGGGTACTGGAATCAAATTTGGGACCTCTGCAAGAGGAATGAATGAATGCTCTTAACCACTGAACTGTGTCTCTAGCTCCTGGGATGTCTTTTTGTGACTGACAGGTCACTTATTTATATCAATATCACCAATCACAAGAGTATCATGTTCTACAATGTTAAGCAGGGGAGCAGGAACTCCATTACAACCGTATTATACTACCACTGTGTATATGGTTACAGTGAGACTAGATGTGATGACTAGCTTTAATTGCCAACTTGACAACCTACACACAACTGGCAAGAGAGTCTCAGGAAGTGTTGTCTATGTTTGGGTTGGCCTGTGGGTTAGGTCTGCGGGGATTGTCTTAATTAAGCTAAAGGATGCAGGAAGCCCAATTCACTATGGGCAGCACCACAACCTAGGCAAGTGGTCCTGAACTGTATAAGAGTGAAAAAATCAAGCTGAGCACAGGCAAGCAAGTGGACATGGGTGCATGCATTTCTCTCTGCTCTTGACTGTGATTGTGATATGACCAGCTGTGTTAAGTTCCTGCCTCATTAACTTCTGTGCAATAATGGACTGCAATTTGAAACTAGAAGCTGAAAAAAAACTTTCTTTCCCTAGTTGATTTTAGCCAGGGTATTTGATCATAGCAACATAAGGAGAACTAGCACACAGGTCTTCCAAATCCTTGCCAATTAATTTCATTTCAAAGAAAACCACCACTTAGCTATTCTAGTACCTAGACTGCAGCAAAGCAAGCAACTCTTTCTATTTTGGGGGTGTGTTTTGTGTAGTCTGAGGCCAAAGTCAATTCTGCTGCTTTAACACTAGGTAGTGCTCTAAACCCAGGTTTGCATAAATTCTAAAGCTGATATAAAATGAGGTCTTGGTAAGCAGGGAGTTGGAGAGGAGATGGAGAAATTGCAGGTGTCTTGGTCATCCAGGGCTCCATGAGTAATCACTAAAAAAATATATATATATATATCTCATGCTCTCCCAGGTTGAGAGAATATGTCAATTTTTACATCTCTCCCCAAAAGTAACATGAGACAGTGTTTCATCACACAGTGATTGTGCTACCATTTAGGTCAATCGTGGTCAAATCTGGATGATGATTTACTATAGAGTTCGTTCAACAGTTCTTCACTTCCTTACAATGTCATAATACTCTATTGGGAAGAGAAGATGCCTGTACAACTCTTAAGGAGATAGCTGACTCTTTAATGAGATGTCACTGTGATTAATCTAACACAAGCTGAGGAGGCTCTGGAATCTGACAGGAGGGTGTGACAGAGTTTGACAAAGACTTTCTCCCCAGATTTCTGGAATTAGCACTTTTGTCAGCTCAATAGCAGAAATAGAAATCCAGTGAGTGTGATCAGGAATCATGTGGGGCAGGCCAGAGTGGACATGCTGGATTCAGGCTTGCTTTCCTTATTGTTACTCTGTGTGTGTGTGTGTGTGTGTGTGTGTGTGTGTGTGTGTGAGAGAGAGAGAGAGAGAGAGAGAGAGAGAGAGAGAGAGAGAGAGAGAGAGATCAGATCTCTGTATAATAGTGACTGGCTTCAAATTCCTAATCCTTGTGCCATGGTGGTGGTACAAACACACACACACACACACACACTCACACACATACAAACACATACATTCACACGCAACTAGAAACATTTTTGGGGGGAACAATGTTCTCACTGTGTATCCCTGACTGGTATTTGATGCCAGCATTTAGGAGGCAGAGGCAGTCATATCTCTGTGAACTTAAGGCCAGCCTGATCTACTCAATAAGTTCCAGGCCAGCCAGGGATATACAATGATAGCTTATTTTAAAACAAGATCAAAAATAAAAGAATATCAAAAATAAAAGAAGAAGCTGGACAGTGGTAGCATGTGTCTTTAACCCCAGCACTCAAGAGGCAGAAGCAAGTGAATCTATGAGTTTTAGGCCAGCCTGTTCTACAGAATTAGTTCCAGGACAGCCAGGGCTACATAAGAAACCCTTTCTCCTAAATGAAAAACTAAATAAGGAAAGAAGGAAGGAAGGAAGGAAGGAAGGAAAGGAAGGAAGAAAGAAAGAAAGAAAGAAAGAAAGAAAGAAAGAAAGAAAGAAAGAAAGAAAGAAAGAAGAGGGAATAGATGAAGAGGAAGAAGAGGAAGAAAGCAATAAGGAGGGCAGGGGAGTTTATTGGGAAGAACAGGAGTGGGAGAGCAGTAAGAGAGGATACTAAAGAGCATACTTATTTAATCAATGTACATCGCGCAAATGTATTAAATTGTCAAAGAATAAGTAAAATATTAACAACAACAACAAATTGAGGAAAGCTCTGGTTCTTGGAGCACAGTTGCAAATTCATGGAGCACTTAGTATCCCTATGTCTGTTAAGAAACTTATGTGACCCAGACGCTCTGCCAGCCTCTCATTCCTCTGCTAAGGCAGTGAAAAATGGGCTGGTCCAAAACAAAAGCCACTAGCACAGATCTGAAAGCAAATCATGTTTACAGACTTTTTATAAGACACAGCACCCCCACCCCGGGGAGTCAAGGACTTTGCCCTTGACTGTATTTGCTGCTTGTAGAATTGGGGATGTCTAGAAAAAGTCAGGCTTAGGTGACACTACTCTGGGTATTATTTTACTCTTTTTGCTTCTGAGACTTCCTCCCTCTCTTCTTTCCTCTCTCCCTCCCTCCTCCCTCCCTTCTTCCCTCCCTCCTTCTTTTTCTCCCTCCCTCCCTCCTTCCTTCTCTCACTCCCTTCCTCCCTCCCCCTCTCTCTCTATTACTCTTTCTTTTCTTCCTTCTTCCTCTTCTTCTTCTATATTTATTTTTGATTATGCTTATCTGAGTGTGGCTGTCTACAGGTGCCAAAAGCATTGGATCCCACCTGAAACTGGAGTTACTTGTGGAAAGCTATACATGTAGGTGCTGGAAATTGAATTTGGACCTTTGGAAGATCAGTATATGCCCTTAATTGCTGAGCCATCTCTCCAGCCCTGAGACTTAGTTTTCTTACCTATACAATGGTGATAACAGGAATTGCTGATACTGAGCAGAGCAGTCTCAGGACTCTGGATGCTAAGACAAGAGGATTATGAGTTTGCAGGAAATCTGAGCTATGTAGTAAGACCTGGTCTCACAAAACCAAACCAAACAACAGAAAACTCACAGTAATAGTAGACACAGGTTGTGACAGTTGCTCTTGATGTACTGAAAGAAAGGGGGAAAAAGGAAAATTCTGTATTGAAAGTATAACAATGCAAGAAACACTTGTCATTGCGGAATGAAAACTAGACACAGAGCTTAATTGAGTGGGTTGAAGAATTACAGTGAAAGATAACGTTACATTTCATTATTCTTTTTACTTTTAAAATTTTATCTATTTATTATGTTTCCCCTTTTACTTTATTTTGGAGATTTATTTATTTATTTATTGAGACAGGGTCTCTCTATGTAACTTTGTCTACTCTGAAACTCACTATGTAGAGAGGTTGGCCTTGAACTCATGGGGATACTCCTGCCCATGCCTCCCAGAGTACTGGGATTAGAGATGTGCATCACCACCCACAGTTCAGAGATTAATTAATGTATATTTTATGCATATGGGTGTTTTGCCTTCAATGTATGTAAGTGCTGATAAAGACCAGAAGAGGGTATTGGATCCCGTAGTACTAAAGTTACAGATAGTTGGTGCTGAGAATCAAACCTGGGTCATCTGCAAGAGCAGCCAGTGCTCTTTTTTTATTTATTTATCTACTTATTTATTAAAGATTTCTGTCTCTTCCCCACCACCGCCTCCCATTTCCCTCTCCCTCCCCTAATCAAGTCCCCTTCCCTCCTCAGCCCAAAGAGCAATCAGGGTTCCCTGCCCTGTGGGAAGTCCAAGGACCACCCACCTCCATCCAGGTCTAGTAAGGTGAGCATCCAAACTGCCTAGGCTCCCACAAAGCCAGTACGTGCAGTAGGATCAAAAACCCATTGCCATTGTTCTTGAGTTCTCAGTAGTCTTCATTGTCCTTTATGTTCAGCGAGTCCGGTTTTATCCCAGTGCCAGCCAGTGCTCTTAACCAGTGAGCCATCTCCCCAGCCTCTTTTTGTCTTCCCTAATCCCCTTATCCCCTCCTACTGGCTCCCTTTTTGCCCGCATTACTCCTCAGTGCCCCCTTTTTCATTTTTTCCTTTTTCCTCTCTAACTATTCCTTAAAACCTCTTATACTTTTCATTGTTTCTAGGTTCATGGCCTATACCAGTCCAACAGATAAATAAAAATTAAAGTCTAGGATACAAGCTAGTATTTGTCTTCGAGGGTCTGGAATGTTTTTGTTTTATGTGATTATTTTCAATTATACTCATTTTCTGCAAATTTTATGATTTTAAAAAAATTATATTTAAACAAAATCCACTACATTTATCTTAAATGTCTATTACATTGATTTATATATTTGTGCATGTGTATGTGTGCATGTGTGTGTTTGTATGTGTGTGGGCACATGTGTTATGTGTTATGTAACACATGTGGTAGTCAGAGGGCAACCTATTGGACTCTGTCTCTTTTCTACCATGCAGGTCCCAGGGTTGGAACTCAGGTCATCAGGCTTGGTGTCAAGTGCCCTTACCAGCTGAGCCAACTTGTTGACCCAGCCAGTAATCTCAACAGCTCAGGTTTTGCCAAGGTGACATTTAAAACTGACCATCACATCTTGTCACTTAGACATAATTTTACCAACATCCCATGGCACCTCGAACATGGGTGGGAAAGACCCCCTCAAATTGAGGACCCTGAGAGGACTGCAAGACTCTCCCTAGACTCCGGAATTTCTGATTCACATGTGCTGAGCAGTCTGGGCATGAGGCTAGCCTTCTGAAACAATCTGAGCTTCGAAGTCTGGACACCTCTCTTTACTGAAGCTGGCCTTCTCAAATCCTCAGCTGTTTTCCTAGGATTCTCTGTTGAGTTTATTGAGTTTTCAATATTTCCTATATTTCTCTAGCTGTTTCCTATGTGGATAAAAAAATCTATTATCTGTGCTCAGGGCGCTGCCCTAAATGGGACATACATATCACTTCTCTCACCAAAGGGCTCAGGGGTCACCACAGAAGAGGGGACAGAAAGATGGTACATAGAGAGGTGGTCGGTAGCACCAGAAAGCTGTGTTGGCCACACTCAACAAGGCAGTTACATTTATGAACTCACCATGAAGTAACAACACATACAATCCCTGACCAAGCTTATGCTACACAAACAAACAGAGAGGCACAGAAGTCCAACCAGTCACTGAGGAACTATTGGCATATCATAGTTTCAGGGAAAGCTGACCAACTTAAAAATTCCAGTGTAAGTAGGTGGCAGAAGCCAGAGAATCACAGAGGTGGTCTCAGTAAGGACCAGATTAGCAGATACTGTAAGAAGGAAAAAAAAAACATAAGGATGGAAAAACTATATGATTTTAGAGTGGAAGGACAGGGGAAAAATAGATCCATTTTAGAGAATCCCAGAGAGACTTGTCCTAAGAAATATTTCTAATATATGGAGGTCCCAAGAGGGGAGTCTGGTTTTTCCATGGGCCCACGGCCACGTCTTGAAAAATGTCCGTTCTCATGCATGTTCTTCACCAGGCTAAGATGAGCTTCATCTCAGTGAGTTCCCTTATTTGAGTACATACAGCTAGGGCCCATTTGCACTTCCTTACTTTTGTCAATTTTGGGGCTTTTTGTTGAAGTCACAAGCAGCAAGTGAGGCCTCACTGAGATGGGACTAGAGTGGACCAGAGACATCTGCCACTCATTTCTCATGAAACCCTGTTTTTGACTCAGGAGCTCTGTCCTGATGGACATATTGTGACAGGCTTGAGTCCCAATTGGCATGGACTTCTAGATGGGTTCTTGTGATTCAAAGCCGAATCCTCAAAAGCCCTTGGGCTGCCTATTACAAAAATGCACTTAAATTGGGGCAATCTAACATCTAATGTAAAAACAAGCAAGGCAGCAAAGACCCATGTTTTCTGGATGCCTGTTACCGCCCCCACTCTCCTCTCTTCCCCTGCTTCTCTAGCTGTTTGCTGTTTGTCTCACTCTGGGATTCTCTAAAATGTATCTATTTTTCCCCTCTCCTTCCACTCAAAAACCATATAGTTCTTCCATCCTTATGTTTCTGTTCCCTCTTACAGTATCTGTTAATATGGTCTATAACGGGACCACCTCTGTGCTTCCCTGGCTTCTGCCACCCACATATGCTGGGATTTTTAAGGTGGTCAGCTGACACGGGTATTTAAAAGTGTTTTAGGGAATTCCTTTGTCCTCAGTAGCCTGCCTGCACCACGCAGGGTAGGTGCTTTGTTTACAAGCTACCCAACCAGCAAGGAGTGCTGATCTCAGCACCAGAAGAACCTTCTCAGGGTGAGTGAGTTTCTGACCTGCGGCCGCAGCCCGGGTCAAGGAACTATTTCCTGCAGGGCCTATACACCTGCATACCGCCTCTCTCTTCATACCTCACCCAGCGTGCACCCAGAACCCTCCCTCACTTCTCTCTCCCTGCCATCTCTGGGCAAATAACATCACCCAGCTCAGCCTGTCTGGGCGCTGGGGAAGTATCCGGAGGGCAGCTGGGCGGGCACGAATTCCTTTGTCCTCAGTAGCCTGCCTGCACCACGCAGGGTAGGCGCTTTGTTTACAAGCTACCCAACCAGCAAGGAGTGCTGATCTCGGCACCAGAAGAACCTTCTCGGGGTGAGTGAGTTTCTGACCCACAGCCGCAGCCCGGGTCAAGGAACTATTTCCTGCAGGGCCTATACACCTGCATACCGCCTCTCTCTTCATACCTCACCCAGCGTGCACCCAGAACCCTCTTCACTTCTCTCTCCCTGCCATCTCTGGGCAAATAACATCACCCAGCTCAGCCTGTCTGGGTGCTGGGGAAGTATTCCTCGCCTGAATAGCACACCATACAGAGGTTGTAGAAACCGGCTCAACATGGCATGGTACAGGTATGAGGGCGCTCTCCACATGGCCTAAGACAGGGTGCCCTGTGATCTGTTTACTTTAATCCTGCTAGATGCCCTTTATTTGAGGAGCTCCAAGGACGGGCAACTCATGGCAGGATAATCCCCCTACCTAAGACAGGGCCCTGGGAACCCTAGGACGCCTAAGGGGGAAAGTAAAAAGGCCTGGTCCCCACTTGACCTAAGAATCATCAGGCACCCCTGTGTTCCCAGGAGAGGTAAATTGCTTCTCCACTCGAGAGGAGGGTCTCTCCTTATCTCAGTCCCTTCTCCTTTAGATCTGACACCATGGTTGACTCTGACGGGTGCTCTCCACGTAATAACTACCTGCCTTTATATAAGAGAAAGGGGGATTCTGTTGGGAGCCGTTTCCCTCTAATAATCATTACAGGAACCATCACCCTGGCGAGTCTGCAGGGAACCCCACACCCATAATTGTGCTAGGAATAGTTCTATAGCCCCACACCCAATTAAAGCTGTTAATGGAGAAAAAATAAATTAATTAATTAAAAAAATAAAAGTGTTTTAGTTGTCTGTCTGTTAGAATAATGTGGTCACAGTATGTCTGTGTGAGAACCTATGCCTAGGGCCAACACTGGCTCTGCTAAGTGTGTTCCTGGTTTAGAGAAGGAATTGTGTTTATTTTCCATACATCAAGGGAAAGCACTGGGTTGACCTAGCCCTCAACAGAGGACAATACAAAAGCAGCAAAATGACAAGAATTAATATACAAATTTCAATAAAAACTCTCATCCCACAATACAAAGTAACAGACAAGAAGAATGAATTATGAAAAGGGGCCTATAGTTGTGCTTTCTATAACACTATCAAAAACAGAGAATACCTTAGACACTTTTAAATACCCGTGTCAGCTGACCACCTTAAAAATCCCAGCATATGTGGGTGGCAGAAGCCAGGCAAGCACAGAGGTGGTCCCGTTATAGACCATATTAACAGATACTGTAAGAGGGAACAGAAACATAAGGATGGGAGAACTATATGGTTTTTGAGTGGAAGGAGAGGGGAAAAACAGATACATTTTAGAGAATCCCAGAGTGAGGCTGGAAGAAAGGTACTCCAAACAATTGGAACTGGGAAATAAGCAGGCACAGCTATTCTAACAGCTGACATACAGACTTCAAATCCAACCTAATCAGAGCCACTCCACAGGGACCAAGAAAACAGACATTGAAATTATAAACATATATAAGTGAAAGTTTGGTACTGTCAACTTCAGAAAACACATGGGCTACGGTTGTCAGAGCCCCAAGGTGCTTTGTCTCTGATGTCCTTGAGGCCATCTGTGTTCCCTGTGTAACAGTGCTTGATTAGCTTCCCAATGACTCTGTCTCATTGTGTAACACTTTTTTGTTGGCTCCATCACATTTTTTTCTGTCAGGAAAGACTGTATATAAGATTCTGTACTTTTTAAAAAGCTTCTCTGGCATAAGACATAGTTGGAGCAAGATCTCCTGACTTGTTTTTTTTTGTTATTTTTTAAAAATTTTCTTTACCTTTTCATCTACTGACCCTTCTTCTTAGAATCCTGTCATCAAAGAGTGACCTGCTAGTCCAGGTCATTTTCCTGGAACCTTTTATTAACAATCATGATATTGTTTACTTTCCCGCCTGTGGTCTCTTGTGTATGTTTAATCTTCTCTTCAGTTCAAAGTGTTTCTTCTACTGTCTTCTGTAGAGTTAGCTTAGTGGCCATAGATCCTTTTAGTTTGTTTTTATTGTTCTTCAGTATGATAGATAGTTTATAGAGTGTCATAATGGGTGGCATATGCAACCTTTCGGAACTTGGGATAAATCTTTTCCAGGTCTTTTGGCCTTACAGTTTTTTATTGAATAGTGTTATCCTGAGTGACCTGCTTCCATGTAAGATGTGGCCATTTTCTCCTCCAGCATCCTTGTTCTCTATTGTAGGTGCCCATGTTTTTGAGTATATGATATGAAGACCCTGTCTATCTGGTGTTCCGTCTGCCTCTTATAGCTCAATGGGCATGACCGTCTCCATATGTGAAGATTTTCTTCTATGATTTTGTTATTCATACCTCCTGTGCCTGTAACGTGAAATTCTTCTTATACAACAATTTCTATATTTATTCTTTCACTGATGTACCAAAACCTCCCAGGTTCCATTCCCATCTTCTCTTTAGTTTCTCTGACCTTGATAGAATGATTCAATTTCTGCACATTGTCTCTAAGCTTTGACATCTAGCCCTTCACTCTATCTGCACTGCTGTTGAGGCTTTCCACTGGACCAACTGAGTTTCCATTTCAAGCATTATGTCAGTTTCCTTCTTCAGTGACTTTGACTGAGTTCTGTTTCCCTAACTTGTGCTTCTTTTAGTCAGCTTCTTGTTTTTCTCTTGGGGAACATTCATGTCTTCATCAAACATAGTTATAATTTTTTTTAATTCTTTGGAGAAGTCTCCTAAGTTAATATCATTGGAGGTCATTTTGACGGGATTGATAAATTTTAGAGAAAATGAAGACTCATGCAGAGAAATCACAATTTCTCAACTGCTGAATTCCAAGATTCTGGAATAGATCTTGAGAAGGATCATAAGATCAAGTTATTGATCTGTTTGGCTTTTTCCCACTTTGTCTCTTTCCTCCTAAGAGGCTGGAGGAGAGTCCAGGATGGGCACTAGGGAACAGAGAACCTCTACAGCTCATGTGGAGCCCCAGGAGGGGTGGGAGACTAGAGTGATGTTTCAATAGGACTTTTACCTGAACTCAGGTAAAAGTTCAGTAGGATACTGTAACTCAGGATCACAAAGAGGGCAGCAAGACAACACACCTATCTGAGTACCAAAAACAGTTACTGTGCTACAATGAAACCAGGACCACCCTCCTTCAGCATTTACTCTGTAACTACTGATGTGATAAGCAACGGGTCTCTTAAGATATGTCAACAGCTAAAGGTCACTGCATAAAAGGATGAAGAACCTAGAAAAACAGCCTTGCTCATGGGTGGTTTCTTCTTCCTCATTCTCAGGACCATGCTGTGGTTATCCTTCTATTATATCTTCACTATGGTACCCCCCTGAAGTTATGACCATCAGTATGTGCTCAGCTGGGTACCTTCATGTAGTGTGGAGCTGCGGGCAGGCCTGTTTTTCATCCTGCCCAGCTCCCACATGGTTAGCTTTACATCCAAAATAACAACACACAAACTGTATTCATATAAACACTGCTTGGGCCATTATCAAGCCAAGCAGTTTCTTTATTAGTTAACCAATGAAAGCAATAGATTGACATATGACACTCCCACATCACCTTCAGTCTCTAGGGTACTTTGAGTTCCTGTCACTCTCCTGCGGAGTACCCAGGTTGGAAGGGAGATTTCTTTTTGTTTGCTGAGTCACCTCCTTGCTTCTCCTTTCCCCTACCTTGTTAAGTGTCTTATCTCCTCTTTATAATTTTGGACTATGGCTTCTTCTTTGGTATTGTGGCTGTGAGGGTTTGGAGGGAAGAAAGGGAAGGTGGAAATGATGTTAGAATATTATAATCTCAAAAATAAATGAAATGATTTCTAAAATTAAAATAAAAGAAAACATTTCATTGTGATGAATCTTTTTGACCATGGGAAATTTTAAAAAGAACATTTATGAATCTGAGCTTTCTTTAAAAGCCATTCCATGAATTTACCTATGCCTTCTGCTATGGCTCATTTTGTAAGTTTGTCCATACTTATTTTTGTTTCATTATTTAAGTGTTTTATGATATTTCTTTGAACCACTGGTATGTAAGTCTGCATTGTTTTTGCTGGTGTGATTTAACTATTGCATAATTGATAACGTGTCAAAACATCACTTGTACTCCATTAATGCATATATTTTTAAAAGGCTTAATTTTAAATCATGTGTATTTGTGTGTGTGTCTGTGTGTGAATGTGTTTAAAGCTGCAGTGTTCACTGAATCTAGAAGAAAATGTTGGATTCCCAAAGCTATAGATGCAGGTAGTTTTGAGCTGCTGGACATGGGTGCTAAGGGCCCAATTCAAGTCCTCTGCAAGAGGAGCCTCTGTTTACAGACACTAAGCTGTATCCAGCCCCTAATATGTGTAATTTCTAACTTTCTGTGAAAGAAAAAATTAACAAGCCTATTCCTTAATTTCCCTATCCTTTTGGCCTTTGTGGTTTAACACCTGTTGATTTCTGGCTACCTTGTTCATCAGATCTACTCTGGTTACCCTAATATTTACAAAGTGATTGAAGATTCTGTACCCTAGCAAATGGCTTATCACAAAGAATGTTCCAGGCTTGCTTTAGCAGGATGTGCACTCTCCGCTATTGAGCAAAACATAGTTGGACACAGTACACCTTGTCTCTGTATACCGGGTCATGACTTCATGAGTTCTAACATTTTTTTTCCAACATTACAAGGTTTATTATTTTATTTCCTCCCTCCCTTTCATACAAAGACTTGATAGCCACGGTCTTTACCGCTGAAGGTGTGTCTCATTGCTAAAACTGAACTAACCCCTTTCTCCTCTGTGTGTGTGTGTATGTACATGCAGGTATGTGTGTGCACACATATGGAGCCCAAAGGACAACACTGCATGTCTTCCCCAGTCTCTCTCTACTCTGTTTTTTGAGACAGAGCCTCTAATTTAACTAAGAATTTATGATCTGATTGGACTGGGCTGTCTGCAACCCCCTCCCAGCATAAGGGTGACAAGCATGTGCTACCAGGACTGATTATTGATGGGTGTTGGGGAGCCAAACTCAGGTCCTTGTAATTGCTTGGCAAGCACTTTTTCAACTGAAACATCTTCCCCTACTCTGTTCCTCTCTCCATCAGTCCCCCAGGAACCATCCGGAGCATGTAGGATTGGAGTTTGCCACCAGGGAGGGCTTGCAATGCAGTTCCCAAAGATGCCATCTCAATGCCCCGATACCACTATCCCTCCTGGGTCTGCCTGATACTGACATCTTAAAAGTAAGAAAAGAGGCCCAGCTGATGTATCCACTGACATCGAGATTGTGCATTGCTCAGTTGTTTACTCATCAGATTTATACTAGTGCCACTGGAGCGTATCCTTCTAAAACTCTTTACTGGCTCTGATCACAGATTGGTAAGCAAACACTCGGTCTTTGGAATCTAACTCGTGGGCGAAGATGTTGTCGTGTGCATCCCTGCAATGTGCACCTACACACACACTCATGAATTAGCACACATTCTTGTCAGTGTGCTGACCCTATGCTTTCCTGACCATTTCTGATAATGTCTTTCTTCACCAATAATAGGCCCGATTCCAATTCTCCAGATGGATTCTGAATCAAACACAATGAGTTTAACCAACAAGCCTTGGGTGATGATGCCCTGGTAATCAGTTCTACAAAAGTAGATTAAAGTGTGGGCAAGTTGATGGTGAAACTAGGTTGGCAGCCAACCCCAAGCTCTGAAATACTTATGGGCAGGATGATGTGGCAATAGACTGAGCTCTTGTTGTTTTATCTGACATGTGGTGGTATTTGAAAATCTGCCCAAGGCCAGTGCCCACAAATATTCATGCAAGTGTTACTGAGCTCTTGGAATTGTTGGAACTTTAATAAACATAGACTAAAGAAACATTATAAGGTCAAGAATGTTCCTCAATAGTAAAAGGGACATGAATTTTCTTCCCTTCCCATACATTTGTGAGTGGTGAGATCACAAGACTCTTTAGCATAAACTTGACAAAGAATACTTACATATGTAATGTTTATTATTATTATTATTATTAATACTGCTTACAACATAGTATAAATTTCCCCTTTCTCCCACACTATCTTTGAAATGACAGTCTGTCTTCATCAAATTTGTCATGTCCTCTCTCTCTCATGTACCTCTGATCCCTTCTAAATTCCAACCCCCACCAGCCTGGTCTCCATCTTTCCCTTTACCCTCATTCAGGGCTGGCTCAACGGGACAAGAAACTCATGGTGTAGTTTGGTGGGATAGTAGCAAAGCCTACTAGTCTAGGTGACACATCAATATCCTGCGGTGCCTGTGGGGATCTGAAGCAGAAATTCTGCAGGATGTTTGTAAGGAAGAGAAAAAGCTCCATTCTAGCCAGTCCTTCTCCGAAGCAGTACCGTTTTCCTAAAGAGAAGAGACAGGGAGGGTGAAGCAAGTTCTTGATGTCATCCTCATAGCAAATCCCTGGCTGTATTCTCTGTGGGAGGAAGGGCTGAGACCTTTAAAGAAGGCTTTAATCTCTGAGCCTCAGTTTCCTTTGTACTTGTGAGTTGATCCTCACCAGGCTGTAACAATGAGAAATGTGGATTCCCTTCTCTTCAGAGGTGCTCTCCAGTAGGCATGCCATGTAGCAACATCTGTCCTTCCTTCCTTCCTTCCTTCCTTCCTTCCTTCCTTCCTTCCTTCCTTCCTTCCTTCCTTCCTTCCTTCATTTCTCTCTTTTTTTCTTCTTTTTTATTGATTTTTGAAAATATGATTTCTCTGTGTAACTGCCCTGGTTGTTCTACAACTCCCTCTGTAGACCAGGCTACCCTTGATCTCACTAAGATCCTCCAGTCTCTGCCTCCAGAGTGCTGAGATTAAAGGTGAGTGCTAACACAGGGAGCTGCCACATCTTTCTACAAACTGGTTGTGTGACCTGAGAGAGATCACTGACTTAGTTTGAGATTTTATTTCCTTGAATCTATCTCTACGGTTTGATAATCACTTCTCCAGGGCTCAGCTACATAGGGCTTGGGAAGTATGGGAGTTGCAGCTGACTGGCTGGGGGTTTGATCCAAGAGAATCTTTCAAGATGGAGAGATAAGGATGAGTTATCTCTGTTGGTGTGAGCAGTGGCCTAGCACTAGACCTCTTACCTATGGAAAAGGGTACAAATGCATCACTCTTTTTAAACTGTCCCTTGTCATCCAGGAAGTGATTTGGGTTGAAGTCTTTGGGGTTGGAGAAGAACTTGGGGTCCTTCAGCACAGAGCCCAGCATAGGAAACACTTCAGTGCCCTGTGGAGGAGGAAGATTTGATTGATAAGACAGATTTGGATGACTGTCCTGTTGGCTCATAGGGGTGAGATAAGGATAATATATGTGAATTGAGGGGGCTTTGAGTGAGGGGCTTTGAGGGATATGAGGTTATCATCCTGAATACACGAGATGTGGGGCTCATATTATAGAACACAGGACGAATGGGTGACATGGGGTCTGTATTCTGTGGTGGGAGGTTGAAGAATATGGGTGGTTTCTAATGAGGAGGAGGGCCTGCAGGGCCATGAAGAAAGCTGGAGATTACTATAGGCTAGTGAGTCAGCACCTTGGGGATGATGAAGTCACGGAACGTGGTGTCCTTGGTGACCCTGCGAGCCACCCCCATGGGGATCATGTCTCCAAATCTCTGTATCTCATGGATGACAGCCTCCGTGTAGGGCATCTTTAAGTGGTCCTCATATTTGGGCTGCCGGTTCTTGCCAATCACACTGTCAATCTCCTCTTGGACTTTGGCTGAGAAGAAGAGGCATATGTTTAGGATCCTAGAACATTAACCTAAGAATGATAATACAAAAGTGTAGAACTGGATGGAGGCCATTAAGCAGTGTATGACATTGTCAATTATTTTCAGTACATGCAAGTCATAGGCATTGTTGGAGAAGGTTCATGTTAACTGGATCATATCAGAATTATGTGAGAATTGTGAAGAAGGAGATTTAGGCAGGGTCTTGGGGACAGGGAAGTGAGTCCTTTGAGGTTCAGTTGAGCAACACACCAATTGATTCAACAACTAGAGGCTAGTTCCCACTAGCTCTCTCTCTCTGTCTCTGCAGAGAAAGGAGTAGCTAAGAGTCCATTTTCTTCAGAGAGGTTGGGGATGATCAGAGAAGCCTGTTTATGATCTCCAACATCACTCCCCTTGCAGCCTTACCCTGTACATCTGGGTGCTTCATGAGCAACAGAAAGCCGTAGCGAAGGGTGGTGCTGACAGTCTCTGTACCAGCAAAGAAGAGGTTCAGTGTCGTCAACACTAAGTTCTTCATGTAGAACTCTGTATTGGGGTTCTTCTTCTCCTGCAGGGATAGAAGTATTCAAGTCCAACCTACTCTGTATGCTCTTCATGCCCTTCTGTTTTATTCCCTTTCTCTACCCTAATTCACTTCTTTTTGACCCAGACCTAAGGTGAGAAGAGGATTATGGCTATGACAGATTCTCTTCATGTTCCAGAGCTTTGGAAGTGATCCAGTGTCCTAATCCCATTTTCATTTGTCAGTGAGGATTTAGTCTATTGTCTGAACTTTAATGACAAATTTAATTGTCAGTTTTTATTTAATGTGTTTACCAAGGGTGTTGGGTTCCCTGAAACTGTAGTTACAGATAGCTGTGAACGATCATGTAAGTGCTGGGAATTGAATCCAGATCCTCTGGAAAAGCAGCCAGTGCTCACAACCACTGATCTACCTCTCCAGCCCTCAGACAATGAGTTTTAGGCAACAGGATCCTATTTCTTAATTATAATCTTTTATATTCTCTTTAAAAAATCCACTCCTGAGCCCTTTGTACTTCAGTATACGTGAAATTTCATCTTGGCCAGGGACCATACACTGGTAATCCCAGCCTCCAGAAAGCAGACCTAGGAGGACTGCCACAGGTTTGAGGCTAGCCTGGCCTACATAGCAAGTTTCAAGTCAGTCAGGTCTACATTAGCAAGATTCTGTCTCAAAACCAACAATGATAAAATCTCCATATCTGTTACAAACAGGTAGGAGGTCACAGTAAAGCTCAGGCTGCACAGATGTAAACGGCTATGAGGACAGGCAAAGGCAAATGGTGTGTTAGCTGAAAGCACCAGACCGAGTCAGTGAGGTAGGATGCATGGCCTTCTTACTGTAATATCAGGCGGGTCCCCTATTTTCACATTGCTGCAGCCTTCTCATTTGTAGAATGGGAGGTGAAACACAACCTTTTTCAAGAGTTGTGGGTAATAAATACGTGAATAAAACCAAGCCTTAAAACAGTGCCAGGAACATGGCAGCCTTGTACACTGGCTGCTCTCTCAGCCTCTACACCCTCCTGAAAACAAGGGGTAGTGGATAGAACAGTGATGTTGAATGAGTATTATAGCAAGGGGACTGATGTGTTGTGCTTTGTTAACTCCCTCCTACCTGTCCCTGACTTCACCCTACTTGGCTGTGTACCTTCCATCACATTCCCTGGCTTCTGGGTTTACCTGCTGCATACGGATGAGGAAGGAGTCAATGAAGTCCCTTGGGGAATTGGGGTCCAGGGTGCTCTGGTTCTGTTCCACCTTCTTGGTTATGAAGTCCTCCAGCCCCTTCAGTTCCTTAAAGGCCTGCTGCTGTGGTCCTGGCAGGTATTTCATCACTGAAGAGAACATCTCGTAGAGCTGGTGGTGGGAAAGGGATGAGAAGCCAAGGCAGCTGTCACTAGACAAAGCCCAACAGATGTGACATCTGTCTCAGGATGACAGATATTCATATCACCTATCCAGGAGTTTAGCGATCCAGCTGGGGCCATGTGGCAACAGACTTCTTATAGTTTAAGTGTGAGGGCTATTGCTCAAGGTTTTAAGTGAGATGGATTTGGGAACACATGCAGGTTTGGGGTGTTCAAGTGAGACTGGAGTGGGAAGCATCCAGTTGTTGGGTGGGGGTTACATATATGGATGTTTAGGTGGCTGGGTAGGAGTTACCTATGTAGATGTTTAGGTGGTTGGATAGCAGTTACCTATGTAGATGTTTAGGAGGTTGGGTAGGAGTTCCCTATGTAGATGTTTAGGAGGATAGGTAGGAGTTCCCTATGTAGATGTTTAGGAGGTTGGGTAGGAGTTACCTATGTAGATGTTTAGGAGGTTGGGTAGAAATTACCTATGTATATATTTAGGAAGTTAATGACTTCAGCTAGGGACAGCTGTTCATATACTAATGCGGTTTGTATTGGTGAGTTCTAACAGGCTTTCCAACATTCAATGAGTGCTGGATAGTCACAATAGATAAATTATGCAATCAACCTAAGTGTCCAAAAACAGCACAATGGAGAAGGAAAGTGTATCCATATACACAACTGAATTATTCTTCAGCCATTAAAATCAAAGTTATGACATTTTCAGCAAAGTGGGTCCACCTGGAGATAACCGTATTAAGCAAATTTAAGCAGTCTTAGAGAAATAACTCATGTATTTTTTTCATTTGTGGTAGACATATGTTAAATCATGTGTGCACATAACTATGTATATATGTGTACGTGTGTATCACTTGGAAGTAAAAAAAATCTGTCTGAGAGGACAAAGAGAACTAAAGGAGAATGAGGTATGAGAAAAATGCAAGTAGGGGTGATGGGAGTGATTGGCTCAATATACAATATATACTTGTCCAAAAATATATATAAAATAGGTATTTTAAAATAGTTCTGACATTCACATGTTCACCTGCATTGCTATTCAAACGGCTGCACAGAGGACCCCACTTAGATGTGTGAGTGAGCTGTGTTGGAGGACCCTTAACTGGGGTGTTTGAGGGACAGTCTGCAGAAATTTTGCTTAGAGATGCAGGAGTTTATGTATTTCCATGGCTGAGTAAAGAGCACTCATCTACATAGTTCAATGAACTTGCTCCATATATTTTGCCTATGGCACATGATTTGAGTGACCTGAATTTTGCAGCACCAGGCACTTGGAAACTGAAGGGGGCTCGAGTATTCAGCATGAATTCCTGTAGCAACCTTAGTTAGAGAGTAAAATAAAATATCATGGTAATGTCCACCATGCTGAGACAGCTCTCTCTCTCTCTCTCTCTCTCTCTCTCTCTCTCTCTCTCTCTCTCTCTCTCTCTCTCTCTCTCTCTCTCTCTCACCCCCCTCTATTCCTCCTTCCCTCCCCCCTCTCTTTTTCCTCCCTCTTCTTCCTCCCTCCCTCCCTCCCTCCCTCCCTCCCTCCCTCCCTCCCTCCCTCTCTTCCTGTCTGTGTGTGCATGTCTGCTTGTACTACTGATTCTGCTTTCAGGAGCAGCTATAGAGACTGTATATTGACATTGGTTCAGGCGCAATTGCCAGGCTACTTTGAAGATACCTATTGGAAAGAGGTTGGCAGTTTTGGAGTGAACTGGCAGCTGTGGTCTGGAGATGGTAGGACAAGGTGAAACAAGTTACCTGCCCGGTGGAGGTAGCTGTGAACTGGAAGCTTCCCAGCATCATCCTCAGCAGTGACAGGAACTCTTTATCCTCATAGTCAAAGCGGTCCCCGAAAACGATAGAGCTAATGACATTGGACACTGTTCTGCTCAGGTAGAATGTAGGGTCAATGACAGCACCTGTAGGTAAGGGGGAGGACGGAGAGCGAGACCTTGGAGTTTAAAAAAGGCTTCCATGATGGATAGCATCAGATACTTTGTATCAAATAATTCAAAATGAGCACTTGCTGCAGCGTGGAGTCCTTCAACTCAGCCAAAACCCAGTAACCAGGTCCCCCACAGCAGGACTAGTACTCTCTTCCCTAGCCTAGTTCCCATGCTAGATGTTAGTGTTATTTTTCCTAGGTTGTCTTCCTCATTCATTGGTCCTGAGAATTTGTGAAACTCTGCTTACCATTTGTTTTCCTGAATGCCTCCAGGAGAAAGCCTGCTTCCTCTTGGATGCGTTCCTCAATGCCACGCTTGCCCACACCGAAATCCCTTAATGTGGTAATGGAGAAGCGCCTTAACTGCTTGGCACACTCCCCATTGCTGAAGACTACACCTGGGAAGGAAAGTGATGGGCAGAGAAAGGTCAGCGAAGAGGGATGTGACTGAATACTGACCACCCTTGCTGTTACCCAAGGGCACGTTAAAGAATAAAATAAAGATGGAGACAGAAGGAGGACAGATGCCAGAGGCACAGAGACAGAGGAACAAGGCACAGGTGAGAGAAGGGAGATTGGAGAGATCTGGGTGTGAATATAGTTGTGAAAGAATTATAATTGAGAGGGAATAATTATAATAATAATTATAATAAGAGAGGGAAATAAGTAGAGAAGACAAAGAGAGTCTGGGAAGAAACAAGATTTCTGCCATGATATCGGGCTTGGAAATAGATTTCAGTGATGCCCTGACAGTGGAAGAAGAAATCAGAAGAAAGGAAGAGAGACAGCATCCCGGGCAATCACAGAAACTATGAATAATGGGATGGGGTGGGGGAAATCTCCGGAGCATGTTAGAAGCACAGGATTCAGATAGAAAATTCCAAGATACAAGACAAGGCATGGGTGGTGTGTGTGTGGTGAGGGAGGGGGTCAGCAGACAGAGACAGAAACAGACAGATTAGGAAGCAATGGGTCCAATACCTAACACATCAGGAGGCAGTGATGTGGATGGAAGAGTCAGGGAGAAGGCAGGTTACTGAAGCCTTCCTATTGTTCCCTGCCACATTCCTTTGTATCTTGTCCCCCTCACCATGGCCTTTGAACAGCCAGTCAAAGGTGGCCAGCTCGCCACGCCCACTGAATTCCTCAGCTTGATCCAGCAGAGCCTCCTTGACTGCTTCTTGTCCACATAGTACCACAATTCGGCGAGGCCCCAGGTGGATGGTGAACACTGGACCATAGCGCTCACTGATCTGATGGAGGTGGATGAGCAGAGTTAGAGGAAAAGGTCAGACCTTGATGACATGTTTGGGATTCATTTCTCTGGAGTTCTAAGGGCTCTCAGATGGGTCGCCCCAAGATGTGGTCTCACATGCCTAAGAGTTGGATGCTGGCTCTTCAAAATTCCACCAGCCTAAAATTACATCCCCTAGGGTCAATACTCTACTACAAAGCCTCTATCAAATCTGGCATCCCTCTACGCCCTATTCTACCCTTCGCCCTGCCCAGTGGCACCTTCATGAGGGAGTTGTACATCTGCTCTGTGTCCAGCTGAAGGTAGTTCCCAATGAAGGGCAGTGGTGTGGGTCCTGGAGGCAGCTTCCCTGAAAATTTCCTCTGCTTCCAGACAGACATGAAGACCAGGACGATGAGGAAGGCCAGCACAGTCACCAGGAGCAGTCCCGAGGCCAGCATGGTGGCGATGAGGGTGACAAGCAGATGGTGATGGCTGCAGTATACAGCTTTTATACATCCTGAGGTGGAAGGGTGGCCTTTGGCCTTGATTATGCAACTGTCTCATTTCACCTCCAGACTACCACCCCCTATCATGCAACTAGCTTGAGACACAGCCAAAAATCAAAGAGGAGGAGGAGGCCACATGAGGGAGTGGACTGAATTTGTGACATCTGAGGAGGAAGTACTCCAGGGCTCTGTGTTACAGAGGAAAGGGACAGTAGACAGAAGCCAGAACTGAATCCTTCATGACATTTGTATTGGAGACCCTTCTGAGCTCTGGGTATGGGTTCTCCTGGGAAGAGACCAAGATGATGTGATACTAGGGTCTCATTAGCTTGAAACAGGACAGATGGCTATAAGTTTGGAAGTTCATTTTCTGTCTAGTTTGAGACAAATTTTCTCTATGTAGTCCTGATTGGCCTCAAGCTCAATATGTCGATAATAGAAATCTAACTGCCTCTGCCTCCTGAGTGCTGGGGTTATAGGCCAACATCCACTACCCCTAACTCCTGAGCCTGTCAATGCAGAGGGTCCTGGATTTACGGAAGGGGAGATTTCAGGACTGTAGGTTTGGATCTTGAAGCAAGACTGTAAATGAGGAGTACCTGGAAGAAACACATGGAAATTCCAACATGATCTTGGAGTAAATACCTGTTCCCAGGCAGGATATACTTTGGTTTTGGCCCTAGACTATACTTGATACTCAGAACCATTAAGGAAGTTCCTAAGGCTAGTATAGTACTAGTATCTGAGGATCATGATCATCAAAGGGTCTGTCATTGAAGAATGATGATAACAACCACCAATACATTAGAAAAGTTCTAATTTACAAAAGTACCCACATTCCTTTCCAGATCCTTAGGAAAGGCTACCAGGTTCACTGGCTCATGGCTGTTGTAATTTACAAAAGTTCCCTGTTTTATATATGGATGCACTGAGAATAGGACACAGAGGGTGGTATGGGGGCCACATACATGAAAAGCCTGTAAGCCAAAGCCATCAAAATCTTCCTTAGCCTACATTTTCAGCTTTCTCTTTTTAGACTTCTTTTCCCGGCCAGTGGCAGGAGAACATGGAGCAGGTCAACATTGGGATGTGTGGTAAGCAAACTGATGCCTACACTGCCTGGGGATGTTAATAGCAGGAAGTGAGATTGTGGCGGGGGCTTAGGTAATCGTGTAGCGTGGGAAACAAAAGAGGACCCTGGGATGTTAAAGCTGGCCACAGAGAAAGGAATAGTTCACTGTTCTTCCACATTGAATTTTTTTTATAATAATTAAGGTAGCTACCTTTTGATAAACCTGTACCCCAGTAAGATTATGTGTATCCCATCTGTGGAATGTTAATAATTATGAAATTGTCACATCCTCAACCTCACTGAGATTGCCAAGATCATAAAGGATTTGTAATTTGACTTGTTTTTCTCTTCATTGCCTGGCCCACCTCATTCTAGGAGTCATTCAGGGACAGGGTGGGTGCTGAGATTGAGATCTGCAGTGGACAAAAGAAAAGACACTAACAGTTACTATGTCAGTTTCAAGCAGACCCAGAAGGGAGGGGATGGGGCTGGCATTGAGATTGTCTCCAAAAAGCACTGAGGCCAGAAAGAAGTTAGCACTGAACTTGACACCAAGGGGATTTTAGTAGAATCACTTCTTAGGCTAAGAGGGACCTTGAGAGTGGAGGTAAGCTGTCACTGGAATTACCTGAACTGAAGGCATACGTGTGCCATCATACAGTCTCTGGATTTGGTTCCAGCAGATTCTGACATAAACACCAGGTACTTGCTGAGATTGACCTTAGTTAGATCCTGGAAAGGACCTCTGGTGGGCACTGGCAGGCTTTGATGGATGGACTATTCATGGTGGTACCCTAGCTTTAGACAAGAGGAGGTGGGTGAGGCTGGAAATTCTATAGCTGGTGTGTTGCTCATTTCATTCTAGGCTGTTGGACTCTGAGACAGGTTGGGGAGACATGAAACACAGAGAAGAAAGCTATTTGTTGAGTTTGGAGGAGAAAGAGGCTGGGAATGGGATTAGCCTAGGTTTGGCAGGTAGCATTATCTCCTTAATCCTTATTATCAGCCTGCACCTGCACCAGTCCCAAACCTGGACCTTTCCTTCCCACTGTTTCCACTTGAGTAGGAGAAAGGGAACCATTTTGGAGACACTGTTTCTCAGTGAAGGTGGTACCAGCAAGGAGCCCAAGTGTTCAGGTAGGCTCCTATGATCTGTACAGAGGATGGGATGGGAGGGCCAGAATGGGAACTGAGGTTGAAAGCTCAAGAGAGATCAAGTGTATTTGCTCTTAATGATTTTTGTGGGCCCATGAATGTTAGAGCAGAAACTGAAGTCACGTGGGAGAGACACGGGCACACGAACAAGGGGTGGGTGCCTGCAGTCACCTGGAAGAGACATGTCCAAGTGGATGTACCTCAAGACAGGCTTCCAGAGTGAGTTAGTGGTGATGCAGAAAATCCCCTTTGATGGACCTCAGTTATCCTTTCTGGTTGAGTGATTAAGATCAAGGGTAAGGCATGAAATGGAATCCTGACTTGGGCAGATACCACCCTTCACCACCTCACAATCCAGTCAGTCTCCCTAAAATCTTCTCTTTTGTTGAGTTTCCTTGAAGAGCTGAATTCGTTGACAAACTGAATTTTATGGGTTCTAGGACTGAGTTTATGTATCTCTCGGTAGTAATATATTGAAGAGGTGGAAAAGACCAGCAACTAGAATTAACCAGGCTAGCTTTATTATAAAATATTCAGCTTTAATAAGGGTAAGAAAAGGGGAGACTTACAAAGCCAGAGTTCCCACGAAGCACAGGAAAAACAAAGAGGGAAAACAAGCACACATCGATGGTTTTATAGGCTATTTGGGGCCCCGGGGGAACACACCCCACAAACAAGGTGACTGGTTGAGATTCCCCATCAATATATGAGTTAATACATAAAACCAACAAATATTAGCTATTTTTCCAAGTGTTATTGCAGCTTATTCATCTATAAGAAAAAGGAGATGGATTGATGTTACTCTAAACCTCAATCTGCCTTTTGTAATCTATGGTTTTCATCATAGCATAGAGGGTCCAGCAGTTTAAGACCATTGCCAGGTGTTCTCCCCCAGAATTCTCTGCCCCACACCTTCTAGCACTGTGAAAGTTAGCCAGAAAGGAGACAATTTCCTGGTCATTTTAAGATTGATTTCCCTATGTCCTGCAGCCAAAGTTGGTGGTGTCTTCAGCAACAGGGTCCTAACATCTAGTTATGGGGGAAAGCCTGTCTTCTTTTGAGTACCTCCAGGACCAGCCAGAAGAGAGTATCTGAGAAACCTCCTTCCCCAATACTTATTTACTGAAGTCAATCATTACTACCCTTCTATCTCTGCAGCTGTGATTAGGAAATTTGTACTGGAAGACTGGTGCTCTATTGGGCAACTTCTGAGCAACCATAGATTATTATTAGATGTTTAGACTGTTCTGGATGGAGCTGAAGCCTGCAGAGGACTTTGCCTTACTGTCTATCTTCCCTCCCTTTACCTTAAACTATCCACTTGTTTTCTTTCTCCTTCCTACAAGTCACTGTGGTCCCCAAGAGTTCTCTATGTTCATGGATGTCTTCATGTTATTATCATTTTGACAAGTAAGTTACAATTGGTACTTTTTCCTGGCTTAGCTTTGTTTACACATGCTTCCCTATGTATCATTTTGAGTATGTTTGGGGTCTCTGTGGAAAGGCATTTTGCAACATCTGTGTGTTAGTTACTATTCTGTTACTATGATAACACACCATGACTAAGACAAAGTACTGGAGTTTATTTGGGTTTACCATTCCAGATGGAATTGTCAGTTGTGGTGGAGTGCATGGTAGCTGGTGGGGGGGGGGACTGTGGCAGTAGTAGGAGACTGAGCACTCACCTCTTCAACCCCAAACACAAAGCTAAGAGCAAACTGAAAGTGGTATATGGACTTTTAATTTAAAATCCAAGGTCAAGTGACATACTTCCCCCTGGGAGGCTATACCACCCAAACCTCCTCCAACAGAGCTACCGTTGTAGGACGAATCTCATTCAAAGCACTACAATGCCCATGTGGACTGATTAATTTGTATCTGTACCAATCTTAGTTGGATTCTTATGGGAACATAATCAGTGGGTATATACTTCATATCAACATCTTCACATCTGTGTATCTGAGGGTGTCTCTGTGTGTGTACATGCTCACTGATGTGCCTAGATCACCACCCCCCGAGGGAATCCACCAGAAACCCAGAGCAGACCAGACTGCAAAATGCAAGGTTAACTCCTTTATTGCAAGTACAGGCTAGCCAGGAACTTCTCCTCCAAAACCCCGAAACAGCAAGGTAAAGAAAGAAGTTAAAAATTTCCTATGCGGGTTAGTTTTTGAAAGGTGATACTACAAGAAGGCCTTTCAGAGCTGCTTTGGCACGGGTGCAAGGTCTTTTGCTTTTCCCATCCTGCTATGTTAGTTTGTTATTTGTTTTCCTTTATTACCAGGTGACTGGCTGAGTGTCCTTGTGCTTCGGAATATCTCAAGTGGAGAGGGAAAAGTGAATCTAGTCTCTGCTTCTAATTTTAAAACATTCTGCTAGGAAAATTTTGTCCCTTTGACAATAAGGGGTGGTCTGACATTCACCATTCTCTTCAGGTAAACATCTTAATACATGCATGTTTTAGGATGTTCCCATTGTAGCATGTCTACCATGTGTATGTTCAATGTGGTGCTTAACTCCATATTTATGCTTGTGTGAATGTATGTTCAAGGAATAACTATTTCTAACTAAGTGGATACTTTTATGTCCATTATGGTGTACGTTTGCAGATGCATGGATCCATAGTGTGTATAGATGAGCATTTGGTACCTGCACATGCTTGTCTGGGTTTAGATTTATACATAGCCCTCAACCAGTTTCATTTCTGCTCATTAGTAAACAAATAACCCCTATATTTTTTTCAAACCCTTGTCTTCAACGTTATGTACAAAGGATGACATAAGGTCAGAGGGGACTTGGCAATTGTCACTAAGTTTTTGAGTAATGAATAGATTAGCCAGATTATCCATATTGGCTATGAGTAGTCATGTATCTGAATCTAGAGAAGCAGGCAGGTGAGAGTTAGGTGAAGAGGTAACAGAAACGAAGAGACGGGAAGTTGCTCTGCTTTGGATTTATAGGTGCAGGAAACAAGCTTGGGCCCAGGAAATCAAGGAAGATTCTCTGGGAACTGGAAAAGCAGAGAAAAGTCACTGTCTTCCTTGATGTCAGTCTAGTGGAAGCCACTCTGGGCAGAAGCCCTGACCAAGAAGGTCAGATGATAAATACAGGCTACTCAGTCTCAACAACCACAGAGAACGAATACAGGGACAATCAGAGAGGAAAAGGCCCCTGTTCTGAGGCCATAAAGGGAAGAAAGGCTATGGTTGTGGGACTTTACAATTTTGAAGTTGCTATGCTTCAGAGCAGGTATGGGAGGTACCAGATTAGCTGCTCAGAGTGAAACTTACCCTTCACCTTGGGATATCAGCAGCAAGAATTAATAGCATAAGGTGATACTCAGTTTCCATGCCAGCAAAGAAGACCTTGAGGGTGGTGAGGACCAACTCCTTGAAATTTAATTCTGTGTTGGGGTCTCTTTTATCCTGAAAACAAAGTGGATCACCAACAAAAGAACCCCACTGAGCCTTTATCTTACCCTCTTCTCTGTGTAGAGAAGATGTATTTGTGAAAGGAGGAAATATGGATTAAGTAAGTCCAGAAAAAAACAATGAAAGCAAAGGTGCTGGTTTCTGATTTAAACTGAAATATAGAGAGTGAGCTGCCAAAGTTCTCAAATCTAAGACTTTTAAGGTACATTCTGATTTTCAACAATATGTCTGTTGCATAGATGGTCTTAAAATTGTAATTTTAAAGTTTCTTTATACTAAAGTTTGTAAATTTGAAGTATATTTAGCAAAATATAGTATATATATACACGGTGTTATGGAGAACAAGGGAACTGTTCTTTGCCACAAAATGGGTAGAACTGGAGGAATTAGTTTACTTGAAACAAGTCAGGCACAGAGGCAGTTACTGCATGTCCTCTATCATGGATGGAAGCTAGGAAATGTTGAATTAAAAGTAGGCCAGGCTCACAAAGAAAAAGGGTGTTGGTTTTGACCAGTGCATGCTGCATTCTTTTAATGAAGTATCACATGAAAATCCACTAACATGCAGGTAATATGTGATGACTATTCTTGGTTGTCAACTTTAAGTACAAACTTAGACTATTCATGACAATGAGACTCATCTGCTCCTGTCAGCACCACTCTACTTCAAGAGAATGATTATCACCAAAGAGTCTCCTCATGGTGTTTTTTATCCATTTGGGCAGGAAACTGCTCTTGCCTGGACTGCTTGATGTTATGCTGTATAAACTAGACATACAAGACCCACAGAGAAATGACAGCTAAACTTGCATAAAGGTGAGAAGATCCTTTGGGGTTCCTGCTTCATGAAAGAGTCTGCCAGATGTTTTTAGGACACAGAAGAAAAGTGACTAACAAACTGCCAAAATAAGTAAAACTGTCTTTAAAATTTCCTGCTTTATGAAAAAGTATTGAAGATACTATGGTACAGTAGGCTAAATATGGGTGCCCCAATGATATAGAAGAACTTTGGGTAACTGTCCAGGCAGTGAGAGGTCTCTGCCAATTCTGGAGTTTTGGAAGTTGCTTCCAGTGCACTTACTGTTTAGTTAGGTAATATTATCTCCTTCTGTATTCTTTGATGGAGTTGAAGAAAAGATAGTTATAATTATAGTTTTCCTTAGGTATGATAAAATATAAAGTAGATGTAAGTATTGAAACTATAGTTCTTGCTTGATACCTGTTTTATTATATGTAATTTTACCATATTAAAATTAAAACATTCCTTTTCATTTGAACAGAAAAGAAATGGTATGGTAAGTTTTTCTGTATATGTGTTGCTTTTATTGGTTAATGAATAAAGATGCTGCTTCGGCCTTTGATAGGGCAGAATAGAGGTAGGCAGGAAAACTAAAGTGAATGCTGGGAGAAATTAGGCAGAATCAGTGTGAAGCCATGTAGCTGCCACAGGAGATAAATGCCTCCATCTCAGCCTGCTGAAACTTTGCTTGTATGCCATGACCTCAAGGTAATGCACAGACTAATGGAGATCAGTTAGTTCTTTCTTCCACCAAGTCTCTCTGTGACTTAGCTATCTGTACACATCCAGTCACCCAATGTGGTCTTCATAGCTTTGATATTATAGAATTTTTCCAGTAGATAACCACCCTCCTCCTGAATCCACTTCTCACTGCTTCTTTCCCATCCCAATGTTTCAAAGGATAACCATGGAAAAGGCCAAAGAACCTACCAACATTCTCCATTGGACAGAGATAAACCTGTTAAAATGACAGTGGTCAGGCCCATGCTCCCTCTCCTTTCTGCTCTCAAGTCTATAGTGGACATAATTATGAAATCTCAAACTTTCAGACTCAGTGGGACATCAATATTTCCTCCAAAATGGCCTATACTGAAGGAAAATGAAATGAGGCTAAGAATAATCCAAAAGGGTGAAGAAAATTCCTTACAGGCTAGCAAGCTGTGGCTGGGTTAGTTTCATGCTTAATGCCTAGAAAAGTGGAGGACGTAAGAATGGAATGTCATATAGAGTTTTCCTTAAATGGAAATGCTAACTCTATTTTCTTGGTGCCAGTTGGATCCTTTAAACCCATTTATATATGTACACAGACACTCATAATTGTAAATCAATGCACCTATATAAAAGGAATTACCTTACAGAAAGACTATATAAGAAATCACCAGAGGTATAGATTTGAAAACAGCTTGGAATGTTCCTAAGATTATTTTAGAATATGTTGATAAATGAAAGGAATAACATAATGATGGAGTTCAGAGAAGGGAATCAGATCTTCTGAAACTGGAGCTATAGATGTTTGTGAGCTTCACGAATGTATTGGTGAAACAGGGCAATATTGGAAGCACAAACAAGTGCATGCAAACTCACAATGAGTAAGCAAAATTGGCCAAGACAATTTGTCAGCAAACAAAAAACTCTGTAACTAATGACATCTTCCACTTAGGATGAACTTGGAAGCTCTCTAGTGTAGGCATTTCACAACAACCACTGAAGTCATCTGCTTTGTCGACCAGGATCTACTTCACAACGTCATGTCCACATAAGATAACCACTGGCCTTAGACCAACGCACACAGTGAACACTGAACCATATTTTTCCTGGAGCTGGGAATGAAAGAAAATGCTTAGGGAAGGATTAAAATTGCAAAATGAACAGACACCCAGTCAAGAAATGTAGAGGGTAGAATAGAGAAAGATGTTGGACATGGGAGGGCTATTAGGGGAAAAAAGCATCAAAATGATTCCTTGACCTTGGGTAGCACATGTCTCTAGTTTTTTATGGCTTAGTTTTGTTTGGGAAACAATGGATTCGACTAGATGAATTCTGTGCCCTATACATTCTCTCCTTGAAATGCTAGGTTTATAGCATCTTAAAAGTCTAGGACAATTTGAGAACAAAAGTTGTGCTTAAAGAAATGAGATTCCCAACATCCTTACATTGTGACCCAGTGTCCTGAGAAGCAGTGTCTGGAATTGTTGGAGCCTTGATATTTGCCTTTTTTGTTGAAAGCAGATGTTTCCCACAGCACCCTCTCACAGTGAGCTGACAAACCGGCTTGCCTGACAATTCTATAGCATGATTTCTGTGGTTTCACTCTTTCAGCATATTAATTCTGACTCTATAACAAAGAGCTTTCCCTGTGTTCTCATTATTTCTCCTTTGTCTCCCCCTGGGAAGTACATTTATCTTTTTTTTTAAAGCAGGACATATTATTTTCCCATATCCCCTTTCTTAAGTCTTACAGCTATATAATTGATTATAACAATGATTGTAGGGTTAATTTATACTCAAAAAAATAATTTTTGCTTTCCTGGACTCTCTACCATGAGTTTAGACTCATTTTCTATGGGGGAAACGATATTCTTTAATGTATCCTTTGATTTATATTTGAACACCCCCCAAAAAATACCTAATAAACTTGAGAAACCAAAAAAAAGAATCTTAATAAAAAGTCCCTAGTTCTTTTCATGCCAAATATCCGTAAAACTTCTTTCCTTCTCCCAAATAAATTCACATAAATTATTGCTCTTTTGCTATGTGTGTTGGTACCACCACACAGATCTGGTCCTGTCCTGAGATGTCTGGCTTTTTACACCTGGAAATTGAGTTCCTTTTATTTAACTGCAGATTCCAAGAACAGAGCTTGAGTCAGTCATGCATGGCACCCATGATTGTAATCTCAGCAGCTAAATCAGGATTTAGTGCCACCATGGGGCTATGTGGCAAGAACTGTCTAGTTCAGTTTCTATGGCAAACTAGTGTGGCTACTGGCATTAAATGTGTGTGTTATCACTGCTTGGTCTGTAAGACTAATCAGTGGGGCTGTTTTACTCTCTAATCTTCAGGCAAGCTTTGTTTATAAAAATACAAATGAAATATTACTACATTTCTCCTTATTGTCCTAGATGAAAACTAAGACTGTTACTAATATTAGAAGAAAAAGTATATACAGTAAATACAATAGCTTTATACAATATATATGGGCAATAAACACATCAACAATGTCTAGTCCACTATCATTTGAAAAATTCAGAGAAAATACTCCATATCTATCCTATCAATATCTATCTTGGTGAGTCCAAATCCTGTCCTCAGTTTGCTTTTTGTCATAGCTTTCATTCTGTGTCAGGTAAACAAGGAAAACTATAACTATCTAATCTTCAACTCCCTCAGAGACCTAGGAAGGAAATAACATTAACTGAGGAAAAGGAAGTGCAGGCAAGCAACTTCCAAAAAAATGTAAGAAATGACGGAAATAGTTGGCTGCCTGAACAGTCACCTAGATTTTTTCTGCAACACTGGGGCATCTAACTTCAGCTTCAGGTCTAGCATTTCTAACAGACTTTTCTGTAAAGCAGGATATCTTGCAGGGATGTCCTTCCTTGTCTTGACAGTGCTTGGCAGTCACTTTCTTTTGTGTCCTGCTTGTTCAATTAAGACAGTATACTGTCAGCAGTTGAGGCATAGGCATATTTTTTTCCCAGTAGAATTTCTCCAATGCCCGTTATCTTCACTGAAGTAGATTGGTGCTGCCAGAAGCAGGCATGTCTCATGGTCATAAAAAGAAAGCTTATTATTAAAACATCTCAAATGCAATATTCTGTAGACCTTGAAAGTGTTTGAAGATGACCTGTCTATCTAAAATATACCTTTGTTTTACCTTGAAAACACACCTAATATAACTACTAGTTCAATTATAATCGGTAACTAATTACTAACCTGCATTTCCTTATTATATTAAATACTTGATAATAATATCAATCAAAAACTGGAAATTTGCATTACATTGTTAAGAAGCTGTATAAGTACAATTCCTTGAGCAAGATTTAAAACATATGTACAGTATATTTAACAAAATTAATCTCAACTTTGCATCAATATAAAAAATTTCTATGCAATATACAAAAGTCTAATCCTACGTAAAACATTTAAAATGAGTAAAACATTTAAAAAATAAATTCAATAATATCCATTTTTGTCTTATCAGTTGTGGGTGAGTGCATAGTGATAGCTTTACTTAATCTACTCAATAAGACAAGAATGGACCTTGTGCTGGCTTGTCTTGTGTCAACATGACATATGAACTAGAAAGATCTGAAAGGAGGGGACCTTAATTGATAAAATGCCTCCATTAAATCTGACTGTAAGCTATTTTCTTAATTAGTGATGGATGGAAAAGGGGACAACCCATTGTGCGTAGTGCTATTCCTGGACTGGTGGTCCTGAGTTCTTTAAGAAAGCAGACGTAACAAGTAATGTAAAACAAGTAATGTAAATGGCACCCCACCATGGCTTCTGCATCAGCTCCTGCCTTTAGTTTCCTATCCTGACTTCCCTAGATGATGAACTGTAAAGTGGGAATGCAAGCAAAATAAACACTTTCCTCTTCAAGTTGCTTTTGGTCATGGTGTGGGAAGTCCTTCTGTATGTGTGTTGCTTTTATTGGTTAATGAATAAAGAGGCTGCTTTGGCCTATGATAGGGCAGAATTGAGCTAGGCAGGAAAACTAAATTGAATGCTTGGAGAAAATAGGTGAGTCAGTGAGAAGCCATGTAGACACCACAGGAGACAGACACCTCCACCAGAGCCCGCTGAAACTTTGCACGTAGGCCATGACCTCATGGTGATGCACAGGTTAATGGAGACTGGTTAATTTGGGATATAAGAGCTAGCTAAAAATATTCTTAAGCTACTGGCCAAACAATATGTTTACATCCCAATGGAATGTCCAAGAATCCAGTAATTGTTCAGTCCATGAGGTTGGATGTTTCAGCTGGTCTTCAGAATCTGCAAGAATCATGAAGAAGTAGGCTCCAGTGCCAGTGAAAACAAATAGGCAAAGAGAGCCAGCTACCTTCTTCCATGTCCTTTATATAGGCTGGCTTCAGATTGAAGGTGGGTCTTCCCAAATCAAAGATCCAGAAGAGGAAGTGTAAGCAGAGGCTGTTTATTTATTCCTGGATACTCAGACCCAAAATAATCACACAAAAACCATAATATTGGCAGTATTTTTTAGCCAATAGCTTAAGCATAGTTAACACTAGACAAAAATATTCCTAAATACAGGTTCTGGTGATAGGTGTTGTATGTGCCTATCGGCAGATAGGAACTAAGTTTGGCTGCAAAGGCTTTAGGGAGTACGCAAATATTACCACACAGTAATTCATTACAAGTAAGATAAAAAATAGCACTGCAAGCACTTTAGAGTCCAAATTCTAGAATTCAAAAGCAAACTATTCCTCAAACATTCTGCGTGACATTACCTTGCCTTTTCATCTATCAGCTTTTTTAGTTTTGTTTTGTTTTTATCGTCTTTTTTTTTTAATTGAAAAAAAAATTCCCCCTTCTCCCGCCCCTCTCCCCCTCCCCCCACTCCTCTTCCCCTCCCTGTCCAGTCCGAAGAGCAGTCAGGGTTCCTTGCAGTGTGGAAAGTCGCCTAGCCAGTTTAGATGTTCATCTATCAGCTTTTATAGTCGCAAAATTAGCAGAGCATTCATAGCCTTCTTGAGGGAATCCATGTAGGTGATTCATGAATCACTTGTCAGAGACTCTTCAATACACTGAGTACATTGCAGTCATTTCTGTCCTAATTGATGCCACTTACTATGACCTTGAAGTTCTCTAGTTCAGGCATTTCACAACAGTCACTGAAGTCATCTGCTTTGTCTACAAGGGCCTCCTTTACAGCCTCATGTTCACATAAGACAGGCACTGGCCATAGAACAAAGTGTACAGTGAACAGAGAGCCATATTTTTCCTGGAGGTAGGAATGAAGGAAAATACGGAAGGAAGGAGTAAATTGCAAAATGATGGGACACCCAGTTAAGGAATGTAGAGGGTAGAAATTCTAGGAGGATGAAAACATAGAATAGAGAAAGGTAGAAGGGCTATTGGGGAAAAAAGCATCAAAATGATTCCTTGACTTTGGGCAGTGCATGTCCCTAATTTTGTACTGCTTAGTTTTGTTTGTGAAACAATGGTCTTTGACTTGATGAATTCTGTGATCTACATATTCTCTTTTTGAAATGCCAGGTTTCTAGCATCTTAAAAGTCTAGGACAATTTGAGAACAAAAGTTGTGCTTAAAGAAAGGAGATTCCCCAAATCCTTAGAATGTGATCCAGAGTCCTGAGGAGAGAGGGCTCTGTTCTAATGTGCTCAGAGTCTAAATTTTTTCCTCTTCATTTTAGGATTCTATAATTTCAGAATCCTAAGTTTCCTAAAGTTTTTTTGTGAGTCTTTGTTTAGGAATCATGAGTTTTTGTGTGTAATCACCTATGCTGTTTGTTGACTTCACTGCTATAAGAAGCAATGAACACACTCACCTTGAGGAAGAATTGAAATAAGGCATCAACACAGAATTCTAATACATTCCCCCCAAAACAGTACTGGTGTGGTGCCAGGGAATAGCTTCCCTTCCTTACTGGTTCTCTTCCAAACAATCAAGATGAGCAGGAAATGCATGTAGAGTACCATAAAGATGCTGAAGGCCCACTTAAGTTCCATGGTGCTAAGTCAAAGGGTTATGACCTTGGATCCAGATCCTGCCTACATAGCTTCTAGGAGATCAGCTTACATTAAATCTGAACCCTGTGGAATTCAAAATGTCCCTGTATTATGCCATCAGTAGTCCGATTGTTTGATAGATGTACAGTTATGTAATATTTAATCTCTCATCTGCACTGTAGTGATTTCATTAGTATTTTAATAAATAAAGCTTGGATAAAGATCAGAGTAAAACAGCCCCACTGGTCAGTCTTTTAGACCAGGCAGTGGTGACATACATGTTTAATCCCAGTAGTTACACTACTTTGCCATAGAAACCAGGCAGTAGTAGTGCATGCCTTTAATCTCAGCCCCAGAGAGAAATACAAAATGATAAGAGACAGCTCTCAGACTTAGTCTCATTTCTGAGGATCCCTGGAGGCAGGATCACCATTTCAAACTAAGGCAGACGTAAGAGTCAGTGGTTGACTGTCTTGCTTTTCTGACCTTCAGGTTAAACACCAATATTTTTCTATTTTTTTATCAATAGTGATACAATTAATAGAGTTATATTGAATTTACCCATAAAACTTTAAAAGGGGTTTTCCCCTTTCTTCCCATTTCTAGTTTCCCATCTGTCCCTCAGCTTCATATTCTTTGTAGCATCTGAGAAACAGCCAGTTTATAGGGACTCTGCATAAGGTATAGACCTTCCTAGTCCTTCCTACATTGTTCTGCTGCATGAACTCTCCTTTAGAGCTTTGTTTTTATTGACCTTGGAATGCCAATTTCTTGTGCTTTACTTCCACCTGTCCAGAGAAGTTCAGAGGCAAGATGTTTACTTCCCTGGTTCAGCATATTCAAGGACATTATACATACAACCCCCTGAGACTTTCCCACTTATCCCCGATATTTCTAACCCTCTGAATCACATCTAATGTAAGTAATGAGGATGATTGTATGTGTTTGTGAATGTGTGTGTGTGTGCAAGAGAGAGAGACACACACACAGAGAGAATGTGGTGTTGTGAGGATATTATAAAAATGATAGGGGCATATAAAAGGAATCAGAGGGGAGGGATTGGGGCATGAATTTGATCCAAACATATTATATTCAATCATGAGCATTCAATAAAGTACTATAAAACAAGTAAACCAAATTTTATAGGATGTCATACACGTTCTTATCTACTCCAGATACAAACAGTAATGAAAGATTAGATTGTGTTGATTTATCCAAAATTTATGATGTGATGTCTAAGATGCAGAGAGACTTAGAACCCCACCCTATGAACAGGATTCACCATTAGAGATGCTGTCTTAAGAATATTAATAAAAAGTTCCCAGTTCTTTTCATGTCAAATATTTGTAAAACTTCTATCTTGACCCCAAATAAATTTGCAGGCTATTGTTCTCTTTCTGTGTGCATTGATACCACCACACAGATCTGACCCTGTCCTTGGATGTCTGGGTTCTCACATTTGGAAATTGAGTTCCTTTTATTTACCTGCAGATTCCAAGAACAGAGCATGAGTTATGCATGGCACTTACAATTGTAATATCAGCAGCTAAATCAGGATTTAGGGACAGCCTGGGGATATGTGGCAAGACCTAGACAGGGAAAATGATGAGAATTTAGTTGGCTAAGAAGGTGTCCCATGTCCAGGAGAAATGGTGAGATTTCTAGGAAGACTGAAAGTATCACCTTCTTCATGCTAGGCCTCCTCTTCAGTTACCTTTCCTTTTATTCTAAAGAAACAAGATGAACAATTAGTTTGCATCCTCTTTCATGACTCATGTTTCCTATAGCTGCATTCTACCCTTCCTCACCACCTAATGTTACCCTTTCTTCATTTCCTTTCTACATGTTTTACTATACACGTGAGTGTACATTTATTTACATATATAAATGCATTCATGATAGAAATAATTTTGGAGGTCCCTCAAAAACAAACAAGAAAATAGCAACAACAATCCCCTGCAAACCCAAACTGACACATCAACCAGCTGTTTCTCTCCTGGGCATCCACCCAATGAATCCCATACCTTACTGTAGAGGTACTTGCTATATTCACTATAGCAAGGAATCAACGTAGTTGTTCATCAACAGGTGAAAGGATAATGAAACCTAGTGTGTCTAAAATTAATTCTTGTTCAGCTCTAAAAGAAAAGAATATAACCACAAAATCTACAGGGAAATGAAAAGATTCCTCTAGGAATACATAATATTAATTGAGGTTATACAAACTCAGCAGGAAAAATAACACAAACTCTCATTTGTGTCTCCTAGGATGCCTTTCATAAGGCAGAGAACTATCATATCCGGGGTCTCTCATGACTCTTATTTCCTTTTTGTCATGACCTTTCCTTAACACACATACACCCACATCCACACCACCGGAATGGTATCTGTTATAATATGATTATGATATGATTACGGTTGTGTGTAGCATGATTAACAAAAACCCAGAAACAGATATTGGGGTTCAACCTGAAGGTCAGAAAAGCAAAACAGCCAGCCACTAGCTCTTACCTCTACCTCAGTCTGAAATGGTGATCCTGCCTCTAGGAATCCTCGACTGTGTTTGAGAGATGTCTCCTCCCATCTTATATTCCTTTCTAGGGCTGGGATTAAAGGCATACACTACTACCACCCAGTTTCTATGGCAAACTAATGTGACTACTGTGATTAACTGTGTGTGTTACTATTACCTGGTCTGTAAGACTGACCAGAGGGGCTGTTTTACTCTCTGATCTTCAGGCAAGCTTTATTTATTAAAATAAAAATGAAATATTACTACATTTCCCTTTTGTCTAAAATAAAAAATTAGGCTATTGCTAATATAAGAAAAACTATATACGGCAAATACAATAACTTTATACAATATATACGGGCAATAAACACATCAACAATAGCTAGTCTACTTTCAGTTGACAAATACAGAGAAAATACTCCGTATCTGTCCTATCAATATTTATTTTGGTGAATCCAAATCCTGTCCTTAATTTGCTTTTTGCCATAGCTTGCTTTCTGTGTCAGGTAAACAAGGAAAACTATAACTATAACTATCTAGTCTTCAACTCTACCTTAGAGACCTAAAAAGGAAATAATATTAACTGAGAAAGAAGGAAGTGCAGGCAAGCGACTTCCAAAAAATGTGAGAAATACCAGAAACATTTGGCTTTCTAGACATTCACCCAGAGTTCCTCTGCAACATTGGGGCATATCTCTTCAGCTTATAGGTCTAGCATATCTAACAGACTTTTCTGTAAAACAGGATGTATTGAAGGGTTATCCTCCCTTGTCTTGACAATGTTTGGCAGTTGCTTTCTTTTGTGTCCTGCTTGTCCAATTAGGAAAGAATACTGTCAGCAGTCAAGGCAAGGGCATTTTTTTTGCCAGTTGAGTTTCTCCAATGCCCATTACCTTCTCTGAAGTATATTGGTGCTGCCAGAAGCAGACATGTATTATTGTCATAAAAAGAGCCTATATTATTAAAAACATCTTAAATGCCATATTCTGGAGATCTCGGAATTGTTTGAAGATGACCTGTCTATCTAAAATATATCTCTGCTTTACCTTGAAGACATCCATTACATTGTAATATAACTACAAGTTCAAATATAATAGGTGACTAATTACTAACCTGCATTTCCTTGTTATATTAAACAGTTGGTAATAATATCGTTCCAAGACTAGAAATTTGCATTACATTGTTAAATGAGCTGTATAGGTACAGTACCTTGAACAAGTTTAGAAACATATTTTTTAACAAAATTAATCGCAAATTTGTATCAATATACAAAATTTGTATACAATATACAAAAGTCTATTCCTATGTAAAATGTTTAAAACTAGTAATTGTTTTTAAAATAAATTTAATAATCTACACTTATGTTTTATCAATTGTGGATGATTGTACCTAGTGATAGTTTTGCTTAGTCTACTCAGTAATACAAGAATGGACCTTGTGCTGGTTAGTCCTATGTCAACTTGACAAGCGAACTAGAGATATCTGAAAGTAGGGGACCTTAATTGATAAAAATGCCCCTATAAGGTCTGATTGTAAGGTATTTTCTTAATAAGGGATTGATGGAGAAGTGGGCAACTCATTGTGGGTGGGGCTATTTCTGCACTGGTGGTCCTGAGTTCTATAAGAAAGCAGATTTAGCAAGTAATGGGAAGCAACCCATAAGAAGCACCCCTTCATGGCCTCTGCATCAGCTCCTGCCTTCAGGTTCCTACCCTGACTTCCCTGGATGATGAACTGTAAAGTGGGAATGCAAGCAAAATAAACTCTTTCCTTTTTACATTGCTTTTGGTCATGATGTTTTGTCACTGAAAGAGAAAGCCTAACTAAAATAGTCTCTGATGACTGTGACTGATAAAAATGATTTCTTTTGTCCTACTGACAAAAGATAGAACACAGAAGCTCTCTGATTCTCTCTCTTCCTATCATTATCTGACACTCTCTTTGTTCTCCCCTGTACTGAGAATGTCTTAGTCTGTATTCTGCTGTAACGGAATTTTGGTTTTGTGGTTCTGGAAGCACTTATTTTCAAGAACACTGAACTGGTATCTAATGAATGCTTTGCTGCTGTACTTTGATATGACACATGCTTCAGCAACCATACCTCCTAAAACTAGTGGCGGAAGCTAAAAAGGAAACTGAACATTCTTAGCTAGCTCACCCTACAATGGTGACTTTTATCTATTATCAAAGTATTATTTTTTGAATATAAAATATTTATCACACGTTCACATATCAACACTTTGTATCTAACTGACGATACTATTTAAGGAGGTGGCAGGACAGCCTAAGAGGAAAAGCATGCAAGAAAGTAGTAGGTTGTTGGAGAGAAGCTGATGGGGTCATAAATTCATGGCATGTGACTGTCTCTCTTCCTCAGTGTCCTATTCCTCCTCCTCTTTCCATCTATCACAAATAAGAACAAATACCAGCTCCCATACTTAGATCAAAGCCCCAAGTGGCATGCCTAACCTACCATAAAATTAACAAAAGTTGCTTTGCAGTAGGAATTTGTCCATAGTGACAAGAAAAGCAACAAATGCAGGAATTAGATTGTAAACATGACCATATTACTCGAAGGCTGAAATCACTGCCAGTTGGGACTCAAGTCTTGATATGGGAGCTTGTGGCTGATCAATCTGTAGTCCATTGTAAGTAACCTACTTCGACCAGACAGGCCTCGCCTCTCAAAGATTCCATAATTTCCCAAAACAGAACCACTAGCTGTGGGCCAAATGCATAAGCACATGTTTTGGGCAACATTCACAATCAACTATCCAACATAAAGGCAAAAAGGTGTATGACCTTATCACACATGGAAGATCACACTTCTTAACAATGTTATAATGACATTTAAATTTCTTTTTTTTAAAAAAATATTTATTTATTATGTATACAATATTCTGTCTGTCTGTGTGCCTGCAGGCCAGAAGTGGGCACCAGACCCCATTAAAGATGGTTGTGAGCCACCATGTGGTTGCTGGGAGTTGAACTCAGGGCCTTTGGAAGAGCAGGCAATGCTCTTAAACTCTGAGCCATCTCTCCAGCCCCTGACATTTAAATTTCAACGTGTGGTTTTAGAGATGACATTCAAACTGATGCCTTCTGCCCCCACCCACAGACACAATAGATATACACACACATACAAACACATAGCCATTCACACACTAAATATATTTTTCCCATACCAATAAGTCCCAAGTTTCATTTTGCCGACAATCCTTCACACAACCATTTACTTGTGGACTTTATTATTCATCATTCACCTGAGAAAATATAAACTAGGATAAACTTTTATTGTGCATGTATATAACTAATGGAAAGTTGTGCATATGTGTATGCCTCAGATGAGATTTTATCTTCTCTTTGTCATAACTTGTTTTCTATCTACAATAGAATTGATGGTAAATAGAGAACTGGAAGTTCATGTTGACTCAACTACAGAGGAAGAAGGGGGAGAAACTGAGCAAGAACCAGGTAAACAACATTGACATCTATAGAAACCTTTCAAATACAAAGACATTATAGGACAATATTGACTGGAGATGTAGCTCAGTTGGTAGTTTTTGCTGAGAATTTATTAAATTTTGGACTTGGTTATCAGTGGTATATGAGGGCATATGCATACAAATCCATAACTTTTGAAATGGAACAGGAACATAAATCATTTTAAAATACATAATTAATGCACTTCAGTAATAATGATTTTCCATACGGATTTTCATAAAAAGAAATTACGGTTATCAAACACACAAAACCATCAGCACCATCATGTTTCAGTGGTCAAAGATGACTCTACAAATATGGTCCCCTTGATAAAGCATAAGTGGTTAATATGCACTATAATGTCTTCCTTATTTTAGAGACAGGTCTAATGTAGCCCTGCCTGACCTTAAATTCACTTTGCAGCCAAGAATTATACTGAAATGTGATCACCCTGCATCTACCTCCCAGGTGCTGGGTATACAAGCATGAGCCACTACGGTCATATTAAGAGGCACTGAGGATTAAATCCAGGGCTTCATGTATGTTTTGTAAGCCGTAATTCTACCAACTTAGCTACACACAGGGCACCCATAATTTCTTGTATTTTTGTTTTGTTGTGGGAAAAAAACCTCACTATGTAGCCCAGGCTGGCTTAGAACTCCTGATCCTCCTGCCTCTACCTTCCAAATATCAAGATTACAGATTTTTTTTTTTGCTACCAATACAGCTATTTGTTTTACGTCTTATTTTATAGCCCAGACTGGTCTTTAACATGTGGTCAATTTGCCTCAACTTCTGAAGTATCTGGATTTGCCAGCTAATGTCAACAAGCCTGGTTATGATTTTGCTGTCATTGGTCTTCACATTATGTTTGAAATATGGTGTACATTTTGGTAGTGTTTGCCTGTCTTAATTGAGGACCAAACTTTTCTTCTAAGATGTTCTTTTGTTCTTTGTTTTTTGTTTTAACCTTCTTAAAAAAAACTTGAATATCACCATAGAACCTTCATACAGAGATGGATGGAGATAGAGACAGAGACCCACATCAGAGCACTGGACTGAGCTCCCAAGGTCCACTTGAAGAGCAGAAGGAGGGAGAAAATGAGCAAGGAAGTCATGACAGTGAGGGGTTGGTCTACCCACTAAGACAGTGTGCCTGATCTAATAGGAGCTCACCAAATCCAGCTGGACTAGGACTGAACAAGCATGTGATCAAACCTGACTCTCTGAATGTGGCTGACAATGGGGGCTGACTGAGAAGTCATTAATAATGTCACTGGGACTTGTTTCTACTGCATGTACTGGCTTTTTGGGATCCTAGTCTGTTTGGATGCACACTTTCCTAGGTCTGGATGGAGGGGGAGGGCCTTGGACTTCCCACAGGGCAGGGTACCCTGCCCTCTCTTAAGGAGGGAGGGGGAGGGAGGAAGGGGAGTGGGTGAGCTGGAGAGGAATGGGAAGAGGGGAGGAAGTGGAAAATTTTAATGAAAAAATAAAATTAAAAAAACCTTGTATATCTATTTAAAGTTCATGTATTCTCTCAATACAAAAAAAGAATTTTCCATTACTCTGATGTTCCAAGAATATCTGAAGCATTCCAAGAGTTGTGTATTAATGTCAAAATTCAGTTGATTTAAATTTACATTTGATTGACTATATCACATTTGAAATGCATTTGGTGGTTGACCTCTTTGTTTGTCTCTCTCTGTGTCCCAGGCTGATGAAGTTGTCATCTACTGTGTGGCCTAAGATAAAGTTTCTTAGTAGATGAAGGCAATACACCTTCCCCAAAGTGAGGACTGTGACAATTACTTCATGAAATGCACCTCATGACTCACACTGGGAATCCTGGGTTGGAATAATGACTCAAATTCTGTGCCACATTATCCTGCTTGACAAGATCAAGGTCCTGTTTGCATTTAAGTCTATTCTGACACCTTGCTGAAGTCAAAAAAAAGTACAGATACTATGCCTAAAATCACCATACTTTCCAGACATTTATTTTCAACCACAAGAGCATAGCAATAATGTTCTCCTCTTAAACTTCCCAAATGCTGGGACTACAGGTGTGTGCTACCACACCAGAGATATTTCAAATATCTGATAGTCATATTTTGGGAGTAGATATCATAAGTACAATGTAGTTCTAAGACACCAAGTGGCTTGAGATAAAGGTTCTTAATATCTATGTATATCTGCCTATTACTAGGTGAAGGCAGTACATCTCCCCCAAAGTGTGAAGACTGTAATCCTTACTGCATGAAATATGCTTCATGGCTCCCACTGTGAGTCCTGGGTTGGAATAATGACACAAGATCAATGCCAGATCACCCTGTTTGACAGAAACAAAGTCCTAGTATCATTCAGGTCCATTATGGCACTTTGTCAAGGTCAGAAAAGCACAGATGCTTTTCTGAAATCACTGTGGTTTCCTGACTTACCTACTCAACTACTGGAGTATAGCTCTACTGCCAACAACAACAGGCATTGGCTGAACATCACTAGAAGGGTGCTGCTTCCCCACTTCATTCTAGTAAAGAGAAATGAAGTCTTATTAAGAAGAGAAGTCTAAGGATGGGTATGGCCTCCCATACTTCTCATTTTTGCACTAGGAAGGCTTATATTAAGCATGTATCCTTGCCTAAGTTACTTAATAAAACCCTATGTCCAGTTAAGACCCTAAAAGCACTGGTGATATAACAGAGTGGTGGAGCACTTGCCTGGTGTATTTGTTACTTTTTTATTGCTGTGAATAGACACCAGGACAAAGGCAACTTATAGAGGAAAGACTATCTTGGGGGATGTGGGGCGGGGGTTGGAAGCATGGAATGAGGGTGTGAGTCCATGATTATCATGGAAGCTGGCAGGCAGGCATGGTGCTAGAGCAGTAGTTGGGAGCTCACAACCTTATTCACAAGCATGAAGCAAGTGAGAGAGAGCTAACAGGGAATGGTTGGACATTTAAAATTTCAAAACCAACCCTTAGTGACATGCCTCCTTAAAAAGATACACATCTTAATCCTTCCCAAACATTTCAGAGATGCCCAATCATACTACAAAAGCATTTGTTCAACTATGTTCATAGCAGCACTATTTGTAATAGCCAGAACCTGGAAACAACCTAGGTACCCCTCAATAGAAGAATGGATGAAGAAGGTGTGACACATATACACTTTAGAGTTTTACTCAGTGGTAAAAAACAATGACATCTTGAATTTTGCATGCAAATGGATGGAAATAGAAAACACTTTACTGAGTGAGACAACCCAGACCCAAAAAGATGAATGTGGTATGTACTCATTTCCACAAACTGGGAACCAGGAATACGAATGTATAAGTCTATGTGTTCATTCTCATTCAAACTAACATGCATGGACTCTGGCAATCAACAGTGAGAAGCTTGGGTCTCAAGGGTCTGACCACAGTCTAACATAAATGATACTACAATTATTTTATTTTATTTTGTCTCAAGACTGTGTCTCGAGAAACTGTAATTTTGGAGCCTGTCTTGGAACTAGCTCGTGTAAAGCAGGCTGGTCTCAAACTCACAAAGATCTGCCTACTTCCTCCTCCTAAGTGCTGGGATTAAATGTGGGCTTTACTACCACCCAGCATGATACTACAATTTTAATTCTCATAACAGAGAGAGGTGTGCTGGAAGAGGAATAAAATATGATATACATGAAAATGTCATAAAGAAATTCATATTTATGTACTAAAAATGATTGAAAGTAGGAAGAGGAGCTGGAAAGATAGCTCAGCTGAATTGTACCTGCCTCACAAGTATAAAGAGCTAAGTTTGGACCCCAAGTACCCTCATAAAAGCCAGGCTTAAACATGGAGCATATATATGGAACCCCATTGTTTTGAGGGTAGAGCATGTAAAATCAGATCTCATTGACCAGTCAGTCAGTCAGCCTAGCTGAACTGATGAAATATATTCAGGTCTAATGAAAGACTGTCTCAAACTAATTAAATTAACTAACTAATGTATTTATCAACTAATTAAGTAGAGAACACACAACTAGAGAAGATGCTAACATCACATAGGTGCCATTATTTTTTTCATAAAACCTATACAATGGATTAATGGGGCTTTGGAATAAGGAACGTGTACCCAAATGCAACCATTGTGTTACAATCCATAAATATGCTTTTGTACAGTGGTTCAAAGTTTGTTCCATTGCAGCCTGGACCTCCTTGCTACTAAAGAGCCTGAATTGCATTCTGGAGTGACCCACCTTTGTTGAGTATCCCACACAATATAGAACACCTGAAAATACATGCATGGGAATTACTTTTATATACAACCTAACATTTTAATTTGTATCTAATTATGCAGACAAATTTGAGTATTAGTCTAAAAGTAATTTATTTTTCCATTATGTTCTGAGTTATACCATCATCTTGGGGAGGCAGAAACTCAGTCATGGGTGGCTCCACTCCCAGTGTGCTGGGATTCTCACCATCAGATTTGCCTGTAGCCTAATCTCATGGAGGCATTTTCTCAATTTAGGCTTCCTCCACCCTGATGACTCTCACTTCTGTCAAGCTGACATAAAATTAGACAGAACATCTAACAAGAAGTTAAAATTTGGAATCTATAAGGAATTCAGCATATATTAATTTAACAGAGTTGTTTGTGGTTTGTGGCGAACTGCATACAATTCTTTTAGCTTAGAACAGTACACAGTCAGGGGTTCCATCAAGAGGGGGTGGAACTTATAGTATAATTAGGAGCTTTTCAAATGATATAATCTAAATATTTCCCAAGAATAAAGATTTGGACACTTTTTTGCATTGACATTTCCACACAGAAAATGGTTCAAAAATATGCACTGATCTTTGGGGGTCTTTAGGACAATTCAATAAATCAATGATAAGGGCATTTCATCTCTTTTGTGCTTCTTCTGAAGGCCCCTTTATCTGTCAGAGGGTTCTTGTTTCCTGGACAGAACAGATTTTCCCTGTCTGAGTAGCAATTGAAAGTATGGAAAATCTGATTTAAATTCTATCTTGGCCAGTATTCACATGCAACGTTTCAAACTTGTCTAATTATTTTAATATAATATTGTACCTCAAGAAAGCCAATCTGTGATTTACACCCCCTGGCCCCAGGTCCCCCTTCAAAAACTACAAAAGTAATTTTAAGTACAAAAGATAGATCAAAGCTTTTCTTTGTTTATTTTGGATTCAGTTTGGGAAGGTAAAAATCAGAGAACTGAATGCTAGCAGGACCAAGCATGACTGAGTAGCAAAACCTAGTGATGACTGTGTAAATACTCAGCATAAAGCACGGAAAGTTATTCTTGTAAGGAACATAAACATTGATGTTTGAAACTATTACATGAAAAGTAAACAATAACTTTTCTAACATGGACCAGATTGTTAATGATTAAAACAGCATCAAAGTTGAATGGACTCTGTCAACATTACAACATTTCAAAGTTCCTACCCAAACATCAGAAACTACAATCAAAGCCAAGCAAGGTTTGTTCTCCAAATTTTATCTATTCATTTTCTCTTGCATATTCACAAAATGTTGGAACTTTACATAAGGATACCTCCTACCTCATTTCTCTCTAACCCTGCCTTCTGCCTCCTTGCCCCACCCCCTGTCCCCTACCTGTGCTTCTACTCCTTTCTCTGTTGATGCTGAGATGCTCTTTATGTAACTATACAATTCTTTCATCACTGCTATTTTCAAATGAATCAGCAAATTTTTTTAGACCTTCTCCATTCCAACAGCCAGCACTGTAAATACAAACAGACATCACCTACCTGAACAAATCCATTTGCAGAGACAATTTAGAAACTGAAAAGATGGACTGAGTTGAATTAACTCAGCAAAAGAGTACCTGTCTGGCATGTGCAAAGCCATTGTGTTACATACCCAGGATAAGAAATAAATAGAGCAAGTAGAATAAAAGTAAATGTGCTGACTGAAGAGAAGGAAAGACTACTGTAATTTCACCACTAGTTAGACAGAGGCAAGGAAGACAAATTGTTTAAGCCATTTGGGCGACACAGCAAGTTGCAGACCAGCCTGAGATATGTGAGTAATTGTTTAGAAGTGAGAAGAGTGGGCAGAAACAGATGGGCAGCTGGAAGTAGCTATAAACAAATAAAAACATGTAATGCTATGTCATCTGTTATGCAAACAAGGACCAATAAAACACCAAGCAATAAGAAATGAACATGACAGGGCTCAACCCATGCCTTTCAGTTATAATAACTGAATATTCATTGTCTCAGTGTCCAAACAAAAGACATAAGCTAGCTGGTATCTTTTATAAACAGGATTGATCTTTCCATATTTTCCTGTCTACATGAAACACATCCCATAATTTATGTTAGGTTGAAAGGATGGAATGCAGCAAAGGGAGTCAGGAATAAAGTAGACATCACTCTTCTAGTATCTGACAGAATGGACTTTGATTCATAGCCAATAAGAAGAGATAATAACATTATTTTTTACTAACCAGGGTAACAATCCATATAAATGAAGCTGATTATGAACACATACACATCAAATGTGGACACACACAGTTCTATAAAAAAATATGGTGTGTAATAGAAGATTAATCCCAAGATCATGGTATAAGGTGTTTTCAATGTCCCACTCTCACCACAGGATATGCCATTTGGAGAAACACTGAATTTAACCTCATAGATCAAATGAACCTATTGATGTCTATAGAATACTCCACTCACATACTATAGAAGGAGAATTCCTCTCAACAGTCTGTAGAACTTGCTCTAAAGTAGACCACATATTGGGACACAAAAAATCTCTTACCAGATATAGGAAAATTGAAATATGTTCTTATATTCTATCTGATCATAATAGAATATAGATAGAAATCAACAGTAAAAAATTACAAAATATCACAACTTATCAAAAATCTACCTAAGGAATTCAGCCCTAGCAGAAAAATTTATAGATATATGTGCCTGAATTTAAAAGTATTCAAAAGAAATAAAATAATAAAAATGAAAGTAACTTCAAATAAATAACTTTATGAGGAATATTAAAGTTATGTTTAAAAATAAATCAAACCCCTAAGCAGTAGATGGGCAGAAATTAAGACTGGGTCCAAAAGTAATGTACTGAAAGTAAAAATAGTACAAAGAGCCAATGAGAGGTGAATTCAGAGCAGGACTCCACATTACATTTTTCAAAAGTCCTATATATTAATTTCCCCTGAATTAGAATGTTTGATCCTGAAATGAAGCTCATTAAGTCTCAGAAAGTTCTAATAGAAAACTTCTAACAATGAAGTTATCTGTGATGGATGGGGCTCTGCAGTGATACAGTTTTTTGATGATCACTCATATTCATGGAGTTGCAGCCACGTCCCTCCCAGGTACTTTTAAAAAGATTTATTTATTTGTTATGCATACAGTATTCTGCCTGCATGTATTATATACAAGTAGAGGGCACCAGATCTCATTATAGATGGTTGTGAACCATCATGTGGTTGCTGGGAATTGAACTCAGGACCTCGGGAAGAGCAGTGCTTTTAACCTCTGAGCTATCCCTGCAGGCCTCCTGGGAACTTTTAAGGAAGCAGCTTCTGAAATGCTCACACACCTGTCCACAAGTGTCTTGCAGTGACCACTGTGTTCACTAGTTTGTGGTTCTCTGACCAAGGCTATCCATGAGAATGAAAGAGTAAAAGGCTTCTGGTGCTTCTGGCATTTTTGCTACAAGCAGAGTATATGAAGACTATCCATAGATGGCAGATACTTTCTCTCATGAGCCCTTTCAAGATTCTGTATCAGAAGTGTAGAAGAAGAGCAAAAATAGAAACTGCTTCCCAGAATGTTCTGTTTGACCTGGCCTAGTAGGATACAAGCAACTTTGAATCACAAGATTTTGGCTCTGAAAAGGAAATCTCACAAATTTTGGTGACTTCTGGAATCATTTTTATGAGCAAGGATGAAGAATTTCTGAATGGTTTGTCTTCTGGTCCTGGAGATAGGGTTTTATCAAATACTTGAAGACAAAACCATGCCAGATCAGCAAGAGTAGATTTTGTGTATTTTGTTGGTAAAACATTATTGTTATGGGTCAATATTGGACCACAGGCTTGAAAAAGGCCTTGAAGAACATGATTAGGTTTACCATAGAACTCTGAATTTCATAGGGGCTAAGTGGAATGTAAAACTGATTTGTTCACAGTATGAGAAAAGTATGTGTGTCTTCTAACAGGAGTCAGTGAAAGAGGTCAGAAAGGTTGCAAAGTTAAGCTATCTGGGAACAGAGATAAAATGACAAAGTACACAGAGAACAAATAGAGGGTGTATTTGTAGGTATGAGCCAGATATGCATATATCAACTAAATAAACACAAACACCCACATAGAAACACACACATAAACAACACACACACACACACCTCCAAACTGATGCAACTAGATTAAACAGAACTTCACTATCAAAGAAGAATCCAGAATGGTAGAATGGGTCATCAATAAAGATGCTTTCTACTGAACCTGACAACTTGAGCTCAGATTTCATCACTACTTCATCAGAATTATCATCTGACCACCATATATACTATGACTCAAATGTGCCAAATCATATACACCCACACAGTAAATAGATATGATTTTTAAAATTTCTTTAAACAACCTTTTCTCATTTTAGATACCAATTATAAGAGGGGAATGCTCATTCTTTTCCTGTCCACCCAGACCCAAATAAGCATACAGAAAGTATATTAACTACAGCACTGTTCAGCCAATGACTCAGACATATTTCTACCTAGCTCTTATATCTTGAATTAACCCATTTCTATTTATCTGTGTATTGCCATGAGGCTGTGGCCTACTTGAATGTTTCCTGATCCTTCTCCTTTAGAAGCTATATGGTGTCTCTCTGATTCTGTCCACTCTCTCTATGTATCTCTGTTTGGATGTTCTACATGACTTTACTCTGCTGAGCCATGACTAAAAAAGCTTTATTCTTTATTCAATAAAAGCAACACATATGCAAAAGAATATCCCACAGCACCTCCCCCTTCTGTCTAAATAAAAAGGAAGGTTTTTACTTTAACAGAGTAAAATTAAATATACAAAACACATATCAAGCAATAATTACACTCTCATTATTTAGTCTGTTTGTATCTGGAAGGTTTCATATCTAATTTATGTTTTATAACTAAGGAAATCTGTAACTATAACTATCTTTCAAGTTCATCAAAGAACCCAGAAGGATACGATATTACCTAAGTAAACATGAAGTGCATTGTAAGCAACTTTCAAAACTCTGGAATGGATAGAGACACCTCACTGCCTGGATAGTCATCCAAAGTTCTTCTGTAACGTGGGGGCAACTATCTTCAGCCTACAGGCATAGAGTACCCAACAGACTTTTATGTGAAGCAAGAAATTTGAAAGACTGTTTTGCCTATATTAGCATCTTTTTCACTCACTTTCTTCCATGTCCTGCAGAATGTCTTATTGTAGGAGCAGCGGGCTGAGTTTCCGCCCAGCTCCTGCACGACTAGCTTTACCCGAAATAATTACATGGAAACTCTATTCTTTTTGTTTGTTTGTTTTTCTCTTGGATTTTTTTTTATTTTCTTGTCTTCATTGAGCTGGTTTTTTTTCCATTAACAGCTTTAATTGGGTGTGGGGCAATAGAACTATTCTTAGCACAATTATGGGTGTGGGGTTCCCTGCAGACTCGCCAGGGTGATGGTTCCTGTAATGATTTTTAGGGGGAAACAACTCCCAACAGATCCCCCTTTCTCTTATATAAAGGCAGGTAGTTATTACGTGGAGAGTACCAGTCAGAGTCAATCATGGTGTCAGATCTAAAGGAGAAGGGACTGAGATAAGGAGAGACCCTCCTCTCGAGTGGTGAAGCAATTTACCTCTCCTGGGAACAGAGGGGTGCCTGATGATTCTTAGGTTGAGTGGGGACCAGGCCTTTTTCTTTCCCCCTTACCCATCCTAGGGTTCCCAGGGCCCTGTCTTAGGTTGGGGGATTATCTTGCCATAAGTCGCCCGTCCCTGGAACTCCTCAAATAAAAGGCATCTAGCAGGATTAAAGTAAACAGATGACAGGGCACCCTGTCTTGGGCCATGTGGAGAGCGCCCTCATACCTGTACCATGCCATGTTGAGCCGGTTTCTACAACCTCTTTATGGTGTGCTATTCAGGCGAGGATCCACACTAACTCCCGTCATTGGGCCCCTGCGTCTATCATTAATGAAAAGAATGTGAGGAGCTCCTCAAACAAAAGATATAATGATATAATTTTGGCACCAATAACTCCATCTCCAGGCAAGAAGAAAGGGCTTTTTCCCAACTCAGTATTCACCTTTTAGTCTGGCCTATGGTATGTCCTCCTTCCTAAGTGCCTACTCCACATAAAGTTACGTGTGCTGCCTGCCAAAAATTAGGGCAGTGTAAAAGGGATCAAAATCTAAAATTTTTAACATATGCATTAAACCCAAACACTTTACAGCATGTGTCAAATTTTTCCCAACATCTATAAGCAGTTACAAATATCATTAGATAAATTTCAGTAGGAGTACAATGACATACATTGTTGTTATCAAATACCACCAGTTCCAGTCTCTGAGCACCAGTAACAGGAACCCCCAATTTTCCCCTTCTTAAGTGAAGAGAGGTTAATATTTTAATTAAAATGAGTTCTGTGTCACAAAGTTTAAAGCAGTCTGATGTTTAGTCTGCATCTCAGCTCCAAAGCAGACCAGAGTTCAAGCTGCAGAAGCAGTTTAGCATTTGTGCTCCAGGACAGGTGGGAGAACCTGGGTGAGGCGAGCTGGATTCAGCTACATGAAGCACATCCTGGCACTTATGTCAGCCAGGTCTTCCTGGACTCTGGAGGCAGGATGACACCCTGCAGAGTGGTGTAGCTGGTTTTGTCAGCAGGCACTCCTTTCCTTGGGGGCAGGGAAGACCGGACCAAGGACCTCTCCTCAATCACCTCTGGAAGTCTGGAACTCCTCTGTGTCCTCAGCCTCAACATCACGTCCAGATTTTATTTTCTTTCTGTGAAAAAAGCACAAACACATCCTCGACCCCAAATATATATACAGGTCGGGTTTTTTTCATAATGCATTGCAAGGGCTTTTTTCACCTTGTCTTAGCAAAGGTCAGCTTGGTGTCATCAAGCCAGATCTGTTTGCATCAGGATCTGCTGGCAACTTTTATGAGTTGCTTTGAAGGAGCCTTGTTATGGTCCATAATTTTTATTATTATTAGCCATATATGCAGTTCCTCCATTGGAAGAGCCATTTGTAAAATTTAGCATAAAATCTTTTAAGGGATTTTTTGCTATAACATTAGCAAAATACAGGTGCATAAATTGGAGCAATGATCTGGGAAAAGACCATTGTTTTTGGCCTTTGAATTTAGCAAAAGCAATTGTCCAGGAATCAATCTTACAATTATCAATGAATCTACTGTTTAGTATAAGAAACATTGATCATAGTCAATATTTTGTTAAACCATTTTCCAGATTCTATCCTGTCCTTTTATATCAGACAGGCTACTGGTACTGCTTGCCCCATTAGCTCTAGCCTCTTACTGGCTAATTCTCACATCTCAATTAACCCATTTCTAATAATCTGTGTAGCACCATGAGGTGGTGGCTTACCTAAAAGGATCTTAACCTGTGTCCATCTTGGAGAGGAGATCTATGGCATCTGCCTGACTCGGCTTCTTTCTCCCAGCATTCTGGTCTGTCTACTCTACCCACCTAAGGGCTGGCCTATCAAAGGCCAAGCAGTTTCTTTATTAATTAACCAATAAAAGCAACAGATAGATGACACTCCCATATCAATGTCTGGCATACTCTCTTATAAAGCTAGAACCCTGAAGGACTGTCTCATCTTGGTTAATGAAGAAAATAAAAAATTAAAAAGATATAAAAAAAAAAAAAAAAAAAAATTAAAAAAAAAAAAAAAAAAATTAATATATAAATTAAAAATAAAAAAAATAAATATAATTAAAAAAAAAAAAAAATAATAAAAAATAAAAAAATAAAAATAAAATAAAAATAAATAAAATAAAAAAATAAAAAAAAAAAAAAAAAAAAAAAAAAAAAAAAAAAAAAAAAAAAATAAAAAAAAAAAAAAAAAAAAAAAAAAAAAAAAAAAAAAAAAAAAAAAATTTTTTTTTAATTTTAAAAAAAATAAAAAAAAAAAATTATTTTTAAAATAAAAAAAAAAAAAAAAAAAAAAATTTTTTAATAAAAAAACCCCCCCCCCCCCCCCCCCCCCCCCCCCCCCCCCCCCAGGGGGGGGGGGAGGAGGGGGGGAAAAAAAAAAAAAAGGGAATTTTTAATTAATAAAAAAAAAAAAAAAAAAAAAAAAAAAAAAAAAGGGGGGGGGGGGGGGGGGGGGGGGGGGGGGGGGGGGGGGGGGGGGGGGGGGAGGGGGGGAAAAAAAAAAAAAAAAAAAAAAAAAAAAAAAAAAAAAAAAAAAAAAAAAAAAAAAAAAAAAAAAAAAAAAAAAAAAAAAAAATAATTTTTTTTTTTGGGGTTAAGTGGCCAGGAACCAAGAAGCAGCCCCTCCTCCAACAGAATAGGTTCCCAAAAAGTCATTACATACAATAGGGATAATTCCTAGTGATCCCTCAGTCTGCCCCAGCCATGCAACTGTCAGCCACATTCAGAGGGACTAGTTTGGTCCTATTCTTGGTCTTTCCCAGTCAGACTGGTGTTGATGAGCTCCTATTAGCTCATGTAGACTCTTTCAGTGCACAAACCCATCATGGTCTCATTTCTTAGTGTCCAGTAAGACTACAACAATAAGCCTCATTTAACTTTTTGAGCATTTAATCTAAATTTTGTAAATTGCTGTGATAGCAGCTCAAAGGTTAAGAGCACCATACTCTTCTTCACAGGACCTGAGTTGGGTTCCCAGTGTTTTCACTGGGAAGTTTACAAGTACCTGGAACTAGCCTTCCTGGAGGATATGAGGCTGTTTTTCGTGCTCTCATGTATTTCATCCATGTGCATATACACACGAACATGCATTCACATCACTTAAGATTAATAATTAAAATTACACCCAGTCAGTGGTGGTACACACCTTTAATTCCAGAACGTGAGGGGTAGAGGCAGTGGGATGGATCTCTGTAAGTTTAAGGTCAGCCTTATCTTCAGAGTGAGTTTGAGGACAGGCAGGAACACACAGAGAAACCCTATTTTGAAAAGCAAAAACCAACAAACAAAAAATCTAATTCAAGATTATTTATTTTAGGAAAAAGATAAAGTTAATATGAAAGGCTAACAGTATTTTTGTATTCCCGATATCTCATAAATAAGACTTTATGCTGTTTTCTTTCCTTCATTTGCTAATATATGGACCACTGAAGCTGGTTTCTCAGTTTACAAACCACGGCTCACAAACATCTGAATTTGACTAGCTGGAAGATGATATAATTAGATTAAGGCAATTTAATAAAACATTTCTCTTTATTCTTGAAAATTAAGTGCATATATTGAATCAAATATGATCACATCCATTGTCCATTTTCCTCCTCAAGATCCTTTCACATCCTCCAATCATGTAACTTGTTTCCCTCATCTTCATTTTTGATAACCCACTAACTGAAATTAGTGCTGCCCATATGTACATGTGTGTGAAAACCATGTCATATCCTTAAAAATAATGATTTTCCCTCTTCCAGCAGCTCTTAACTTTCAATGTCTCCAAATACAGGTAAGGGACCTGGAAAGCATCTCCCTCACTTATGACAAATTTTAGGTATCTTGATTTTGTTTAAGTTTTGTCTATAGTTTTTATCACTCTATCAGTTTGATAGTCATGCCATATCCTGAGATTTACAATTCATCACAATTTATCTCTTTCATCCTTTTTAATCTTCTCTTCAATGAGCCTCTGTGAGGTGGTTGATAAAAATAACCCACTTAGAGCTGAGTGCTCAGTCTTTTATTGTAAACACTTTGAGCACTTAGACTCTCTGCACTGATGGATGCCCACTGTTGAGAGAAGCTTCTCTGACCAATGCTGGGAGCAGCCCAGGACATGGACATAAACACAGTTAGAAGGCAATTTGACAACATGGCCATTTAGGAAAATAACAATATCACCTTCTACCTTTGGACCTATGATTTCCTCAGCTGTGCTGGCTAATTTTATATCCCCTTTCCATGTAAACACATCTATTGATATTGCCAACATTCCAGTCTTGTTTATAAAACAATTTCCAGTAGAAACTGTTTCACAGCAGACTGCCTAGTATTCTGGCTCTCCTCTTTGTTGATGTGACCTGATCCATAGATGCGGGAGTTGTGATTTAGACATATATTTGGGAGCTGGATTTCCCATGATCTGTTCTTCTCTGCACTGTGTCCATTATGGTTTTCTGTGATGATCCCATATTCTGTGAAGAGAGGTATCTGTGATGAGAATTTTGTCATAGCCCACTTGTCTATGGGAAAAACAATAAGATTTAGAATGTAGTAAGGAATCAATCCAAAAATCAATGGTAATATATTCTTTTCTGAGGTCTAAGACCTTCCTATCCCTTGGAAGTTGGCAGGGTTTCCAGTACCAGGCATGATTTCCTGATGTGGGACAATGATCTTGTACTCTGTAAAGATTTTTCATTAGTGCTAGTTTAATAAAATGCTAACTGGCCCATAGCCAGGCAAGAAGTATAGCTGGGGTGACCAGGACAAGAGAATTCTGGGAAGAGAAAAGGTTCATTCTGTAGTCGTCACCCAGAAAAAGAGGAAGCCACATGAGAATGCCTCACTGATAAAATGTACAAAGCCATGTGACTAACACAGACAAAAATTATGGGTTAAGAATTAAGAATTAGTTATTAATAAAGCCTGAGCTAATAGGCCAACCAATTTATAATTAATGTAAGCCTTTGTGTGTTGTTTTGGAACTCAACAGCTGCAGGACTGGGCTGGACAGAAACCTCTGTCAACAATTTCTCTCAGGTTGCATGGGTGGGCTTACTAAGTAGAACCATGAGAAACAAGGGAGTTGGAATAGTAAAAAGAAGATTTCCAACTCTAAATATTTAGACCTATGTTGATTCACAGAAGAATCTTACCAGATTTTCAGAGTCACAACCAATCTTTCTTAAACTCTTTTATAAAAACAGAAAGAAAGAAACATAAGAATCACTTCAAACTTTTTCTATGAAGCCAGTATCTTTCTAATTTCCAGACCAGGGAGAGAAAAAAAACTAATAAGAGCAACAAAACTACAAACCTATATTCCTGGTAAACAGAGATGCAAAATCGTCAATAACACACTAGCAAACTGAATACAAGCACATGTTCTCTCTCTCTCTCTCTCTCTCTCTCTCTCTCTCTCTCTCTCTCTCTCTCTCTCTCTCTCTCTGTGTGTGTGTGTGTGTGTGTGTGTTTTCCTCCTGTGTCCACCTACCACTCCCTTGTGCTTGGCTTTTTATGTTTTCCAGTTTTAGATTCAGTTTGGATAAGACAATCGCACCCTGAGAAACAATGCTGTATTTAACAATACAGTTATATACTGTAACCTAGTTACAGTGATATAGCATGTAAAAATAAACAGATAACCTGAAAGAAAGAACTTTAATGGTTCATTAATGAGGTACAATTCTCATTGTTTTGTTTTCTTCCTTGAACACTCATGTATAGATTAATAAGTATGAAATTAATTAATTAAGGAATAGAATCTTTGAACTCAGATACCTTACACATAAAGAAAAGAGCTTTCTATCATAGGGCACATCACTGATGACTAAGAACATTAACAGTTGGAACTGAAGAAATGACTCAGTAATTAAAAGCACTGACTGTCCTTCCAGGGGACTTAGGTTCACTTTCCAGTGCCCATGCAGTAATTCACAAGATCTGAAATTCCATCCCAGGGGATCCAGTGCTCTCTTCTGGTCTTCACAGGCACTGCATGCAAGTGGTGCATATAAATACCTGTAGGAAGACACATAAAATAATAACTTTTAGAAAGAACATCAATGTTGAATGGACATCACTAACATTTCAGTATAGAAGATAATCAAACTCAAAAATTAGAAAGGTAGGTAGGCACCATTTTCCAAATGTTTTTCTTCATTTTATTATTTCATATTCCAAAATAAGCTAATACTTTACCTTAGGGAAGCTTCTCTATCCTCAGATACAAGGTCAAATATGGTGATAATTGATTCAGAGATGTTTCTCATGCAAATATGCAATGAATTCAGCATCAATATCTCCTTGTTACTTTTTTCAACACAAGGTTTCTCTGTGTAGTCCTGGCTGTCCTGAGACTTGCTCAGTAGAGCACGTTGAACTAAACATGGAGATCTGCCTTCTGTCTCCAAAGTGCCTAGATTGAAGGTATGCATTACCACCACCCAGCAAACATCACTATTTTTAACCAATAAATTATGAGTTTTCTCAATATCCAATAATATAAATATAAGTAGGCATCACCTACATAAAAAGGCTCTTTGTAGAAATGATTAATATGGTAAAAGAGAGCATAGTCTGCAGCTCAGTAACAGAACATTTGCGTGGCCTGTGCAAGGTACTTTGGTCCACCCCCAGAACAGAAAAAAAGAGAAACGGGGGAAGGGGATAAAAGAAAACTGTGTTGAATGAGAAAAGGGGAGAAGATGGATAAAGGAGGGGAAAGTGAAGAAAGGGAAGGGAAAGAAGAGAAAGAAAGACTCAGTGGTAGACTCCCTTTCTAGAATTCCCCTGTGAGGGGCAGTGGGTGTGGCACAGTGGGAGAGCCTCTGCTCAGAGTCCCCCAGAGTGGAGCTGGGGTGTGGCTCAGTGGGGGATCACCTACCTAAAATCTCCAAGTGAGGGGCAGTGGTTCAGCTGTAGAATGTTTATCTAGTATGCATAAATCCCTGACTTCTGTTCTCAGCTTTAAAGAAAAAAAGCATTTGAGCTTTCCCAGGAATAAGAGGAAGCAAAAACATGTAAAGTTAGAAGATCTACTTTTTACAAAATGGATTATTTTTACCTCTTCATAATATACCTATTACACTACCCTTTTAAAAAATCATGTCAAAATACAGCTAACACAATATGTACAATTGAAACCTCTTCTGATTTTACAGTTCAATGACATTAAGTACATTCACAATATCCAAGTGTCACCACTAACCATGTCCTCAATGAATAATGGCTCCTCAGACTCCCTCCAGTTTCTGAAAGACCCCAACCCTCTTTCTGTCACTGTGGTTTTCCTTCTCTACAGACTTACTTTTATTTTTTAAGTCACGATGTCCAGTAATGCTTTCAGCCTTGGTCAGAGAAGCATCATTTTCAGTGTTGTTGGTTAACACAGAGTCTCATTACTAGTCAGAGTTAAGGATAAGAGTCTATTGCATGCTCAGCTCATGGGATGTTTATATCACTTTCCACAATGCCTAATTAACATCACAGAAGAGGGGAGGGGAAGAGGGCAAAATCCAGAAGATGAGAAGGACAGCTATGAAATGCCTGACTTATGGATATGACAAGACCAATATAATTATGATATCACAGGAGCTGTGGAAATAAAGCACAAAAATAGGAGGGGAACTCATTGGAAAGAACAGTCTAGAAGCTATGAGAGTTTAATGGGCAGGGTGGGTATGTTCAAAATATATTGTATATGTATATGAAATTATCAAATATTAAATAAACATAAGAAAAGACCATCATAAAAAGTAGTTCAGATTCTGACTATGGTGATCTGGTCAACCTTGCACTCACTGTTTACCTCAGGCAGGTCTTCAATTTATACTCCTGCCTACCAAACCTGGTGATATTTCTGCTTTTGTGACTGGTTTGTCTCACTTAGAAGATTGCCTTCTGGGTTCATTAGCTTGTGTAGAATCCCCTTCCTTCATCAGGCAGAATAATGTGTATGCATACTACATCCACATTCATTGGATTGCCCACCAATGGACCCTTGAATTGTTTTTAATTTTAGCTGTTATGAACAAATGCTGCTTTTTTTTTCAATTTTGTTCTGGTGATAGCAGATTGAATTCAGAGCCTTGATCAGTCTACACAAGTGCTCTACCACTGTGCTACATTCCCCATCCACAGTAAACTGTATTGGTATATCTGTCTCTGCCTCCTAATCACTGGAATTACAGATGCCCACCAGCATGCTTGGCTGTTTACATGGGTGCTAGAGATCAGTATTCAGCTCCTTGTATTCACTAAGCTATCTACCCTGTCTTGAACCTGACTTTAAAGGCAAAGTTGGGGTTAGCACATCAGTCTGTTTCTCAAGGAACTATCACCCACACCACGACCACATACACAAGGAAGAAGAGCATTTTTCCTTCTTGAAATCCAGCAGCAGTATGCTAGAAAGAGGTCAAACATACCTTCTGTCTTCAGAGATCTTGGTTTGGGTGCTTAGAAAATGGAGAATTAGACCTTTACTATGCTGAGGACACCCTTCAATCTCCAATAATGTCTTAATTGCATTACACTGCTTTTGCTAGGAGTTGGAGAGGAGCCCTGCTTTGTCCCCTGGAAAGCTCTTCCTGGCTGCAGGCCTGTCTCCTCTCCTCTGATGTTCCTTTTCCAAGAATCCCACATGAGAGAGATGTTCATCCAATCTCTGTGCTGTGGGATCCTGCCTTGGCAGAAATCAGCTGTGGGTTCCCTGGGAGGGAGTGATGAGGCTGATTAAAAGTTAGATTAAGAAAAATAAAGATAGAATCAAAACATAGAATAGACTTGGAAGACTGAAGGTCAATACCAAACATACCCGAATTTATTTCTCAGGCAGCATGTACACTTCAGGCAATAGGCAGAACAAAGAGCAGTACAGTCAGCTAACCACCTCCCTGCACTGTCCTTGGGAGGAAGTTCAAGCACAAGCATTATCTTATTCAGCTAAGCTGCTTATAATCTCTAATGAGGAGTGCCTCTGACTGGCATACACCAGCCCAAATCTTAGTAGAAAAATGTGCTCTTTCAACCGGGCAAAATGCTATTCCCATGGACTTAATCAGAACTTTCTCACAGCCCTCAAGGTTACTGGAAAAAGCAGAGCAGGCAAGCAAGCTTGAACTCAAATGACTTATGTAAGTCAGAAATGATTCCAGATGGAAACTGAGTCACATGTAGGTTTTTCACATTCTGCCCAACCTAACAATAACAAAAGTGTGAGAAGGGTTTTGAAAGTCCCATGTGGAGTTGTCTTTGTTTTGTTTTTGTGGTCCTGGGGATTGAACCTATGCCTTCAAACATGTGAGGCAAGTCCTCGGTCACAGTAACCTCTCTCTCTCTCCCCTTCCCCTTCTCTCTCTCTTTCTTTCTCCCCTTCCATTCTCCCCCTCTTCCTCCCTTCTCTTATTAAGTCAAGATCCCTCATTAAATTGGTCATGTTATCCTTGAACTCTCTCTGTAGCCCATGCAAGTATTAAAAACTGAATCTTCTCCCTTATTTTTCCTTCATTCCTGCTACAATTTGGGATCACATGCACCATGTGCCTAATTGAATGAGATTTTATAAGATTGGGTTAGTAAACTGAGGAAAAGTGAGAAGACTCCAAAGAGGGAGAAAGACAATGTTTCTTTATGCCCCTCTTTTCCTATGCTCCTTCAAAATATCTGTTAATTCCTCTCTAGGTTCACGGCATCATGTAATGACCACCATCTAAATCTTCCCTTAAGCACTGAGTAAGAAAGAGATGTGTATGGCACAAGAACACTGCAGAGACAAAAAGATCATAAGTTAAAGATTATCCTTTGTTAAATGAAGAAAGCCCAGGATAAAGGGCTTCTGAGGACACAGAGAACAAGAAAAAGTCAGAGAAAAGAAATGGGTTGTTTGTTCAAAAGCTAAAAGAAATTAAGGGAAGTAAGTAGAGAATGAAGATATGAGAGAGGGAGATATAGAGAGAGAATAGCAAGGACCCCAAAGAAACAGGCAGAAGCTACCCAAGAGAGACACAGAATATATTACTAAGTTGGTAGAATGTTGGCTCTGCTTGGTGACTTGGGTTCTATAACCAGTATCAAAAATAGCAGGCATGCACAACTGATAAAGGCAAGAAAATCATATCAAGGAGTTCAAGATCATCTTCTGCCACATAGAGAGTTCAAGGCAAGTCTGGAGTACATGTGGAAGGAAGGAAGGAAGGAAGGAAGGAAGGAAGGAAGGAAGGAAGGAAGGAAAGAAGGAAGGAGAGGAGATTAGAATAAAGGATAAAGAACAGAAGAAGATGGAATGATGGAAAAAAGAAAGAAAATGGATAACAGGAAGCAGCAATGGAGGGGTTGAAAGCAGGGACAGAAGGGGAGGGATGGGAAGGTATAGAAGGAGGATGAAATACTAAGATATTTCCATAAAGGGAACATGAACTTTGTTGGATCCTTAGACTTTTGTTTGAGGTGGGAACAAACTACTTCCCTATTCCAGGAGCATAAGGGCTAGCAATTAGCCACACCTGTTGACAATAATTATGAGTGATCAGAACTCTCTGATTTACGACTAGGTTGGAAATTGGTCTGAGGTAGAAGCATAAGAACCTTGACGGAACTAGAAACAAGTCCCAACTCTCTGGCCTTTGGCATTTTTATGCCTCTACACTCTCATCTTTCTTCTGATTCACTGCTATGTGCTCCATTTCTCCATCCCAAAGCCCCCCATGGTGCTCAGACAGAAATATTCAGGAATGTAACAAGGCTTTCCACTGGTGGAGACCAAATATGATTGGCATGGTCGAGCAGGAAGACATGAGCATGCACATGAATTTCCCTCCTCCAGCTGCTAGTCTGGTCCCACCACTCACTGATTTCCTGGAAGATAGGACAGATGACATTGATGAACTTTATTCAGAGAAAGATTAAGCCTGCTCCACTAGGGCCTCCATATCACCTCATGTCCACCCAGGGCTAGAATAGGTTGAGAACCATGTAGTCTGTGACAGTATCTCTATATTTCTCCCTCAACTGCAGAGTCAAGGCCAGGATCTCACAATCTGACCCAAGTAATGAGTCATATCTCTCACTGAATCACACCCCCTGGTGATAGATTGTCTGGGTCTCACCAGGAAAGAATCCATACTTGAACTCTGTGCTTTTATGTGACCATCTCTCACGCACTTACCCAAAGGCCCTGGTTTTAGAACTTCTGAGAACATTGCACCTTTGGGCATTATGAGTTTCACAGGCTCCACACATGAAATGCTACTCTCCAGGAGGAAGATATTAGTACATCTATCAGAAGTTATCTCCCTAACTACCTTCCCACTGTTTGTTTTCTTAATAATTCTAGAAACTTCATTAGTGCCAAACCATGACTGGAAGAAGAGAATTCAAAACCTGTTCAATGCAACTCCTTGCTATCTGTAAGCATCACTTCTTTCTGCCCACTGCCTGCCTCCTCACCCTGACCTCTGCCACATCTCACCCCTTGGAAGGATTTGATTAACCTCATAGAGTGTGTTTGCAAAGTGTTCTTCAGCAAACCAGAAGCCATTGCCCAAGAGAAAAACAGCCCTTGAGCTAGAGTCATCGCAGGTCTAGTCTAACAAGATTCAGTAGAAACAGGATTGCCATTGTCCTCCCTTGGCACACATTTCTCTGTTTTACTTGAAGGGTGCCTGCTGTGTTTGTTGTGTTATGTCTGTGGCTGGTGGAAGAGGGTGTTCTATGATTCTACCTTGCCAAAGCTCCTGCTGACTCTCCCTGGGCTACAGAGAGCTTGTTGAAGCAAGTAGAAATTTACTCTCTCAGAGATGAGTTGAGAGCTGCCTGCTGACTGGCCAATGACTGCCCAGAGACATCTTCCTAGATGATTGAATTAAATAAATGACATTTTTAATAAACACATGCTTGTCCCCACAGAGTGGTGTGTAGAAGCTGAGTTTCAGGGACACCACTCAAAGGGTGGCACCCAGACACTTCTGTCAGAAGGTGACAAAGCAGCAAAAGCAGATGACTCACACATCTGGGGTCAACTGGATTTTGGGGACAAGGATTTATTCTGGTCATCAGAAGAGAGTGATAGAAATTAGAGACAGACAATTACACATTGGGCAAGTTTAAGGAACTGCTGGTTTTGTCACTTTATTGAGTTGTTTATTTACTTATTGTTTATTGTTCCACTATATTAAACACCTGGCATCTTTCACCTGCTGTTCCAGGTTCTCACAATGGGACAAGAAACAAGGCAACAGTTTGTCTCTTCACAAACCTGGCATGAATATGATAGAGTTTGTAGCAAGAATCCCTTCTAGAAGGAACCTTAGGTGCCTAACAATAAAATGGTGACTTGTAAGAATAACCAGGAGGTTGGAGGACAGGGCCCTGTGATGACTGCTCTTCATTGTTGACTGTATATGGCATGAACAAAAACTGAAGCTGCTGAGCATCTTGTGAGGAATTTCTGATCATACTATTAGAACCAGGAAAAGCCACCCTAAATCTGGGCCACACCTGCTGAGAGAACACATGAAACGAGGTAATTGTGCTTTTGCTGAGAAAGATCATGACAAGAGCACTTGAAGATCACAGGAACCTAGAATATATTGTGTGAAGAAAAAGACACCAGATGGCAAAGATCACAGACTATGTGATTCGTGTTTTGTGAATCATACTTATTAGGCAAATCAACAGACACAGAATTCACTCCATTTACAGAGTCCATTAGCAGAGATCATGGATTACCCAGACCTGGTACATTGGGACTGTGACTGTTGGGCGCAATAAGGAGTGCCTCCTCCTGAGATGGGGTCTCTAGAAATCTCTCTGTTCACACATCAAGAAAGACACTCAATTGGTTTATCCAGTGCCATTCACAGGGCAGAACAGGAATTTTGAAAATTTGAAAATTTGTAGTAGGTGATCTAGCATATAGTTCCAGCAAGTCTCTTAGAGGCAGAAAGTTGGGGCCATTCTCAATAGGAGTGGGAATACCTGACCATCTCAGACCAGTTATCAGGGAAAGAAGCAGATCTGGTGTGTTGGGGGCATATTGCTGAAACAACTCTGTTTGGGACTGAGGTCAATGTCCTTAGGAGCCACAGGACTGGACACAGAGAAATTCTGGGGGATGGTGGGAAAAGAAGGAACAATTCAATGCACACAATGCCTTCCCCAAGATAAATGCACTTTCCTGTAAACACAGAGGATGAGACATGTGCCCCAGGGCAGTGTACAATGGTGCAGGATAATTGTCTATAGTCTGTCAATCATGTTTTAAATAAACGCTGATTGGCCAGGCAGAAAGTGCAGGTGGGAAAACCATACAGGAAGTAGAAATGATGTAGTGAGAACAGGAGAATTCTGGGAAGGAGGAAGTTGATTCCTCCCACTCCTGCCCAGACCACCAAAGCAACAGGATGTGATCTGCCCCACTGAAAAAAAGTACTGAGCCACATGGCTAACATAGATCAGAAAATGGGTTAATCAAGATGTGAGAGTTAGCCAGTGAGAGGCTAGAGCTAATGGGCCAATCGGCTTATAATTTATGGAGACCTATGTGTGATTTTCTTTGGGGTAAACAGTTGTGGGGTACCGGGCAGGACAGAAACCCAAACAAGCAGGCCTGGCCCTTCATGTTATAGTACAACCTTGAGACTGCCCCTTTCCTAAAGCCAGACAAATCTGTACACTGCTAGCAATAATAATATGTTTGATTCCCACTTGCAAGTCAAGTGAGAATGTTAAGTGTAGACTCAAATCACAAAACAATCCCATACCAGTTTGGAATTACTATGAACAAAAGGGTTATTTATTTAAGGGGGAAACATACAGATCACTGTCCTAGACGAGAGCCCTCTGTGCAACAAGGAACAAAGTCTAGCAGCTGGAAGTGGAGCCAGAAGCAAAAGAGGGAGGGAGAGAGAGAGAGAGAGAGCAGGGAAACTGCTGCTTTTTAAAGCAAAGAGACCACGCCCAAGTGGGTTGGTATCTTAAAGTCTGAAGGAGCTGAAGGAGCTTTCCTAGCAATTAAGAGATTCCCAAATCCTTAAAGAATTGGTGTATGGACCAGTGAAATGTCTTAGCACAGAAAGCCCCCATGCTATCAATTCTGAGACCATATGTTCAATTTCCAGGACCTATATATTGGGAGAGAACCAAGTGCCACAACTGCACAAACTGTCCTCTGATTTAAACACACACACATACACACACACACATCATAGAATGCTTATATATGCCTAAAACATGTACACAATGAATAACAAAATTAAAACATGTGCTAGCTTGGTGGTGGATGTCTATTAGTCATTTCTGAAATATTCCTAACTTTCGAAAGATTATCAGGGTCCTTAATTCCAGACTATAAAAACCTACTTACAGCAGGAACAAAATGTCTATGTGTATACATGGACAACAACTTTAGTTTCCTTCCAATTTCATGTGAGGGGATTGGGGCCCATCTCATTGGACTGCCCTGAAGGTGAAGGTGTTGTTCAGATAGACTCTTATATTAATAAATGGATGGTTTTGAGTGTAATGGTCTGTCCTGTCCCTTTAAGAGACAAGCTTTAACCACTTCCTCCCCTGTCTGCTGATCTTCAGCTTCCAGCCTGAGTCCCCTCCTTTCTCTCTCTCTTTCAAAGAGGCAGCTTTTGTCTGTCCCTTCTTACTTCTCCCCTTTCCCCCCATTTCTCTCTTTTTCTCTATCTCTCTTTTCCTCTCTTTCTGCTATTCTCCCCATTTCCCTCCCCCCCTGATAACCCACTAAATTAATATCCAACCTCACTCTGCATGGTGTGCCTATCCATGTCTCTGTCTCTCACCCATCAAGTGGCTCCCTGCCCAGGACCAGTCACCTTCAGAGGTCTGTGGTATGGTCTTGTGGTGTGCCCGTCCATCTGTCTCTCCTCATGTGACTGGGTGCCCTGTTAAGGTCTCTCACCTCCACGTGGCTCCCTGTTTGGGGCTCCCTGCCTGGGACTCGCTGCCCCTCATGGCCCACTGCAGTCACTTAGGGAATGGTGTTGTCCCTGCCTGGGACTGGCTGCTCTGCCTGCCACTACTCTCCAGACCTGTGGCATGGTCTCATGGCCTGCTGCCCACTGCATCCACTTGGAGACCTGAAGCATTTTTTTGAACCTTAACATTAAGGTTCGTATATGATCCAGATATAGAGGCACATGCGTGCAAGTACAGCACTCGGAAGACTGAGTCAGGAAAATGTTGGGTTTAGAACAGCCTAAACTACATAGCAAGACTTCTGTGTATGTTTCCCTTCTGTCTTTCCTCTCACTCCCTATGCTCCCCAACCCCACTCTCCCCTCACTTTTTGCTGAGCTTGAGATTACTAAGTCCCCAAACACAATTGTTCATACAATTTAGAAACCTCAGGAACACATGATAAGGGATCTATGACACCCACAGAATTCTCAGGAATATAAGGAGTCCTTGATGGTTTGTCACCTAGGGCATGGAGCACCACAGAACAAAGGGAGCCTGAAAGTTCAGGCAGAGGCTCCACTAGCTTCCCTGTCAGTGATTATTAGTGTGCAACTGGCTGTTTCAGCCTTCCAGGTGGAAGAAGGACTTTCCAGCAATCCCTGTGTCCTTCAGTTGTTGGGAAACTGCCTTTGCAGGAGGTTCTAGGGAAAGTACAATCTTCCCTTGGGCATCCATTTCCATAACTTAGGTGATATGTGCTTAGAAATTCATGGAGATTCTCTCTGAGATGACTCTCCTAGACCTTTTTTTTGTAACCCAGATTTTTCCAGAGCACCTTTCAATGACTTATCTCACTCTCAACACAATTTACTCATGACAGAACTGGCAACTTAGACATTGTTCATGTCTCTTTGGCTCTAATATCCATTTGGCTTTCTTGTTTCCTGCCTCTCTAGCTTGCTTGCTTGCTTGCATGCTTGCTTGCTTGTTCACTTGATGCATCCCATAGCAGTACACATGAACTTGTGTCTGTACCTATTATTACTATGTGTCTTTTATCTACTCTTTTCTGCTTACTTTTTCTAAAGTTCCCACATAACATCCTAAACCCATGTACTCCTCTGTCTAACCATATCTAGTCATATATTCCATCATGTCTTCTTAAATCCCTTTTCTCCACAACTCTGACTTTCTAAAATTATGACTGTAATATGGATGATTTACTTTCATCTCACACTCTATAAGTGTACAACTCTGAAGATGAAATATGAAAGGAGGCCATTATACTGTTCAGAGACAGATGCAAGGCAGCATCCAGGGATACTGAAGTCACTTAGACATTCAAGACTAGATCATTCTAGCTGAGACATGGATCAACAGGACAACACTTGCCTAAAATCCCTCTGTGAGGGGATGAGGACAGAGAGCAGAGAGGCTCATCAGGAAAGCATCTTCTAAAATGCACCAAGGACAGGGTAGAGGTGGGGGTCTTTCAAACAGAACTTGCTTGACATATACAGACTTGGCTTCTGCCCTATGCATGGGGATATGGCGGTGGCAACTAGAGGCTAAGGAATTATTTCTGAAATGAATATTTCTCTGAGAGACAAGAAACCTTAGATAAATTTTCCATGTTTACATCCCACATAGTCTATCAAACTGAATTACATTTATGTGGAGGCAGCTGCTGTATATAATAAATTAGCCAAACATAGCAGGCAACCAAACTTCGCACTAACTTGAGATTATATTTATCTAAATAAGAACAAATTCCAGTCACTCAGAACAATTGACTTATCCCAGCCCACTACTCCAGCAAGGCCAAGTAACACAAAAACAGAGCTGACACTAACCAATCTATGTGTCTATGTCCAGCACCCTCTTGTCGATAGAAACCATGTGCTGACAGTGATAGATGCTGTAACTTGAACTATCTCTGGTTCAGGATATTATCCACTATGAATGGTTTTTGGCTCAAATAAGTGATAGTAATTTTGATCTCTCTTCCAATTTGACAAGAGGATGCAAACAGGGGCAAGTGTATCAAGATGGTCCCTGTCTCCCCTGTGCTCACAGCTAAATTCAGTGCCTCCCCAGACATCAATCAAGAACCCATCTAGTGCATACCATACTTCATAGATGTTTTTCTTGCTTCTGTTTCTTAAGAAAATGAAATTGCTCAAGTTCAGATACCTTTAAATACTTCAAAGTGTTCATGACCTGGATGTTCCCTTAGCTCAAAGGACCACTTGTGGGAATGGAGGCAGAATGAATGAGATGGTTCAGGCCAAGCAGCTGGAATAGACTCAGTAAACATGGACCTAGCCCTGCCTGTGCTCGGGAGGGTGAGCCTGCCCTCTAGTGTCTTGGAAAGGAAACACAGGTTCATCTCACCTATAAAGAAGGGCATAAAATCTTCATTTTTTTTCAGAACCCCATAGTCAGCCAGGAAGTGGACAGGATTGAAGGTTCCAGGGTGTTCAAAGTACTTTCGGTTATGGAGAGCTGAACTCGGGATGTGTTAAGCTTCAGTGTTCTAGGAGACAATATGAGATAAAGGATATTAATATACCCTGACTCATATGAATAGACATTTAACTAAGCAATGAGACACCAGGAATGGTGGTAAATAAACAAGATGGTATTAGGATTGAGGAAAATGCAGGAGGCTTTTAGGATAGAGTTGTGAAATAATAGTTGGTCTCACCTTGGGAATGAGGTATGCTCAGAACAAAGTGTCTTGGATGACTCTGTGTGCCACATCAATTGGGACAAGATCTGAAAATCTCTGAACCTCATAGATAATGGCCTCAGTGTGAGGCATTTGGTACAGTTGACAAGCCTGAAGAGTCAGTATGGGTCAATCACCTGATTGATCCTTTGGACTTTCTCTGCTTAGAAAAGAAAAACATGACAAGAGGTGGAGCACATGCTTTTATCTTGGGAGGCATGGACAGGTAAACACCAGCATGGTCTACAAGAGTTAGTTCTAGGACAGGCACCAAAGCTACAGTGAAACCCTGTCTCAACCACCGACCCACCCAAAAAAAGAAAAAGAAGAAGGAGGAGGAGGATAAGGATGGGGAGGAGGAGGAGGAGAAGAAGATAAAGGAAACAGTGGGTATACTTTGCTGACTTTGTAACAATGCTATTTTATTCTATAAACCAATAACCATGGAAAGAATGCAGTATGAAGATTCTCCTGAAATATTCAGTGTGCTTGAGGGTGCAAATAACTGTCCTGTTCTCAAGCAACTGTCTCTCTCTGCCCATGCTTAAAACTATATTAAACCTCTCCTCCATGAACTTCAGGCTCATTTCAGTGGGGTTTTAACAAAAGAATGAAAAAAACAGGGACCGACCGACGCAAGGAGGTGGCGGACGGACAGACACAAGGCGGTGGCGGATGGACCAATGTAAGAAGGGTGACGCAGGTGGCCGGGACTGGCGGATACTGGCACAACGGCAGGCGACGCAGGCAGCAGGGACCAGCGCACAACACTGAGAGAAGATCACCGAATGACAATTAAATCACAGAGGTAGGCCTTTGTTTGGTGAGGTCCCTGGCAAACAGGGAGCATGATCCTGTTTCTGAAGACCCATCTGAGGGGTGCGAGGGATCTTGGCCCCCGGCAGGAGCCAGGAAATAGAGCGAGGGCATTTTATAAGAGGAACCTCTGGACAGCAGATAAACCTGATCCGTTTTTAAAAGACCGATTAGATAGCATCGATAGGAGGAGATGGGCAGGCGCCAAGGAAAAAATTCACCCAAATCTGAAAAACAACATGAAAACACTAGAACCCAATGATCTTACAACAGAAGGACTTGAACACGCTAACACAGAAGAAGTGGAAAAAAATGACTTTATGAAAGCAATAGAGTCCCTTAAACAACATATAAAAAACACCCTTATAGAAATGGATGAGAAGTATAACAAAAAGTTTGAAGAATTGAGTAAATACAACATGAGACCCTGGGAAACCATGAAAAAATGAACAAACAGGTAATGGAAACAGTTCAAGAATTGAAAATGGAAATGGAAGCATGAAGAGAACACAAACTCAGAAATAGCTTGATATGGAAAATCTAGGACAACGAGCAAAGCCTACAGAAACAAGCATAATCAATAGAATACAAGAGATAGAAGAAAGAATCTCAGATTCTGAGGACACCATAGAGAAAATAAACGCACTGATCAAAGAAAACAGCAAAGCCAACAAATTCTCATCACAAAACATTCAGGAAATATGGGACACAATAAAAAGACCAATCATAAGAATAATAGGAATAGAAGAAGGAGAAGAGTCACAGCTCAAAGGCCCAGAAAATATTTTTAACAAAATTATGGAAGAAAACTTTCCCAACATAAAGAAAGATATTCCATTGAATATTCAAGAAGCATACAGAACACCAAACAGACTGGATCAAAGAAAAACATCCCCTCGCCATATAATAATCAAAACACAAAATATACAGGTTAAAGAAAGAATATTAGGAGCTGCAAAGGAAAAAGGCCAAGTAACTTATAAAGGTAAACCGATCAGACTTACACCTGACTTCTCTATGGAAACCATGAAAGCCAGAAGGTCCTGGATAGAGGTATTTCAAAAACTAAGAGAACATGGATGCAAACCCAAACTTTTATACCCAGCCAAGCTAGTGTTCACTATCAATGGGGAAAAAAGACATTACAGGATAAGAACAAATTTAAACAATACATGGCCACAAATCCAGCCCTACAGAAAGTAATAGAAGGAAAATTGCAACCCAAGGAATCCAACATTGCCAACACTGACTACAATAACTCAGGCATCTAGCGAACCTTCCCCAGCACAACTCAAAGAAGGGACAAACACAAACTCTACTACCAAAAACAATAAGAATAACTGTAATAAACAACCACTGGTCATTAATATCATTTAATATTAATGGTCTCAATTCACCTATAAAAAGGCACAGGCTAAGAGATTGGATAAGAAAACAGGATCCAACATTTTGCTGTTTGCAAGAAACACATCTCAACCACAAAGACAGGCATCTACTCGGAGTAAAAGGTTGGGAAAAGGTCTTTCAAGCAAATGGCCCTAAGAAAAAAGCAGGTGTGGCCATACTAATTTCCAACAAGACTGACTTCAAACTAAAATCAATCAGAAGAGATCGAGATGGACACTTTATACTCATAACAGGAACAATTCATCAGGATGACATCTCAATCCTGAATATCTATGCCCCTAATATAAAAGCACACACTTATGTAAAAGAAATATTACTAGAACTCAAGGCAGACATCAAACCACACACACTAGTAGTAGGAGACTTCAACACACCTCTCTCTCCAATGGACAGGTCAATCAGACAGAAACCTAATAGAGAATTAAGAGAATTATTGGAGGTAATGAAGCAAATGGACTTAACAGACATCTATAGAACACTCCACCCAAATAGGAAAGAATATACCTTCTTCTCTGCAGCTCATGGAACCTTCTCTAAAATTGATCATATACTCGGAATCAAAGGAAACCTCCACCGATACAAAAGAATATCAGTGTCCTCCTATGTCTTATCAGATCACCATGGGTTAAAGTTAGAAGGCAACAACAATGCTACCCCCAGAAAGCCGACAAACTCATGGAAACTGAACAATCAACTATTGAATCACACCTGGGTCAAGGAAAAAATTAAGAAAGAAATTAAAGTCTTCCTTGAATTTAAGGAAAATAAAGAGACAACCTACTCAAACCAATGGGACATGATGAAAGCAGTGCTAAGAGGAAAGTTCATAGCACTAAGTGCCCACTTAAAGAAAACAGAGAAAGCATACATTGGGGACTTAACAGCACACCTGAAAGCTTTAGAAAAAAGAAGCAGATGTGCCCAGAAGGAGTAGAAGACTGGAAATAATCAAACAGAGGGTTGAAATCAACAAAATAGAAACACAGAAAACAGTCCAAAGAATCAATGAAAACAAAAGTTGGTTCTTGGAGAAAATCAACAAGATCGACAAACCCCTATCCAAACTAATTAAACAACAGAGAGAGAGAACACGCAAATAAATAAAATCAGAAATGGAAAGGGGGACATAAACACAGACACAGAGGAAATTCAGAGAATCATTAGATCTTACAACAAAAGCCTTTATGCCACAAAACTGGAAAATGCAAAAGAAATGGATATTTTTTTAGATAATTACCATATACCAAAGCTAAACCAAGACCAGGTGAACAATCTAAATAGACCTATTAGTCGCAAAGAACTATAAATTGTTATCAAAAATCTCCCCTGCAAAAAAAGCCCAGGACCAGATGGTTTCAATGCAGAATTCTATCAGAACTTCCAAGAAGAGCTAATACCAAGACTCCTTATTTTATTTCACAATATAGAAACAGAAGAGTCATTGCCAAATTTCTTTTATGAAGCTACAGTTACCCTGATACCAAAACCACACAATTACCCAACCAAGAAAGAGAATTACAAGCCTATCTCACTCATGAATATCGAGGCAAAAATTCTCAATAAAATACTGGCTTACTGAATTCAAGAACACATCTGAAAAATTATCTATTATGATAAAGTAGGCTTCATCCCAGAGATGCAGGGCTGGTTCAACATATGCAAATCTATCAATATAATCCACCATATAAATAGACTGAAAGAAAAAAAACCATATGATCATTTCGTTAGATGCTGAAAAAGCATTTGACAAAATTCAACACCCCTTTATGGTAAAGGTCTTGGAGAGACTAGGGATACAAGTGTCAAACCGAAATATAATAGAACCTATTTACAGCAAGCTGACAGCTAACATTAAATTAAACGGAGAAAAACTCAAAGCCATCCCACTAAAATCAGGAACAAGACAAGGATGTCCACTCTCTCCATACCTCTTTAATATAGTGCTTGAAGATCTAGCAATAGCAATAAGAAAACATAAGTGGATCAAGGGGATTCATATTGGAAAGGAAGAAGTTAAGCTTTCATTTTTTGCAGATGATATGATAGTATACATAAGCAACCATAAAAACTATACCAAAGAACTCCAACAGCTGATAAACACCTTTAGTAATGTGGCAGGATACAAGATCAACTCCAAAAAATCAGTTGCCTTCCTATACACTAAGGATAAGGAAACAGAGAGGGAAATCAGAGAAGAATCACCATTCATGATAGCCACAAATAGCATAAAATATCTTGGGGTAACCCTGACCAAGGAAGTGAAAGATCTATTTGACAAGAACTTTAAGTCTTTGAAGAAAGAAATAGAAGAGGACACCAGAAAATGGAAGGATCTCCCTTGCTCTTGGATTGGGAGGATCAGCATAGTAAAAATGGAAATTCTACCAAAGGCAATCTATAGATTCAATGCAATCCCCATCAAAATCCAAACAAAGTTCTTCACAGATCTGGAGAAGACAATAATCAACTATATATGGAAAAACAAAAAACCCAGGATATCCAAAACAATCTTATTCAATAAAGGAACGTCTGGAGGCATTACCATCCCTGACTTCAAACTCTATTACAGAGCTACAGTATTGAAAACAGCTTGGTATCGGCATAAAAACAGAGAAGTTGACAAATGGAATCGAATAGAAGACCCTGACTTTAACCCACAAACCTATGAGCACCTGATCTTCGATAAAGGAGCTAAAAGTATACAATGGAAAAAAGAGAGCATCTTCAACAAATTGTGCTGGCAAAACTGGATGTCAATCTGTGGAAGAATGAAAATAGATCCATATCTATCACCATGCATAAAACTCAAGTCCAAGTGGATCAAAGACCTTAATATCAGTTGGAACACACTGAACCTGATAGAAGAGAAAGTGGGAAGTACTCTACAACACATGGGCACAGGAAACCACTTCCTACGTATAACCCTAGCAGCACAGACAGTAAGGGCCTTATTGAATAAATGGGACCTACTGAGACTGAGAAGCTTCTGTAAAGCAAAGGACACTGTTGCTAAGACAGAAAGGCAACCCACTGACTGGGAGAAGATCTTCACCAAACCTGCAACTGACAAAGGTCTGATCTCCAAAATATATAAAGAACTCAAGAAACTAGACCGTAAAAGGCTAATCAACCCAATTATAAAATAGGGCACTGAGCTGAACAGAGATCTCTCAACAGAAGAAGTTCAAATGGACAAAAGACACCTAAAGTCATGCTTAACTTCCTTGGCGATTAGGGAAATGCAAATCAAGACAACTTTAAGATACCATCTTACACCTGTCAGAATGGCGAAAATAAAATATAAAAAATGATAGCCTTTGCTGGAGAGGTTGTGGAGAAAGGGTTACACTCATCCATTGCTGGTGGGAATGCAAACTTTGCAACCACTTTGGAAAGCAGTGTGGAGGTTTCTCAGAAAATTTGGGATCAACCTACCCCTGGACCAAGCAATACCACTCTTGGGAATATACCCAAGTGATGCCCTATCATAAAACAAAAGCATATGCTCAACTATGTTCATAGCAGCATTGTTTGTAATAGGCAGAACCTGGAAACAACCTAGATGCCCTTCAATTGAAGAATGGATGAAGAAAGTATGGAATATATACATATTAGAGTACTACTCAGCAGTAAAAAACAAGGACTTTTTGAAATTTGCAGGCAAATGGATGGAAATAGAAAACACTATCCTGAGTTAGGTAAGTCAGACCCAAAAAGAGGAACATGGGATGTAGTCACTCATATTTTGTTTCTAGCCATAAATAAAGGACATTGAGCCTATAATTCATGATCTTAGAGAAGCTAAATAAGAAGAAGAACACAATGAAAAACATATAGGCATCCTCCTGAATATTAAACTTCATCAGGCGATGAAAGGAGACAAAGACCCACATTGGAGCACTGGACTGAAATCTCAAGGTCCAAATCAGGAGAAGCGGGAGAAAGAGCACGAGCAAGGAACTCAGGACAGTGAGGGGTGCACCCACACACTGAGACAATGGGGATGTTCTAACGGGAACTCATCAAGGCCAGCTGGCCTGGGTCTGAAAAAGCCTGGGATAAAACCGGTATCGCTGAACATAGCGGACAATGAGGACTACTGAGAACTGAAGAACAATGGCAATGGGTTTTTGATCCTACTGCACGAACTGGCTTTGTGGGAGCCTAGGCAATTTGGATGCTCACCTTACTACACCTGGATGGATGAGGGTGGTCCTTGGACTTTCCACAGGGCAGGGAACCCTGATTGCTGTTTGGGCTGACAAGGGAGGGGGACTTGATTGGAGGAGGGGGAGGAAAATGGGAGGCGGCGATGGGGAAGAGACAGAAATCTTTAATAAATAAATAAATAAATAAAATAAAAAAAGAATGAAAAACTTTCAGTAAAGGTCTACTGCATAGCGAGACTTCAGTGCAATCATATTTGCGTGAGAGTGTGAGTAAGAAAAGCAGTAAAAATGCTTACCTTTGCATGGGAGTGAATGGTCTCTCTATACAAACACACACACACACATACACAAGCATGCAAACACATAATATATACATATATACACACTCAAGACACACATACTCCCACTCATGCATATGCCACAATTTTACATTAAATTTTATATTAAGAACTCAAGGCTCTATCCTCAGAAATATAACAAAGAAGTAGGTATGCTGGAAAGGGAATTGTCAATAGAAATGTGAAAAATAAATACATAAAATCAATGGATAGACCAATTAATAAATGAACGAATTCATGAGTTAATGAAATTTACAGACTAAGCACTGGATTATGTATTCAACTTGTAATTCAATTGATGATTCAAATAGTGGATCGATGGATTAAGTGATAGACAAATAAAAGATGAATTCAAAGGCCAGTTATTGAAAGAATTAAGAAATGAATCCGGTAAATAGAAGGATAAATATGAATATATGAATAAATAAATGGAAAATAATTTATTTATTACTACTGATAAAAAGAAAAACTAAATTGATTAATTGATATAAATGAATGAACTAAGTGGTTGTGTGACTAAAGAATCAATTGGAAATGGATTGAAATATGGTTGAGTGCATGGGTATTGGGGTGTGTATGTGTGTCTCTGTATGTGTGTCTATCTGAATAATTATTTTTAGGTGTGTAGATAGAAGAATGGTTGAAAAACAGGTGTATGGATAGACAGAAGCTTAGATTGATGGGAAATGAATGAAGGCATATGAATGACATATAGGTTTGTGGGTGAACAATCAGGTAGGTGAAAAACCAATGTAAGGTTCTGGCTATTACAAACAGTGCTGCTATGAACATAGTAGAGCATATACTTTTGTTGTATGATAAGGCCTCTCTTGGGTATATATACATTTTAGAGTACTACTCACCAGTAAAAAACAAGGACTTCTTGAAGTTTGCAGGCAAATGGATGGAAATAGAAAACACTATACTGAGTGAGGTAAGCCAGACCCAAAAAGAGGAACATGGGATGTACTCACTCATATTTGGTTTCTAGCCATAAATAAAGGGCATTGAGCCTGTAATTCGTGATCTTAGAGAAGCTAAATAAGAAGGAGAATCCAAAGAAAAACATATAGTCATCCTCCTGAATATTAACCTTCATCAGGCGATGAAAAGAGACAGAGACAAAGACCCACATTGGAGCACCGGACTGAAATCTCAAGGTCCAAATCAGGAGAAGCGGGAGAAAGAGCACGAGCAAGGAACTCAGGACAGTGAGGGGTGCACCCACACACTGAGACAATGGGGATGTTCTATCGGGAACTCACCGAGGCCAGCTGGCCTGGGTCTGAAAAAGCAAGGGATAAAACTGGACTCGCTGAACATAGTGGACAATGAGGACTACTGAGAACTTAAGAACAATGGGAATGGGTTTTTCATCCTACTGCACGTTCTGGCTTTGGGGGAGCCTAGGCAGTTTGGATGTTCACCTTACTAGACCTGGATGGAGGTGGGAGGTCCTTGGACTCCCCACAGGGCAGGGAACCCTGATTGCTCTTTGGGCTGTTGAAAGAGGGGGTCTTGATTGGGGGAGAGGGGATGAAATGGGAGGCGGAGGTGGGGAAGAGACAGAAATCTTTAATAAATGAATAATAAATAAATAAATAAATAAAAAAGAAAAAAAAAGAAAAACCAATGTAAGTAGATGGATCAAGAAGTGCATAGACAGAAAATTTCCTGAACAAATTTGTTTAAAGAAATTAGGAAGGAAGGAAGGAAGGAAGGAAGGAAGGAAGGAAGGAAGGAAGGAGGAAAGGAAGGTTGGGTTGAACAATGGATAAAACTTTAAATGATATGAGAAACAATGGAAAATAGGTCAGATGGGTGGTCATTTATGCACCACCCATGTATCTCTCATTTACACAACATTCCAAAGCCAAAAGGGAGCTAGAAAATCCTCCAACTGAATACTTGTGTTGTTCCTGCAACATGGGGGTATTTGAGCATGAACAGGAAGCCATAGAGAAGCATGGTACTTCTGGTCTCAGTGCCAGAAACGAAGAGAAACAGCTTCTGGTGATGAACTTCTGATTTCAGATGGGAGAGAGAAGGGAGGGTCAGTGATGACTAGAGCCTTGCAGGAAGAGACACACACATCCTGAGAAGTGTCTTTCTGCCTCGTACTATACGGATTACAAGATACTTCTCAGTTCTTGACAATGTTGCTTGGTCTCTGTCTTTTCTATCTTCTCTCTCTACTCTGTGGTAGTTTATCATGTTTTGTCTCCCAAGCTGTTTCCTCCTCTTAGACTTTTTCTGCTTTTTGTTCTTAGCTCTGTATTTCTTCACCAACCTTCTTCCTCCCTCTCTCGTTTTCTCCTCCCTTTTCTATACTTCATTTTCTTGATTCCTCTACATTTCCTCCACTCCATTTCATGTCTCTCCTCCCCATCCTCTGAACCCCAACACTTTTCCACTGCTAACATCTTCAGCCTTCAGTCTCACCCATCCCATCTCTCATTCATGGAAAACTTATCATCTGCATGTGTAGAAGACAGCTATAAAGGAATCTCTTGGATTATTGGGGTCCAAGGTTGACTGGCGCTGCTCCACACTATGATCACTGTACTCCAGAATTTCCTGTAGCTTTTTGAAGAATTGTCTGTGAGTACCAGGAAAGCACTTCAAGAAGCCAGAGAAGAGTTCAGACACATGTAAGAAAGAAGGGTACAAAAGGTCACTGGGAGCTATCAGGTTCAAAAGCAGGCAGTCTGTGTTCCTAGGTACCCATATTTCATCATATTTCATGAGGATTCGCCTCCTTTCCTTTCACCCTCTCTCCTTCCTTTCATTTGTCCTCTCCCAATCCTTTACTCATCTTCTCTGTTCCTTGACTTCCCCCCTCTCTCTTGTGCACACACACATATAGCATGCTATTAGTCTGTGTTTCTGAATCTTTCTACAGAACTTGTCTCATATTCTCTATTTCTCTTTTTTAAGCAACCACTTTGGTTTTGTTTGTAATTTTATTTAATCAATAGGGTCTCATGTCTTTCAGATTGTCCTCAAACTCAATACTTATCCTAAGATGATCATGAACTCTGATCTCCCCTGTATGGGGTTTACATATCTGGCTTATTTTATGCTGGGGATGAACACAGAGATTCAAATATGAGTAAGTTTTCTTCCCTTTTAGCTATATTCACAGTCTGCATGTAATTATTTTCTCATGTCTGGATGACTCTATATTTCCTCAATTGGGTCTCTCTCCTCCATTAACTATTTCTCCCACTCCTTCCTTCTTTCACTCCTTCCCTCCCTCCCTCCATCCATCCATCTATCCTTCCATCTCTCTCTCTATCCCTCCCTCCCCCAAGGCCTCAGGCTCTTTTCCTGTACAAGATATCTCTGAATGTTTCCTGGCCCTAAGACACTCCATTCTCTGCCCACAGAGCAGCCTCTTTTTTACTCTGCCTTGGATGCTCCTCTTTTCTCACCCACAGACCTAGAAGGAGAATGATCTGATGGGTGAGAAGGTCTGAAAAAATAAGTCCATCAGGTGCAAGAACTGTTGGTCCTTGTAGTCGAAGTGCTCTTAAAAGACAATGGAGCAGATGGTGGCTGTGATGTGTAACATGAGGGCTGGCTTGTTGGGGTTTTCTGTCCTGCCTGGTTTCTGTCCTCCCACCAGGTCCCACAGCTGTTTAGCCCCAAAGAAAATAACACAGAGAGTCTAAATTAGATATAAACTGATTGGCCCCTTAGCTCAGGCTTCTTATTAACTCTTATAACTTATATTAACCCATTATCCTTATCTATGTTAACCACATGGCTCAGTACCTTTTTCAGCAGGGCAGGTCACATCCTGCTTCTTCGGTGTCTGGACAGGACTGTGGGAAGAGCTTCCATCTTCCCATAATACTCCTGTTCTCATTGATCCACCTCTATTTCCTGCCTGGTTGTCCTGCCTATACTTCCTGCCTGGCTACTGGCCAATCAGCATTTATCTAAAACATAATTGACAGAATACAGATAATTCTTCCACACCAGTGATGCACTGGAAGAAGAAGGTGGGGTCCAGGGGGCCTCCTGGAGGATAAAGAAGCAGGGCAGAAGATATGGCATTAAGACATGGTATCAGCAGGAACATGTAGCCTTTGCCTCATCTCTGAAAAGCTGTCCCCATTACCCACTACTCAAAGAATAGCAATATAGTAACCCATTTAAACATATGATACACCAAGTCCTTCACTCAGAATTATACACACCATTTTATATAATTTTCTCTCATTTTATATAGAAGATTCAACGTTGTTAGTATACACCCACAAGGTAACTATATTCACCAAAGTAGCACAACTACTCATGACTGGGACCAGGACCAAGGGAATTGAGACAGAGAGCATGTATAAAATAGTTCCCGCACTTTTTTTCTTTTCACTTTTGGAGCAATAGCTAGTAGTTTTTCAATTGATTTTTATTGAGCTCTACTTTTTCTCTACTCCCCCTCCCTGCCTCTCCCTTCCCCTTTAACCCTCTTCCAAGGTTCCCATGCTCCCAATTTACTCAGGTGATCTTGGCTTTTTCTACTTCCCATGTAGATCAGATCTATGTATGTCTCTCTTAGGGTTCTCATTGTTGTCTAGGTTCTCTGGGATTGCCATTTGTGGGCTGGTTTTCTTTGCTTTATATTTAAAAACCCCTTATGAGTGAGTTCATGTGATAATTGCCTTTCTGGGTCTTGGTTACCTCACTCAAAAGGTTGTTTTCTAGCTTTGTCCATTTGCCTGCTAAATTCAGGATGTCATCATTTTTTTTCTGCTGTGTAGTACTCCATTGTATAAATGTAACACATTTTTCTTATCCATTCTTTGGTCGAGGGGCATTTAGGTTTTTTCCAGGTTCCAGCTATAACAAACAAATATGCTATGAACATAGTTGAGCACATGTCCTTGTGGCATGATTGAGCATCCTTTGGATATATAACCCAAAAGTAGCATTATTGGGTCTTTAGGAAGGTTGTTTCCTTATTTTATGAAAATTACCACAGTGACATCCAAAGGGGCTGTACCAGCTTGTATTCTCACCAGCAATGCAGGAGTGCTTCCTTTACCCCCGAGCCTCTCCAGCATTAATTGTCAACAGTGTTTTTTTTTCTTTTGGCCATCTTTGGAACCAAATCAAAGACCTGGATATTAATCCACACACCTTCAAACACCTGACTTTTGACAAAAAAGCAAAAAATATCAAATGAAAAAAAAGACAGCATATTTAACAAATGGTGCTGGAACAACTGGATATCAATATGTAGAAGAATGAAAATTGATCCATACAATCACCATGCACAAAATTCAAGTCCAAGTGCATCAAAGACCTCAATATAAAGCCAGCCACACTGAACCTTGTAGAAGAGAAAGTAGGAAATACACTTGAATGCATTGGCACTGGAGAACACTTCCTAAATATAGCCCCAGTAGCACAGATGCTGAAATAATTAATAAATGGGACCTCCTCCTAAAACTGACAATCTTCTGTAAAGCAAAGGACATGGTCAGCAAGACAAAACAACAGTCTACAGACTGGGAAAAGATCTTCACTAACCCCACATCAGACAGAGGTCTGATATCCAAAATAAACAAAGAAATCAAGAAATTGGTTATCAAAAGATCAAATAGTCCATTAAAAAATGGAGTACAGACCTAAACAGAGAACTCTCCACAAAGGAATCTAAAATGCAAATCAAAACAACTCTGAGATTTCATCTTACACCTGTAAGAATGACCAAGATCAAAAACACTGATTTTTTTGATCAGTGTTTTCCACTCTTAACCTTCTCCCAGGGCAACATTCTGACTCTGAGCCCATAGCTAACTCCGACTGGCAGGGATGGTGCCAAGAAGGGTTCAGGGGTTGCTTGTATGGATTTGGAAGTTTCTCATCCATGAGTCTTTCTGTTCCTTCTCTGGCTCTAGGATTTGTTGTGTTCCAAGAATCATCAGCACCTGGTACTTGCTGCCTTTGAATTCCAGGTTCCATTATGGACCCTCATGGAGGGAAAAGGGCTGTCAGTCCACCAATACTAGGCAGTTGTTGCCTCTCTTTCTGGGTCTCACTCCTCTAATGTCCCTGATTCCTTTGCAGATCTTTCCCTTATGGTTGTCAGTCTCCTTCTCTTCCTCTCCCCATTAACTACTTTCCTCCAGCTTCTAGTACCTTCACTCATGCTCCCCCACATTTTCTCTCCTGTTTGATCCCTCAAGCTCCACCATAGCTTCTTGATCTCTGTCGACATGCTTTCTCCTTATTTCTTCTTAGTTTCTTGATTTTCTTCTGTTCCCTTTCAGAATCTTCCTGGACATCTCAGAGCATCCTGAGAAATCTTAGGAGATGACAAACACTGGCATGCTGAAAAAAGACTTGGCAACATGTTTGCTCCTGTTATGAAGTTTCTATAAATACCCAAAAGTGCTTATGACTGTCACAAAATAAATAATCCCACTAGACCTGTTTGCTCACTTTTCTACTGATCAGAATGCCCACAAGGAAAAAGCATAATTCCCTATTTTCCACACCTGCCTTGGACATAGGCCATGTTTTGAGACTCTTAATCCTCTAAGCTCCTGACTCCACCTCAAGTATACCAAGATGAGCAGTATGTGGCACAATGCCAATGCTGTGATATGAGAAATCAGACTGGGAACTGTGTGTGTGTGTGTGTGTGTGTGTGTGTGTGTGTGTGTGTGTGTGTGCTTGGCAAGGCCAGCATGCTTAAGCCACCCTACATCAGCTACTTTTTCTCTTTGAGACAGATTTAATGATGTAACTAAACTGGCTTTGAGTTTATGATCCTCATGTCTCAGCTTCCTGAGTACTGGAATAAGAGGCTTGTGCCATCATGCCAGACTGACATAAAGGCATCAATTTCCCTGATTGCACATAGCCAGAATGTGAATGACTCAATCTATGTTTCTGAGTTATGCTTGGATGCTGTGAATTTCACATTTCTTTTCCTATCTTTCTGTATTTATCTCTCCTGCTACCTCATCCTATCCTGAGTGTGTATGTGGGGTGTGTCATTCTCTGCCAATATATATATATATATATATATATATATATATATATATATATATATATAATCTCTCTTTGTTTCTTAAAAGTTCCTGCTTCAACATAATCTTTTATGCCCATTCTCTGGGGTATTTCTATAGCTCCTCTTCAAGATATCTGGCCTCCTCTACTTTCCCATCCCAAAGTCTCTTATCATTACTATAGAGAATCGCTGAAAGGTCTTCCAATGTTTCCCATTGGCAAAGATCACACTGAAGAAAGTAGAAAAAGCAGGGGTGAGTTACAGAAGAGATTCAAAGAAACTTGTGTCCTTCCTGACCCTTTTCCTTCTCTTCTATCAGATTCTCCTCTCTCGCTCGGTGCCCATTCTCCAACTTACCACATCCTAACCTTTGAGATTCCTACCATAGTCCCTGAAGATTGATTTAAGCAAAGTAATTGTTGCCCAGCCAGAGAAAGCCTCAGCTTGGTCTACCAGAGCTTCCTTTATGGTCTCTGTCCCATACAACATGACCATGGGCCTTGGTCTCAGGTGTACTGTTGTTGACTGAGCTTTCTGACTTGCCTGGTCCCACAGACATTCAGTTCCAAAGAAATATACACAGCTCTATATTAATTATAAACAGGATGACCTATTAGCTCAGGTTTCTTATTAGCTCTTATATCTTATAACTTAACCCATAATTTTTGTCTGTGTTTTTGTTTGTGGCTTGGTACTTTTATCAGCAAGGCATTCTTATCTTGCTTCCTCTGTGTCTGGGTATGGCTGCAGACTGTGCCTTTCCTCTTCACAGAATTCTCCTGTTCTGGCCACCTCACCTATACATTTTGCCTGGTTGCCCCCCACCTATACTTCCTGCCTGACTCCTGGCCAATCAGCCTTTTATTAAATTAAATTGTATTAAAACAATACAACTGAAAAATCTTTACATGGTATAAGGCCATTGTTCCACAGCACACTGTGAACACATCTCCATATTTTTCTTAAAGGTGCCAAGCATAAAGGAAGTAAGACTCTGGACACTCAGCACAGACATTGTTGTTATGCTTTTTTAAACACTTAGACAGATTTTAAAATAGGAGCCCTCTCACCTTACCACCCTTTCCTCTCTGTGGACTTAAAATTTTCAGGGTTAATTCAGCACCATTATGTCTGTATGGTTGTTGGGTGTTCTGAGCAGTACTACATTACAGTATGACTATGGGTGTGGGGATTGTGCTGTATGCTCAGCACTGGAGAAGTAAATGAGGTAGATCAGGATTTCAAGATCATCTCTGACTACTGTTCAGAAGTAGGTCAGTTGTGCCTACATGTAAACTTGTCTTTAAAAATTAACAATATATAAATATGATCCCGGAAAACTGAGAGTAATGGATTGACATTACAAATGGTTCATCAATAAACTTGCTTATTAAATACTAAGATGCACAATGTAGGGTTTAGATAAAGCAGTGCTGCTTCTAATATGACTCAGTATAAATAATAAGCTAACCAGACTTGTTAGAAACTGTAAGAAAATAGTTGTACCTTAAACATAATTGTGGTTCAGGCATCTGTGGTTTAAGCTTCTGAGAACATATTTCTGTTAATATTTGTTAAGATTATTGCAAATTAGGCTCCATTACCATATCAAAGCCCACGATTCTGCTGGGCAGTTTAAAGGTGATACTACTGAGTAAAAACCACCTTTAAGTCCTGGTTCTCATGTCAGGCAGTATGTAATTCTGCCAGGAGGAAAAAATATGCCTGAATGTGTTAGTTTGTATAAGAATGGCCCCCATAGGTTTGTATGTTGGAATGCTTAGTAACCAGGGAATGTTATTATTTGAAAAGAGTAGAAGAATTGGGAGGTATGGCCTTGTTGAAGGAAGTGTGTCACTGATGGTGGGCTTTGAGTTTTAAAAAGTCCATACTAAACTCAGAAATTCTCTCTCTGCTTACAGATCAGTATGTGGTTCTCAGCTACTGATCCAGAAGCACCCATGCCTGCTTTCATGGTCCTGCCATGATGATAATGAATTAACTTCTGAGACTATAATCAAGTCCCAACTAAATGCTTCCTTATTAGAGCTTTCTTAGAAATGGTGTCTCTTTACAGCAACAGAACAGTGCCTAAGACACAAGTAACATGATTAAAAAACAACAACACTGTTCTATTTTAAAAGTAATTGTAACAATATCTTTGTTATAATTTCTACTTCTCTGACATGCATTTCCTATTTCTGTAAAATATATTTAACTCTGAATATTTAATAGAGCCTAAAAGATATTTACAGATGACAAAACATGTGGATTGCTAGATCCAAAGATCTACAGAAGTTGTCAAAAATTTCTCTTTGAAGTGAGTTTCTCTATTACATTGGCCAGAGCCAGATGTGTACTTTAAACAGCTTTTTTCTTATTTCTTAAGTGTTTAAAGTAAAATCCCAGTGGTGAGAGGAGGGAACTTAACTTGCTGTTTAAGAAATAGATATGGATATGATGTGGATGTGGGCTTATATAGATATGGATGTCAATACACATATAGATCCTTGAACAAACCCTTCAGTCTGGACAGCTCTGGAATCTCAATCAAGAACTATGCTTCCTGTGACCCAGCTTAAAGTTATTCAATACCTGATGACCATATTCAAGAGAATGGCCCTGACACACCCACTGGGTTACATGGGTTACGTTAGTGCTCCTCAATGTGAGTCATGAATACAGTAAAGAAAGTTAGAAAAATGCCTTTCAAGACAACAATTTGGGTATCTACAGGGAATTACTCTGAGGAGCATCACAACCCTTAAGTACCGAAAGAATAGAATGGTACAGTGTCTACAAATAACCCTCCCTCATCTTCTTGTAATCTTTAACTGACTCTAGATTGCAATGCAGCTAATAGAAATTAAACACTAAATAATTGGTCAATACCTGATATTATTATGAAATAATATAAAGAAGAAAATTTATACATGTGTAATTTATATATGTTTATGTTTTGAGAATGGATCTTACTATATAGGTCAGTCTGATCTGGAACTATGTACTTAATTTTTCTCAATTTTGACATTCTCTCCTGGCTCAGTCTCTGAAGTTCTGGGGTGAGAGGTGTGAGCCACAACTAGTACTGAATGCATTTCTTCTAAATATTTTCAATCAAAAGCTGTTTGAATCTGTGAATAGAGATTCTGCCTTTATGGAAAACCAGCTGTGATTTTTAAACTTAATATAAAGATACAGAGAAACTTCACCTCCAGTGCTTATGCAAATGCAAAAATACATACACACACCTATTCACCAAAAGAAGGAACCAGATTATTCTTAGAAGGAAGACTTCTTAATAAAATATTACACAGAACAAACAGTGGTGAGTCTATATAGTAAGAGGTGGAGTGGGCTGCATCCTGCTAGTCAGCTAGCTTAACCCCTGAAATAAGCACACAGAAATTGTATTAATTAAATTACTGCCTGGCCCATTATATTTAGCTTCTTTTTGACCAACTCTCACATCTTAGTTTAATCCATCTCCATTAATTTTTTAAAGATTTATTTATTTATTATGTATACAACATTCCTTCCATGTGTGTTTGCATACCAGAAGAGGGCACCAGATCTAATTATAGGTGGCTGTGAGCCACCATGTGGTTGCTGGGAATTGGACTCAGGACCTCTGGAAGAGCAGTCAGTGCTCTTAACCTCTGAGCCTTCTCTCCAGCCCCCATCTCCATTAACGTGTATCGCCACTTGACTGTAGCTTATGGGCATGAGTCTAACCAGTGTCTGTCTCAGGCAGGAGAATCATGGCGTCTGCCACATTGCCCTTTTCTTCAGCATCCTGTTCTGTCTTCCTCTCCTATCTAAGATCTACCCTATCAAAAGGGCAAGGCAGTTTCTTTTTTTCAACCAATGAAAGCAACACAAATACAGAAGGACCTCCTACACCAAGTCTACACCAGGAAATCTTGTCCATTGATGAAATAACAACCTGCCAATGATAGAAATGACCTCCAACTTAATGTTGGCAGGAAAGCAGCTTATGATTCCATTTGCTGTTATCTAAATGAGGTTTGAACACAGATAAAGTCAAACACTGAGGTAAGAAGGTAGTAATATAGGGCATTAGACAGGGACTAAGAATGTTGAGAGACATTGTTTTTGAGTAATGATCAATATCAACAATATCAAATTTCAATAATTAAAACTGGAGTGGCTGGAAAGATTACTCAGGGGGTAAGATCTCATGCAGAGGACTGAGTTTGGTATCTAGTACCCACATAGCAGATCATAAGTATCTTTAACTCCAATACCAGGGAATACAACCTTTTCTTTTGTCCTCTACAGGCACCAGACATACACATGGTACACAGACATACATGCAGGCAAAACACTCTTACACTAAATAAAAATAAATCTAAAACATATCATTTTAGCGTATAATTAAAGCTGAAGAGGTAGCTCAGTGGCCTGGAGCACTTGCTAGTACATCACAACTGGGATTTGTAACTCAGTACCCAATTAAAAGTCTTGTGTCCCAAGCACACCTGCAAGCTCAGTTGCAAAATATAAGTGAAGACAGGAGGACTTTGGGACTTGCTGATTTCCATCCTAGCTGAAAGAATGCCAGGTCCAAGGGTAAGGGAAAGACCCTGCATCAAAGGGATAGACAGAGGGTGATATAGGACCACCAATGACCTCATCTGACTTCCATGTAATAGGTGTGGGAATCCACACACAAAGTAAACATTCATTCAAACATACACACAACAAAATAACAGCAACAACAATAATAATAATAATTAATTGCATTTCTTCCCAAATTCTAGGCAGCCACATGCAGAACTTCCATCTGGAACACGCAGTGACTCTGTCATAGGACCTGCCTCGTCCTTTGTGTCCTGACTCAGAAAATCATGACTCTTCTGTAACTTTCTTTCTATTGCTTGTGCTTTGAGACACTAACCAAAGATTGGGCATGGTTCCCCCAACACTCTGAGCTCTCCCTCTATTTTTCTGAAGCTTACCCACTCATTGCTTCACCACATGGCTGCTTAAAAATGGCATAGATTCCTCTATTTCTCTCAACCATCTTCCTCTTCCAGCAGCTGCCAAGATTCATTACTTGCCTGTGCTGCAGGAATGTTAATCTTGGGGTTTCATTGCTGCAGCAGGTCATGACTCGATAAATTCAATGTAATATTTGCCACATATGGCCTCAGCCTTCCTCTCTGTCCTTCTGACTTTATGCATTATACCCATCTTGTGATTTGTTTTAATTGAGATAGTTTTCCAATTCCTAGTAATTGAACCCCTGACTCTTGAAGAGGCCAATTTGGATTCCAAGATTCTGGAGCAATGATACTCACGTCTGCACCCAGGTCTATCAAACCCCCATTACAATTCCATTTACACACATTCTTAGCTTTGGTTTTTGATCATTTTTAGAAGTCTGCCAGAATATATGTTTCCTGTTTCATATTGGAATTTTTGATTTATCCTCCATGTTTATTCCTTCATCCAGAATAATATTATCTTTTACAGACCACTCTGTATTTTTTTTAATTTCCTGGTAAAACATGCCCTCCACAGTGATTGGGAATGACTGGACCACTTTTAACTTGAGGGCCTTGAGAGGCCCACCAAAATGTCTCCCAATGGTCTTGGGTTTGCCTTGTCTGTGTTTTGTTGATCTCCATTCATTGGTCCAATATCAACCTTTGCCACACCTTCTATATATATACCTGAAGGCTGAGTCCTCACATTCTTTCCAATCCCAGGGGAGATATTATTCCTAGGAATTCCTTTTCTAGAATCCCTTGTCAGATGTCCTATTCTACTACAAGTAAAACATTTGGGATTTTGATGTCTCATTCTTTTGGAAATTGCTTCTCCTCCCCAAGATTCAGTATTATAGTCAAATGTCACAATGTTCATTGTATGCAGGATCCATTCATCCATTGGTGCTGATCTAACCTTTAAAGACCCAAGTATCCTTTTTTAAATTCTAAGTTGGTATTTTCAAAAGCCAGAAATTCAATAAGTACTCATCTATCATCTGAGTCTGTTACTCCTATTTGTACAGCCTTAGTTAATCTTTGTAGAAAGTCACTAAATGTTTCTCTCTGGCCCTATTTAACCCTGGTATGTGATTTAATTTCTTAGTTCTTGCATCCAGTCCCAAGCATTTAAGGCTGCTTTGTGACATAGGGATAAGATTTGTTCATCATAAATAGCTTGAGCCTGAATTTGATCTTGGGAAGTCTCAAGTGCTTTTGCTTTTCCCTATTGTGCTAAAATTTTAGCCTCTTCCCAGAAATAACATTTATACATCTGTTGAGGTCTGTCATCCAAGACTGCTGAAACTAACTGAAGCTAGTCGTGTAGCATTGATTTAATGCTAGAAGCCCATGTCTTTACCATCTTCCTAACAAATGAGGAATTCAAGCCATAAGTTACTACTGCTTGCTTAATTTCTTTTAGATCATTCATTCCTATAGGTACCCAATGACCTCCTTTGGATCCGTTAGGGTCTTTAAAACTTGATGCTTTGTTAGAGTGGATTGTAGGGTAGGAAGAGGAAACACTGGGTAAGTCAACTCTGACAGCTATTGGTAATGTTAAATCTTGTTCTTATACCTTGTTTCCCTGTTCACCAGCTCAAATAATTTCCTAAATCTTTTTAATACTGTCTTTTGTAAAGCCTGAATCTCCTGGCCTGTATATATTTCTAGTGATTTCACTGAGGCACCTAGCCTCTGATCCTTATTCTACACATGTGATTCCAAAGTCTGAAGTTTTATCTTTAAAGATAACACCTCATCCTTGGACATTATTTGGATAGTGTGCAGGTTGCCATCCTGGGGAGATACTCTATAGACTAAGCTGTTATAACTTTTTAACAAATTTTGATTGTCAAATTCAACAGTATGAATTCTTTCAGATAATTTCTCAGTATTGAATCCTTTGACATGGATTCAATTTTGCTGTCAAATTAATGTTACCTTTTTCAATAGTATTGACTTTTAGGTAACTTTTTATTTTCTATGGTATTAATTCTGTCAACTAGTTGTTCATTATTAGTCTGTAAAGACTTTATTATTTCCAAATGTGCTTCATTCTTGGCTCAGTATCAAACCATATTATTAAGGATATCATATGAAGAAAAAATGAGTCTCAATATCCAATAAATGGAGGTATCACAATAACCATATAACCTTTACAGAATACAATCCATAGTATTAGCAAAAAGTTATTAAAATTCTCTATGGTACTATTGTCTGCCATTATATAACTTTCAAGTTTATTGATTTATAAATTAATAAAATGTTTATCTACTATGAGGTCTGGTAAGTTTTTAAGGTGTAATAATCTTTATTGTTCAGCAGGCATCATGGTTGCTGAGTCACGACTAATAATGCAACCTGGTACCATGAACAGTCCTGAGCCGCTTTGTTTGGCTGCCTTGGTGTTGGCTAAATACTACGAAATATGCTTTGTTTGACAAATTAAGAGCAATTAAATCAAGTCTGTACATAAATCAAGAAGTCCAGAATTAAGGAGACAGGATTACAAACCAGAAGTTGCACAAGTCGCCACACAGAAGGGACTGCAGCAGTGGTGGGCGGGCGGGCAGGGTGGTACTCAAGCTTGGGAAATTTCCAAGTTGCTGTATGTACTTAGCTCCACTGTGGTGGGGGTTTTAAAAAAAAAAACCTGCTTAATAGGTAGGTAAAAGCGAGCAACTTGAAGTCTGTCTACCCAGTACGTGTGGAGTTTGGAACCACATGGGATACCTGATAACGATGGATGCTTAAAAGAAATCCCACACTAACTTGGAATTGAGTATAATGGAGAATTATTTATTTATGTATAGACTCACAGATTACAGTCCTCTGCTCGAAAGAGGAACAGCAACCAAATGCCGCAGCTGGAAGAGAGACCAGATGAGCACTTTACATAGGCATATTTAGTATAAGAGGCCATGGCCAAATGTATGGGTAACTTAATACTACTAACTGTAGGAATTCCTACATCAAAAATGAGCAGTCTAAAGGTAAAGGTGCTGGCTGGTGTAGATACCTGTAATTTCAGCACTAGTGAGACAGAGGCAATGAAGATCAATTGGTCAAGCCAGTGTGCTATGTAGCATTGCAGACCAGCCTGAATTATGTGAGAACCTGTTTGGAGATGAGAAGAGCGGGGAGAAGAGGAAACAGAAACAGATGGAGAGCTGGAGGTAGCTACACCAAAAACAAAACAAAAAGCAAGATAAAACAAATAGTACTGGGGTAGTTGTTTAGCAAGCAAGGACCAAGAAATCACCAAAGAATATGAAACAAACAACATGGCAGGAGCCAACACTAGCTGTTCAATAATAACTGAATATTAGTGGTTGCAATCACCAAACAAAAGTAATATGCTAGCAGATTCCATTGGTAAGCAGGATTGATCTTTCTATATTTTCCCATCTATAGAGAACGTGTCTCAAAATCTATGTTAGGTGAAGGGATGGAATGAAACATTCCAAGCAAATGGAACCAGAAATCAGGCTGACATTAATCTTATAATATTTGACAATGTAGAATTCAAACCAAAAGCAATAAGAAGAGAAACTAAAGTAACTTTTTACTAAGCAGAAAAAAATCCATCAAGAAAAACTTTGATTCTGAACATATACCTATCAAAAGTGAATGTATGGAAGTGCATAAATTAAACTATTGGGTATAATTGATGATTAAATCCAAGATAGTAGTAGATGGTAATTTCAATATTCCACACTTACCAAAGGATATGTCATTGGAGAAATACTGAATTAAATCATAGATCAAACAGACATAATTGGCCTCTATAGAATAGTCCATCCACATACTACAGAAGGAGAATTCTTCTCAGCAGTCTGTAGAACTTTTTCTAGAGTAGACCACATACTGAGATACAAAGCATCTCTTAACATATATAAAAAATTGAAATAACTTCTTATATTCTATCTGTCCATAATGGATTAAAACTCTAAATCAACAGTAAAGGAAACTACAGAAGTTGCAACTTATCAAAACATATCAATACAAGGAATGAATAAAAGTTTAGAGATTTAAGTGCCTACATATAAAAAATTAAAGAAAGCTTAAATAATAAAAATGAAAGAAAACTCAAATAAATTGCTTACTGAGGCACATTAAAGTTTTGTTAAAAATAAATTAGTTAATTTATTAAAAACCAAAGAAGTAAATGGGAAGAAATTATTAAGATCAGATCAGAAATTAATAAACTAGAAATTAAAAGTAGTTTAAAGAGTCAATGACATGTGAATTCAAAGCAGGACTACACAATGTGTCTTTCATATATGTGATATTGTAATTTCCCCTGAATTAAAGCATTCCATCCCGAAAGGAAGTTCTTTAAGACTCAGAAAGATCTAAATGGAAACTCAGTAAGTCTCAAGAATAAATAGCTCCAAAGTCTCAGGAAGCTCCTAAAACAGAACAGTGGCACAAAACTCTTCTTTCTCTAAGTTTATGGAAGTAACAAGGATTGTTGAGATAGTCCAACTGAGATGCCTAGAAAAGAGTCTTCAACCTGTGTAGCCCGCAGGTCATACAAAGAGTTCCAAGGTTCCAGGTTATATGAGTCATCACCCATGTCACAGAGGGCTTTCAGATGACTCATAGCTCCCTCTGAGTCATCACTGCTCTCACCTGTCCTCCTTATGTAATTCTAATAAGGTCATTGGTTCAATAAACTGGATGTTGATGGTGACATTACTTCAGTTTTCCCTTTTATCCATACATAAAAAAGATACAGTTTTTGACATCTCCCTGAGATACATGTCACACAACAACGAGGTTATCTGTGATGGAAGGGGCTCTGCAATGATGCAGTGATTTGAGGGTCATGTATCCTCCTGGAGTTACAGCCACATCCTTCACAGATTTATTTGTTTATGATGTATACCGTGTTGTGCCTGCATGTATGCTTTCAGGCCAGTAGAGGGCACCAGATCTCATTATAAATGGTTGTGAGCTACCATGTGGTTGCTGGGAATTTCAGGACCTCTGGAAGAGCATTTGGTATTTTTAACCTCTGAACCATCTCTCCAGCTCTCCCAGGAACTTCTTTTTTTTATGAGAATTACAACTTTATAGCTAAGAAAAATAAAGTGTAAATACAAAGTTATTTTTTTCTTTTTTAAAATTTATTTATTGGTTGAACTATCTTTTTTTAATTTTTTATTTATTTATTAAAGATTTCTGACTCTTCCCCGCCACCGCTTCCCATTTCTCTCCCCCTCCCCCAAACAAGTCCCCCTCACTTGTTAGCCCAAAGAGCAATCAAGTTTCTCTACCCTGTAAGTAGTCCAAGGAACACCCACTTCCATCCAGGACTAGTAAGGTGAGCATCCAAACTGCCTATGCTCCCTCAAAGCCAGTTTGTGCAGTAGGATCAAAAACCCATTGCCATTGTTCTTGAGTTCTCAGTAGACCTCATTGTCTGCTATGTTCAGCGAGTCTGGTTTTATCCCAGGCTTTTTCAGATCCAGGCCAGCTGGCCTTGGTGAGTTCCCGATAGAACATCCCCATGTCTCCGTGTGTGGGTGCACCCCTCGCGGACCTGAGTTCCTTGCTCGTGCTCTCTCTCCTTCTGCTCCTGATTTGGACCTGATTAAAAACAGTAACATTTACAAATCTTTTTTTGTGACCAATTATGTTTCTAAACCCAGTTCCAAGTACTGGATGATTCTATCTATTATTATGTGAAAAATAAAATTATTAAAGAAATATGTATGATTCCCAATGATTAGATTGAAACACAAAAAACTAGGTTTTGAAAATAAAAATTATAATACAGCTTTGTATGATAACTGGGATTTGCCATGAATTACAGTGGTGGGTAGGTACAAAGTACAGATGAAAGTGCACAATGTAGAGTTGCTAAATCTGATTGATGTGCCAGTGAGTGTTCACTTTTCTTATTTTTGTTTCCTTCCCATCTGAAATTTTCTATAATAACAAACTTTCAAACTCCAACAAAGAGGCTGGACAGACAGCACTGTGATTAAGAAGGCTTCTTGTTTTTTCAAGTGACCCAAGTCTGGTTCCAAGAGCCCATGTTGGACAGGTCATGACCCCATGTAACCTCAAGGTCAAGGGATCAGATGCTGTGATAGCAAAAATGTGTGTGCCCTGAATCGAGAGCCAGAGAAGTTTCTAACTTTCTGGCTATTCTTCTCTCTAAATCACTTAAATTCTGTGCTAACCCTGCTGACAAGCAAGATGTCCAATAAGACAAACAGGAGCAAGACAAGATGAGTACTTTATGAACACCATCTTAGACTGTACCTCTCAGAAAGTGATCAGCAGTCGAAGGTGATGTAATACAAGGTTAATTAGCATACTAACGTAATACACAAGAGAAACAATCTTGATAACTTGTTAACAAAACTAGACACTTCTCATTTTTGGGGGGGGATTATGACAAAGGTTTATTTATTTGAAGATAAACTCTAATAAAGAGTAGCAATCTACAGTCCTCTACATGCGCTGGAAACTAGAAACATATACAGCATCCAAGAGGCCCACACACACTTTTTGATTGCATTTTATACTACGTGAGACCACACCCAAAGTGAGCCAGTATCTTACAGGCTATTGTCTAAAGAAGTTCCCACAGCACGTTCCCCTTTTGTCTCAATAAAAGAGTTCTAAGCCCAATACAAAACTGTATACAATAAGAACAAATATCAAGTACTGTCCAGGAAAATAAAGAGGCAAAAACATACATAAAAATTAAAATTAAAACCAGCATGAACAACATCAAACAAGAAAAACACACTAAATGTTTCCATTTTATTTTATTTATTTCATTCAGCTATACATTTTTTCTGCTTCCCTCCTTTCCTCTCCCTTCCCCTTCAACTCTTTCCCAATTTACTCAGGAGATCTTGCCTATTACTACTTCCTATGTAGATTAAAATCATGTATGTGTCTCTTAGGGTCATAATTGTTGTCCAGGTTCTCTGGGATTGTGATTTGTAGGCTGGTTTTCTTTGCTTTATGTTTAAACAACACTTATGAGTGAGTACATATGATAATTGTCATCTGGGTCTGGGTTACATCCCTAAATATGACACTTCTAATTTTTATATCAAGCAATCAACCTCAATGTCCAGTAGGTGGCGACAATAGCCTTTCATATAACTTCAATGGCTGTAGCCTGCAGATGAAATAGCAAAGATAATCCTGTATAGTCCGGTTGGAGCTTTGTTTTAGAGTAAATTGTTTGTTTGTAATATATTAGGGCCATTTTATAGAGGTTTATTAGGGTGTCTAACGGGTATGCGTAAGCTTTTCTTTTGGTATATCTGTGTGTCTGGATATGCATGTACAAGTTCCCACATGGAGAGAAGACAGTATCATATCCCAGGAACTTCTTATGAAGCATTTTCTGAAATGGTCACACATCTGTCCACAGGTATCTTTTTTTTTCTTTGTTTGTTTTTTCGAGACAGGGTTTCTCTGTAGCTTTGGAGCCTGTCCTGGAACTAGCTCTTGTAGACAGAGATCCGCCTGCCTCTGCCTCCCTGATGGGGGAGAGTCTTCTGTTTTGTGTTAATTTCTTTGGTTAAATAAAGAGACTGCCTTGGCCCTTTAATAGGACATAAAATTAGGTAGGTGGAGTAAACAGAACAGAATGGTGGGAGAAAGAAGCTGAGTCAAGGAGTCACCATGATTCTCCCACTCCAGACAGACGCAGGTTAAGATCTTCCCTGGTAAGCCACCTCATGGGCTACATAGATTATTAGAAATGGGCTAAATTAATATGTGAGAATTAGCCTAGAAGAGGCTAGATATAATGGGCCAGGCAGTGTTTAAAGGAATACAGTTTCCGTGTAATTATTTCAGGTAAAGCTAGCCGGGTGGCAGGAAGCGGCCTGCTGCCCCTATTACAACACCTCCTGAGTGCTGGATTAAAGGCGTGCGCCACCATCACCCAGCTTGTCCACAGGTATCTTGCAGTGACTACTGAATTCACCAGTTTCATGTTCTCTCACCAAGTCTATTCATGAGAAAGAAAAAAAAAAGTCTTCTGGTGTCTCTCACCTTCATGCTGCAAGCAGAGTGTATGAAGACTATCCATATATATCAGAGACTTTCTTCCATGAGCCCTTCCATTATTCTGTATCAGAGGTGCAAGAGGACAGCTAAAATTGAAACACAAGATTTTAGCACTGAAGGAGATTTCACCCATTATTGTTTACTGCTAGAATCATTTTGATGGGAAAGTAGGATAGATTTCTGCATGGTTTGTGTCCTTGTTTTAGAGACATAGTTTTATCAAGTACCCTAAGTCAAAGTATTCCATATCATCAAGAGTAGATGTTTTGGGTATCCATGGTAAAGTTTTTTTTCTTGCTGTGGGTCAATATTTGGGCTCCAAGCTTGATGAGGCATCGAGGAACATGGTTGGAATTTCTATAAGACTCTGGATTTCACAAGGGCTAAGTGGAATGTAGAACTGATTTAGAGAAGCTTGTGTATCCTTGAACAAGAGTCACTGAAGGAGCTCAAAAGAGTTGCTAAACTAAGTTATGTAGGAACAGGGATAAAGGGGTAGAGTATGTAGAGAACAAATAGAGGATGCAGTCAAAGGAATAACCAAATCTCCACATATTAATCAAAACTAAACACACACACAAAAACACACATTCACACACACTTAACTTCCACATGATACAACTAGAGTAGATAGCACTTTACTATCAAAGAACAAGAAACCAGGATGGTGGTGTGGCTCACGTGTAATGATGCTTTCTACCAAACCTGACAACCTAAACTCAGTTTTCAGAACCACTTCCTAAGAATTGTCATCTGCTTCCATGTGAATACTGTAACTCATATGTGTGAATTCATACACCGACCTACACAGTGAATGAATTGATTAAAAAATTATAAAAGAACAATCCAGCAAATGAAGAGCATGGCAGGTTGACTATTTGTTCACAAGCTCAAGATATCACCAAATAGACATGCACTGGGTGAGGGAGAAATTCTTGGAATTGGAGAAGTCTCACATCGTCACATCCAATGCTGTCTCTATAAATTCTTTCAGTTTAGTTACAGAATTTAAAATTTGTTTGCTTATTGTGATTTTTCATTGTATAAATTTTTTAAAATGAGTTTTTCCATACACTGTATTTTTATAATTTATTTTTACTTTTTAATTCATCAATTTATTTGTTTTATATATCATTCACAGTTTCCTATGGTTCCTCTTCTCCTGCTTTCTCCCCCATCTCCTTCCACTTTCCCATCTGCTCCTCCTCTATCTCCATTCAAAAAATGGGGTAAGGCCTCCCACAGGAATCAACAAAGCATGTGACATCAAATTGAAGCAGTACCAAGCTCCTCTCCACCTGCATCAAGGCTGAAAAGTCTTCAATCATAGGAAATAGGCTCCAAGGAGCCTGTTCATATTAGGGATTAGTCCTGCTTCCATCTCCAGGGTCCCAAGAAAAGACTAAGCCAGACAACTGTCACCCAGATACAGAGAGCCTAGTTCTGTCTCATGCTGACACCCAGCTGTCCATGAAGAGTCTGTGAGCTTCCACAAGAACAGGTCTGCTGTCTCTGTGTTTTTAACAATCATGTTCTTTTTTACTTTTTTTTGAGACAAGGTTTCTCTGTAGCTTTAGAGCCTGGAACTAGCTCTTGTATATCAGGCTGGCCTTGAATTCATTGAGATCCACCTGCCTCTGCCTTCAGAGTGTTGGGATTAAAGGTGAGTGCCACCATCACCCAGCACCAATTGTGTTCTTAACCACTCCTTGCTCATATAATCCAGCTACCTTCTCTTCAACTGGACTCCCAGAGCTTAATCCATTACTTGCTTGTGGATCTCGGCATTTGGTTCCATGAGGCACTCAGTGGAGGCTCCATAATGACAATTGTGTTAGTCACCAATCTGATTAGAGGGGAAGGCCATTATTCTTATTGTATATAGTTTTCTTACATTAGTTATAAACTTTTTTGATAACTTTACAATCCACTTTACACTAATATGCCACCTTAGATCAAGTTCCATTACATACCCACGGCTGGGTGTCTTCATCTGCAGTCTGAGTAATAATAGATTATGTTATTTTCTATGGTGGCTGCATTGCATCGTAGATGGAAAGGTCATTAAAGATCACTGCAGCCTTGTATTAAGTAAATGCTGTGTTGGCATTATTGGCTGTATTGACTAAGTCTCATTTCTTAGTGTCCAGTCAGACTACAACAATAAGCATTCATTGAGTTATTTGAGCTTTTAATCTAACCATGTAAATTGTTAAATTAGATGTAAACCATCAAATCAGTGGTGGACTAGATGTTAAGGGCACCATATTCTTTTTGACAGACCTGAACTTGGTTCCCAGTTCTCTCATTGGGCAGCTCACAAATGCCTGGAACTGGACATATAGAAGTATCTAAAGTCTTTACTGTGTTCCCATCTGTTTCATCTATGTTCACATGCCCACACACTAACATACATACAGATTATTTAAAATTAAAAATTAAAAATCAAATTCAAACCAAGCAGTGGTGGTGCACACCTTTAATCCCAACATGTCTGAATTCCTCCAGATGTTTGATGACCTCATTATGTTGTCCTTGAAATAAATGGAATTGTTCCTTTTAGATTCTGTGTAGATTTTTTCAAAACTCCTCAATATTGGGAACAAATATTTTGTTAGAATTATCTTCACATTTTCCTTAAAACAGTGCCCCTTGGGTTTGAACTAAACAAAAAGAACACTGCAAGCAGTGTCATCATATCTAATGGCAAGATATACTAAAGAACATGGTAATAAAAGGCAAGATCAAAGTTCAGACAGCTACAGCCCCATGATTTTTTACAAATAGGATATATATATTAGAGAAAGTCAGTCTCTTCAACAAATGGGATCACGTCATCATCAGCTGGGGCATGGGCAATCTACCACTTCACCAGTGACCAAACATACCCCATAATGGCTTTCTATCCAACGCAGTCATCAGTTTCTAGTAACTAATTAGCTAGAGCTAAAACTGCAGGAAGCAGTTTGGAGTGAACCATGCCCAAATTCCCTAAATGATTATTTATAGTGTTTGTTTACATTTAAAGGGGATATACTATAAAGAAGAATGCCCTGCATTGGTATGGATCTTGGTTTATTGATACAAATTTAAGGTCAATTTTGTTATATGTATATTTCTGCTCTTGTTTAAGGTATTGTGTTTGTGAAGCTCATTTAAAAATATAATTTATAATTATGAAGTACAGATTAATACAGTCATTTATAATAGTAAAGCTTGTTGTTCTATTAGTTATATTTTCTAGATGTACAGAGATTTATTTCATAATGAATAATTATTCTTCAACTTTTCAAAGACTAACAGATTATGGCATTTAAAATATTTAAGAAATTAGAACTTTTCTCGAGAATTAGACACATTTGCTTCTGGCAGCACCAATCTACTTCAAGGGGAAGATGGGCATCAAAGAGACTCCTTATGGACTTTTTCAGCTATTTGAGTAAAAAACTGTTCTTGCCTGGACTGCTTGATGGTATGTTCTATGAACTGGAAATACAGGACCCATAGAGAAATGACTACTGAACTTACCTAAAGGTGAGACAGTCCTTCGGAGTTCTTGCTTCATGAAAAGATTTCCAGACATTTGGCAGGACACAGCAAAAAGTAACTGACAAACTGGCAAACTATCTTTGAAATGTCCTACTTCATGGAAAAGTCTGTCAGAAACTATGGGCCTGTGGGCTGAAGATGGATGCTCCAATGTTACAGAAGAACTTTGGGTAACTGTCCAGGCAGGAGATGTCTCTGTCAATTCTAGAATTTGGAATGTTGCTTACAATGCCCTTTCTGTTAACTTAGGTACTATTATATTCTTCTGACATCTTTGATGGAGTTGAAGAATAGATAGTTATAGTTTTCCTTAGTTATGATAAAAGAAAAATTAGATATAAAACTTTAGACTCACAAAGATAGGATAGATGATAGAGGAGTTTCCTTAATTTGCCAAATTAAAATGAACTAAATATTGTTATTCTTGGTTGTTAACTGTTTTGTTATGTGTCATCTTGCTATGTTAAAGTTAAAACCTTCCTTTGTATTTAGACAGAAAAAGGAGGTGATGTGGGACTTTCCTCTAAATTCTATGAATACATTTTATTGCCATTGGTTAATAATGAAGCTGCTTTTGGCCAAAAGCTTGACAGAATATAGTCAGTCTGGGAGAGAGAGAAGAGAGAGAGAGAGAGAGAGAGAGAGAGAGAGAGAGAGAGAGAGAGAGAGAGAGAGAGAGAGAGAGAGCAGAGTCAGAGAAAAGCCTTTCAGCAACCCCAGGAGACAGATGTCATGTCAGAAGCCGGAGAGAAACTTACTGGTAGGCCACAACCATGTGCCAATACACAGCTTAATATAAATAGGTTGATTTAAGATATAAAAGCTAGCTAGAAATATGCATAAGTTAATAGGCCAAGCAGTGATTTAATTAACGCAGTTTCTGTGTGCTTATTTCAGGTCTTCACAGCCTGGAATGAAGAAGCAGCCTCTGGCTACATAAATGTGTAGAAGGCAGCGTGGTAACATGAACGTTTAGCAAAACAGCAGCAGATCCTCACTTCCAGCCTTTGATCTCCCTTGACTTTGCCTTTGTCCAGGTTTACAGTACTGGGTTTAGAATCCCTCTTGTGGAACAAGGCTCAAGCATGATCAGAAAGTAACTGGTTACTCCCATAACTGTCATGCCACAATGGCACACTGCCTGGCAAGCTGGAGTTGTAACACATAGGGGTCAGCACTAGATGAGACCATTAATGACTTTTCCCCTGGTATAGCTCCTTCTGGCATTATGAAAGCTAGACATAAGATAGTTTCCTGGAGAATTCAAGGTTGACTTCTTCAAGACTTGCAACCCAAGTGTGCTGTCTTCAGTTACAGGGTATTAGTGCCTAGCACCAGTGGGCAGCTGCTGTGGAGCAATCTTTGTATACTGTAAATATGTGTTACTCTCATTGGTTAATAAAGAGCTGACTGGCCTATAGCTGGTCAGGAAGAAATTGAGCAGGAGAGACAGACTAGGAGGAGGCTGGGAAGGAGAGGACAGTGTCTCAGGAGTCAAAAGCCAGTGAGAGAGGACACAGGACACGTAGAAAATGATGTAAAAAACCTTGAGTCACTTGTAGATTTACATAAGAATATGGCTTAATTTAAGTGGTAAGAACTAGTTAGTAACAAACATAAGCTAATGACTTAGCTTTTGTAATTAATATTAAACCTCTGTGTGGTTATCAGGCAGCCAATAACAATAGGCTACTTTGTTTTGGGAGTCACTGGGAACTTATTGGCCAGCAACTCACAGGTACTGAATTTAAGTTAAAAAAAAAAAACAGCTGGTGGTGGTGGTATGCCGGGTGGTGGTGGCACACACCTTTAATCCCAGCACTCAGGAGGCAGAAGCAGGTGGATCTCTGTGAGTTAGAGGCCAGCCTGGTCTACAAGAGCTAATTCCAGGACAGGCTCCAAAGCTACAGAGAAACCCTGTCTCAAAAAACAAAACAAAACAAAACAAAGAAAATAAAAACAAACCCTGGGAACAGTGTTGCTTACATGTGAAAGGCAGCTTCATTTAACTTCCTTTTTACAAATATATTTGTGATTATCTTACACAGTAGCAGGTTCCTAAATGGTTTTACCATACATTCCTAGTTTTTATTGTCCCTCTTCCGGTCTTTCCCCAGTTCACTCTCTCCTTCCATGCCTGGTATTTCCAGGTTCTCCTTCCATATTGCATCTATTTCTGTATCCACGTACTGTCTCCATTGGGAAATCACCTCCTTTAATGATTCCTTTATGTCCTTGTTACACTTTACAGATACCTCCAACGTAAACACAAAATTCAAAGCTTCAAATCTGGGACTCATATACTGGAGAGACCACACAGTGTTTATCATCCTGAGCCTGTGTTACCTCACTCAGTCTAATAATTTCTAATTTCATCTATTTTCCTGAAAATCCCACAGTTTCACTTTTCTTTCAGTGCTAACAGAATTACATTGTGTAAATGTTCTAAGTTTCGTCATCCGTTTTTCAACTGATGGTCATTGATGCTGATTCAATCTCCTTGTTGTCGAGGGCAACCTGAGGAATAAGCAGGCTCAATGCATGTCTTCAACAAGAGCAGGAAGATGATGGCTTCCAGTGGAGTAAAATTGTCATGGCACCTGATATTTTTAAAAGATTTCTTTGTGTGTGTGTGTATGTACATGATTTCTGTTTGTGTATGCAATGTGTGTGCAAGTGTCAGCGAAACTAGAAGAAGATGTTGAATTCCATGGTGCTGGAGTAACATGTAGTTGTAAGCCACCCAGCATGGGTCTTCTCCATCCTATGAGCCACCTCTATTGCCAGTAAATCGGATTTTTTAATGCACACATTTAGAGCTGTAAATTCCCTCTTAGTTTTTATCATTCATAACCCATAGGTTCTTATGTGTTCTCTTTTCATTTCAGTTAATACTAGGAATTAAAATTTTCCTTTTTGATTCCTTCAATAGATTCCCATGTGTCCATCCCATTATTCAGTGCTGTATTGTTAAACTTTATTGGCTTTTTGTATTATCTATAGACCCTTTCATTGTTGATTTATATCTTTATTTTACTGTGGTCAGATAGCTATATTATCCCACTCTCTTGTATTTTCTGGGACTTGCTTTCTGTGTCAAGATTTCATTTTAAAGAATGTTCTATGAGCTGATAAGAGTAATATATAATCTGTTGTGTTTCAGTAGAATGTTCTCTGATGTCTTGTCTATGATGCTGCTTAACTATGATGTTTGTAATTCTTTTCTGCAGGTTCTTTATGCTACTGGGATTGGGGTTTGGAACTCACCTATGGTTACTGTGTTGGGGCTCATATCTGTGGCTATGTGCTGTGTGGTATTTGTATACCCTCTGAAGATATATTGTTGTAGTTGGTGTAATGCCAAATGGCCAATAGCTAGGCAGGGGAGATAGGTAGGACTTGCAGGCAGAGAAGAATCTCTGGGAAGAAGAAAAGTGGACTGGCCACCAAATGAGGAGGAAGCAGCATGGGTTGTATGGAGTGATGAGGTATCAAATCACATGATGAAACACAGATTTTAAAAATGTGGGTTAATTTACGTTACAAGAACTAGTTATGAACAAATCTAAGCTAAGGCTACACTTTGATAATTAATAATAAGTCTCCATGTCATTATTTGTAAGTTGGCAGACCTCTCCCCTACAAAATAATCCATCTACAGTGAAAAATTTGACTGTAAGAATCCAAAGCCACTGTTCCCTGTGAGGACCTGGCACTGGAGCCATCACTGGCTCTGTTAAGCATGTTCTTGGTTTAGAAAAAGAATTGTGTTTATTCTCCATACATTAAGGGAAAGCTTTATGTTGACCTCGCCCTCAACAAAGGACAATACAAAATCAGTAAAATGATAAGAATTAATATACAAATTTCAATAACAGCTCTCAACGTAATGGTCTCAATTCTGCAATCAAAAGTAACTGACAAGAAGAATAAATTATGAAAAAGGTCCTGTAATTATGCTTCCTATAAGAAACACAGATCTGCAAAACAAACAAACAAACAAAAACAGGGCACGTTAGATTGACAGGCTGGAAGAAAGGTACTCCAAGGAATTGAAACTAGGATATAAGCAGGCAGGATATTTTAACAGCTGATATACAGACTTCAAACCTGACCTAATCAGAACCACTCCACAGGGACCAAGAAAACAGATGTTGAAATTATAAACTTATATAAGTGAAAGTTGGGTACTGTCAACTTCAGAAAACGATGGGCTACTATTTCCAGAGTCCCAAGATGAGCTGTCTCTGATGTCCTTGAGGTTCCTTGATTAGCTTCCCAATGACTCTGTCTCATTGTATAACAGCTTTTTTTTTTTTTTTTTTTTTTGCTCTATCACATTTTCCCTGTCAGGAAAGACTGCATATAAGATTCTGTACTTATTAGAATGCTTCTCTGGCATAAGACATACTTTGGGCAAGATCTTGTGACCCCAACTTTTAAAAAAAAATCTTCTTTATCTTCTCATCTCCTGACCCTTCCTCTTAGAGTCCTGTCATCAAAGAGTAATCTGCTAGTCCAGGTAACTTTTCTAGAATCTTTGTATTAACAATCACGATATTGTTTACTTTCCCTTCAGTGGTCTCTTGGGTGTGTTTAATCTTCTCTTCAATTCAAAGTTTTCCTTCTATTATCTTCTGTAGAGATGGTTTAGTGGCCATAAATCCTTTTAGTCCATTTTTTATTGTTCTTCAATATGATAGATAGTTTATTGAGTGTCATAGTGGGTGGCAGCAATAACCTTTCAGAACTTGGAATAAATCTTTCCCAGGTCTTTTACCCATACAGTTTTCTATTGAATAATGTTATGCTGATCAGCCTGCTTTCATGTAAGATGTTGCCCTTCTCTCCTGCAGCATCCATGTACTCTTTGGTAGATGTCTCTGTTTTTGAGTATATGATATGAAGGCCCTGTAAATCTGGTGTTCTGTCTGCCTCTTGTAGCTCAGTGGGTGTGACCGTATCCAGATGTGAAGATTTTCTTCCATGATTTTGTTGCTCAGTGGTCATGACAGTCTCCAGATGTGGAGATTTTTTTCTATGATTCTTCTATGATTTTGTTTCTCAATGGTTGTGACTGCCTCCAGATATAAACATTTTCTTCTATGATTTTGTTACTCACATCTCCTTTGCCTATAGCATGAAATTCTTCTTGCGTGCCAACAGTTTCTAGATTTATTTTTTCCCTCATATACCAAAGCTTTCCAGGCTCCATTCCCATCTTCTCTTAAGTTTTCTTTTCTTTTCTTTTTTTGTCTTTTGCTAAGTAATTTATTGGAAAAGCCACATTTTACAGTGTTATCAGGGGACAAATGTCACTCCCATTTTGCCGTTCAATATTGACAACAGTATTGACAATACGTAATCAACCAGTAACAACGTGTATATAAAAGCCTGCCAAGGAGCGGCATCTCAAAACTCTCGGCAGAGGTATGGGTGGGGTCACAAGTTCGTGGTCAATCTGGGTTACATAGGTAAGTGGGTTTCTTTAGTTTCAAGCTAGCCTGGTCTACATCGTGAGTTCCGGGACAGCCAGAGATACATAGAGTCTCAAACCAACACCAGTGGGGGGCCATAGTGAAACCCATTTGTCCTCAGACCTTCAGGAGATAAGACAATCCAACCTATTTCCATGGTACAGGAAGCAAGGAACAGGGGTAACCTAGCAACTGTCTCTCTAGGAAAAGACCTCAAGCCCGACATAGAATCACTAGGGCACCTCCTCTCTCTAGTGGGTTTTCACGTGCCCCATCAGCGTTCCCTTCTGTGGAAAGGCCGCGTTGTACTCCATGCACTTGTAGGGTCTTGCGTCCCTCTGGATGTCCATATGGACCTTGAGGTTGCCCTGTGGTTGATGCGTTTTCCACAGCTCTCACACACGTATGACATCTCCTTCGTGTGGATCCTGATGTGATCCAGCAGGGAGGACTCACGGGTAAACACCTTGTTGCAGATGCTACACCCATAAGGCTTTTCACCCATGTGGATGTGCTGGTGAACTCGGAGGTCTGAGGACTGCAGAAATCCCTTTTCGCACAAGTGGCACCGAACGGGTGTGGGACCTCCTGTGGATGATAAAATGAGACTTGTAACGAAAACTCTTGTTGCATTGATGGCACCCAAACGGAGCCCGGCCAGCGAGGTGAAGTACCGACTCTTCAGGCCTTAGGATAGCGACCGCTAACTGCCCATCTTCTGTATTGCCCACACAGGAGGCCCTTCCTTGGGGAGTGGGCAACCTGTCTGCACTGGAGCTGCTAAGCCTCTGAAGACACGTATTTACAGCTGTATCCCTGTTTGCTAGAATACGGGTGACTGGTGTGGCCGCATCCATGGTGACCGGCGTGGCCGCATCCATGTTTGTCTCCCTGGAGCATCACTGAGGCAGCTTCTGCTTAGAGAGGATCAGGATCCTGCATCGGCTGAGGGTCCTGAGGTAAAAACAGGTCATCCCAGTCCTGTACCAAGTCACTCTCCTGGTTCCACTCAGGTCTTAGGTCGTCTGGCTCTCTGCTGCCAGGAACCGTCTCTAGAAAAACTTCCTCTTCCTGGCTGATGCACAACTCAGTCCTTGGCAGGTTCTGTGACCCCGGACTAGCCTCGTCACCGCTGAGACTATCATCTGACAATACCACCATGTTCTCACCCCAGTCATCCGCCTTGACTTTGGCCATTTCCAAACCGGAACCACGTAGAAAGGACATCTGTCCTTGGGAGATGACAGACTGACTGGTGGATGGCTCTTCAGTCTCCAGCAGGTTCTGCAACTCTGGGCGAGCCTGGCCTCTGTTGGGGGGCTCCATGCTCTCTGATGAGTGCTCTGGTGACCATCTCACATCACCCTATCCATTCTTAATGTCTGCAGGATTCTCAGCACCGGGACGCCGAAGGAGGTACATTTGTCCTTGGGAGTGGATTATGGACCATTGGCGCAGTTTCCCGCCGCTCCTCAGTAGTTTCTCCAGTTCTTTGCAGCTCTTCACTCCATTCTCTGTCACTATGGCCTGCAGCTCTGGCCCCACAGAGATCATAAACTTCTCCAGCACTAGCTGGTCCAGGATCTCCTCCTTGCTATGCAGGTCTGGTCTCAACCACATAAAGCATAGCTCAGACATCCGCTTCAGATCCTGGATGGGATCAGACCCCTCTGAATTTTAGGTGCCAATACTTGGAGTTGTAGTCTCGCTTTTCCCCGTTTGTTTCCTAGGATACTAGTGATGACGTCTCTTCTGATTGGAGACTGTCTGGTGGTATGCTTGCAGCCATGTCTGTGATTCCTGTCTAAACAGACCTACTCCTTCAGCCACAGCGAATAAGCTCAGTGTTGGTCTCGAAGCCCCTGGTGTTGTCTTCGCTTCCACAGCCTCGATTTTTGCAAGCTCTCTCTGCAAAGTGCCCCCTTCTCTTAAGTTTTGCTGACCTTGATAGTATGATCCAATTTCTCCGCATTGTCTCTAAGCTTTGGCATCTAGCCCTTCACCCTATCTGTCCACCTGTTGAGACTTTCCACTGAAATGACTGAGTTTTCATTTCAAACATTATGTCAGTTTCCTTCTTCAGTGACTTTGACAGAGTTCTGTTTCCTTAACGTGCAATGGATTCTTTATGTCAGTTTCTTGTTCTCTTCGAATACATTCATGTCTTATAAGTCAATATCATTACAGAGCATTATGACAGGATTGATAATATTTGGAGAAACAAAACACTATTTGAAGGCTTGTGTTTTCATGTTTTTCTTTCTGTGTTGGGATTTAGCATGTGAAGTTAGTAGCATCTGAAATAAGTTTATTAGTTAGGTCCCTTTCTTGCTTCCTAGTTGTTTCCTTCCTTCCTTTCTTCTTCCTTCCTTCCTTTCTTCCTTCCTTCCTCCTTCCTTCCTTCCTATCTTCTTTCCTTCCTTGTCACCTTTCCATGGAGGTATCTGCAATGTTATAGAGAGGGCAATGTCACACACACACATACACACACACACACACACACACACACACTCACACACTGACCTATCTTGGGGACTTGAGATAAAGGAATAGCCACAATCATGGAGCCTTAGTTTGTCTTCGATAGCCTCTGGTGAAAGGAGACCAAAGAAGGCAGCTGTAGAAGGCAGTAGGGCCAGAGACCAACACGTTGAAGGGTGCAGTTAGCTGGAGGCCAGGCTCAGGCAGGGAAGTACATGGGGACTGGTGCTTCCAACATTCTGTAGCTAGAAAAACATTTCATCAACTGGAAAAATTCCTTGAGTTTGAGAGCCTGAGGCCAGATTATGGACTGACATCTGGAGCTATGTATATGTCATTTGAGAATGTTATAGAGCCTGGGAACTCTGAAGTTCCAAGGGTGTGATTTATACACACTAAGTAGCATCCCTCCAACAGGGTGACTAATACTTAGGAGGCCTTGTAAGTAGAATGGCAGGTCCTCCAACATGACCAGTCTCGGAGCTGGGTTTGCTTTCCAAGCTCCCAGGGTACTGGGATATACTTCCTAGCTAACCCCAGTCACCAAGAATTAGCTGTCTCAGGAGGAAGGGAGCTTGCCCTGCTCACAGACTGCAAGGCTAGAACTGGCCACCAGGGGCCGCTGCTATTCAAGAAAGCAAACTACCAAGGTAAGGTCATTGTAGGCTAAGGGAAGGGGTTGGGTGGAGGATGAGGGGTGGGGATATGGGGTATAGGAGAACAACTGAAAAGGATCCAAAGGTTTTGCTGTCCCTCCCCAACCATGTACTTGACTGGTAGAATCAGACTTTCAAGGACCCACAATGGAGTTGCTCAAACACCTCAACTTCTTTATTCTTTGGCCCTTAAGATTGTAATTTTTTAAAATACTTTTAGTAATATACTTATTTTATTACTAATTAGAAACTTGACTTTATCTTAGTTTAAAAATCATGCTTTTAAAAAGTATCTTATTTTTTATGTGTATGGGTGTTTCGCCTGCATGAATGTCTGCCCACCACATGTGTACCTGGTTTGCACAGAGGTTAGAAGAGGGTACTAGATTCCTTGGAATTGGAGTTCCATCATGTGGGTGCTGGGAATCAAATTCAGGTCTTGTACAAGAGCACAAATCAGACCAAAGAAATACTCATATGTTACTTTTATTCCTTTTAAAGATTTTTAATCTAGATTTATTTTTTAATTTTTATAATTGGAAATCTGTTGGGTGTTTTGTTTCTCTTTTACTGATTTATAATATTTTGATCTCTTTTCTTCCTCTTCATTATGTTCTTCCCAACTCGCTTTGCTTTTATTTATTTAACATAGCTTTCTACGCTTCTATTGTCCCTGCTTCCTTCATTTCAATGAGTTACGATTTCGCGGATTACCCTGAATATTTGAAGTGGCACAGCACATTCTATAATAGTTTTTCCATTTTCAGGCTTGTGCTCATTCATGATTTGTTTATAGCTGTAATGAATCTTGCAAGACTTTGCTTTACTTGTTTGTTATTTTGTTTTTCAAAATAGGGTCCCTCTGTATAGTCTTGGCTCTCTTGAAACTCACTTTGTACACCAAGATGGTCTCATACTTACAGGGATTCATCTGCCTCTGCCTCTGAGGGTGAGAATTAAAGGCATGCACCACCACTGCCCGGCTCTTGCACTGGTGAAGGATTTCTTCTCTTTGTGTGTTGCTTTCATTGGTTAATGAATAAAAAACTGGCTTGGACTTTTGATAGGGCAGAACTTAGGTAGATGGGAAAAATAGAACTTAATGCTGGGAGGAAGAAGAGCAGAGTCACAGGGAAGCCATGGATCCTCCACTAGAGATGGATGCCAGTTAGAATCTCCAGAAAGCCACTGCCATGTGACGATACACAGATTAATGTAGATAGGTTAAACTAATATGAAAGAGCTAGCCAATAAGACGCTAAAGCTAATGGCCAAACAGTGTTTTAATTAATACAGATTCTGTGTGGTTATTTCTTGTGTAAGCTAGCCAGGCGGCTGGGACAAACAAGGGACCTGGTCCTTGTTACATTGCATGACTCTTGATGCTTCTCCTGTTATGCCTGTTCAGGGAACTGAGTTTTTAGAGTAGTTGTTCTGTAAAAATATTTCCAAATGGAACCAGGAGACAGATATAAACTAGTAAACATGTGGATTGCAACACAAACACACAATATCTTCGAATAAGCAAGGCAGCTAGATTTTTCCAGAGAAATCAAAACTATTTAACTGCTAAATTCCAAGACTCTGGAATAGATCCCAAGGCTAAACATAGGATCAAGTTGTTGACCTGAATGGCTTCTGCCCACTTTGCCTCTTTCCTCCTAAGAGCCTGGAAGAGGGTCCAGGATGGGCACTAGGAAACAGAGAACCTCTACAGCTTACGTGCAGCCCCGGGAGGGGTGGGAGACTAGAGCGATGTTTCAGTAGGACTCTTGCCTGAACTGGACATTGTACCTCAGTATCAGAGCGATCAGAAGGACCTGTAAGGACTTCAAAAATAATAACAGTAGCCACTATTATTGCAGAAAGAGCCCAACTATCCATGGTTTCTAACTTACAGATTCTCCATAAATTACTGCTCATACCCTTAAGGAAGTTAGCAAGATTTGAATGTTGGTTACATCGAGCCTTTTAATCTAATCGTTTTTATTCTTTCATATATTCCACCCTAACTGAAGTTACCATTCCCTCCTCTCCAACCTCCCCGCTTTCTCCCCTTTCCCTCAGATCTATGTCCCATCCCAGGCCTCCCAGGGATATTAACCAAAACCAGCATAATATGCTACATTAAGACCAGACACGTACCGTCATGTCAAGGCTGGATGAGGTAACCCAGTAGGAGAAGAGTCCCATATGTAGGCAAAAGAGTCAGCAACTGCCCCCATTTCGACTGTTCTGAGTTCCACAAGAACACCAAGCTCCTCAATCATAATGTATATTCAGGGATCCTAGGTGAGAGCCCTATAGGCTCCCTGATCTCTGTGAGCCCCATGAGTCCTTGTCAATTGTTTCTGTGGGCCATGTCCTCTGGTTGTCCCTGACCCCTCTGGTTCCTCTGATCCTTCCTCCCCCTTCACCACAATACCTCATATTCTTATTCCTGATGGATGTTTCTAATTTGATGTGTGTGTGTGTGTGTGTGTGTGTGTGTGTGTGTTTGAGAGAGAGAGAGAGAAGAAGAAGAAGAAGAAGAAGAAGAAGAAGAAGAAGAAGAAGAAGAAGAAGAAGAAGAACAACAACAACAACAACAACAACAACAACAACAAGAAGAACAAGAACAAGAAGGAGGAGGAGGAAGAGGAGGAGGAAATGGCACAGCTCAAATGTTTGAGAGAGAAGAGGGTTATGACATACAGCCAGAACCCAAGCTTTCTGGGACAACTATTCTTAATCACTCTTTCTTTACCCATTATTGAAATATTTGCCTGAAAACAGGGAGGGCAGCAAGACAACACACCTAGCTGAGTATCAAAACTGCTATAATGAACCCAGGACCTCTGTCCTTCAGAATTTTCTCTGTAACTACTGACATGATAAGGCAGTGACCTAATAAGATATGTGAACAGCTAATGGTCACTACATAAAAAAAAAATGAAGTCCCTAGAAGGACAGCCTTTCTCATGGGTGGTTTCTTCTTCCTCATTCTCAGGCCCATGCTGTGGTGATCATTCTATTATATCTTCACTATTGTTCCCTCCTGAAGTTATGGCCATCAGTCTGTGCTCAGCTGGGTACCTTCAGTCTCTAGGGTACATTGAGTTCCTATCACTCCCCTGCTGAGTACCCAGGTTGGAATGGAGATTTCTTTTTGTTTGCTGAGTCACCTCCTTGCTTCTCCTTTCCCCTACCTTGTTAAGTGTTTCATCTCCTCTTTATAGTTTTGGACTATGGCTTCTCCTTTGGTTTTTTGGGGCTGTGAGGGTTGAAAGGGAGGAAAGGGAAGGTGGAAATGATGTTAGAATATTATAATCTCAAAAATAAAGGAGATTATTTCTAAAATTAAAAAAAAATCTCATTGAGATTAATCTTTCTGGCCCATGGGAAAAATTTAAAGAACATTTATGAATCTGAGCTTTTCTTAAAACCCATTCCATGAATTTACAATGCCTTCTGCTAGGGCTCATTCTGTAAGTTTGTCCATACTTATTTTTGTTCCGTTACATAAGCGTTTTATGATTTACCATATGATATTTCTTTGAACCACTGTTAATGTAAGACTGCATTATTTTTGTTGGTGTGACTTAGCCATGGCATAATTGATACATATATCAAAACATCAATTATACTCCATTAATGCATATATTTTTAAAAGGCTTATTTTTAAATCATGTCTATTTGTGTGTGTCTCTGTGTGTGAATGTGTGTAAACTTCCAGTGCCCATCCAATTTAAGTCCTCTGCAAGAGCATCCTCTGCTTACAGCCACTAAGATGTCTCTAGCCTCTAACAAATGTAATTTCCAATTTTCAGTGAAAGAAAAAATTAACAAGCATATTCCTTAATTTTCCTATTTTTGTGACTTTTATAGTTTAACATTGCTATTGATTTCTGGCTACATTTCATCTTGTTCATCAGAGCTACTCTGGTTAACCTACTATTTACAAAGTGATTGAAGATTCTGTACCCTAACAAATAGCTTATCACAAAGAATGTTCCAGGCATGCCTCAGCAGGATGTGCACTCTCTGCTACTGAGCAGAACATGATTGGACACAGTGCACCTTGTCTCTGTAAACTGGGTCATGACTTCATTAGTTCTAACATTTTTCCCAACATTACAGGTTTTATTAGATTTTTCCTCCCTCCCTTTCAGACAAAGGCTTGCTAGCCACTGTCTCTTCACCTTCAGATGTTTCTCACTGCTAAAATTGAACTAACCCCTCTCTCCCTTTTGAGTGTGTGTGTGTGTGTGTACATTTTTATATGTGCATTCAGGCCTGTGTGTGTGTGTGTGTGTGTGTGTGTGTGTGTATGCTTGTAGAGCTCAGAGGACAACACTACTTGTCTTCTCCAGTCTCCCTCTACTTTGTTTTTTGAGACAGGACCTCTAATTTAACTAAGAATTCGAGATCTGATTGGACTGGGTTGCCTTCACCCCCCTCGCAGCATTAGGGTGACAAGCATGTGCCACCAGGTCTGATTTCTGATGAGTGCTGAGGATTCAAACTCAGGTCCTTGTGATTGCTTGGCAAACACTTTTCCAATTGAACCATCTTTTCCCATTCCCTTTCTCTCTCCATCAGTCCCCCAGAAACAGTCTGCAGCATGTAGGATTGGAGTTTGCCATCAGGGAGGGCTTGCAATGCAGTTCCCAAAGATACCATCTCGATGCCCTGATACCCCTGCTCTCTCCTGGGTCTGCCTGATACTGACATCCTAAAAATAAGAAAAGAGGCCCAGCTGGTGTATCCATCGACATCGAGACTGTGCATTGCTCAGCTGTCCACTCATCAGATTTATATTAGTGCTACTGGAGCACAAGCTTCTAAAACTCTTTACTGGTTCTGATCACAGATTGGTAAGCAAACATTCGCCCTTTGGAAACTAACTCGAGGCAGAAGATGTGGTCGTGTGCATCCCAAGGAAATCCTGCAATGTGCACTTACACACACATTCATGAATCAGCACACACTCATGTCAGTGTGCCGACCCTAAATTTTCCTGGCCACCTCTGAAAATGTCTTTCTCCACCATGGACCTCATTAAGAGGCCTGATTCCAGCTCTCCAGATGGATTCTGAATCAAACACAATAAGTTTAAACAGCAAGGCTTGGGTGACGGATACCTTGGTAATTAGTTTAAAAAAAGCCGATCAGAGTGTGGGTGAGTTGATGGTGAAGCAAATTTGGCGGACCACACGAAACTCTGGAATACCTCTGGGCAGTATGATGTGGCAATAGACAGAGCTCTTGTTGCTGTATCTGATGTGTGGTGATAATTGAAAATCTTCCCAAGGCCAGTGCGCACAGATATTCATTCAAGTATTACTGAGCTCTTGGAATCTGTGAGACTTCAGTAAACTTAGACTAAGGAAACATAATAAGGTCAAGAACATGCCGCAATAGAAAATGGACATGGATTCTCTTCCTTTCCAAAGCATTTGTGAGTGTTGAGATCACAAAACCCTTTAGAATAAACTTGACAAGGAATACTTATGTATGCAATATCTACTATTATTATTGGTGTTATTATTATTACTGCTTACAACACAGTATAAATTTCCCCTTTCTTCCGCTCCACCTTTGAAATGATAGTCTGTCTTCAGAAAGTCATATCCTCCCTCTCTCATGTCCCTCTGATCCCCTCTAAATCCCAACCCCCGACTAGTCTGATCTCCATCCTTCCCTTTACTCTTATCCAGCGCTGGCTCAACGGGACAAGAAACTCATGGTGTAGTTTGGTGGAATCGTGGCAAAGCCCACAAATCTAGGGGACACATCGATATCCTGGGGTGCCTGTGGGGATCTGAAGCAGAAATTCTGCAGGATGTTTGTGAAGAAGAGAAAAAGCTCCATTCTAGCCAGTCCTTCTCCAAAGCAGTACCGTTTACCTAAACAGAAGAAACAGGGAGGATGAAGCCAGTTCTTGATATCATCCTTAGAGCAAATCTCTGACTGTATAATCTTTGGGAGAAAGGCCTGAGACCTTTATAGAAGAGTCTAATCTCTGAGCCTCAGTTTCCTTTGTACTTGTGGTGAGTTGATCCTCACCAGGCTGTAACAATGAGAAATGTGGATTCCCTTTTCTCCAGAGATACTCTCCAATATGGATGCCATGTAGCAACATCCTTCTTTCCTTCAGCCCTTCCTATTTTCCTTGCTCCCTCCCTCTCTCTCCCTCCCTCCCTTCCTCCCTATCTTCCTTCTTTTCTTACTTTTTTCTTTCCTTCCTTCTTCTTCGTCCTCTTTTTTTTGACTTTTTACAAAGGGTTTCTCTGTGTAACAGCCCTGGCTGTCCTACAACTCACTCTGTAGACCAGGCTGCCCTTGAATTCACTAAGATAAGATCCTCCAGTCTCTGCCTCAGGAGTGCTGGGATTAAAGGTGAGTGCCACCACACGCAGCTGCCACATCCTCCTAAGAACTGGTTGTGTGACCTGAGAGAGACCTCTAACTTAGTTTGAGATTTCATTCCTCTAATCTATCTCTACACTTTGACTATTACTTCTCCAGGGTTCAGTGGTTGGGAAGTATGGGAGTTGCAGCTGACTGGCTGAGGGTTTGATCCAACAGAATCTTTCAAGATGGACAGATACAGAGGAGTTATCTCTCTTGGTGAGAGCAGTGGCCTGGCACTAGACAGTGACCTCTTACCTATGGAAAAGGGTACAAATGCATCACTCTTTTTAAACTGTCCCTTGTCATCCAGGAAGTGATTTGGGTTGAAGTCTTTGGGGTTGGAGAAGAACTTGGGGTCCTTCAGCACAGAGCCCAGCATAGGAAAAACTTCAGTGCCCTGTTGAGGGGAAAGATTGGATATGGTAGATGTGAATGAATGGCATGTTGGCCCATAGGGGTAAGACAGATGATATAAAGATAATATATGTGAGTTGAGGAGGTTCGGGGGAGGGCTTTGAGTAATGTGTGGTCATCATCCTAGAGAGAGGAGATGTGGGGCTCATGCTATAGGAGACAGAATGAATGGGTGACATGGGGTCTGTGGTCTGTGGTGGGAGGTTAAAGGAAGTGCACTTCATGTCTCTCAAGTCAAGAACTGATGGGTATTGGATTTATGTACCCCTAAACAGGATCCTTGGCAGACATGTCACTCCTGTCTCTGAAAGGAGTTCAGGTGAATTGAGTTTATGTCTTGAGACTTGATTGAAGACAGGGAGTTGAAACTCCTGGGTCAGAAAGTCTGGTGGGAGACCCAAGATATAGGATATTCTATGTAGGAGGCTGAAAGGATATGGTGACAGAGAAAGCCTGTAACTGAGAAAGTGAGAGAGGGCTGGGTGGTTTCTAATGGGGGGGTCGTCTGGGCCATGAAGAAGGCTGGAGATTACTATAGGCTAGGTAAGTCCGCACCTTGGGGATGAAGAAGTCACGGAACTTGGTGTCCTTGGTGACCCTGCGAGCCAGGCCCATGGGGATCATGTCTCCAAATCTCTGAATCTCATGGATCACAGCCTCTGTGTAGGGCATCTTCAAGCGGTCCTCATATTTGGGCTGCCGGTTCTTGCCAATCACCCTGTCAATCTCCTCTTGGACTTTGGCTGAGAAGAAGAGGCATGTGTTTAGGGGTCCAACAACCTTACCCTAAGAAGGATAGTGCAAAATTATAAAACTGGACGAAGGCTCTGAAGCAGTATATGGCATTGTCAATCATTTTTGGTACATGCGAGTCATAGGCATTGTTGGAGGAAGTTCATGTTAACTGGGTCATACCAGAATTATGTGAGAATTGTGAGGAAGGAGATTTAGGCAGGGTCTTGGGGACAGGGAAGTGAGACCTTTGAGGTTCAGTTGAACAACACACAAACTGATTTAACAACTAGAGGCTGGTACCCACTAGTTCTCTCTCTCTCTCTCTCTCTCTCTCTCTCTCTCTCTCTCTCTCTCTCTCTCTCTCTCTCTCTCTCTCTCTCTCTCTGACTCTGCAGAGAAGGGAGCAGCTATCTAAGAGTCCAGTTTCTTGAGACAGGTTGGGGATGATCAGAGAAACATGTTTAGAAACTACAACATCATCCTCCTTGCAGCCTTACCCTGTACATCTGGATGCTTCATGAGCAAAAGAAAGCCATAGCGAAGGGTGGTGCTGACGGTCTCTGTACCGGCAAAGAAGAGGTTCACTGTCGCCATCACTAAGTTCTTCATGTAGAACTCTGTATTGGGGTTCTTCTTCTCCTGCAGGAAGGCACGTATTCAAGTCCAACCCACTCCTTATGCTCTGGTGCCCTTCTGTTTTACCCTCTTTCCCTGACCTAATTCACTTCTCTTTGACCAAGACCTAAGGTGAGAAGATGAATTCTGGCTATGTCAGCTTCTCTTCAGGCTCTACACCTTTGGAAGTGATCCGGTGCTCTAATCTAGTGCTTTTCTGTCATTCAGGACTTAGTTGATTGTCTGATATATAATGACCAATTTAATTGTCAATTTTTATTTAATGTGCATTGGTGTTTTACCAAATGTCATGAATTCCCTGAAACTGGAGTTACAGGCAGCTGTGAGCTGCCATGTAGGTTCTGGGAATTGAACCCAGGTCTTCTGGAAGAGTAGCTAGTGCTCACAACCACTGAGCCACCTCTTCAGCCCTCAAACAATGAGTTTTAGGCAACAGGATCCTATATCTTAATTATTTTTAATATTCCCTAAAGAAATTCCACCCCTCAGCCCTTGGCACTTCTGAGTACATGAAGTTTCATCTTGGCCAGACACCCACACACTGGTAATCCCAGACTCCAGAAAGCGGACCTAGGAGAACTGCCACAGGTTTGAGGCTAGCTTGGCTGACAGCAAGTTTCAGCTTGCCATTAGCAAGATGATGTCTCAAAATCAACAATGACAAAATCTCCATATATGTTACAAACAGGTAGGAGGTCACAGTAACGCATAGGTTACACAGTTGTAAACGGCTATGAGGACTGGCAAAGGCAAATGATATGTTAGCTGAAAGCACCAGTCCGAGTCAGTGAAGTAGGATTCATGGCCTTCTTGTTCTGATATCAGACAGGTCCCCTATATTCACAGGGCTGCAGCTTCCTCATTTGTAGAATGGGAGTCGAATACAACCTTACTCAAGAGTTGTGGGTACTTGTATGTGGATAAAACTTAGCCTTTGAAACAGTGTGGGGAACATGGCATCCTTGTACACTGGATCCTCTCTCAGCCTGTACACCTTCCTGAGAACAAGAATACATGGAGCAGTGATATTAAGTGATTATTATAGTGAGGGGACTGATGAGTTGTTCTCTGTTAACTCCCCCGTCCCTGTGCCTGACTTCATCCTACTTGGCTTGAACCTCCCATCACACTTCCTGACTTCTGGGTTTACCTGCTGCATACGGATGAGAAAGGAGTCAATGAAATCCCTTGGGGAATTGGGGTCCAGGGTACTCTGGTTCTGTTCCACCTTCTTGATTATGAAGTCCTCCAGTCCCTGCAGTTCCTTAAAGGCCTGTTGCTGTGGTCCTGGCAGGTGCTTCATCACTGAAGAGAACATCTCATAGATCTGGTGGTGGGAAGGGGATGAGAAACCAAAGCAGTATCTGTCTTAGAATGAGGAGTGTTCACATCACCTATCCAGGAGTTCAGGCATCTAGGTTGGGCTGTGTGTCAACAGAATTTTTATAGTTTAAGCCTGAGGGTAGATGTTTAGAAGGTTGGGTAGGAGTTATTTATGTAGATGTTTAGGAGGTTGGTGACTTCAGCTGTGGACAACTCTTCATATATAATAATGGGGTTTGGATTGGTGAGTTCTAGCAGGCTTTCCAACACTCAATGAGTTCTGGCTAAATAGTCACAATAGCTATGCAATCAACCTAAGTGCCCAAAAGTAGAGTAATGAAGAAAAAAATGTGATCCGTATAGACAACTGAATTATTCTTCAGCCATTAAAAACAAAGCTATGGTATTTTCAGGAAAATGGGTCCACCTGGAGATAACTCTATTAAGCAAATTTAAGCAGTCTTAGAGAAATAACTCAAGTATTTTTTTATTTGTGGTATACATATATTAAATCATTTGTGCACATATCTATGCACATATGTGTACATGTGCAACACTTCGAAGTAGAAAAAAACTGTCTCGGGACAAAGAGAATTAGAGGAGAAGGAGGTGTGAGAAAAGGGAAGGTAGGGGATATGAGGGTGAATAGGCTCAATACACAATATACGCTTTTCCAAGAAAAATAAAAAATAGGTATTTTAAGTAGGGCTGATATTCACATGTTCTGCTGCATTGCTATTCAAATGGCTGCATGGAGGACCCCACTTAGATGTGTGAGTGAGCTGCATTGGAGGACCTTTAACTGGGGTATTTGAGGGACAGTCTGTGCAGAAACTTTGCTTAGAAATGTGGAGGTTTAGGTATTTCTATGGATGAATAAAGAGCTCATCTACATAGTCCAGTGGACTTGCTCCATATGTTTTGCAGATGGTGCATCACTGAGTGACCTGGATTTTGCAGTATCAGGCACTAGGGAACTGAAGAAGGCTAGTGTATTCAGAGGGCCTTCCTGTAGCAACCTTGGTTAGAGAGTACGATGAATTGTCTTGGTAATGTCCCCCAGCTGAAACAGTTCTCTCTCTCTCTCTCTCTCTCTCTCTCTCTCTCTCTCTCTCTCTCTCTCTCTCTCTCTCTCTCTCACACACACACACACACACACACACACACACACACACAGAGAGAGAGAGAGAGAGAGAGAGAGAGAGAGAGAGAGAGAGAGAGAGAGATGGAGGGACAGCAGAGGGACGGAGAGAGGGAGAGAGCCTGTGTGTACTGCTGGCTCTGATTTCAGGCACAGCTGAGACTGTTTATTGACATCGGTTCAGGCACAACTGCCAGGCTCCTTTGAAGGTAACTATTGGAAGGAGGTTGGCAGTTTTGGCGTGGGCTGGCAGCTGTGATCTGGGAGTAGTCGGCTAAGGTGAAACAGGTTACCTGCCCGGTGGAGCTAGATGTGAACTGGAAGATTCCCAGCATCATCCTCAGCAGTGACAGGAACTCTTTATTCTCATAGTCAAAGCGGTCCCCGAAAACGATGGAGCTAATGACATTGGACACTGTTCTGCTCAGGTAGAATGTAGGGTCAATGAGAGCACCTGTAGGTAAGGAGGAGGACGAGAGTGAGACATTGGAGCTTGAAAAAGGCTTTCATGATGGATAGCATCAGATACTTTGTATCAGATAATTCAAAATGAGCACTCACTGAAAGTGGAGTCCTCCAACTCCACCAAAACCAGGACACCAGGCCGCACAGCAGAACCAGGACTCTCTTCCCTAGCCTAGTTCCCATCCTGGATGTTGGTGCTGTTTTTCTAAGGTGTCTTCCCCTTGGTTGGTCCTGAGAACTAGCAGAGCTCTGCTTACCATTTGTCTTCCTGAATGCCTCCAGGAGAAAGCCTGCCTCCTCTTGGATGCGCTCCTCTATGCCACGCTTGCCCACACCGAAGTCCCTCAGTGTGGCAATGGAGAAGCGCCTCAGCTGCTTGGCGCGATCCCCGTTGCTGAAGACTACACCTGGGAAGGAGAGTGATGGGCAGAGAAAGGTCAGCGAAGAGGGATGTGGCTGACTATTAACCACTATTGTGCTGTTCCCCAAGAGCGAGTTAGAGGACATTAAAAAAGGGGAGACAGAAGGAAGACCAATGCCAGAGACAGAGGGACAGGGAAAAGGCAAGAGTAGAGAAATTGAGGAGATCTAGGGGTGGATATAGTTGTGAAAGATTTATAATTGAGATAGGGACTAAAGGGAAATAGGGGGAGAGGACAAAGAGAGTCTCAGAAGAGGCTAGATTGCTGAGGTGATATTGGGCTTGGGAACAGATTTCTGTGATACCCTGACAGTAGAAGAAGAAAGCAGCAGAAAGGAAAAGATGCAGCATCCCAGGCAATCACAGAAACTAAGAATGGGGTAGAGTGGGCAAAAACTCCAGAGCCCCTTAGAGGCACAGGATTCGGATAGAAAATCCCAAGATGCAAGAGGAGATATGCGTGGTGTGTTTGTGGTGGGAGAGGGGGTTCAGGAGACACAGGCAGAGAAAGATGGGAAGGTTGGGAAGTAATGAGTCCAGTAACCCACACAGCAGGAGGCAGCGATGCAGATGTCAGGAAAGAGGCAGGGGAATTGATGCCTTCCAATTGTTCCCTGCCACATTCCCCTGCATCTTGTTCCCCTCACCATAGCCTTTGAAGAGCCAGTCAAAGGTGGCCTGCTCGCCACGCCCACCGAATTCCTCAGCCTGATCCACCAGAGCCTCCTTGACTGCTTCCTGTCCACATAGTACCACAATTCGGCGAGGCCCCAGGTGAATGGTGAACACAGGACCATAGCGTTCACTGATCTGATGGATGTGAATGAGCAAAGTTAAAGGAAAGAGATCAGACCTTGATGACATGTCTGGGATTCCTAACGGCTGTCAGATGGGTCGCCTCAAGATGTAGTCTCACATGCCTAGAAGTTGGTTGCTGGCTCTTCACAATTCCACTGGCCTAAAATTACACACCCTAGGGTCAATACCCTACCACAAAGCCTCTATCAAAACGGGGCACCCCTCCATGCCCCCATTCTACCCTTCACCCTGCCCAGCGGCACCTTTATGAGGGAGTTGTACATCTGCTCTGTGTTCAGCTGAAAGTAGTTCCCGATGAAGGGCAGTGGTGTGGGTCCTGGAGGCAGCTTCCCCGAAAATTTCCTCTCTTTCAAGACAGACATAAAGACCAGGACGATGAGGAAGGCCAGCACAGTCACCAGGAGCAGTCCCGAGGTCAGCATGGTGGCAATGAGGGTGACAGACAGATGGTGATGGCTGAATTGGTTTGCTTTTATTCATCCTGAGGTGGAAGGTGGCCTTTGGTCTTGATTATGCAACTATCTCATTTCACTTCCAGACTACCACCCCCTATCACGCAACTAGCTTGAGACACAGCCAACAATCAAGGCGGAGGAGGCCCCATGAGGGATTAACAGGGAGTGGACTCAACTTGTGACATCTGAGGAGGAAGTACTCCAGGGCTATGTATTACAGAGGAAAGGGACAGTAGACAGAAGTCAGAACTAAATCCTTCATGACATTTGTATTGGAGACTCTTCTGAGCTCTGGGTATGGGTTCTCCTGGGAACGAACCAAAATGATGTTATATTAGGGTCTCATTGGCTTGAAACAGGGTGAATGGCTATGAATTTGGAAGTTTATTTTCTTCCTTGTTTGAGACAAGTTTTCACTATCTAATCCTCATGTGCCTGAATCTCAACATGTAGATCACAGTAATCTACCTGTCTCTGACTTCTGAGTGCTGGGGTTATAGGCCTACACTACTACCTCCAACTCTGGGAGCCTTTCAATGAAGAGAGTCCTAGATTTAAGCAAGGGGAGACTTCAGGGCCATGTGTTGTGGATTTCAAGTCAAGAACGACTTTATATGAGGTGTACCTGGGAGAAGCATATGGAAATCCCAACAGGATCTTGGAGTCAGCACCTGTTCCCAGGTGGGATATACTTTGGTTTTGGTCCTAGGCTATCTCTTGATGTCCAGAACCATTAGGGACATCTCTAAGTCTAGAATAAGAATTTAGGATCTGGAAAAAGTGAGGAAAATTAGAAATGGGTTAAATTAAGATGTAAGAAATAACCACACAGAAACTGTATTAAATCACTGCTTGTCCCATTAGTTCTAGTTTTATACTGGTTAATTCTTACATCTTAATTTAACCCATTTCTATTAATCTGTGTATTGCCACATGACAATGGCTTATTGGGTAAAATTTCCAGTATCTGTCTCTGGCAGATGCATGGCGTTTCTCTGACTCTGCCCTTCTTCCTCCCAGCATTCATTTACATTTTCCCTACCTAAGTTCTGCCCTATCAACAGGCCAAGACAGTTTCTTTATTCATTAGCCAAGAAAAGCAACACACAGACAGAAAAACCCCTCAAACTATTTCCCCTTTTCTATTAAAACAAAAAGGAAGGCTTTAAGTTTAACATAGTAAAATTACACATAACAAAACAATTATTAAGCAATAATTACAGTTACAATATTTATATCTACTCTATCTTTTATCATAACTAAGGAAAACTATAATAATAACTACCTATTCTTCAACTCCATCAAAGATTCCACAAGGTTATAACATTATCTAAGTAAACAGGAAGTACATTGTCAGCAACTTCCAAAACTGTAGAATTCACAGAGACATGCCTGGCTGGCTAGCCACCGAACATTCTTCTGTACCATTGGGTCATCCATCTTCAGCCTACAGGCCTACAGTATTCAGCAGACTTTTCCATGAAGCAGGACATTTCAAAGTCAAATCTGCTTATATTGGAAGCTTATCAGTCATTGTCTACTGTGTTCTGCAGAATGCCTGGCAGACTCTTTCATGTAGCAGAAACCCTGAAGGATTGTCTCACATTTAGACAAGTTCAATGGTCATTTCTTTGTGGGTTCTGTATGTCCAGTTCAGCAGTCCAGGCAATAGCAGTTTGTTGCCCAAATGATTAAACAACTATATAAGGAGTCTCTTCAGTGCTCATCATCTTTTATTTATTTATTTATTTATTTTTCCATTAACAGCTTTAATTGGATGTGGGGCAATAGAACTATTCTTAGCACAATTATGGGTGTAAGGTTCCCTGCAGACTCCCCAGGGTGATGGTTCCTGTAATGATTTTTAGGGAGAAACGGCTCCCAACAGATCCCCCTTTCTCTTATATAAAGGCAGGTAGTTATTACGTGGAGAGCACCAGTCAGAGTCAACCATGGTGTCAGATCTAAAGGAGAGGGGACTGAGATAAGGAGAGACCCTCCTCTCGAGTGGTGAAGCAATTTACCTCTCCTGGGAACAGAGGGGTGCCTGATGATTCTTAGGTCGAGTGGGGACCAGGCCTTTTTACTTTCCCCCTTACCCGTCCTAGGGTTCCCAGGGCCCTGTCTTAGGTAGGGGGATTATCCTGCCATAAGTCGCCCATCCTTGGAGCTCCTCAAATAAAAGGCATCTAGCAGGATTAAAGTAAACAGATCACAGGGCACCCTGTCTTAGGCCATGTAGAGAGTGCCATCATACCTGTACTTGCCATGTTGAGCCGGTTTCTACAACCTCTGTATGGTGTGCTATTCAGGCGAGGATGCATACTAACTCCCGTCATTGGGCCCCTGCGTCTATCATTAATGAAAAGACTGTGAGGAGCTCCTCAAACAAAAGATATAATGATATAATTTTGGCACCAATAACTCCATCTCCAGACAAGAAGAAAGGGCTCTCATCATCTTCTTGAAGTAGCTTGGTGCTGCCAGGAGCAGATGTGTCTCACTCTCATGAAAAGTCTTAAGTTCTTAAACATTTTAAATGCCATATTCTATAGTCTTTGAAAGATTTAAAGAATGCCTATCCATCTGAAATATATTTCAATACATCTAGAAAATATAATTAACGTGAATATAAGCTTAACCATTAAAGATGACTATTAACCTATATTTCTTAATTATACATTATATTTTTAAATGAGCTACACAAACATAATATGTAATCAAGATCAGAAATACATATACATATAACAACATTGACTTTATATTTGTATCAACAAACCAAGATCCATACCAATGCAAATTATTTATATTTATATCATATCCCCCTTTAAATATAAACAAGTATTTATGAACAATAATTGGGAATGTGAACATAGTGTTTTTTCTCCAAACTTCTTCCTGCTGTTTATTGGGCAAAGTAATTTTTAAGGGGTGTATTTTTGAGGAGTGTTCAAGACAACCTTTCAGGAGATCTTGTTCCATGAGTCCATATTGGTCTGGAAGCAGTCCGCAGGTTTTCCTCTTTTGTGGAAACAAGAGAACTTTTCCAAAGCAACATATACATAGACCCAAAGTTGAAAGTCATGATAACTTTATAATATACATGCTGGTTTAGCTTAGCAGTTCATACAATGAAGTGTCTCTCCTTCACAGTCGAAAAATTAAAAGAAAACACTATTATATACATAACCCAGACACTCTGTGAATTTTCCATCTTTACATGGCTTATTATTTGTTTGTTTCTTCTAATCTATGTCTTACTTTGTTTCTTTAAAGACTTTACCTTTATTTTTAAGGCATTAACTTTATTTTATGACTCTTTATACTCTTTTTCTTCTCTCTTCCAAACCTACATTTATCCAGCACTATGACCCATCTGGATTTGTCTGTATTGCATAGCTATAGTTCTTTTCTGTCTTGAAGAGCTTCTAAAATGGTAAGCAGCTTGGTTGCAGCTGCTCTGGATGCTGATTCTACCTCTTTCTAGTTTTAAAATGGTGGACATACCATTTCTGCTAGTTCTGGGGCCACCAGGTAGGAGCTATGCTCAGCACTTTAACTCTGAGAATGAGCTTGAAGCACATAAAGCCTTTTTATCTGAGTAATAGCTTAATTTGTCATTCAGAGTACTGTGCAGCCTGGAAATATTTCTGTATTTGGAAGCAGGAATCCACCATGCTTTCTTGCCTATGCACACCTAGTAGACCTGATTCTGCAGTCTGCCCAGGCAGGGAGCATCAAACAATAGCAAGGTCTCAGTTACTTTCCTTCTGACTCCGAGTGGGCACACAAACACCAGGGCTCACAAATGCCATTGAAATGTTTCATAGCCAGAGTTCACACTGGTGGCACACCCAGGAAGTTTCATTTTAAAACTATAAAGTTTTTTTTTCTGCTACTGCTGAATCAGAAACTTCTTCCTTAAAGGAGCTGTGGCACACCACCAGCAAACAATACGAAGCTACTTTAAACTCTGTATTTCTTGTGTCTAGAATTTCTATTAAAGCTTTCTCAGGTTTTACGTGGATACAGTTAACCACATTGGAGCACTAATTTGTAGGAGGAGGGCCCACTTGTTCATCCCAGCTGCCTGGCTAGCTTAGCCCTGAAATAACCACACAGAAACTGTATCAATTAAATCACTGCTTGGCCCATTAGCTCTAGTTTCTTATTGGTTAGTTCTTACATCTTTGCTGCCTACCTAAGTTTAACCCTATCAACAGGCCAAGGCAGTTTCTTTATTAATTAACCAAGAAAAACAGCACATGACAGAAGAACCTCCCACACCAGAAGACCTTAGTCCTATTTCAAAGAAACTTTGCACAGTACTAGAGACAATATCTGAAGATCATAGTCATCAGAAGGCCTGTCTAGCCCTTGAGGAATGATGATAAAAACCACCAAAACAGTAGAGAAGTTCTAATTTACAAAAGCACCCCCCCATTCCTATCCAGATCTTTAGAAAAGGTTCACTAACTCTTTGCTGTCATAATTCACAAAAGGTCCCGATTTTATATATGGATGTACTGAGAATAGAACAGAGGGTGGCATGGGGTCACATACATGAAAACCCTGCAAGCCAAAGCCATCAAAAATCTTCCTTAGCATACATTTTCATCTTTTACTTTCTAGACTTCTGTGCCTAGCAAGTGGAAGGAGAACATGGAACAGGTCATAATCAGGATGTGTGGTAAGCAGACTGATGTCTGCATTGCCTGGGGATGTTATTAGCAAGAAGATAGAATTGGGGAGGGATTTAGGTTATCCAGCATAGGTCACAGAAGAGGACCCTGGGATGCTAAGGGTGGCCACAGATAAGGGAATAGTTGACAGTTCTCCCACACTGAAAATTTTTTAGAATAATTAGGGTAGTTACCATTTGAGAAACCCATACTCCAGTAAGATTATGTGTATCCAATTTGGGAATGTTAGTAATTAAGGATCTGTCCTATCTTCAACCTCACTGAGATTGCCAAGATCATAAAGGAGTTGTAATTCAACTTGCTTTTTTCTTCATTGCCTGACCCAGCTCATTCTGGGAGTCAATCAGGGACAGGGTGGGTGCTGAGAATGAAATTTGCTTGGACAAAAGAAAAGACACTGACAGCTGCTATGTCAGTATCAAGCAGACCCAGGAAGGAGGAGGATGGAGTTGGCATTGAGATTGTTCCCAGAAAGTACTGAGGCTAGAAAGAAGTTAGCACTGAACTTGATACCAAGGAGATTTTATTTTTTTATTATTAAAAATTTCCACCTCCTCCCTTTGTCCCATTTCCTTTCCCTTCTCCTCACCCCTCCCCCTACAGTCAATAAGGGCTGACTGAGAAGCTAAGGACAATGGCACTGGGTTTTGATCCTACAGCATGTACTGGCTTTGTGAGAACATAGTCTGTTTGAATGCTCATCTTCCAAGGGGATTTTAGTAGAATCACCTCTTAAGCTAGGAGGGACCTTGAGAGTGGAGGTAAGCTATCACCAGAACCTCCTGAATTGAAGGCATAAGAGTGGCATCATATAGTCTTTGGATTTTGTTCCAGCAGATTCTGACATAAACACAAGGTAGTGCTGAGTTTGACACCATCTAGACTATGGAAGGGACCTCTGGTAGACATTGGCATGCTTTGATGGATAGACCATTCATGTGGTACCCTAGCTTTAGACAGGTGGAGGTAGGTGAGGCTGGAACTCCCATAATTGGGATGTTGCTCATCTCATTCTAGGCTATTGGACTCTGAGACCTGCTGGGGAGAAATGAAAGGCAGAGAAGAAGGCAACATTAAGAAAAATGCTTAAAAAGAAATACCACACTAGCTCAGAATCGAGTATAATAAAAGGTTGTTTATTTAAGGGTAGACTCACAGATCACATTCCTCTGCTGGATCAGGGAATAGCAACCAAATTCTGATGCCAGAAAAGAGACCAGATGCTTGCTTTACATAGAAATATATAGTATAAGAGGCCATGTACAAGTGATAGGGTAACTTAAATGTTATTGGCAGTAGGAATTCCTACAACACCTCCCCCTTTTGTTTAAATAAGAAAGTTCTAAGCCTAATACAAAGTTAAACAATAAGAACAAATATCAGGTATAAAAATTAGAATTACAACCATCATAAAAAATATCAAGCAAGAAGCATGTTAATTATTTCAATAATTATTCTATCCTAATGAGTTTAATCTTGCAAATAAATAACTTGGCTCAGTCATGAGTGAAAAGTAATTACAACTATCTAGTCTTCAACCTCATTGAAGACCCGAGAAGGGAAATAATATTACTGGAGTAAGCAGGAAGTAAATCAAGCAACTTCGAAAATGTTCAACAAATGACAGAGACAACTTGCTACCTGGGCAATCACCCAAAGTCTCATTTGCAATGTTGGAGCAACCAACTTTGGCTAAGGCCTAGAGTAACTGACAGACCATTTTCAAAGGCAGGAAATTTTTCAAAACTGCCTAACTTTGTCTTGGCAAGATTTGACAGGGTTTTTGTTGTTGTTGTTTTTTGTTTGTTTGTTTTTGTATCCTGCTTGTCCTGTCCGAACATTGTATATTTTGTCAGTGGTCAATGCATGGGCAGTTCCTTGCCCAAAGGCCAGTTTTGCCAGGAAGAAAACAAGCTCCAAATGGACTGTCTTTGGTATTCAACATTCTCTCGGGAATAAATTTGTGCTGCCAGGAGCAATCGTGTCTCACTTCAACAGAACCACAAGTTATTTTAATGTCACATTCTACAGCTTCTTGGAATGATTAAAGATTACTCATATATGCAGAATACAATCTCTAAGTATCTAAATAACCTGATTAGTCTACCTATAAGTATGGCAAACATGGATGACTATTGATTTAAAATTCTTAATACTTTTATAACTTAAAGACTAAAACTTCAAATTAAAATAGTAAACAAATTTTAAACAACAGTGCAACAAATGAAGACAATGATCTCAAAATTTATAAGTATCTTGATCAGGGGTAGAAATGTATATTTCAATATTATAAATATATTCTAAAATTGTATCCATATAGAAAATGTCTTAAACAGAGGTAGAAGCCTGCAGGCATATAATATGACAAAATAACTTTGCATAGGTATATAAATATTGTAGATGAAAATAGGAACATATTCAATATAATTTAAATTTTAACAACATAAAAGAATCTATACCAATGTAAATTGCCTATAAATAATATCTCACAAGTATTCACTCCATCACTTACTATTATTATTAGTGTGAGTAAGCTCACATTAATCTATTATCCTATTCAATTTCCTCTCTCATTTTCCAAAGAGATGCCTGATCCTACATAATTTTCCTCCCAACTCCCAACCCTATAACAATAAATGGTGTCCCTAACCCCGAAGACAACCTTTGTTGGGAGAAGGGATATCATCTTCTAGAATTACTTCCAGCTGTCATGGAGGCAATGTTCTTTCTATGGGTTCCTTTGAAAGTAAAATCATGGTTAAATTTTAATATGACATTCTGGTATAATTACAAATAGTCTCCAAATATTTGGTAGGTTTTTCTAAGGTTCCTATTTGGAGTTCTGTACAGAAATTGTGAAAACAGTGCACCATTTCAGCTAACTAAGTTGGAACCATCTTGAGCAGCTGATACCCCAAACAGGTCTTATAGTAGCACTATCAGTATCATGAAGTCATATCAACCAGGTGAAGTTGCTGTGGGACCCCATCTTCTTCCTGGAAACTTCAAAGATTACTACAGGAGAATTTATTGTTCATTGTGGAAAACTTAAACATTATTTATATAGACATATACAGACATATATATTCAATGAAAGTTATGATAGAGGGAAAATAGGTATGAAGAAATGTAAATTTTTTCTTAATTCTTTCTTCTTTCTGTCTAATAACAGACAACTCTTGACATGAGACAAAAACTGAATATTTTTAACAGCATGCTTAGATTGAGAGAAGGACAGAGCCATCGTCCAACTCTGAATCCAATTCTGTATATCCATAGATAGATGATAGATAGATAGATAGATAGATAGATAGATAGATAGATAGATAGATAGAGGATAGATAGATAGATAGATAGATAGATAGATAGATAGATAGATATTTAATGTGTTTGATCATCTTTCCTTATGAGTTATATTCATTTTTCTTGATAATACTTATTGGATAGTTATTTTTCCTTATGTTAGCGTCCAAACATCTGGGTCTCTTGAATTTTTAAAGATGTGCATTTTCCTGTAAAGACAAGAGCAGAACCCTGCCCCAACCCTATATGCTTACCACCTGAATGGTTGTCACTATTGTGAATGAGCTGTCATTTCTCTTTCTCAAGGGATTTCTCTTTTTCAAACTGAATCTTTATTAATTTTGATGGCATCCATAGTTTTTGTTTTCCCATGGAAACAAGAGCAAAACCCCTTCCCCCAATGGAACACATCTCCTGGCTTCCATTGTGGGGTCATGACATCTTTGAAATTTGTGGCTGATTTAATTCAGAAGACTTTTTTTATTAGCCAATGTCTCTCTGTTGCTTTTGTTCCTTTCTTATTAGCATTAAGAAAATTAAAGATTAATAAAGCATTATGTACTCTATTTTAAGGGGTATTCTCTATACATTTCTGTTCATTTAACATATATTTTATAGTTAACTGCCTGACCTGTAGGATTGTGTGATATACCTATAAGATGCTTTATAATACACAAAAAATCTGTTTCATTTTCTTAGAGACATAGGTTGGACCATTATCTTTCTTTATTTGTGCAGGTATATTCAAGATGGCCATAACTTCTAATAAATGTGTGATTACTAAATTAGCCTTTTCTGAGCTTAAAGCAGTTACCCATTGAAAACCTGAATAAATATCAATGGTGTGGTGTACATATTTTAAGTTTCCAAATTCTGCAAAGTGGAACACAGCCTTCTGCAATATTTCATTCCTTTGAATACCCTTAGGGTTACTCCCTGCAGGCAATGATGTTTGGTTATAGAAAGAGCAAGTAGCACATCTCTTAATAATCTCCTTATCTTGTTGTCATGTAACAGAAAACTCCTCCTTTATACCTTTGCTATTGACATGATGTTGATGTTTCTTATGGAATTTTGAGGCCTTCAAAACACTTCCAACCAGTAATTGATCAATTTCTGCATTACCTTGTGCTAGAGGACCTGGTAGACCCGTACGGGATTGGATGTGTGTTATGTATGTGGAACAAAGCCTATTTTTGATTATATCTTGAACCTGTATAAATAATGAAGTCAATTCTGTCTCATTTGGTATAAGTTCAGTGGTTTCAATACACAAAACAATTTTTTCTTCATATTGTGAATCAGTAATTATATTAAGAAGGTTCTTTAAAATCAATTAGCATCATGAGAATAGCATATAATTCTGCCTTTTAGACAAAATTATTAGGGCTTTCTTCCAACTTACTTAATTCTTCTGATTTATAACCTGCCTTCTCTGACTTTTTGCATCAGTATAAAAGGTACGGTCTCCAGTTATTGGAGAATCATGCACAATTTGTGGAAGAATCCAAGAAGTTCTCTTTATAAGATTAAGTCTATTGCTTTTGAAATAGTTGCTATTAATTTATCTCCCAAAATTAGCACAAGTTCTTTGCCATGGTTCATTGTCTCCTCAAACATTTTTATTTCATCAGTAGTAAATGGCACTATACCTGCTAATTGATGTTGATCTTTAGCATGCGGAATCTTTTTCTTTATTGATGTTTATTGAGTTCTACAGTTTTCTCTACTCACCTCCTTGCTTTTTCCCTCCCCCTTCAAACCTCCCCCAAGGTCCTCATGCTCCCAATTAACTCGGGAGATCTTGTCTTTTTCTACCTCCCATATAGATTAGATCTATATAATTCTCTCTTTGTGTCTTCACTGTTGTTTGGGACTGTGATTTGTAGGCTGGTTTTCTTTGCTTTATGTTTAAAAACCACTTATAAGTGAGTACATGTCATAATTGTCTTTCTGTGTCTGGGTTACCTCACTCAAAATAATGTTTTCTAGCTCCATCCATTTTCCTGAAAAATTCAAGATGTCGCTATTTTTTTTTCTGCTGTGTAGCACTCCATTCTGTAAATGTACCACATTTTCCTCATCTATTCTTTGGTGGAGGGGCATTTAAGTTGTTTCCATGTTTTGACTATGACAAACAATGCTGCTATGAACATAGTTGAGCACATGTCCTTGTGGCTTGATTGAGCATCCTTTGGATATATACCCAAAAGTGGTATTACTGGGTCTTGAGGAAGGTTGTTTCCTAATTTTCTGAGAAATCACCAACTGACATTCAAAGGAGTTGTACCAGCTTGAATTCCCACCAGCAATGAAAAAGTCTTACTTTTACCCCACAACTTCTCCAACATAAGTTGTCATCAGTGATTTTGATCTTGGCCATTCTTACAGGTTAAGATGGAATCTCAGAGTTGTTTTGATTTTCATTTCTCTGATGACTAAGGATGTTGAACATTTCCTTAAATGTTTGTCAGCTATTTTAGGTTCCTCTGTTGAGACTTCTCTGTTTAGGTCTGTACTCCATTTTTATTGGATTATGAGATCTTTTGATGACCAATTTCTTGAGTTTTTTGTATATTTTGGAGATCAAACCTCTGGCTGATGTGGGGTTACTGAAGATATTTTCTGTCATTTTGTATTGTTGACTATGTCCTTTGCTTTACAGAAACTTTTCAGTTTCAGGAGGTCCCACTTATTAATTGTTTTGCTCTCAGTGTCTGTGCTGCTGGGGTTCTATTTAGTAAGTGGTCTCCTGTGCCAGTGTGACCAAGGGTACATCCCACTTTCTCTTCTATAAGGTTCAGTGTGGCTGGCTTTATGTTGAGGTCTTTGATCCATTTGGACCTGAGTTTTGTGCATGGTAATAGACATAGGTCTATTTTCATTCTTCTACATGTTGATATCCAGTTATGCCAACATCATTTGTTAAATATGCTTTCTTTTTTCCATTTGATATTTTTGCTTCTTTGTCAAAAATCAAGTGTTTGGATTAATATCTGGGTCTTTGATTCAGTTTTATTGGTCCTCCTGTCTGTTTTTATGCCAATACCAGGCTGCTTTCAGTACTGCAGCTCTACAGAGTATATTTTGAAGTCAGAGATTGTGATGCCTCCAGGAATTCTCTTATTGTACAGGATTGTTTTGGCTATCCTGGGTTTTTTGCTTTTCCATATGAAGTTGAGTATTTTTCTTTTGCTGGGATTTTGATGTGCATTGCATTGAATATGTAGATTTCTTTTGGTAAGATTGACATTTTTACTACATTAAGCATGTGGAATCATACTGGAAATCTCTATGAATCCTTAATATTTACATCCTTTGCAATTTCAGGTCTTTCTTCCACCAAGTCCCCCCATGAATTATCTCTCTGTAAACACAGAGTCACCTAATGTGGTCTCTGTATCCTTGACATTATAGAATTTTTCCAGTAGGTAACCAGCCTCTTCCTGGATCTACTTCTCCATGCATTGCTTTCCTAGCCCAAAGTTTCAAAGAATGACCAGGAAAAAATGCCAAAGAACCTTCCATCATTCTCCACTAGACAGAGCTAAATCTGTCAGAATGACAGTAGTCAGGCCCCATTCCCTCCTGTTATTGCTCTCAAGTCCATAGTAGATATGATTATGAAAACTCATACTTCCAGACTCAATGGAAAAATCAATATTCCCTCTAAATGGTCTAGACTGAAGGAAAATAGAATGAGGCTAGAAATAATCAAGGAGAGCAAGGAAAATTTCTTATAGGCTAGCATTTTGTGGCTGGGTTAGTTTCATGCTTAATGCTTATAAACTGAATGAGGTAAAAATTTAATGTCATATAGAGTATTCCTTAAATGTAAATGCTAATTCTATTTTATTATTGCCAGTTGGATTCTTTAAACACATCTATGTGTGTACACAGATGCTCACAACTGTACATCAATGCACCTATAGAAAAGGATTTACCTTGCATGAAGACTATATAAGAAATCTTCTGAGGTATAAATTGGAAAACAGCTTGGAATTTTCATAATATCATTTTAGAATATGTTGATAAATGAAGGAAAAGGATAATGGTGGAGTCCAGAGAAGGACACAAGATCCCCTGAAACTGGATCTATAGATGGTTGTGAGCTTCACATTTGCACTGGTGAAGCAGGGCAATATTGCAACCACAAGCAAGTGTATGCAAACTCACAATGAGTAAGCAAAATTGGCCAAGACAACTTGTCAGCTAACCAAAAGCTTGGTAAATAATGACATTTCCCACTTACTATGACCCTGGAAGTCCTCTAGTGTAGGTATTTCACAATAGTCACTGAAGTAATCTGCTTTGCCTACTAGCATCTACTTCACAGCCTCATGTCCACATAAGATAACCACGGGCCTTAGACCAAAGCACACAGTGAACATTGAGCCATATTTTTCCTGAATTTAAGAATGAAGAAAAATAATGAGGGAAGGAATAAATTGCAAAATGAACAGACACCCAGTCACGGAATGTAGAGTAGAAGTTCTAGGAGGATAAAAACATAGAATAGAGAAAGGTGTTGGACTTAGAAGGGCTATTGGGGGAAAAAAGCATCAAAATGATTCCTTGACCTTGGGTAGCACATGTCACTAATTTTGTATGGCTTAGATTTGTTTGGACTTCAACTAGTTGAATTCTGTGATCCACACATTACCTCTTTGAAATTCTAGGTTTCTGGCATCTTAAAAGTCTAGGACAATTTGAGAATGAAAGTTCTCCTTAAATAAATGAGATTCCCAATATTGTGATCCAGAGTCCTGAGGAGAGGGGGCTCTGTTCTAAAGTCAGAGTCTAAATTTTTCCCCTTCATTTTAGAATTCTGTAATTTCAGAATCCTAAGTTTCCTGAAGTTTCTTTCTGAGTCTTTGTTTAGGAATCACGAGTATTTGTGTATACTCTCTATTCTGTTTGAAGATTTCATTGCTATTAGAAGTGATAAACACACTCAACATCAGGAAGAATTAAAATAAGGCATTAACACAGACTTATAATAGGTTCTCCTCCAAAATGGTATTGGTGTGGGAACAGCGAACAGCTTCCTTCCCTTACTAGTTCTCTTCCAAATAATCAAAATTAGCAGGCAATACATGTAGAGTACCATAAAGATGCTGAAGGCCCCTGCCAATGCCAAAGGCTTGTGTCCTTGGCTCAAGATTCTGCCTACACAGCTTCTAGGAGATCATCTTATACTAAATTCTGAGCCCTGTGGAAGTAAAACAGTCTTTGTATTATGCCATCAGGAGTCAGATTGCTCAGTGGATGTAGAGTTATGTCATTTTCAACCTCTCATTGCACTGTAGTGATATTTCATTAGTATTTTAAGAAATAAAGTTTGGCTGAAGATCAGAGAGTAAAACAGCCCCACTGTTCAGTCTTACAGACCAGGCAGTGGTGACATACATGTTTATTTAATTCCAGTAGTTATACTACATTGCCATAGAAACCATCAATAGTGGCACATGCCTTTAATCCCAGCCCTGGAGATAAATACAAGATGGGAGGAGTGAGCTCTCAGACATAGTCTCATTTCTGAGGATCCCTGGAGGCAGGATCACCATTTCAGAATAAGGTATAAATAAGAGTCAGTGGATAGCTACTTTTCTTTTATGACCTTCAGGCTGAACCCCAATATCTGCCTCTTGCTTTTTATTAATTATGTATACTTCATATAGTTATAGTCAATTTACCCAAGAAACCTCTACAGGGTGTTATCCCCTTTCTTCCCATTTCAAGTTTTCCAACTGTCCCTCAGATTCATATTCTTTGTAGCATCTGAGAAACAGCCAGTTTATAGGGACTCTGCATAAGGTATAGACCTTCCTACATTATTCTGCTGCATGAACTCTCCTTTAGACCTTTGTTTTTTGACTTTGAAATGCCAATTTCTTGTACATTACTTCACCTGTCCAAAGAACTTCATATATATATATATATATATATATATATATATATATATATATATATATATATATATATAGAGAGAGAGAGAGAGAGAGAGAGAGAGGGTGCTGTTGGAAGGATATGATAAAATTAATAGGGGCATATAAAAGGAATTGGAAAGGAGTGAATTGGGCATGGATTTGATCCAAAAACTTTATATTATGAGTATTCAAAAAAGTACTATAAAACAAGTAAACCAAAATTCATGGGATGTCATACACGTTCTTATCTACCCCAGATACAAACAATAATGAAAGATTAGATTATGTTGATTTATCCAAACTTTATGATGTGATATCAAAGATACAGAGAGTCTTAGAACCGCACCCCATGGATAGGATTTACCATTAGAGATGCTGCCTTAAGAATTTTAATGAAATGTTCCAAGTTCTTTTCATGACAAATATCTGTAAAACTTCTATCCTATTCCCAAATAAATTCACAGGCTATTGTTCTTTTGCTATGTGTGTTGGTACCACCACACAGACCCTGTCCTCCTATGTCTGGGTTCTCACATTTGCAAATTGAGTTCCTTTTATTTACCTGCAAATTCCAAGAACAGAGCTTTAGTCAGGCATGGCACCCGCTGTCATAACCTGAGCAGTGAAATCAGGATTAGGGCCAGCCTGGGGCTATGTGGCAAGAACTAGACAGGGAAAATCATGAGGATTTAGTTGGCTAAGCATGTGTCCCATGTCTAGGAAAAGTAAAAATTTTTAGGAAGACTGATGATCTCATATTCTTCATCTTAGGTCTCCTGGGAAGAGACCTTTTTTCTTTCTAAAGAAACAAGAGAAACAATTTTACATCCTCTTTCATGGCTCATGAGTCCTTTACCTGCATTTTGCCCTTTCACACCACCTAATATTTCCCTTTCTTCATTTCCATTCTACATGTTAAACTACACACACGTATGTACATGTATTTACATATATAAATATATTCAAGATAGAAATCATTTTCAAGGTTCCTCAAAAACAAACAAGAAAACAGCAACAACATTCCCCCCTCCCCCAAACCCAAACAGTCATATAATCCAACTGTTTCTTTCATGGGCATCCACCCAGTGAATTCTATACCTTACCATAGAGATACTTGTACTTCCAGGCTCATTTCTGCTATATTCACTACGGCAAGGAAATGGAACCAAAGTAGCTGTTCATCAACAGGTGAAGGAATAATGAAAACTTAATGCGTATTAAAAATTAAACCCCATTCAGCTCTAAAAGAAAAGAACAAAACTACAAAATCTACAGGGATATGAACGGTTAGAGTACATAATATTAATTAAGGTTATAAAAGCTCATAAGGGAAAATAACACAAAAATCTTGTTTGTGTCCTAGAATGCATTTCATAGGGCAGAGTACTATCTCCAGGTTCTCTCATGACACTCAGTTTCTTTTTTTTTCTTTTTTTTGATACTTAGTTTCTTTTTTCCTCCATTTCTAATGACCCATCATAACACACACACACATAAACAGATATACCACAGGAATGATCTCATAATCTATTATGATTTGGTTATGGTTTTGTATAGTATGATTAATAAAAACCCAGAGATATTGAGGTTCAACCTGAAGATCAGAAAACCAAAACAGCCAGCCACTGGCTCTTACCTTTACCTCAGTCTGAAATGATGATCTTGCCCCCAGGAATCCTCAAAAATGAGATTATGTCTGAGAGCTGTCTCCTCCCATCTTACATTCCTTCCTAGGGCTGGGATTAGAGACATGGACTACTCCCACCCAGTTTCTATTGGAAACTAGTGTGGCTATTGGGATTAAATATGTGCGCTAGCACTGCCTGGTCTCTAAGACTGACCAGTGGGGCTGTTTTACTCTCTGATCTTCAGGCAAGCTTTATTTATTAAAATACAAATGAAATATTGCAATTACCCCTTTTTGTATAAAATTAAAAAGAAGACTATTACTAATATAAGAAAAATTATATACAGTTAATACAATAACTTTATACAATATATACAGGCATTAAAAACATCAATAATGTCTAGTCTACTTTCATTTGACAAATTCAGAAAAAATACTCCATATCTATCTTGGTGAGTCCAAATCCTGTTCTTAATTTGCTTTTTGTCATAGCTTGCTTTCTATGTCAGGTAATCAAGGAAAACTATATAACTATCTAGTCTTCAACTTCCTCAGAGACCTAAGAAGGAAATAATATTTACTGAGAAAGAAGGAAGTGCAGGCAATCAACTTTCAAAAAAATGTGAGAAATGACAGAAATAGTTGCTCCCTGGACAGTCACCCAAAGTTCTTCTGTAACATTGGGTGATCTATATTCAGTTTACAAGCCTAGCATATCCAACAGACTTTTCTATGAAACAGGCTGTCCCACAGGGCTGTCTTTCCTTGTCTTGACAATGTTTGGTAGTCACTTTCTTTTGTGTCCTGCTTGTCCAATTAGGCCAGCATACTGTCAACAGTCAAGGCACAGCCATTTTTCTTTTCGTTTTTGCCCAGTGGAGTTTCTCCAATGCCCATTATCTTCTCTGAATAAACTGGTGCTGCCAGAAGCAGGCATGTGTCATTGTCATAAAAAGAGCCTATATTATTAAAACATCTTAAATGCCATATTCTGTAGATCTCTGAAGTGTTTGGAGATGACTTGTTTATCCAAAATATATCTTTGCTTTACCTTGAAAACATACCTAATGTAACAAAAAGTTCAATTATAATAGGTGAATAATTACTAACCTGCATTTCCTAATTATATTAAACAGTTGGTAATAATATATTTCAAAGACTTGAATTTTGCATCACATTATTAAATGAGCTATATAGGTACAAATGCCTTAAACAAGATTAGAAACATATGTACAGTATGTTTTAGCAAAATTGTTCTCAAATTTGTATAAATATACAAAATTTGTTTGCAATATACAAAAGTCCAATTTTATGTAAGACATATAAAGCTACTAATTGTTTTTTAAAAATAGATTCAATAATCTACATTGTTGTCCTATCAGTTGCAGGTGAGTGTACATAGTGATAGCATTGCTTGATCTACTCAATAAGGCAAGACTGGACCTTCTGCTGGCTAGTCCTGTGTCAACTTGACACACCAACTAGATTCTGAACTACACCCATATTCCCAAATATTGTTTATAAATGTTCTTTTATATTTAAAGGGAGATATGAAATAGATATAAATAATTTGCATTGGTGTGGATTTGGCTTTATTAAGGTCAATCTTGTTATATGTATATTTCTGCTCTTGATTAAGGTATTGTGATTGTGTAGATCATTTAAAAATGTAATATATAATTAGAAAATATAGGTTGTTAATGTATAATCATCAATAACAGTCAAGCTTGTAATCATTTTAGTAAGATTTTTCTAGATATATAGATATATATTTCACTTAGATAGGCATTCTTCAGATCTTTCAAAGACTACAGAATGTGGCATTTAAAATGTTTTATTAACAGTGTTTTTCATGACAATGAGACATGTCTGCTCCTGACAGCACCAGCTACTTCAAGAGGAAGATGGGCATCAAAGAGGCTCCTTATAGAGTTTGATAGCCATTTGGGCAAGAAACTGCTCTTGCCTGGACTGATGCATAAACAGGACATGCAGTACCCACTGCTGAACTTGCCTAAAGATGAGATGGTCCTCTGGGGATTCTGCTTCATGAAAGAGTCTGTGAGACATTCTTTAGGACACAGAAAAAAAGTGAATAAATTGTCTTTAAAATTTCCTGCTTCATGAAAATGTCTGCTGGATACTTTGGGCCCGTAGGCTGAATATGGATGCCCAATTGGTACAGAAAAACTTTGGGTGACTGTCCAGGAAGTGAGATGTCTCTGTCATTTCTAGAGTTTTGGAAGTTGCTTATAATGCTCTTCCTATTTACTTAAGTAATATTATATCCTTCTAGAGTCTTTTATGGTGTTAAAGAATTTATAAATATAGTTTTCCTTAGTTATGATAAAGATAAAGTAGATATAAATATTGTAACTGTAATTGCTGCTTGATAACTGTTTTGTTATATGTAATTTTACTATGTTAAAGTTAAAGCCTTCCTTTTTATTTAAACAGAAAAGGGGAAAATGGTGTAGGAGGTCCTTCTGTCTATGTGTTGATTTCATTGGTTGAATAAAGAAACTGTCTTGGCCTTTTGATAGGACAGCACTTAGGTAGGCATAGTAGACCGAACTGAATGCTGGGAAGAAGGGCAGAGGGAGAGCCGCCATAAAGCTGCCAGGTCAAACATGCTGAATATTTCCTGATAAGCCATGACCTCGTGGTGACATACAGATTATTAGAAATGGGTTGAATCAAGATGTGAGAGTTAGCCAATAAGAGGCTAAAACTAATGGGCCAGGCAATGTTTAAATGAATACAGTTTCTGTGTGATTATTTCAGGTGTAAGCTAGTGGGGCGGCTGGGGTGAAAACAGGGCTGCTCCTCCTGTTACAAGGGAACCTTAATTGATAAAATGTCTCCATAAGATCTGATTGTAAAGTATTTTCTTAATTAGGCATGGATATAAAAGGGGGCAACCCATTGTGGGTGGAGCTATTCCTGGACTGGTAGTCCTGAGTTCTATAAGAAAGCAGACTTAGCAAGTAATGGGAAGCAAACCAGTAAGCAGCACCCCTCCATGGCTTCTGCATTAGGGCCTGCCTTCAGGTTTTTACCCTGACTTCCCTGGATGAGGAACTGTTAAAGGGAAAAACAAGCAAAATAAGCCTTTTTTTCTTCAAGTTTATTTTGGCCACTGAAATTGAAACCCTAACTATAATAGTCTCTGATGACTGGCTGATATAAAAGATTTCTATTGTCCTACTGACAGGATTCATAGAACATGAAGCTCTCTGACCCTCTCCCTTGCTATCATTATCTGACATTCTCTCTGTTCCCCCTGTAGACTCTGTGCTGCAAGACACTGAGAATATGTTAGTCTGTATTCTGCTGTAAAAGAATTTTGGTTTTGTGGTTCTGGAAGCACTTCTTTCTAAGAACATTGCACTGGCATCTGAGGAGTCCTCTGCTGCTGCACTATAATATGTACATGGTTCAGCAAAATACCTCCAAAGACTAGCAGAGAAAGCTAAAGAGGAAACTGAACTTTCTTAGCTAGCCCACCCTACAATGGTAACTTTGATCCATTCTCAAAGTATTATGCTTGAATGTAAAATATTTATCACATGTCAACACTTTGCAGCTAACTGATAATACTATTTGGGGAGGTGGCAGGACAGCCTAAGAGGAGAAGCTTGCAAAAAGTAGTAGGTTGTTGGAGGGAAGCTGATGGCATCACAAATCCATGGCATGTGACTCTCTTTTTTTCTGTGTCCTATTTTTCCTCCTTCCACCTACCATAAATAAGAACAAATTCAAGCTCCCAAATTTAGATCAGAGCCACAAATGGCACGTCTAATCTGCCACAAAACTCAGAAAAGTTGCTTTGTAGCAGGGATTTGTCAACAGTGACAAGAAAAGCAACAAATGCAGGAAAAATGATAACAGAATTGCCTTGTAAACATGACTATAATACACGAAGATTGGAATCACTGTCAACTGGGACTCAAGTCTTGATATGGGAGCTTGTGGCTGATCAATCTCTAGTCCAATGTAAGTAACCTACTTCTATCAGACAGGCCTCACCTCTTAAAGATTTCATAATTTCCCAAAACAGAATCACCTGCTGTGGGCCAAATGTTCAAGCACAGGTTTTGGGCAACATTCACAATCTACTATCTAACATAAAGGCCAAAAGTTTTATGACCTTATCAGATGTGGAAAAAAACACTTCTTAACAATGTTGTAATTACATTTAAATTGCAACATGGAGTGTAGAGATGATATTCAAACTGATGCTTTCTGCCCTTCTCCCACAAAACACACACACACAGAGAGAGAGAGAGAAACACACAGCCCTTCACACACTAAATACATTCTTTCCATATCAACAAGCCCCAAGTTTCATTGTGCTGACAGTCCTTCACACAACCATTTACTTGTGGTCATTATTATTCATCATTCACCTAGGAAAATATAAAGTAGAATAAACTTGTATAATTCATGTATATAGCTAATGGAAATTGTGCATATGTTTATGGCTCAGATAAGATTTTATCTTCTTTGTCATAACTTGTTTCTTATTCTGAAATGCACAATAGTATTGATGACAAATAGAGAACTGGAAGGTCATTTGGACTCATCTGCAAAGGAAGAGGGGGAGAAACTGAGCAAGATCCAGGTAAGTAACATTGACATCTATAGAAACCTTTCAAATTACAGAGGCATTACAGGACAATATTGGCAGGAGATGTAACTCAGTTGGTAGTTTTTGCCCAAAATTCACAAAGTTCTGGTCTTGGTCATCAGCATGGCATAAAGTGGGTGTGATGGCACTTACATAAAAATCCATGACTTTTGAAATAGAACAGGAACATAAGATTATTTTAAAATACATAACTAATGCACTTTCAGTTATAATGACTTTCCTCAAGTATTTACAACAAAAGAAATTATTTATAATCATCAAATACCTAAAACCATCAACACCATCATGATTCAGTAGCCAAAGATAACTCCACAAATATGGTCCCCTGGAGAGATTTTAACAGGCAAATATGCATCATAATGTCTTCCCTCTTTTAGAGACAAGGTCTAATGTATCCTTGCTTGACCTTAAACTCATTTTGCAGCCAAGGATGACTTTGAAATTTGATCACCCTGTATCCACTTCTCAGGGGCTGGAAATATAAGCATGAACCACTATGTTAATATGAAGGATCACTGAGGATTAAATGTATGCTTTGTAAGCCAGAATTCTACCAATTTAGCTACACCCAGGGCACCCATAATTTCTGATATTTTTGATTTTTTATTGAAAAAAAAAGCCTCACTATTATCCCGGGCTGGACTTGACACTCTTGCCTCTACCTCCTAAGTGTCAGGATTACAGATTTGTGCTACCAACCTAGCTATTTGTTTTAGGTCTTACTTTATAGCTCAGACTGGCCTTTAACTTAAGATCAATATACCTCAACTTCTGCAGTAGATGGATTTGTCATCTAATGGCAGCAAGCCTAGTTATGTTTTTGCTCTTGTAGGTTGGTCATGCTATGTTTGAAATCTGGTGTACATTTTTTTCTGTGTTTGCCTGTCTTAATTTTCTTCCAAGATATTCTTTTATTCTTTGTTTTACTCTTCTTAAAAAACCTTGGATATATATTTAGAGTTCATGAATTCTCTCACTAAAAAGAAAAAATTCCATAAATCTTATGTTTCAAGAATATCTAATGTTTTTCAATAGTTGGATAAATAGTTGTCAAAATTCAGTAACTTAAATTTACATTTGATTGACTATATCACATTTGAAATGCATCTGGTGGTTGATCTCTTTATTTGTCTTAGAAAGTGTCTCTTTCTGAGTCATAGGCTAATGAATTTATAATCGACTGTGTGGCCTAAGACAAAGGTTCTTAGTAGGTGAAGGCAATATGCCTGCCCCCAAATGAGGACTGTAACAGTTACTTCATGAAATGCACCTCATGACTCCCACAAATGACCTAAGTTCTATGCCACATACTCTGTTTGACAGGATCAAGGTCCTGGTGTCAGTCAAGTCTATTGTGGCACCTTGCTAAAGTCAAAAAGTACAGAAGCTATGTCTAAAATTACCATGGTTTCTTGACACTTCTTCTCAATAATGTTCTCCTCTTAAACTCCCCACTGCTGGGACTACAGGTGTGTGCTACCACACCCAAGATATTTCACATACTTGATGGTCATGTTTTAGAAGTAGATATTATAAGTACAATGTAGCTCTAATACATTATGTGGCTTGAGATAAAAGTTCTTAATATCTTTGGATTTCTGTTTATTAGTTGGTGAAGGCAACAAAATGTGAAGACTGTAATCCTTACTGCATTAAATATGCTTTATGGCTCCCACTGTGAATCATGGGTTGGAATAAAAATTCAAGATCAATGAGATATCACCCTGTATGGTAGGACCAAGATCCCAGTTTTATTCATGCCCATTATGGAACTTTGCCAAGGTCAGAAAAACACAGATGCTTTTCTGAAATCAATGTGCTTTCCTGACTTACCTACTCAACTACTGGAGTATAGCTATACTGCCAACAACAGACATTGGCTAAACACCACAAGAAGGGTGGTGCCTCCCCTCTTTAACTCCGTATCTCTCTCCTGTAAAGAGAACTGAAATTTTGTTAAGAAGAGAGTTATAAGGATGGGCATGGCAACCAATGCTTCTCATTTCTGTACTAGGAAGGCTTACATTAAGCATGCACCCTTGCCTAAGTACCTTAACAAACTCCTATGTCCAAATTAAGACCTTAAAAGTGTTGGTAATATAGCAGAGTGGTGGAGCACTTGCCTGGTGTATTTGTTACTTTTTTATTGCTGTGAATAGACACCAGGACAAAGGCAACTTACAGAGGAAAGACTATATTGGGGTTGCTTAGGATGTTAGAGGGTTTCAGTCCATGATTGTCATGGTAGAGAGCATGGAGGCTGGCAGGCAGGCATGGTGCTAGAGAGCAGTAGTTGAGAGCTCACAACCTTATTCACAAGCACGAAGCAATGGAGAGAGACAGAGCTAACTGGAAATGGTTGGACTTTTGACATTTCAAAGCTCACCCTTAATGACATGACTTTTTCAAAGGCACACCTCTTAATCCTTCCCAAACATTTCCATAAACTGGGAACAAAGATGGCAAATGTACAAGTCTACATAGTCATTATCATTAAAACTAACATGCATGGTCTCTGACAATCAACAGTGAGAAGCTTGGGGCTCAATGGTATGAGCATAGTTTAGCATAAATAAGACTACAATTATATTTTTATTTTGTTTTTTTGTTTTGTCTTCTTTGTTTGAGACTAGGTTTCTCTGTAGCTTTGGAGACTATCCTGGAACTGGCTCCTGTAGACCAGGTTGGTCTCAAACTCAGAGATATGCCTGCTTCTGACTCCCAAGTCTGGGTTTAAAGACATGTGCCCTCACCATACGGCATGAGACTACAATATTAATCCTCATTACACAGAGAGGTGTGCTAGTAGAGGAATGAAATATGATGTGCATGAACGTGTCATAATGAAATCCATTATTTTAAGTACTAAAAATGTGAGTGAAAATAGGAAGAGGAGCTGGAAAAATAGCTCAGTTGAATTGTACCTGCCTCACAAGCATGAAGACCTAGTGTGGCTCCCAATCTCTGATATAAAACCTAGGCTTGAACATGGAGCACATATATGTAACCCCAGAATTTTGAGGGTGGCGCAGGTAAAGACGGATCTCATTAACCAGTCAGTCAGCCTAGCTGAACTGATAAAATATATTCAGGTCTAATGAAAGACTCTGCCTCAAAGTAATTAAATTAACTTACTAATGTATTAATCAAACTAATTAATTAAGTAGAGAACAACACAACTAGAGAAGATGCTATCATCACACAGGTGTCATTATTTTCTTCAGAAAACCTATAGAGTAGATTAATGGGACTTTGGTATGAGGAACTTGTACTCAAAAGCATCCCTTGTGTAACAATCAATAAATATGCTTTTGTACAGCGGTTCTAAGTTTGTTCCATCACAAACTGGATCTTCCTGCTGCTAAAGAGCCCAAAATGCATTCTGGAGCGACCCACCTTCTTTGAGTGCCCCTCACAATACAGAACACCTGGAAATATATGCATAGGGATCACTTTTGTATACAACCTAACATTTTTAATTTGTATCTAATGATGCAGACATTTTTGGGTATAAGTCTAAAAGCAATTTATTTGTCCAATATGCTCTGAGCTTCCCGCCAGCTCTGTGGTGTCTAGAAACTCATGCTTAGTGTTGGCCCCACTACCAGTGTGCTGTGATCTCACCATCAGATTTGCCTGTAGCCTGATCTCATGGAAGTATTTTCTCAATTGAGCTTTCCTCCACCCTGATGACTCCTCTCACTTCTGTCAAGTTGATATAAAACTAGACAGAACATCTGACAAGAAGCTAATATTTGGAATCTGTAAGGAGTTCAGTAGATATTAACATAACAGAGTTGTTTGTGGTGGACTGTATACAAATCTCTTAGAACCAGTACAAAGTCAGGGTTTCAATCAACAGGGGATGGGACTTGTAATATAATTTGGAGTTTTTAAAAGGATATAATCTAAATGTTACCCAAGCATGAAGCCTTGGACACTTTTATACCTTGACATTTCCACACAGAGAATGGTTCACAAATATTCACTGATCTTTGGTGTCTTAGGACAATTCAATGAATCAATGATAGAGGCATTCCATCTCTTTTGTGATTTTTCTGAAGGCCCCTACATCTATTAGAGGTCTCTTCTTCCCTGGGCAGATGAGATTTTCCCTCTTTCAGTAGGAACTGAAAGTATGCACTATCTGACTTAAATTCCATCTTGGTCCATATTCACATGCAAGTTTTCAAACTTTTCTAATTATTGTAGTATACTATTTGTATCTTGAGAAAGCCAATCTGTAATTTACCCTTCCCCTGCCCCTGGTCCCCCTTCAAAAACTACAAAAGTTATTGTAAGTGCAATGGATAGATCAAAACTTTTATTTGTTTAATTGAGATTCACTTTGGGAAGGGAAAAATCAGAGAACTGAATGCTAGCAGAACCAAGCATGTCTGAGTAGCAAAACCTAGTAATGACTATAAAAATCCTGACATAAAATATGGAAAGTTATTCTTATATGAACAGAAACATTGATGTTTGAAACTATTATATGAAAAGTAAAAAACAACCTTTCTAACATGGAACATATTGTTAATGATTAACAGCATCAAAGTTGAATGGACTCTGTCAACATTTCAACATTTCAAAGTTCCTACCCAAACTCAGAAACTACAATCGCAGCCAAGCAAGATTTATTCTTCAAGTTTTATCTATTCATTTTCTCTTGCATATGCTCAAACAAGTTGGAACTTTACCTAAGGATTCCTCTCACCTCCTTGCCCTCTATTTCTGCCTCTTGCTGCCTGCCCCCCCGTCTCCTGTACATACTTCTCCTTTCTCTGTTTATGCTGAGATGCTCTTTATGTAACTATGCATTTCTTTCATCAATGCTATTTTCAAATGATTCAGCAAGTATTTTTAGACCTCTGTTCAAACAGATAGCATTGTAAATATAATCAGGCATCACCTACCTGAACAAATCTAATTGCACGGACAATTGAGAAACTAAAATGATGGGCTGAGTTGTACATAGCTCAGCAAAGAAATACGTGTCTGGCATGTGTAAAGCCTTTGGGTTACATACCCATAATAAGAAAAAAAAGTAAAGAATAAAAGTAAATGTGCTGACTGGGAGAAGGGGAAGACACCTGTAATTTCAGCACTAGTTAGACAGAGGCAAGGATGACAAATTGTTTAAGCCATTTGGGCTACATAGTAAGTTGCAGATGAGCCTGAGACACAGGAATAACTGTTTAGAAATGAGAAGAGTGGGCAGGAATTGATGGGGAGCTGGAAGTAGCTATAAACAAATAGAAACATGTACTGTTGGGGCATCTGTTATGCAAACAAGGACCATAAAATAAAGCACCAAACAATAAGAAATGAACATGACACGGGTTAGCACATGACTTTCATTAATAACTGAATATTAGTTGTCTCAGTGTCCAAACAAAAGACATAAATTAGCAGATTTCATTTGTAAACAGGATCGATCTTTCTACATTTTCCTGTCTATAAGAAAAAAATTCCCATAATCTATGTTAGTTTTAAAGGATGGAATTAAGCATGCCACACACAGGGAACCAGGAATAAAGTAGACACCACCCTTCTAATATCTGACAAAATGAACTTTGAATGATACTTTGAATAAGAAGGGATAATAAAATTACTTTTTCCTAACCAGGTTAACAATCCTTTTAGAAGAAACTTTGAATCTGAACATATACACATCAAATGTGTAAAATGTGTAAACACAATTCTATAAAAATATTATCGGATGTAATAGAAGATTAATCCTAGGATATTAATATAAGTTCATTTCAATGTCCCACTCTCACCAAAGGATATGCCATTTGGAGAAACACTGAATTTAACCTCATGGATCAAACAGACCTAGTTGATGTCTATAGAATAGTCCACCTATGTATACTCTCAACAGCCTGTAGAACATTCTCTAAAGTAGACTGCATATTGGAACAAAAAAATCTCTTATAAAATATAGAAAAACTGAAATATGTTCTTATACTCTGTCTGATCATAATGGATTATAGCTAGAAATCATCAGTAAAATAAATTACAAAATATTAAAAACTTATTAAAAATCTATAGACACAAAGAATGCAGCCCTAGCAGGAGAGCTTCTAGATCTAAGTGCCTGTACTTAAAAGAATTAAAAAGAAATAAAATAATAAAAATAGAGGATCTTCAAATAAATAACTTAATGATACACATTAAAGATTTGTTAAAAATAAATCAAGACCCTAAGCAGTAGATGGGTAGAAATTATTAAGACTGGGTCTAAACTTAATGTACTGGGAAGTAAAATCAGTAGAAAGAGCTAATGAGAGGTGAACTCAAAGCAGGACTCCACAGTACATTTTTCAAAAGTCCTATGTATCAATTTCCCCTGAATTAGAACATTTTATCCTGGAATGAAGCTCCTTAAGTCTCAGAAAGTTCTAATAGAAAACTTGTAGAGTTTCTGGAATTAAATAACTCAAAAGTCTGAGGAAGGTCATGAAACTGAACATGTGAACAAGAATTTTCTTTCTCTAAGTTTAAAGAAACAGTGATGACTGTTGTAAAGAAAGGCCAACTGTGATTCCTAGAAAAATCTTTAAACTGTGGCAATGCCTGCAGATCATCCAGAGAGCTCCAGGGTTCCAGTTTATATGAGTCAACACCCATGCTGCAGAAGGATTTGAGTCATTCCCCAGTCCTGCAAGCAAACTCTCACATATTTCCTGTTTATGACTCTAATATGTTCATTGGTTCACCAGGCTGGTTGTAAAACTACTTTGCATTTCTCCATTTGGAAAAACAGACAGTTCTTGACATTTCCCTGAGAAATGTATCACACAACAATCAAGTATCTGTGATGGGTAGGGCTCTGCAGTGATGGCAGTTGTTTGAGGATCACTCATATTCATGGAGTTGCAACCACATCCTCCCAGATACTTTTTTAAAAAGATTTAATTTTTTATGAATACAGTATTCTGCCTGCATGTAAGCTTGTACACCAGAAGAGGTCACCAGATCTCATTATAGATGATTGTGAGCCACCATATGGTTGTTGGGAATTGAACTCAACTCAGGACTGCTAGAAGAACAACCAGTGTTTTTGACCTCTGAGCAATCTCTCCTGGCCTCCTGGGAACTTTTTAGAAAGTAGCTTCTGAAATGCTCACAAACTTGTCCACAGGTGTCTTGCAGTGACCACTGTGCTCACTAGTTTGTGATTCTCTCATCAAGGCTATTCATGAGAATGTAAGAAGAAAAAGCCTTCTTGTGCTTCTGGCATTCCTCCTATAAACAGAGATCATATGATAGTGTACATTATTGACCCTCACACCTCTACCAAAGAACTCCTAGAGCTGATAAATAACTTCAGTGAAGTGGCAGGTTACAAGATCAACTCAAAAAAATCAGTAGCCCTCCTATACACAAAGGATAGAGAAGCAGAGAGTGAATTCAGAGAACTTCACCTTCTACGATAGCAACAAATAGCATAAAATATCTTTGGAAAACTCTAACCAAGGAAGTGAAAGATCTATTTGACAAGAACGTTAAGGCATTGAAGAAAGAAATTGAAGAGGACACCAGAAAATGGAAGGATCTCCCATGCTTTTGGATGGGTAGGATCAACATAGTAAAAATGGCAATTCTACCAAAGGCAAACTATAAATTCAACACAATCCCCATTAAAATCCTAACAAAATTCTTCATAGACCTTGAGAGAACAATAATCAACTTTATTTGGAAAAACAAAAAACCCAGAATAGCCAAAACAATCTTATACAATAAAGGAACGTCTGAGGCATTACCATCCCTGACTTCCAACTCTATTACAGAGCTATAGTAATGAAAACAGCTTGGTACTGGCATAAAAACAGAGAAGTCGACCAATGGAATCGAATAGAAGACCTGGATATTAACTCACAAACCTATGAACACCTGATTTTTGACAAAGGAGCTAAAAGTATACAGTGGAAGAAAGAAAGCATCTTCAACAAATGGTGCTGGCAGAACTGGTTGTCAATCTGTAGAAGAATGAAAATAGATCCATATCTATCACCATGCACAAAACTCAAGTACATATGGATTAAAGATTTCAATATCAATCTGACCACACTGAACCTGATAGGAGAGAAAGTGGGAAGTAGTCTACAACATATGGGCACAGGAGACCACTTCCTACAGATAACCCCTGTAGCACAGACAGTAAGGGCAACATTGGATAAATGGACCTCCTAAAACTGAGAAGCTTCTGTAAAGCAAAGGACACTGTCATTAAGACAAAAAGGCAGCCTACTGATTGGGAGAAGATTGCAACAGACAAAGGTCTGAGCTCCAAAATATATAAAGAACTCAAGAAACTAGACTTTAAAATGCTAATTAACCCAATTAAAAAGTGGGGTACTGATCTGAACAGAGAATTCGCAACAGAAGACGTTCAAATGGCCAAAAGACACTTACGGTCATTCTCAACCTTCTTAGTGATCAGGGAAAGGCAAACCAAAACAGCTTTGTGATACCATCTTACACCTGTCAGAATGGCTAAAATCAAAAACACCAATGATAGCCTTTACTGGAGAGGATGTGAAGTAAGGGGTACACTCATCCATTGCTGCTGGAAATGCAAACTTGTGCAACCACTTTGGAAATCAGTGTGGTGGTTTCTCAGGAAATTGAGATCAACCTACCCCAGGACCCAGCAATACCACTTCTGGGAATATACCCAAGAGATGCCCTATCATACTACAAAAACATTTGTTCAACTATGTTCATAGCAACATTATTTGTAATAACCAGAACCTGGAAACAACCTATATGCCCTTCAATGGAAGAATGGATAAAGTGTGGAATATATATGCATTAGAGTACTACTCAGTGGTAAAAACCAGTGACTTCTTGAATTTTGCATGCAAGTGGATGGAAATAGAAAACACTATCTTGAGTGAGGTAACCCAGACCCAAAAAGATGAATATGTTATGTACTCACTCATTAGTGGATTCTAGCCATAAATAAAGGACATTGAGCCTATAATTCATGATCCTAGAGAAGCTAAATAGGAAGGTGAACCCCAACACCCCCCCAAAATGTAGTTATCCTCATTGATATTAGAAGTAGACAAGATTTCCAGGCAAAAATTGAGAGTCTGGGGTGGGAATGGGACAGGGGTGAGGGGAGATGGGGAGAGAGAAGTGAGAAGGGGAGGATGGGGAGAGCTTGGGGGAATGAGACATTTGGGATGGAGGAGTGGATTTGCGCAAGGAAGTATATATCTTAATTAAGGGAGCCATTTTAGGGTTGGCAAGAGACTGGACTCTAGAGGGGTTCCCAGGTGTCCAAGGAGATGTCCCCAGCTTGATCCTTGAGCAGCTGAGGAGAGGGTGCCTGAACTGGCCCTATACTATAGTCACTCTGATGAATATCTTGCATATCACCATAGAACCTTCACTTGGACTGAAGGAGCATGTGATCAAACCAGACTCTCTGAAAGTGGCTGACATGGAGGGCTGACTGAGAAGCCAAAGACAATGATACTGGGTTTTGATTCTGCTCCATGTACTGGCTTTGTGGGAACCTAGTCTGTTTGGATCCTCATCTCCCTAGACCTGGATGGAGGGGGGAGGACCTTGGACTTCCCACAGGGCAGGGACCCCTGACTGCTCTTTGGACTGAAGAGGGAGGGGGGGAGTGGAGAGAGAGGAAGAGGGAAGGAAATGGGAGGAGGGGAGGAGGTGAAAATTTGTAGTAATAATAATTATAATAAAAATAATAATATCTTTAAAAAAGAAATGACTTGGCCATATCATGAGAGGAAAGTAATTATGACTATCTAGTCTTCTACCCCATCAAAGACCTGAGAATGGAAATAATGTTACTTGAATAAATAGGAGTCAGTCAAGCAACTTCCAAAATGTGTGTTAAATGACAAAGAAAATTGGCTACATGAGAAATCACCCAAAGTCTCATTTGCAACATTAGAGCAACTAACTTTGGCTAAGGCCTAGAGTAACTTACAGACCATTTTCAGAGGTAGGAAAATTTTCCAAACCATCTTACCCTGTCTTGGCAAGATTTGACAGTCTTTCTTCTTGTATCTTGCTTGTCCTCTGTAGACACCATACAATTTGTCAGTGATTGAGGCATGGACAAGATTCTGAAGTAATAATAGTCACATCCATACCCATGTCCAGTAATCCCTCAATTACACTGTTATTTATTTGCTCTCTTAGCTTTGGTGTTTAATAATTTAGATTAGTCTGAGAAAATATATACTCCCTATTTTTCATTGAAATTTTTGATTTATCTTCCATGTTTATTCCATCATCCAGAACAGTATTTTTTTACAGCAGGCAATGGATTTTTAAAAAATTTTTCTGGTGACACATGTCCTCCACAATGACTGGAAGTACCCAGACCATGTTTGAGTTGGAGGTCTGTATGAGGCCCCCCTAGGAGTTTCCTGAGGGTATTGGATTGCTTTGTCTGTCTTTATTGATCTACATTCATTAGTCCAATGTCAGCCTTTGCCACATCTTCTACATAATCCAGAAGATTGAGAGCTTCAATTTTTGTATTGCCCAGAAGAGACATTATTGCAAGGAATTCCTTGTCTACAATTTCTTTACAGATGTCCTATTCTACCACAATTAAATCATTTGGCATTTTGATATCTCCTCATACCTTTGGAAATTGCTTCTCTTACCTAATCTTAGTATTATAGTCAAATGTCTCAACATTCATTGTATGAAGGATTCACTCACCTATTGGTCCTGATCTTTTTTTTTTTTTTTTTTTTTCGAGACAGGGTTTCTCCATAGCTTTTTGGTTCCTGTCCTGGAACTAGCTCTTGTAGACCAGGCTGGCCTCGAACTCACAGAGATCCGCCTGCCTCTGCCTCCCGAGTGCTCTAGAGGCTCAAGTATCTTTTTGCATTCTATGTTGGCATTTTCAAAAGCCAGAGATTCAATAAATACTCATCTAGTTCCGGGGTTTGTTACTCCTATTTGTACAGCCTTAGTTAATCTATGAAACATGTCATTAGAAGGTTTTCTTCAGCCCTGTTTTACCCTAATATATAATTCAATTAGTTTTTCTAGTTCTTTAATCCTTTCCCAAGCATATGAGGCCACTGTGTGGTAAAGGGACAAGATTTGTTCATCATAAAGAGCTTGATCCTGTGGATCAACATAAGTGCCCTTGCCAAGCATTTGATCTTGGGAAGTCTCAAATCCTTTTGCTCTTCCCTGTTGATTTCAAATTTTTGCCTCTTATCACAAATAGCATTTACATAGCAGTTGAAATCTGTCTTCCAGGACTGCTGAAAATAATTGCAGTCAATCATGTGGGATAGCCTTATTGCTGAAAGCCCATGTCTTTACCATCTCTGTAACACATGGTGAATGTAAACCTTAAGGTACTGCTGCCTGCTTAATTTCTTTCAGATTCTTCATAGTATAGGTTTCCTTCTACATTCTTTGGACAGTTTGGGGCATTAGAACTTGATGGTTTTTCAGAGGTTATTACAAGGAAGAAAGCTAAAACCCTGAGTACTAGTAATATTAATCCTGTCCTTGTCCTTGGCGCCTTACTCATCATCTCCAATAATTTCCTCAATCATTTCAAATATTTTTACTACTTTATTTTATAAAGCCTGAATCTCTTGGCCTGTATATATTTCTAATGATCTCATTGACACACCTAGCCTCTGGTCTTCATTATGCACATATGATTCCAAGGTATTAATTTTTTCCTTTAAAGGTAATATCTCATCCTTGGACATTATTTGAATAGTGAGCAGATTGCTTTCCTGGAGAGATACTGTATCTTCTAACTTATCATAACTTTTAAATACATTTTAATTGTTAAATTTAACAGTATGAATTATTTCAGATTATTTCTTAGTACCCTTTGACATGAATTGGATTGAATTTTGTCTGCCAAATTAATGTTATTCTTTTCAATAGTATTAATTTTTATCTAACTTTTGATATTTAATGATATTCATCCTATCAGCTAGCTGTGCAATACTAGTCTGTGCAGACTGTATTATTTCTGAAAGACCTGATTCTTGGGTCTGTTTTTAAACCATTTTCTTAAGGATATAACATGAAAAGCAAAGTTAAGTCCCAATATCCAATAAATGGATGTTTCGGAAAAACTATATAAGCCTTGCTGAATACCATCCATTGTATGAGCAATATTATTATTAAACTTCTGAATGGTAATATTGTCTGCCATCATATAACTTTCAAATTTATTAATTTACTTACCTCCATTAGGAGATTTGAGTAAATTGTTGTACGTGTAATAATATTTATTGGCCATCAGATGTCACAATTGTAGCCACATGGTGAAGAGGCATGACTGGAGGCAGAAAGATTCAACCAATGGAAACATGAACAGTCTCATGCTGTTTTGGTTCTGTGCATAAGTGCCTGATTAAATACTAACAAATATGCTTTGCTTGACAAATTAAGAGCAATTAAATCAATTCTGTACATGGAGAGTTTGTGGTGGCCAGCATATCAAGGAGCCCAGAGCTTGTGAGCAAGGAACACAAACCAGAAGCTGCACAAGTCACTGCATATCAGGGAAAGTGGGGGAGGGAGCAAGCATGCACGAACCCAGGAAATGGCCAAGTCACTGCACAGTAGCTCCACTGTGGCTGGGTTTTGGAAAAAAAAAAAAATGCTTAGTAGGTAAAATCCATCCAGCTGGGTGGGGATCAGAGACCTTCTGGTTTGAGGACCTTTGTGGCCTTTTGGGCCTATTCTGGTAGGCATGGAGTTAGGATTCATGTGGGTGCCAGACGAAGATGAATGTTATAAAGTAATCCCACACTAGCTCAGAATTGATTATAATAAAGTATTCTTTATTCAGGAGTTGACTCAGATTACAGTCCTCTGCATGAACAGGGAACAGGAACCAAATCCAGCAACAAAGAAGAGTGTGTGTATGCAAGATTTACATCTGAATTTATAGTATAAGTGACCACACACAAGTGGGCTGGTAACTTAAAGGCTACTGGTTGAAGGAGTTCCCACAGCAAGTGTGTGTCTTTGTTTCTTTCTGCTATTGACTGTAGATGTGATGTCAACTTCTTTGAAGTGCCTGTCTTGACTTCCTTTCAACTAATGGGCTAAAACCTGGAAGTTTTGCAGAATAAACCATTCCTCCTCCTTGTTGGTATTTGTCAGGGTATTTTATCGTGGCAACAGAGATGGAACTAGAACAACGAGTGTCTCTTTGGTTTGACTGACAAATCCCTTGCTTAGCATACTGCCCTTCCACTAGTAAACATTCAGGAATCATGAACAATCAGTGCTGGAAGACTGAAAAAAGAATTCTATCCCTTCAAGAGAGTTGAAAACTTTAAGTTATCATCAAGTGGTTTTCCAGTTAATGTGCTTTATGGGCAAAATAAATCCCTTTACTTGTAGAAGCTACTTTGTGAACATTAAAAAAACTATTGGCAAAATAGTTGCTTTGTGAAATGGAAAGGCACTTCATAAGAATAAATATTGTCAAAAGAATTTTGCAAACAAAACTTTTTATCAGGATGTAAGACACTTTATAAGCCACACACTATTTATAAGAGTTCATTCTTGTGCATGATCTTAGAACTATAAAATTTAAAAGGCTTCCTAAAGTTCCAAACTCTTTTAAAACCACAAAATATTCTATAATCACCAAAATTTTTATATTACTTTTATATTCTACAGTGATGTGTTACAAATACCAACCAGGAGTACAAAGGTGACAGATTTTTTTATGTATTAAGTAATCTATATTGCTTTTTAATCATAATGTATTAACTCATCTATATTCCTTTTTAATCATATAATCCATGAGATCATTGGATTTTACTGAATTTAATTATTACTTCTTTGTGTGAGACTGTGTGTGTGTGCAGTATATATGTGAGTAAGTATATAGTGTGTGTGTGCACGTGTGGTATGTCTGCATGTGTCTATAATATGTGTAGTATTTGTGTATTTATTGGTGTGTAAAATGTTTGTGTGCTGTGTATGTTGTGCAGGGTCTCATAGGTATGTGTAATGTGTGGTTTGTGTGGTGTATATGTGTTATGTGTGGTGTGGACTGTGTTCTCTGTGTGGCATGTGGTGTGTGGTATATGTGTGTAGTGTATGTCTATGTGTGTTGTGTATTTATATGTGTAGAGTTTGTCCACTTAGCAAGATAAAATCCATACCTTTTACCATTAAGGATACCCAGGACCCATGGTCAGGTAGATCATCAGCCCTAGAGAGGAACCTACTAATTTTTCTGCTAACTAGAATATAGTATTTATCTATACAGTGAAATATCAGTGTGACCCCTCTCTGCCATCAGAGAAGTTGCTTAGCCATGTAGTGGTGGCACACTGCTTCAATCCCATCGCTTGAGAAGGAGAGCCAGGTGAATCTCTGTGCCTTTGGCCTTTTTGTGCCTCTACACCTTCATATTCCTCCTGATTCGCTGCTATGTGCTCCATTTCTCCATCCCAAAGCCCCCCATGGTGCTCAGACAGAAATATTCAGGAATGTAACAAGGCTTTCCACTGGGGGAGACCAAATATGATTGGCATGGTAGAGCAGGAAGACATGAGCATGCACATGAATTTCCATCCTCCAGCTGCTAGTCTGGTCCCACCACTCACTGATTTCCTGGAAGATAGGATAGATGACAATGATGAACTTTATTCAAAGAAAGATTAAGCCCACTCCACTAGGGCCTTCCATATCACCTCATGTCTACCCAGGGCTACAATAGGCTGAGACTCATTTGTCTGTGACAGTGTCTCTATATTTCTCCCTCAGCTGCAGAATCAAGGCTAGGATATCACAATCTGACCCAAGTAATGGGTCCTACATCTCACTGGATTACAATCCCTGGTGTCAGATTGTCTGGGTCTCACTAGGAAAGAATCCAAACTTGAACTCTTTGCTTTCATGTGACCATCTATCATACCCTGCCCCAAAGGCCCTGGTCGCAGAACTTCTGAGAACCTCCCAACTATGGACATTATGAGTTTCTAAGACTCCACACACGAAATGCTACTCTCCAGGATGAAGATAATAGTACATCTATCAGAAGTTGTCTCCATACCTATCTTCTCCTTGTTTGTTTTTATAAGAATTCTAGAAGCTTCTTTAGTGCCAAACCATGACTGGAAGAAGAGAATTCACAACCTCTTCAATGCAACTCACTGCCATCTGTCAGCATCACTTTTTATGCCCACCTCCTGCCTTCTCCCTCTGACCTCTGCACATCTCACCCCTTGGAAGGATTTGAGTAACCTCGTGTGGTCTGTTTGCAAAGTGCTCCTCAGCAAACCAGAAGCCATTGCCTAGGAGAGAGACAATCCTTGATCTAGAGTCACTGCAAGTCCAGACTAACAAGATTCAGTAGAAATAAGAGTGCCATTGTTTTCTGTTGGCATGATACACATTTCTCTGTTTTTCTTGAAGGGTGTCTGCAGGGTTTTTGTGCTAATATTCTGTGGCTAGTGGAGGAGGGTGTTCTATGATTCTATCTTACCAAAGAGCCTGCTGACTCTCCTTGGGTCACAAAGGGCTTGGTGAGGCAGGTAGAAATTTACTCTCTCAGAGATGAGTTGAAAGCTGCCTGAAGACTGGTCAATGACTGCTCAGAGACTTCTTCCTATCAAGTGTACTAAATGACACTTTCCATAAGCACATGCTTGTCCCAGCAGATCTGTTTGTAGAAGCTGAGTTTCAGCGATACCACTCAAAGGGTTTTTCTTAGACACTTCTGTCAGCAGGTGGCAAGGCAGCAAAATTGGATGAATCTCACAGCTAGGGTGAACCTGGACTTTAGGGACAATGATTTATGCTGGTCATCAGAAGAGAGTGACAGAAATTAGAGGCAAATAAGGTCCAAGTGTACATTGAGCAAATTTCAGGAACTGCTGGCTTTGTCACTTTATTGAGTTGTTTATTTAATTATTGGTTACTATTCCACTATATTAAACACATGACATCAATCACCTGCTGTTCCAGGTTCTCACAATGGAGCAGAAAACAAGGCAACAGTTTGTCCCTTCACAAACCTGGCATGGATGTGATAGAGTTTGTAGCAAGAAGCCCTTCTGGAATGGACCTTGGGTGCCTGACAATAAAATGTAAGAGTAGCCAGGATGTTGGAGGACAGGGCCCTGTGATGAATGCTCTTCATTGTTGACTCTATCTGGCATCAACCAAAACTGAAGCTGCTGAGCATCTTGTGAAGGATTTCTGATCATATTATTAGAACCAGGAAAAGTCACCCTAAATCCAGGCCATGCCTTCTGCTGGCAGAACACATGAAAGAAGGTAATTGTGCTTTTGCTGAGAAAGATCATGACAAGAGCACCTGAAGATGTGTGACTGTGGGCTGCAAATCACAGGAACCTAGAAGACATTGTGTGAAGTAAAAGACACCAGATGCCAACGATCACACACTATGTGATTCTTGTTTTGTAAATCATACATATTGGGCAAGTCAATAGACACATAATTCACTCCATTTACAGAGCCCATTAGCATACATCATGGGCTACCTGGATCTGGTACATTGGGATTGGGACTGTGACTGTTGTAAGCATTAGGGAGTAACTCCACCTGAGATGTGGTCTCTATAAATCTCTCTGTTCACACACCAAGAAAGAAACTCAATGGTTTCTCCAGTGCCATGCACAGGGCAGAACAGCACACCCTAGGAATTTGGAAAAGTTTTGCCTAGTTCCAGCAAGTCTCTTAGAGGCAGCAAATTGAGGCCATTCTCAATAGGAGTGGGAACACCTGAAAATCTGAGACCAATTATTTGGAAAAGAAGCAGATCTGGTATGTTGGGGGCATATTGCTGAAGCCATTTTCCTGGGGACTTAGGACAATGTCCTTAGGAGCCACAGGACTGGACACAGAGAACTTCTGGAAGATGGTGGTTTTAATGGTATAAATAAAATGCTGTGGTTCCCTGAGGGGCACAGTGGCAGAAATGCTGCAGGTCCCCTGGGAGGCCGCACTGGGCAATGCGTCCCAAGACACAGCACAGGCCATGAAGGTGGTCGGTCCTGGGCAGGAAGCCCCTGAGTAGACTGCAGGTCACCTGTGGGTCCTAGGCAGGGAGACTAAGATGGATAGGCACACCATGCAGAGTGAGGTTAGATATTGTTTATTGGGTTATGGAAGGGAAGAGAGAGAGGGATGGAGAAGGGGAAAAAGTAAGAGGCGGGGGGGCACAGCAACAGCATCTACCTCTTTGGGAAAGAGGCAGAAAAGAAGGAGCTCAGAATGGAAGCTGAAGGAAGATCTGCCTGCCACATCAGTGGATGTTGGGGGAATGGGCAGGGTTTGCCTCTTAAAGGGACAGGACAAACCATTACAGTTGTAAACAAAAGCAACAATCCATTCATTGCACACAGTGTCTTAGCCAAGACAAATGAACTTTCCAGAAGACACAGAGAATGAGAAGTGTGCCCCAGGACAGTGTACAACCTTCAGACTGCCCCTTCCTTAAAGCCTGAAAACTCTGTTCATTGCACTGAATAAGAATGAGTTTGACTCTCACCTGCAATTCAAGTGAGAATGTTAAGAGATTCCCAAATCCTTAAAGAATTAGTGTAAGAGCCAGTGAAATGTCTTAGCACAAAAAGCCCCCTCCATCAATTTTGAGACCATAAGTTAAATTTCCAGGACCCACATATTAGGAGAGAACCAAGTGCCACAACTGCACAAGCTGTCCTCTGACTTAAACACACACACACACACACACATCATAGAATACTTATATATGCCTATGTCATGTACACAATGAATAACAAAATTGCAATGTGTGCTAGTTTGGTGGTGGATGTCCCTTAGTCCCTTCTGACAGATTTCTAGCTTTTGTAAGATTACCAGAGTCCTTAATTCCAGTCTATAAGAACCCACTTACTGTAGGAACAAAGTGTATATGTGTATACATGTACAATGCAACAACTTTAGTGTTCCTTCAATCTCATGTGAGGGAACTGGTACCCATCTTATTGGGTTGTTCTGAAGGTAAAGGTGCTGTTTAGAAAGATTCTTATATTAACAAATGGTCCTATATGATCCAGATATGGAGGCACATGCCTGCAAGTACAGCACTTGGGAGACTGAGACAGAAAAATGATGAGTTAAGAACAGTCTAAACTGCATAGCAGGACTTCTGTGCATGTGTCACTTCTGTCTCTCCTCTCCCTCCCTATATTCCCCACCTCCACTCTCCCCTACTCCTTTCTTGCTCAGCTTGAACTTAACAAGTCCCCAAATACAATTGTTCATACAATTTAGAAATAGCAGAGATACATGATAAGGGATCTATGGCACCCACTGAATTCTTGAATATATAAGGAGCCCATGGTTGTTTATCATTATGACGTTGAACACCACAGAGCAAAGGCAGAGGCTCTATTAGTTGCCTCAGTGATTCTTAATCTGCAACTGGCTGCTTTAGGCCTCCAGGTGGAAGAAGGATTTCCCAGAAATCCCTGTGTTATCGAGTTGTTGGGAAACTGAGTCTGTGTAGGAGCGTCTAGGGAAAGCACAATCTTCCCTTGGGCATCCATTTCCAGAATTTAGGTGACATGAGCTTAGAAATTCATGGAGAGTCTCTCTGAGATGGTTCTCCCAGAACTCATTTTGTGACGCAGAATTTTTCAGAGGATGCTTCAATGACTTATCTCACTCTCAACACAATTTGCCCATGCCAGAACTGGCAATTTAGATATTGTTCATATCTCTTTGGCTATAACATCCTTTTGGCATTCTTGTTTGCTGGCTCTCTGGCTTGCTTGCTTGCTTTCTTGGTTGTTTGCTTGCTTGCATCCCATAACAGTATACACGAACCTCTGTATCTATCATTACTATGTGTCTTTTTATCTATTCTTTTCTGTTTGCTTTTTCTTTTTTTAATTTATTTATTTATTAAAGATTTCTGTCTCTTCCACACCGCCGCCTCCCCTTCCCTCCCCACTCCCAATTAAATCCCCCTCCCTCATCAGCCCAAAGAGTAATCAGGGTTCCCTGACCTGTGGGAAGTCCAAAGACCACCCACCTCTATCCAGGTCTAGTAAGGTGAGCATCCAAACTGCCTAGGCTCCCACAAAGCCAATAGGTGCAGTAGGATCAAAAACCCATTGCCATTGTTCTTGAGGTCTCAGTAGTCCTCATTGTCAGCTATGTTCAGCCAGACCGGTTTTAACACAGGCTTTTTCAGACCCAGGCCAGCTGGCCTTGGTGAGTTCCCGATAGAACATCCCCATTGTCTCAGTGTGTGGGTGCACCCCTCGCGGTCCTGAGTTCCTTGCTCGTGCTCTCTCTCCTTCTGCTCCTGATTTGGACCTTGAGATTTCACTCCTGTGCTCCAATGTGGGTCTCTGTCTCTGTCTCCTTTCATCGCCTGATGAAGGTTAATATTCAGGAGGATGCCTATATGTTTTTCTTTGGGTTCTCCTTTTTATTTAGCTTCTCTAAGAACCCGAATTATAGGCTCAATGTCCTTTATTTATGGCTAGAAACCAAATATGAATGAGTACATCCCATGTTCCTCTTTTTGGGTCTGGCTTACCTCACTTAGAATAGTGTTTTCTATTTCCATCCATTTGCCTGCAAACTTCAAGAAGTCCTTGTTTTTTACTGCTGAGTAGTACTCTAATATGTATATATTCCATACTTTCTTCATCCATTCTTCCATTGAAGGGCATCTAGGTTGTTTCCAGGTTCTGGCTATTACAAACAATGCTGCTATGAACATAGTAGAGCATATACTTTTGTTGTATGATAAGGCCTCTCTTGGGTATATTCCCAAGAGTGGTATTGCTGGGTCCATGGGTAGGTTGATCCCGAATTTCCTGAGAAACCTCCATACTGCTTTCCAGAGTGATTGCACAAGTTTGCAATCCCACCAGCAATGGATGAGTGTACCCCTTTCTCCACAACCTCTCCAGCAAAGGCTATCATTAGTGTTTTTGATTTTAGCCATTCTGACAGGTATAAGATGGTATCTTAAAGTTGTCTTGATTTGCATTTCCCTGATCGCTAAGGAAGTTGAGCATGACTTTAGGTGTCTTTCGGCCATTTGAACTTCTTCTGTTGAGAGATCTCTGTTCAGCTCAGTGTCCCATTTTATAATTGGGTTGATTAGCCTTTTTACGGTCTAGTTTCTTGAGTTCTTTATATATTTTGGAGATCAGACCTTTGTCAGTGCTGGGTTGGTGAAGATTTTCTCCCAGTCAGTGGGTTGCCTTTCTGTCTTAGCGACAGTGTCCTTTGCTTTACAGAAGCTTCTCAGTCTCAGGAGGTCCCATTTATTCAATGAGGCCCTTACTGTCTGTGCTGCTGGGGTTATACGTAGGAAGTGGTCTCCTGTGCCCACGTGTTGTAGAGTACTTCCCACTTTCTCTTCTATCAGGTTCAGTGTGTTCAGACTGATATTGAGGTCTTTAATCCACTTGGACTTGAGTTTTGTGCATGGTGATAGATATGGATCTATTTTCATTCTTCTACAGACTGACATCCAGTTTTGCCAGCACAATTTGTTGAAGATTCTGTTTGCTTTTTCTAAAGTTCCCAACTAACACGCTAACCAAATGTCCTTCTCTGTCTAACCATATCTAGTCATATATTCCATCATGTCTTCTTCTTACATCCCTTTTCTCCACAACTCTGACTTTCCAAAATTTTGACTCTAATATGGATGATTCACTTTCATCTCATAGTCTACAAGTGTGAAACTCTGAATATTAAATATTAAAGGAAGCCATTATACTGTACAGAGTAGCATCCAGGGCTCCTGAAGTCACTCAGACACTCAAGACTAGACCACTTTTAGCTGAGACATGGATCCACAGGACAACACTTGCCTAAAATCCCTCAGTGAGGGGATTAGAACAGACAACAGAGAGGCTCATCAGGAGAGCATCTTCTAGAATGTACAAAGGAGAGGGTGGAGGTGGGGGCTCTTTCAAACAGAACTTGCTTAACATACACTGCCCTGGATTCTACCCTAAGCATGAGGGTATGGTGGTGACAACTAGAGGCTAAGTAATTATTTCTAGAATGCCACTTTCTCCAAGAGACAAGATACCTGAACACAAATTTTCCATGTTTACATTCCATATAGTCCATCAGACTGAATTAGATTTGTCTGGAGGCAGCTGTTGTGTGTAATGAACTGCCAAACATAACAGGCAACCAAGCTACACACTAACTTGAGATTATATTCTTCTAAAGAAGAACAAACCCCAGTCACTCAGAACAATTGTCCTCCCCAAGCTGCCCACTACTCCAGCAAGGCCAAGTAAGACAAAAACAGAGATGACACTAATAAATCTATGTGTCTATGTCCAGCTCCCTCTTGTCCATAGAAACCATGTGCTGACAGTGATGGGTGCTGTAACTCTGACCTTTCTCTGGTTTAGGATATTATCCATCATGAATGGTTTTTTGGCTCAAACAAGTGAGAATAATTTTGATCTCTCTTCCAATTTAACAAGAGTAAGCAAACAAGGTCAAGTGTCTCAAGACATGCCCCATATCCCCAGTGCTCACAGCAAAAGTCAGTGCCTCCCCAGCCATCAAGAACTTACCTAGTGCATAACAGAGTTCATAGATGCTTTTCTTGCTTCTATTTCTTAAGAAAATAAATTTTTTCATGTTCAGAGACCTTTAAATACTTCTTCAAAGTGCTCATGACCCTGATGTTTCTTTAGTTCAAGAGACCACTTGTGGGAATGTAGGCAGAATGAATGAGATGTTTTGGGTAAAGCAACTGGAATAGACTCAGTAAACATGGAACTAGCCCTGTCTTTGCTCTGGAGGGTGAGCCTACCCTCTAGTGTCTCAGGAAGGAAGCACAGGTCCATCTCACCTATAAAAAAGGGCATAAAAACTTCAGCTTTTCTTCAGAACCCCATAGGCATCTAGGAAGTGGTCAGGATTGAAGGATCCAAGGTATTCAAAGTACCTGGGGTCATGGAATGCTAAACTCAAGATGGTTTACATGTCAGTGTTCTAGGAGACATTGTGAGATAAAAGATATTAACATACCCTAAATCACATACATAGACATTTAATCAAGCAATGAGACACCAGGAATGGTGGTAAATAAACAAGCTGATGTTAGGATTGAGAAGAATGCAGGAGACTCTTGGGATAGAGATGTGGAATAATAGTTGGTCTCACCTTGGGGATGAGGTTCCCTCGGAACAAAGTGTCTTGGGTGACTCTGTGTGCCACATCAAATGGGACAAGATTTGAAAATCTCTGAACCGCATAGATAAAAACCTCAGCATAAGGTATTTGGTACAGTCATCAATCCTGAGGAGTCAGTATGAGTCAATCACCTGATCGACCTCCTTTTGGACTTTCTCTGCTTAGGAAAGGGAAACATGCCAAGAGCTGGTGCACACACCTCTAATTCTAGCACTCGGGAGGCAGAGGCAGATGGATATCTGTGAGTTTGAAGCAAGCATGGTCTACAAGAGCTAGCCTGTGCTTCTGAATCTTTCTACAGCACTTGTCTTCTACCCTCTATTTCTCTATTTAAAGCCATCATTTTGGTTTTGTTTGTGATTTTATTTATTCGATAGGGTCTCACGTCTTTCAGACTGTCCTCTAACTCAAGACTTATCCTAAGATGGTCATAAACTCTGATCTCCCATGTACTTGGATTGCATATGTTTACCAAACATACCAGGCTTAATTTTGCTGGGGATGAACCCATAGATTCAAATAATAATTAAAAGCTTCCCTTTTAGCTACAGTTATAGTCTGCACGTCATCATTTTCTTATGTCTGGCTGACTCTGTATTTCCTCAATTGGATCTCTCCACCCCAATTAACATTCTTCTCTCACTCCCTCCTTCTTTTCTTCCTTCCCTTCCTACGAACCTCCCTGCCTCCCTCCCCTCAAGCTTTAAGCTCTTTGCCTGTAAGTGATACCTCTGACTTTCTTCTGGCCCTAAGACACTCCCTTATTCACCCAAAGAACAGCCTCTATTTTATTCTGTCTTGGGTGCTCCTCTTTTTCCACCCACTGACCTGGAAGGAGAATGAGATGATGAGTGAGAAGGTCCAATAAAAGAATTTTAGCAGAGGCAAGAACTGTTGGTCTTTGTTGTCTAAGTGCTCTTCAAAGACAGTGGAGCAGATGATGCTGGCTCTGATGCACTGGAAAAACAAGGTGAGGGCCAGAGGGGCTCCTTGAGAATAAAGAGGCAGGGCAAAAGATATGGCATCAAAACACCGTATCAGTAGGAATATTTGCCTTTGCCCATCTCTGTAAAGCTGTCCCCATAACTCACTACTCAAAGAATAGCAACAGTTACTAACCCATTTAAACATATGATGCACCAGCTTCTGTACTCAGGATTATACACACCATTTTATTTGATTTCCTCTCAGTCCTGGCTGCGAGTTTCTCATATGCAACTCTAGTTATATTGAGGTTTATTTTCTTTCAGCCTTCTATCTCTAGGACATTTATGATGAAAATATGTTGGATTTTGTTAAAGCCTTTTAGTGAATCAATTGATATGATTATGTGATTTTTATCTTCATTTTATGATTTATTTGTTGACATAAACGTGTTGGACAAACTGCATGTTTGAATGAAACCAACTTGGTAGTGGTAGATGATCTACAGGATATGTGCTTGTTTCTGGTTATCAGGCAGCCAAAAACAATAGGCTATATTGTTTTGGAAGTCACTGGGAACTTCTTGACTAACAACTCACAGGTACTGAATTTTAGTTAAACAAACAAACAAAATAAAAACAAATCCTGGGAGCAATGTTGCTTACATGTGAAAGGAAGCTTTATTTAACATCTTTTTTAAAAATATGTTTGTAGTTAGGTTATACAGTAGCAGGTTCCTAAGTGGTTTTACTGTCCCTCCTAGTTTTGGTTGTCACTCCTTCAGTCCTTCCCCAGTTCACTCACTTCTTCCATGTTTGGTATTTACACAATCTATTTACATATTACATCTATTTCTATGTCCACATACTGTCCCCCATTGGAAAATCACCTCCATTCATGATTCCTTTTGTGCTTGTTAGACTTTACAGGTACCCCCAACATAAACACAGAAACTCAAAACCTCAAATCTGGGAATCATATACTGGAGAGACCACACAGTGTTTATCCTCCCAGGCCTGTGTTACCTCACTCAGTCTAATAATTTCTAGTTTAATTTATTTTCCTGCAAATCCCACAGTCTTACTTTTCTTTCAGTGCTAATAGAATTGTATTGTGTAAATGTTTCAATTTTTGTCATCCATTTTTCAACTGATGGTCATTGATGCTGGTTCCATCCCCTGGTTGTCAAGGGCAACCTGAGGAGTAAGCAGGCTCAATGCAGGTCCTCAGCAAGAGCGGGAAGATGGTGTCAACCAGTAGAGTGAAATTCTCATGGCACCTAATAGTTTTAGAAGATTTATTTCTGTGTGTGTGTGTGTGTGTGTGTGTGTGTGTGTGTGTGTATCTGTTTGTGGATGCAATGTGTGTGCTGGTGTCACCAAAACTAGAGGAGGATGTTGGATTCCATGGTGCTGCAGTGACATGTAGTTGTAAGCCACCCAGCATAGGTCTTCTCCATCCTATGAGCCACGTCTCTAGCCATAGAATCAGATATTTTAATGCAGACAATTAGAGCTGTAAATTCTCTCTTAGTTTTTAATTTAACATTCATAACCCATAGGTTCTAATGTGTTCTCTTTTCATTTCACTTAATACTAGGAATTAAAATTTTCCTTTTTGATTCCTTCAATAGATTCCCAAGCGTCCATTCCATTATTCAGTGCTGTGTTGTTAAACTTCATTGTGTTTTTGTATTTTCTATAGATCCTTTCATTGTTGATTTATATCATTATTTTATTATGGTCAGATAGCTATATTATCCCACTCTCCTGTATTTTTTGGGACTTGCATTTTGCGTTGAGATTTCTATTTTAAACAATATTGTATGAGCTGATAAAAGAGATATATAATCTGTAGTGTTTGGGTAGAATGTTCTCTGATGTCTGTCTATGATGCTGTTTAACTATGATGTGTGTAATTCTTTTCTGCAGGTTCTTTACACTACTGGGATTGGGGTTTGGGAGTCACTTACCATTACTGTGTTGGGGATCATATCTGTGGCTATGTGCAGTGCGATATTTGTATACCATCTGAACATATATAGTTGGTGTAATAGGTAGTTGGTGTAATAAAATGCCAAATGGCCAATAGCTAGGCAGGGGAGATAGGTAGGACTTCCAGGCAGAGAAGAATCTCTGGGAAGAGGAAAAGTAGAGTTGCCAACAAATGAGGAGAAAAAATGATGGGCAGTATGGAGAGATGAGAGATCAAGCCACATGATGAAACACAGATTTTAAAAAATGTGGGTTAAGTTATAAGAAGTAGTTAGGATCAATGTCCTTTATTCATGTCTAGAATCCATTTATGAGTGAGTACATACCATATTCATCTTTTTGGGTCTGGGTTACCTCACTCAGGATAGTGTTTTCTATTTCCATCCATTTGCATGCAAAATTCAAGATGTCATTGTTTTTTTACCGCTAAGTAATACTCTAATGCGTACATATTCCACACTTTCTTTATCCATTCTTCCATTGAGGGGCATCTAGGTTGTTTCAAGGTTCTGGCTATTACAAATAACGTTGCTATGAACATAGATGAACAAATGCTTTTTTAGTATGATAGAGCATCTCTTGGGTATATTCCCACGAGTGGTATTGCTGGATCCTGGGGTAGGTTGATCACAAATTTCCTAAGAAACAGTAACACTGATTTCCAAAGTGGTTGCACAAGTTTGCATTCCCACCAGCAATGGATGAGTGTTCCACTTATTCCATATCCTCTCCAGCAAAGGCTATCATTGGGAGGGCTGACTGAGAAGCCAAGGACAATGGCACTGGGTTTTGATCCTACTGCATGTACTGGCTTTGTGGGAGCCTAGTCTGTTTGGATGCTCACCTTCCTAGACCTGGATGGAAGTGAAAGGACCTTGGACTTCCCACAGGGCAGGGAACCCAGACTGCTCTTTGGACTGGAGACAGAGGGGGAGGGAGAGGAGAAAGGAGAAGGGAAATGGGAGGAGGTGGAAATTTTAAGTAAAAATAAATAAATAATAAATAAATAAACTAGTTAGGAATAAACCTAAGCTAAGGCCACACTTTCATAATTAATAATAATTCTCCATGTCATTATTTGTGAGTTGGAAGCCCTCCCCTTCCAAAAAAATCCATTTACAGTGAAAAGTTTGACTGTAAGTATCCAAAGCTATTGTTCCCTGTGAGGACCTGGCACTGGGGCCATCACTGGCTCTGCAAGGCTTGTTCTTGGTTTAGAGAAAGAATTGTGTTTATTTTCCCCACACCAAGGGAGGACATTGGGTTGACCTAGCTCTCAACAGAGTACAATACAAAAGCAACAAAATGACCAGAATTAATAAACTAATTTCAATAAAATATTTCAATGTAATGGTCTGGATTCCCCAATCCAAATTAACAGACAAGAATGAATTATGCAAAAGGACCTGTAATTATGTTGCCTATAAGAAACACAGAACTATCAAAAACAGAGTGCACCTTAGATTGACAGGCTGGAAGAAAGGTACTACAAACAATTGGAACTAGGAAATAAGCAGGCACAGCTATTCTAATAACTGACATATGGATTTCAAACCTGATCTAATCAGAGCCATTCCACAGGGACCAAGAAAACAGATGTTGAAATTATAAACATATATAAGTGAAAATTGGGTACTGTCAACTTCAGAAAATACATGGGCTATGGTTGTCAGAGTTCCAAGGTGCTCTGTCTCTGATGTATTTGAGGTTGTCTGTGTTCCCTGTGTAACAGTGCTTGATTAGCTTCCCAATGACTCTGTCTCATTATATAACAGTTTTTTGTTGGCTCCATCACCTTTTCCCTGTCTGGAAAGACTGTATATAAGATTCTGTACTTCTTACAAAGCTTCTCTGACATAAGACGTAGTTTGAGCAAGATCTCTTGACCCCAACATTTTTTTATCTTCTTTTTCTTCTCATCTCCTGATCATTTCTCTTAGGAATCTGTTATCAAAGAGTAACCTGCTAGTCCAGATCATTTTCCTAGAATCTTTTTATTAACAATCATGATATTGTTTACTTTCCCTCCTGTGGTCTCTTGGGTGTATTTAATCTTCTCTTCAGTTCAAAGTGTTCCATCTGTTATCTTCTGTAGAGTTGGTTTAGCGGCCATAAATCCTTTTAGTCTGTTTTTTTATTGTTCTTCAATATGATAGGTCATTATTGAGTGTCATAGTTGGTGAAGTATGTACCCTTTCAGAACTTGAAATAAGTCTTTCCCAGGGCTTTTGACCTTACAGTTTTCTATTGAATAATATTATCCTGATTGACCTGCCTCCATGTAAGATGTGGCCCTTCTCTCCTGCAGCATCCAATGTCCTCTACTTTAGGTGTCTGTGTTTTTAAATATATGATATAAATGCCTTGTCAATTTGGTGTTCTGTCTGCCTCTTGTAGCTCAGTGGGTGTGACCGTCTCCAGATGTGGAGATTTTCTTCTATAATTTTGTTACTCATACCTCCTTTGCCTGTAGCATGAAATTCTTCTTGCATGCCAACAATTTCTAGATTTATTCTTTGCCTGATGTACCAAAGCTTTTCAGGTTCCATTCCCATCTTCTCTTAAGTTTTGCAGACCTCAATAGAATGACCCAATTTCTGCACATTGTCTCTAAGCTTTGACATCTAGTCCTTCACCCTACCTTCCCTGCTGTTGAGGCTTTCCACTGAACTGACTGAATTTTTATTTCAAACATTATGTCAGTTTCCTTCTTCACTGACTTTGACAGAGTTTTGTTTTCTTAACTTGTCCTGGATTCTCTACGTCATTTTCTTGGTGTCCTCTTGAGTACATGCATGTCTTCTAAGTAAATAACATTATAGATCATTATGACAGGATAATTTTTGAGGAAAACAAAACACTGTTTTAAAAGCTTTGTGTTTTCATGTTTTTCTTTCTATGTTGGGATTTAGGAGGAGTGGGAGGAGGGGGAGGGAAATGGGAGGTGGGGAGGAGGAAGAAATTTCTTTTTTTCAAAAAAAAACTAAAAAAAAAAGGAGGATAGCTTACAAACTTTTGGTTGGATGTCCAATGGTTAAAGCTCTAGTGATAATATTCTTATGGGAGACCTTGACCTGCTAGGTAAAATTCTTACAAAAAACAGTTTCCAATAGAGAGCTTAAAACAGCTGCCTAACAGGTACTCAAGCAGGTAAAGAATAAATCAACAGATAATGTATATAATAATCAACAAATACAGTATATTAATTATAATTCAGCTATGTCAAGTGTGTATATTAAATGTAAAACTTATTCTACAACAGTTTTATAAAAAATGCTGCTTATGGCTAAATCTTCTCAGTTTTACTAGTTAAGATATTAAACTCTTAATTTAAACCAGTAGCCTGTCTGATATAAAAGGACAGGATAGAATCTGGATAATGGTTTAACAAAATATTGACTATGATCAAGGTTTCTTATACTAAACAGTAGATTCATTGATAATTTTAAGATTGATTCCTGGACAATTGCCTTTGCTAAATTCAAAGGCCAAAAACAATGGTCTTTTCCCAGATCATTGCTACAATTTATGCACCTGTATTTTGCTAATGTTATAGCAAAAATCCCTTAAAGGATTTTATGCTAAATTTTACAGTTGGCTCTTCCAATGGAGGAACTGCATATATGGCTAATAATAATAAAAATTATGGAGCATAACAAGGCTCCTTCAAAGCAACTCATAAAAGTTGCCAGCAGATCCTGATGCAAACGGATCTGGCTTGATGATACCAAGCTGACCTTTGCTAAGACAAGGTGAAAAAGCCCTTGCAATGCAGTATGAAAAAACCCAACCTGTATATATATTTGGGGTCGAAGATGTGTTTGTGCTTTTTTCACAGAAAGAAAATAAAATCTGGACGTGATGTCAAGGCTGTGGACACAGAGGATTCCAGACTTCCAGAGGTGACTGAGGAGAGGTCCTTGGTCCAGTCTTCCCTGCCCCCAAGGAAAGGAGTGCCTGCTGACAAAACCAGCTACACCACTCTGCAGGGTGTCATCCTGCCTCCAGAGTCCAGGGAGACCCGGCTGACATAAGGGCCAGGATGTGCTTCATGTAGCTGAATCCAGCTTGCCTCACCCAGGTTCCCCCACCTGTCCTGGAGCACAAATGCTAAACTGCTTCTGCAGCTTGAACTCTGGTCTGCTTTGGAGCTGAGTTGCAGACTAAACATCAGACTGCTTTAAACTTTGGGACACAGAACTCATTTTAATTAAAATATTAACCTCTCTTCATTTAAGAAGCGGGAAGATTGGGGGTTCCTGTCACTGTTGCTCAGAGACTGGAACTGGTGGTATTTGATAACAACAATGTATGTCATTGTACTCCTACTGAAATTGAGCTAATGATATTTGTAACTGCTTATAGATGTTGGGAAAAGTTTGACACATGCTGTAAAGTGTTTGGTTTTAATGCATATGTTAAAAATTTTAGATTTTGATCCCTTTTACACTGCCCTAATTTTTGGCAGGCAGCACATGTAACTTTATGTGGAGTAGGCACTTAGGAAGGAGGACATACCATAGGCCAGACTAAAAGGTGAATACTGGGTTGGGAAAAAGCCCTTTCTTCTTGTCTGGAGGTGGAGTTACGGGTGCCAAAATTATATCATTATATCTTTTGTTTGAGGAGCTCCTCACAGTCTTTTCATTAATGATAGACGCAGGGGCCCAATGACAGGAGTTAGTGTGGATCCTCGCCTGAATAGCACACCATTCAGAGGTTGTAGAAACCGGCTCAACATGGCATGGTACAGGTATGAGGGCGCTCTCCACATGGCCTAAGACAGGGTGCCCTGTGATCTGTTTACTTTAATCCTGCTAGATGCCTTTTATTTGAGGAGCTCCAAGGATGGGCGACTTATGGCAGGATAATCCCCCAACCTAAGACAGGGCCCTGGGAACCCTAGGATGGGTAAGGGGGAAAGAAAAAAGGCCTGGTCCCCACTCGACCTAAGAATCATTAGGCACCCCTCTGTTCCCAGGAGAGGTAAATTGCTTCTCCACTCGAGAGGAGGGTCTCTCCTTATCTCAGTCCCTTCTCTTTTAGATCTGACACCATGGTTGACTCTGACTGGTGCTCTCCACGTAATAACTACCTGCCTTTATATAAGAGAAAGGGGATCTGTTGGGAGCCGTTTCCCCCTAAAAATCATTACAGGAACCATCACCCTGGCGAGTCTGCAGGGAACCCCACACCCATAATTGTGCTAAGAATAGTTCTATTGCCCCACACCCAATTAAAGCTGTTAATGGAGAATAAATAAATAAATAAATAAATAAGGAAAAAAAAAGAATCAGACTTTTTTAAAAAATTATTTTTTATGTGTATGGGTGTTTTGCCTGCACATGTGTCTGGCCACCACATGTATACCTGGTGTGCACAGATGTTAGAAGAGGGTACTAGATTCCTTGGAATTGGAGTTCCATCATGTGAGTGCTGGCAATCAAATCCAAGTCATGTACAGGAGTAACAAATGCTCTTAACCACTGAGTTGTCTCTCCAGACCAAAGAAATAATCGTATGTTATTTTTATTCATTTTAAAGATTTTTTAATCTAATTTTACTTTTGATTTTTTTATAATTGGGAAATCTGTTGGCTTTTTTGTTTCTTTTTTTACTGGTTTCTATTTTTTTGATCTATTGTCTTCCTCTTCATGATGTACTTCCCCAGTCTCTTTGGTGCGGGACAATTCTGTATTCTATCAATTATGTTTTAAATAAATGCTGATTGGCCAGTAGCCAGGCAGGAAGCACAGCCAGGACAATCAGACAAGAAGTAGAGGTGGGGCAATGAGAACAGTAGTATTCTGGGAAGAAGGAAGGTCTTTCTGTAGCCCTGTACAGACATGGAAGAAGCAGAATGTGACCTACCCCACTGAAAGACGTACTGAGCCGTGTGGCTAACATAGATAAGAATAATGGGTTAATATAAGTTATAAGAGCTAATACAAAGCCTGAGCTAATGGGTCAATCAGTTTATAACTTATGTAGACCTCTGTGTGATTTTCTTTGGAACTTACTGCCTGTAGGAACTGGGCAGGATAGAAACCCCAACAAACAGGCTCTCATGTTACACTCTTTGTTTTTGTTTATTTAACATTGCTTTCTATGTCCTGCCTTTCTATTGTCCCTGCTTCCCTGATTTCAATGAGTTACAATTCCCCTGCTTACCCTGAATATTTCTAGTGGCACAGCACATTCGACGATAGTTTTTCCGTTTTCAGGCGTGTGCTCATGGATGATTTGTTCATAGCTGTAATGTATCTTGCAAGACTCTGTTTTGCTTGTTTCTTTGTTTGTTAGTTTTTCAAAATAGTGTTCCTCTGTGTAGTCTTAGCTGTCTCAAACTTACAGGAATTATCTGTCTCTGCCTCTGAGTGCAAGAACTGAAAGCATGCACCACCACTGCCCAGCTCTTGCATGACTTTTGATGCTGCTACTGTTATGCCTGTTTAAGAAACTGAGTTTTTAAAGTAGTTGTTCTGTAAAAATATCCCCAAATGAAACCAAAAAGCAGATACAAACTAGTAATTGTGTGGATTGCAACACAGACACACAATAAATATGAATAAGCAGAGCAGCAGTGCTGTTCCAGAGAAATCACAATTTCTCAACTGCTGAATTCCAAGACTCTGGAATAGATCATGAGACTGACCATAGGGTCAAGTTGTTGACCTGTTTGGCTATTGCCCACTTTGTCTCTATCCCCTTAAGAGCCTGGAAGAGAGTCCAGGATGGGCACTAGGGAACAGAGAACCTCTACAGCTCACGTGGAGCCCCAGGAGGGGTAGGAGACTAGAGCTATGTTTCAGTAGGATTTTGCCTGAACTGGACATTGTACCTCAGGGTTAAAGTTGTCAGAAAGACCTGTCAGGCTTTCAAAAACAGTAACAGTAGCCACTAATATTGCAGAAAGAGCACAACTATCCAAGGTTTCTAGCTTACAGATTCTCCATGAATTACTGCTCATACCCTTAGGGAAGTTTGCAAGATTTGAATGTTGGTTACATTGAATCTTTAAGTCTATTCATTTTGATTCTTTCATATATTCCACCCTAACTGAAGGTACCATTTCCTCCTCTCCAACCTCGCCTCTTTCTCTCCTTTCCCTCAGATCTATGCCCTCTCCATTTCCCCTCAGAAAAGAGTAGGCCTCCCAGGGATATTAACCAAACCAAGAATAATATGCTACATTAAGATCAGACACACACCATCATGTCAAGGCTGGATGAGGTAACCCAGTAGGAGAAGGCTCCCATATGTAGGCAAAAGAGTCAGCAACTGCCCCCATTCCCACTGTTCTGAGTTCCACAAGAACACCAAGCTACTCAATCATAATGTATATTCAGGGATCCTAGGTGAGAGCCCTATAGGCTCCCTGATCTCTGTGAGCACCATGAGTCCTTGTCAATTGTTTCTGTGGGCCATGTTCTCTGGTTGTCCCTGACCCCTCTGGTTCCTCTGATCTTTCCTCCCCCTTCTTCGCAATACTTCTTATTCTTGTTCTTGATGGATGTTTCTCATTTGATGTGTGTGTGTGTGTGTGTGTGTGTGTGTGTGTGTGTGACATGAGGAAACGGCACAGCTCAAATGTTAGAGAGAGGAGTGTTATGACATGTAGCCAGAACCCAAGCTTTCTAGAATCACCCTTTCTTTACCGGTATTGAAATATTTGCCTGAAAACAGGAAGGGCAGCAAGACAACACACCTAGTTGAGTATCAAAACTGCTATAATGAACCCAAAACCTCCTCCTTCAGCATTTTCTCTGTAACTACTGACATGATAAGCCAGGGGCCTGATAAGATATGTGAACAGCTAATGCTCACTACATAAAAGGATGAAGTCCCTCGAAAAACAGCCTTGCTCATGGGTGGTTTCTTCTCCCTCATTCTTAGGCCCATGCTGTGATTATCCTTCTATTATCTCTTCACTATGGTTCATGCCTGAATTTATGACCATCAGTCTGTGCTCAGATGGGTGCCTTCAGTCTCTAGGGTACTTTGAGCTCCTCTCACCCCCCTGCTGGGTACCCAGGTTGGAGGAGAGTTTTCTTTTTGTTTGCTGAGTCACCTCCTTGCTTCTTTTTCCCCCTGCCTTGTTAAGTGTTTCATCTCCTCTTTATAGTTTTGGACTAATGGCTTCTTCTTTGGTATTGTGGCTGTGAGGGTTTGGAGAGAGGAAAGGGAAGGTGAAAATGATGTTAGAATATTATAATCTCAAAAATAAAGGATATGATTTTTAAAATTAAAAATGGAAAAAATTTCATTGAAATTAATGTTGCTGACACATGGGAAATTTTATAAAGAACATTTATGAATCTGAGCTTTCTTTAAAAGCCATTCCATAAATTTGCCTATGCCTTCTGCTATGACTCATTCTGCAAGTTTGTCCATACTTATTTTTGTTCCGTTACATAAGTGTTTATTATTTACCATATGATATTTCTTTGAACCACTGTTAATGTAAGTCTGCATTGTTTTTGTTGGTGTGACTTAGCCATTGCATAATTAATACATATATCAAAACATCAATTATACTCCATTAATGCATATATTTTTAAAAGGCTTATTTTTAAATCATGTCTATTTGTGTGTGTCTCTGTGTGTGACTGTGTGTAAACTTCCAGTGCCTATGTTATCTAGAAGAGGATGTTGGATCCCTGGGAGCTATAGATACAGGTGTCTTTGAGCTGCTGGACATGGGTACTGGAAACCCAATTTAAGTCCCCTGTAAGAGCATCCCCTGTTTACAGCCACTAAGATGTCTCCAGCTTCTAATACGTGTAATTTCCAATTTTGAGTAAAAGAAAAAATTAACAAGCATATTGCTTAATTTCCTTATCCTTGTGGCTTTTGTGGTTTAAATTTGCTATTGATTTCTGGCTATATTTCACCTTGTTCATCAGAGCTACTCTGGTTACCCTAATATTTACAAACTGATTGAAGCTTCTGTACCCTAACAAATGGTTTATCACAAAGAATGTTCCAGGCATGCCTCAGCAGGATGTGCGCTTTCTGTTATTGAGCAGAACATGGTTGGATACAGTACACCTTGTCTCTTAACTGGGTCATGATTTCATGTGTTCTAATGTTTTCCCAACATTACAGGGTTTATTAGTTTTTTCCTCTCTCCCTTTCAGACAAAGGCCTGCTAGCCACTGTCCCTTCCTCTAAGGGTGTGTCTCATTGCAAAAATTGAACTAGCCCCTCTCTCTTCTGTGTGTATACATTTTTGTATGTGCATGCAGGCATGTGTGCACGCGTGTAGAGCCCAGAAGACAACACTGCTTGTCTTCTCCAGTCTCTCTCTATTTGTTTTTTTTGAGACTGGATCTCTAATTCAATTAAGAATTTATGATCTGATTGGACTGGGCTGTCTTCAACCCCCTCCCAGTATTAGAGTGACAAGCATGTGCCACCAGGCCTGACTTGTGATGGGTGCTGAGGATCCAAACTCAGGTCCTCATGATTGCTTTACAAGCACTTTTTAAACTGAACCATCTTTTCCCACTCTCTTCCTCTTTCCATCAGTCCCCCCAAAGATGTCATCTCAATGCCCTGATACCCCTGCTCCCTTTTGGGTCTGCCTGATACTGACATCCTAAAAATAAGAAAAGACGTCCAGCTGATGTATCCACTGACATCGAGATTGTGCATTGCTCAGCTGTTCACTCATCAGATTTATACTAGTGCCACTGGAGCACATGCTTCTAAAACTCTTTTCTGGCTCTGATCCCAGATTGGTAAGCAAACACTCAGCCTTTGGAAACTAACTCATGGCAGAAGATGTGGTCATGCAATGTGCACTCACACACATTCATGAATCAGCACACTCATGCCAATGTGCTATCCCTAAGATTTCCTGGCCACCTCTGAAAATGTCTTTCTCCATCAAGGACCTCATTAATAGGCCTGATTCCAGTTCTTCAATAGATTCTGAGTTGAACACAATGCCTTTAATGAACAAGGCTTGAGTGATGATGCTTTGGTAATCAGTTCTACATATATAAATCAAAGTGTAGGTGAGTTGATGGTGAAACCATGTTGGTGGCCCACCCCAAGCTCTTGAATACCTCTGGGCAGGATGATGTGGTAGTAGACTGAGTTCTTGTTGCTTTATCTAATGTGTGGTGACATTTGAAAATCTGCCTACGGACAATGTACACGGATATTCATTCAAGTATTACTGCTCTTGGAATTGGTGAAACTTCCATAAACTTAGACCAAGGAAACATTGTAAGGTCAAGAATGTGCCTCAATAATAAAATGGACGTGAATTCTCTTCCCTTCCAATGCATTTATGAGTTTTGAGATCACAAGACTCTTTAGCATAAACTTGACTGTAGCATGGAGGGGGCCTGCTTGTTCATCCCAGATGCCTAGCTAGCTTAGCCTCAAAATAATCACACAGAAACTGTATTGATTAAATCACTGCTTGGCCCATTAGCTCTATCTTCTTATTGGCAAACTCTTACATATTAATTTAATCCATTTCTATTTGTATATTGTATACAATATACAATTTTTGTATTCATTTGTATATTGCCACGTGGCAGTGGCTTACCAGCAAAGCATGTCTATTTCCAGTGGATCCATGCTGTCTCTCTGATTCTGCCCTTCTTTCTCCAAACATTCAGTTCTGTCTCCCTGCCTACCTAAGTTCTATCAACAGGCCAAGGCAGTTTCTTTATTCATTAACCAAGGAAAGCAACACACAGTCAGTTGGACCTCCCACACCACTTGACAAAGAATACTTATTCTATAAATAATGTCTACTTTATTATTACTATTTATAACATAGGATAAATTTCCCCTTTCTCATGCTCTACCTTTGAAGTGGCAGTCTGTCTTCAGCAAGTCTATCATGTCCTCTCTCTCTCCTGTTCCCCTGATCCCTTCTAAGTCCCAATCCCCCACTAGCCCAATCTCCATCCTTCCCTTTACCCTTATCCAACGCTGGCTCAACGGGACAAGAAACTCATGGTGTAGTTCGGAGGGATAGTGGCAAAACCCAGGAGTCTAGGGGACACATCAATATCCTGGGGTGCCTGTGGGGACCTGAAGCAGAAATTCTGCAGGATGTTTGTGAGGAAGAGAAAGAGCTCCATTCTAGCCAGTCCTTCTCCGAAGCAGTTCCGTTTTCCTAAAGAGAAGAGACAGGGAGGGTGAAGCAAGTTCTGGATGTCATCCTCATAGCAAATCCCTGGCTGTATTCTCTGTGGGAGGAAGGGCTGAGACCTTTAAAGAAGGCTCTAATCTCTGAGCCTCAGTTTCCTTTGTACTTGTGGTGAGTTATCCTCACCAGGCTGTAACAATGAGAAATGTGGATTCCCTTCTCTACAGAGGTGCTCTCCAGTATGGATGCCATGTAGCAACATCTTTCTTTCTTTCTTTCTTTCTTTCTTTCTTTCTTTCTTCTTTCTTTCTTTCTTTTCTTCTTTCCTTCCTTCCATCTTGCCTTCCTTCCTTCCTCCTTTCCTTTTTTTCTTTCCTTCCTTCCTCCCTCCCTCCCCTTTTCTTTCTTATTTTTTCTCTTTCTTCTTTTTTTTTGATTTTTTGAGACATGGTTTCTTTGTGTGACAGCCCTGGCTATACTACAACTCACTCTGTAGACCAGGCTTCTCTTGACCTCACTAAAATTCTCCAGTCTCTGACTCCTGAGTTCTGGGATTAAATTAGACAAGTGCCACCACAGGCAGCTGCAACTTCTTTCTATTAACTGGTTGTGTGACCTGAGAGTGACCTCTGACTTAGTTTGAGACTTCATTTCCCCTAATCTATCACTACAGCTTGACCATCAATTCCATGGTTCAGTGCTTGGAAAATATGGGAGTTGCAGCCAACTGGCTGGGGGATTGATCAAAGAGAATCTTCCAAGATGGAGAGATACGGATGAGTTATCTCTGTTGGTATGAGCAGTGGCCTGGCACTAGACAGTGACCTCTTACCTAAAGAAAAGGGTACAAATGCATCACTCTTTTTAAACTGTCCCTTGTCATCCAGGAAGTGATTTGGGTTGAAGTCTTTGGGGTTGGAGAAGAACTTGGGGTCCTTCAGCACAGAGCCCAGCATAGGAAACACTTCAGTGTCCTGTGGAGGAGGAAGATTTGATTGATAAGACAGATGTGGATGAGTGTCCTGTTGGCTCATAGGGGTGACATAAATATAATATATGGGAGTTGAGGGGGTTTTCAGGGAAAGGCTTTGAGGAATGTGAAGTCATCATCCTTCAGACAGGAGATGTGGGGCTCATGTTATAGGAGACAGGATGAATGGGGTTTGTGGTCTGTGGTGGGAGGTTGAAGGATATGTGCTTCATGTCTCTCAAGTCAAGAACTGAAGGGGGGGCTGGAGAGATGGCTCAGTGGTTAAGAGCATTGCCTGCTCTTCCAAAGGTCCTGAGTTCAATTCCCGGCAACCACATGGTGGCTCACAACCATCTGTAAAGAGGTCTGGTGCCCTCTTCCGGCCTGCAGACATACACACAAACAGAATATTGTATACATAATAAATAAATAAATAATAAATATTTTTTTTAAAAAAAAAAAGAACTGAAGGGTATTGGATTTATGTACCTCTAAACAGGATACATGACAGACATGTCACTCCTGTCTCTGACAGGAGATCTAGGTAAATTGAGTTTATGTCTGCAGACTTGATGATTGAAAGACATGGAGTTGAAACTCCTGGGTCAGAACATCTGGGAGAAAACCCAAGATATAGGAGATTCTGTGTAGGAAGATGGAGATAAGTGGTGGTAGAGAGGGCATGTAACTAAGAAAGTGAGAGAAGACTGGTAGTTTCTAATGAGGAAGAGGACCTGCAGGGCCATGTAGAAGGGTGGAGATTACTATAGGCTAGGTGAGTCAGTACCTTGGGGATGAGGAAGTCACGGAACTTGGTATCCTTGGTGACCCTGCGAGCCAGGCCTATGGGAACTATGTCTCCAAATCTCTGGATCTCATGGATGACAGCCTCTGTGTAGGGCATCTTTAAGCGGTCCTCATATTTGGGTTGCCGGTTCTTGCCAATCACCCTGTCAATCTCCTCTTGTACTTTGGCTGAAAAGAAGAGGCATGTGTTTAGGAGTCCAAGAACCTTCCCCTAAGGATGATAATGCAAAAGTGTAGTAATGTCCCCGCTGTGTGCAGTGATTGCCATTAATGAATAAAGAAACTGCCTTGGCCTTTTGATAGGGCAGAACTTAGGTAGGTGGAGAGGACTGGTCTAAATGCTGGGAGAGAGGAGGCAGAGTTAGGAAAAAGTGCTGGAGCACCAGGAGGCAGACACTGGGAATTTTATCCGGTAAGCCACTGCCATGTGGTGATACACAGATTAATAGAAACAAGCTGAATTAAGATGTAAGACTTAGCCAATAAAAAGCTAGAGCTAATGGGCCAAGCAGTGATTTAATTAATACAGTTTCTATGTGGTTATTTTGTGGCTAAGATAGCCAAGCATCTGGGACAAACAAGGAGGCCCTCCTGCTAAAGTGTAGAACTAGATGGAAGCCATTAAGCAGTGCATGACATTGTCAATCATTTTCAGTAAATGCAAGTCATAGGCATTTTTGGACAAGGTTCATATTAACTGGATTATAGAAGAATTATGTGAGAATTGTTTGGAAGGAGATTTAGTCAGGGTCTTAGGGACAGGGAAGTGGGTCCTTTGAGGTTCACTTGAGCAACATACAAAGTTGATAAAACAGCTAGAGGCTGGTGCCCACCAACTTCTCTCTGTCTCTGGAGAGAAGGGAGTAGCTATCTAAGAATCCAGTTTCTTGAGAGAGCTTGAGAATATTGTTGATGATGAAAGAAGCATGTTTAGAATATACAATATCACCCCCATGTAGCCTTACCCTGTACATCTGGGTACTTCATGAGCAACAGAAAGCCATAGCGAAGGGTGGTGCTGACAGTCTCTGTACCACCAAAGAAGAGGTTCAGTGTCGTCCGCACTAAATTCTTCATGGAGAACTCTGTATTGGGGTTCTTCTTCTCCTGTGGGAAGGGAAGAATTCACGTCCAACCCACTCCTTATGCTCTTGGTGCCCTTCTGTTTTAACCACTTTCCCTGCTCTAATTCACTTCTCTTTGACCCAGAACAAGGAGAGAGGGGGGATTCTGGCTATGACAGCTTCTCTTCATGTTCCAGAGCTTTGGAAGTGATCCAGTGCCCTAATCTAGTGCTCTTCTGTTATTCATGACTTAGTTGATTGTCTGATCTTTAATGATCAATTAAATTGCCAGTTTTTATTTAATGTGATTTTGTGTTTTACCAAGGGTGCTAGGTTCCCTGAAACTGGAGTTACAGGCACCTATGAGCTGCCTTGTGAGTGTTGTGAATTGAACCCAGGTCCTCTGGAAGAGCAGTCAGTGCTCACAACCACTGGGCCACTTTTCCAGCCCTCAGTATATGAGTTTTAGGCGACAGGAAACTACTTTTAATTATAATCCTTAATATTCCCTAAAGAAAATTCTCCCCTCAACCCTCTGCACTTCAGAGTTCACGAAGTTTCTTCTTGACCAGACACCACACACCGGTAATCCCAGCCTCCAGAAAGCAGACTTGGGAGGATCACCACTGGTTTGAGGCTTGCCTGGCCTACACAGCAAATTTCAGGATAGTCAGGTCTACATTAGCAAGATTCTGTCTTAAAACCAACAATGACAAAATCTCCATATCTGTTCCAAACAGGTCACAGTAAAGCTCAGGTCACACAGATGTAAACAGCCATGAGCACAAGCAGAGGCAAATGGTGTGTTAGCTGAAAGCACCAGCCCGAGTCAATGAGGTAGGTTGCATGGCCTTCTTGCTCTGATATCAGAAAGTCACCTGTATTCACAAGCTAAAGCCTCCTCATTTGTAGAATGGGAGTCAAAGCACAACCTTTCTCGAGAGTTGTGGGTACTAAATATGTGAATAAAACTAAGCCTTTAAAACAGTGCCTGAAACATGACACCCTTGTGTACTGGCTGCTTTCTTAGCCTGCACACCCTCCTGAGAACAACTGAGAGTAGATGGAACAGTGATGTTGAATGAGGATTATAGCCAGAGGACTGATGCGTTGTCCTCTGTTAACTTCCTCCTACCTGTTCCTGATTTCATCCTACTTGCCTTTGAACCTCCCATCATGATCCCTGGCTTCAGGATTTACCTCCTGCATACGGATGAGAAAGGAGTCAATGAAGTCCCTTGGAGAATTGGGGTCCAGGGTACTCTGGTTCTGTTTCACCTTCTTAGTTATAAAGTCTTCCAAACCCTGCATTTCCTTAAAGGACTGTTGCTGTGGCCCCGGCAGGTGCTTCATCACTGAAGAGAACATCTCGAAGAGCTGATGGTGGGAAGGGGATGAAAAGCCAAGGCAACTGTCACTAGACAAAACCCAAAAGATGTGGCATCTGTCTTAGGATGAGGGATGTACACATCGACTGTCCAGGAGTTTAGGCACCAGGTGGGGCTGTGTTGCAACAGACTTCTTATAGTTTAAGCCAGAGGGCTATTGTCCAAGGTTTTAAGTGAGATAGATTTGGGGAACACATGCAGGTTTTGGGTGTTACCTATGTAGATGATTAGGTTGTTGGGTAGGAGTTACCCATGTAGATGTTTAGGTGGTTGGTTACTTCAGCTGGGGACAGCTCTTCATACACTAATGGGGTTTGGATTGGTGAGTTCTAACAGGCTTTCCAACATTCAATGAGTGCTGGCTAGATAGTCACAATAGCTAAATTGTGCAATCAACCTAAGTGTTCAAAAACAGCACACTGGAGAAGGAAAGTGTGATCCATATACACAACTGAATTATTCTTCAGCCATTAAAAACAAAGTTATAGCATTTTCAGGAAAGTGGGCCCACCTGAAGACAACTCTATTAAGCAAATTTAACCAGTCTTAGAGAAATAACTCAGTATTTTTCTTCATTTGTGGTATACATACAGTAAATCGTGTGTGTACATATCTATGCATATATTTGTACATGTGGATCATTTGGAAGGAGAAGAGAAACTGTCTCAGGGGTCAAAGTGGACTAAAGGAGGAGGAGGTGTGAGAAAAGGGAAGGTAGAGAATATAGGGGTGAATAGGCTCAATGCACAATATATGCTTGTCCAAAAAAAAAAATAAGTATTTTAAAGTAGTGCTGACAGTCATGTTCAACTGCATTGCTATTCAAACTGCTGCAAGGAGGACCCCACTTAGATGTGTGAGTGAGCTGTGCAGGAGGACCTTTAACTGGGGTGTTTGAGGGACAGTCTGTGTAGAAATTTTGCTTAGAGATGCAGGGGGTTAGGTATTTCCATGTCTGAGTAAAGAGTTCATCTACATAGTCCAGCAGACTTGCTCTTACGTTTTGCAGATGGCACATGATTTGAGTGACCTGGATTTTGCTGCAGAAGGCACTAGGGAACTCAAGGATGCTAGTGCATTCAGCAGGGCTCCCTGTAGCCATCTTGGTTAGAAAGTAAAATGAATTGTCCTGGTAATGTCTGCCCAGCTGAGACAGGTCTCTCTCTGTCTGTCTCTGACTCTCTCTCTCTCTCTCTCTCTCTCTCTCTCTCTCTCTCTCTCTCTCTCTCTCTCTCTCTCTCTCTCTCTGTCTCTCTGTCTCTGTCTCTGTCTGCATGTGTGTGAACGCCTGACTGTACTGCTGGCTCTGATTTCAGTTTAAGTTGTTGAGACTATAGTTCAGGTGCAACTGTCGGACTACTTTGAAGGTACCTACTAAACGGGGGTTGGAAGTTTTGGAATGAGCTGGCAGCTGTGGTCTGGGGGCGGTAGGATAAGATAAAACAAGTTACCTGCCCGGAGGATGTAGCTGTGAACTGGAAGCTTCCCGTCATCATCTTCAGCAGTGACAAGAGCTCTTTATCCTCATAGTCAAAGCGGTCTCCGAAAACGATGGAGCTAATGACATTGGACACTGTTCTGCTCAGGTAGAATGTAGGGTCAATGAAAGCACCTGTAGGTAAGGAGGAGGACAGAGTGCGAGATGTGGGAGAAAGGCTTCCACTATGGGATAGCATCAGATTCTTTGTATCAGATAATTCAAAATGAGCATGCGCTGCAGCGCTGAATCCTCCAACTCCGTCTAAACCTGGACACCAGGCCTCACAGAGGGACCAAAATAGTTTTCCCTAGCCTAGTTCCCATCCCGGATGTTGGTGTTGTTTTTCTAGGGTGTCTTCCCCTTGGTTGGTCCTGAGAACTTGCAGAGCTCTGCTTACCATTTGTCTTCCGGAATGCCTCCAGGAGAAATACCGCTTCCTCTTGGATGCGCTCCTCAATGCCACGCTTGCCCAAACCGAAGTCCCTCAGTGTGGCAATGGAGAAGCGCCTCAGCTGCTTGGCGCGATCCCCGGTGCTGAAGACCAAGCCTGGAACGGAGAGTGCGGGGAAGGAGAGGTGGGAGAAGAGAGATGTGGCTGACTACTAACAGCACCCTTGCTCAGTTCCCCAAGAGCGAGTTAGAGGACAGTAGCAAGAAGTAGACAGATGGAGAACAGATGCCAGAGGCACAGAGAGAGAGGAACGGGGCACAGGAGAGAGAAGGGAGATTGGGGAGATCTGGGGGTGGATACAGTTGTAAAACATTTATAATTGAACTAGTGAAGAGAAGGAAATAGGGAGAGAGGACAAAGGGAGTCTGGGAAGAGGTGAGATTGCTGCCACGGATATTGGGCTTGGGAACAGATTTCTGTGATGGCCTGGCAGTGGACAAAGAAAGCGGTCCAAAAGAAGAAAGACAGCATCCCAGGCAATTACAGAAGCTAAGAATAATGGAGTAGGGTGAGCAAAAACTCCAGAGCTCTTTAAAGGCACAGGATTCAGATGGAAAATCCCAAGAAGGAAGAGGATGCATGGGTGGTGTGTGTGTGGTGGTGGAGGGAGGTCAGGAGACACAGGCAGAGAAAGACAGGAAGATTAGGAAGCAGTGGGTCTCATACCCCGCACAGCAGGAGGCAGTGATTTGAATTGAAGAGTCCAGGAGAAGACAGGGAAAACTGAAGCCTTCCAATTGTTCCCTGCCACATTCCCCTGCATCTTGTCTCCCTCACCATAGCCTTTGAAGAGCCAGTCAAAGATGGGCTGTTCGCCACGCCCACTGAATTCCTCAGCTTGATCCACCAGAGCCTCCTTGACTGCTTCCTGTCCACATAGTACCACAATTCGACGAGGCCCCAGGTGGATGGTGAACACGGGACCATAGCGTTCGCTGATCTGATGGAGGAGGATGAGCAACGTTAGAGGAAAGAGGTCACACCTTGATGACAGGTCTGGGATTCATTTCTCTGAAGTTCTAACAGCTATCAGATGGGATGCCCCAAAATGTGGTCTCACATGCCTAGGAGTTGGTTGCTGGCTCTTCACAATTCTACCAGCCTAAAATTACTCCCCCTGGGGTCAATACCCTACCACAAAGCCTCTTTGAAAACTGGGCATCCCTCTGTCCACCATTCTACCCTTCGCCTTGCCCAGTGGCACCTTCATGAGGGAGTTGTATATCTGCTCTGTGTTCAGCTGAAAGTAGTTCCCGATGAAGGGCAGTGGGGTGGGTCCTGGAGGCAGCTTCCCCGAAAATTTCCTCTGCTTCCAGACAGACATGAAGACCAGAATGATGAGGAAGGCCAGCACAGTCACCAGGAGCAGTCCAGAGGCCAGCATGGTGGCAATGAGGGTGACAGACAGATGGCGATGGCTGAATTGGTTTGCTTTTATTTATCCTGAGGTGGAAGGTGGCCTTTGGCCTTGATTATGCAACTGACTCATTTCACTTCCAGACTACCACCCCCTATCACGCAACTAGCTTGAGACACAGCCAACAATGGAGGAGGAGAAGGAGGCCCCATGAGGGATTAACAGGGAGTGGACTGAATTTGTGACATCTGAGGATGAAGTACTCCAGGGCTATGTGTTACAGAGGAAAGGGGCATTAGACAGTAGCCAGAACCGAATCCTTCAGAAAATTTCTATTGGAGACCCTTCTGAGCTCTGAGTGCGGGTTCTCCTGGGAAAGGACGAAAATGATGTGATATTAGGGTCTCATTGACTTGAAACAGGCTGAATGGCTATGAATTTGGAAGTTCATTTTCTTCCTTGTTTGAGACAAGTTTTGAGACAGTTTCACTATGTTATCCTGACTGGCCTGAACCTCAATACGTATATCACAGAAATCTACCTACCTCTGCCTCCTGAGTGCTGGAATTATAGACCAACACTACTACCCCAAACTCTGGGAGCCTTTCAATGAAGAAAGTCCTGGATTTAAGGAAGGGGAGACTTCATGGATATGGGTTGTTGACCTTAAGGCAAGAATGACTTTGGATGAGGAGTACCTCGGAGAAACACATGGAAATCCCAACAGGATCTTGGTGTTAACACCTGTACCCAGGTGGGATATACTTTGGCTTTGGCCCTAGGCTATCTCTTGATACCCAAAACCATTATAGAAGTTCTTAAGGCTAGGATAGGAATGTAGGATCTGGAAAAGGTGGGGAAGACCTTAGTACTATTTCAAAGGAACTTTGCACAGTACTAGAGACAATGTTAGAGAATCATGGTCATCAGAGGGTCTGTCTAGGTCTTGAGGAATGATGATAACAACCACCAATACAGTAGAGATGCTTTAACATGCAAAAGCACCCCTGATCCCTATCCAGATCCTTAGGAAAGGCTACCAGGTTCAATGGATCATTACTGTTGTAATTTACAATACTTCCCTATTTTATATATGAATGCACTGAGAATAGAACATAGAGGGAGGCATGGGGTCCACATACATGAAAAGTCTGCAAGACAAAGCCTTCAAAATCTTCCTTAACTTACATTTTTAGTTTTCTTTTCCTAGACTCTGTTCCCAGCGAGTTGAAATAGAACATGGAGCAGGTTATAATTGGAGTGTGTGGTAAGCAGACTGATGCCTGCATTGCCAGAAGAGGGAAAATGGGAGGGGCTTTGGTAAGCATTCAGCATGGGGAACACAAGAGGACCCTGGGATGCTAAGGGTGGGCACAGAGAAGGGAATAGTCCACTGTTCTCCCACATTAAAAAATTTTTGATAAACCTGTACCCCAGGAAGATCATATGTATCCCATCTGGGAATGTTAGTAATTATGGATTGTCACCTTATCAGCCTCACTGAGATTGCCAAGATCACAAAGAAGTTGTAATTCAACTTGCTTTTCTCTTCGTTGCCTGGCCCAGCTTATTCTGGAAGTCAGTCAGGGACAGGGTGGGTGCTGAGATTGGGATTTGCAGTGGACAAAAGAAAAGACACTGATAGTTGCTATGTCAGTATTAAGCAGACCCAGGAGGGAGGAGGATGAGGTTGGCACTGAGATTGTCCCGAGGAAGCAGTAAGGGCAGAAAGAAGTTAGCACTGAACTTGACTCCAAGGGGATTTTAGTAGAATCACCTCTTAGGCTAAGAGGGACCTTGAGAGTGGAGGTAAACTGTCACTTGAATTGCCTGAATTGAAGGCATAAGAGCGGCATCATACAGGCTCTGGAATTGGTTCCAGGAGATTCTGAAATAAACACAAAGTACTTGCTGAGATTGGCCTCAGCTAGACTCTGGGAGGAACCTCTGGTGGACACAGGCAGGCTTTGATGGATTGACCATTCATGGTGGTACCCTAGCTTTGGACAGGTGGAGGTGGGTGAGGCTGGAACTCCCATGTCTGGCATGTTGCTCATCTCATTCTAGGCTGTTGGACTTTGAGACCTGTTGGTGAGAAAGGAAGGGCAGAGAAGAAAGCAGAGAAAAAGCTCTTTGTTGATTTTGGAGGATAAAGAAGCAGGAATGGGATTAGCTTAGGTTTGGCAGGTTGCAGTCTCTCCTTTATCCTTATTACCAGCCAGCACCTGCACCAGCCTGAGCCTGGACCTCTCCTCCCCTGCTGTTTCCACCTAAATAGAAGAAAGGGAACAATTTGGAGAATTTGTTTCTCAGCAGTGGTAGCACTAGGAAGGACCCCAAGTGTTTAGGCAGGCTCCCATGATCTGTACAGGGGGTGGGGGTGAGAGGGTCAGGATGGGAACTGAGGTTGAAAGCTCAAAAGAGATCAAGTATATTTGCTCTTAGTCATTTTTGCGGGCCCATGAATGTTAGAGCAGAAACTGAAATCATGTGGGAGAGACACGGGCACTCAAACAAGGGATGGGTGCCTGCAGTCACTTGGGAGAGAAATGTGCAAGGGGCAGTATCTCAAGACAGGCTTCCAGAGTGTGTTAGTGTCGACACAGAAAATCCCCTTTGATGGGCCTCAGTTACCCTTTCTGGTTGAGTTATTAAGAGCAAGGGTAAGGCACTAAATGGAACCCTGACCTGGGCAGATACCACCCTCCCCCACCTCATAATACAGTCAGTCTCCCTAAATTCCTCTCTGCTGTTGTGTGTCTGTTAAGAGCTGACTTTATTGACAAACTGAATTTTAGGGGTTCAAGGACTGAGTTTATATACCTCTTGGTAGTAATGTATGAGTTAACACATAAAACCAACAAATATTAGCTATTTTTTTAATTTATTTATTTATTAAAGATTTCTGCCTCCTCCCCGCCACTGCCTCCCATTTCCCTCCCTGTCCCCCCGATAAAGTCCCCCTTCCCCGATCAAGTCCCCCTCCCTCATCAGCCCAAAGAGCAATCAGGGTTCCCTGACATGTGGGAAGTCCAAGGACCACCCACCTCTATCCAGGTCTAGTAAGGTGAGCATCCAAACTGCCTAGGCTCCCACAAAGCCAGTACGTGCAGTAGGATGAAAAACCCATTGCCATTGTTCTTGAGTTCTCAGTAGTCCTCATTGTCCACTATGTTCAGCAAATCCGGTTTTATCCCAGGCTTTTTCAGACCCAGGCCAGCTGGCCTCGGTGAGTTCCCGATAGAACATTCTATTGTCTCAGTGTGTGGGTGCACCCCTCGCGGTCCTGAGTTTCTTGCTCGTGCTCTCACTCCTTCTGCTCCTGATTTGGACCTTGAGATTTCAGTCCGGTGCTCCAATGTGGGTCTCTGTCTCTGTCTCCTTTCATCGCCTGATGAAGGTTAATATTCAGGAGGATGACTATATGTTTTTCTTTGGGTTCTCCTCCTTATTTAGCTTCTCTAGGATCACAAATTATAGGCTCAATGTCCTTTATTTATGGCTAGAAACCAAATATGAGTGAGTACATCCCTCACTCTTTTTGGGTCTGGCTTACCTCTCTCAGGATAGTGTTTTCTATTTCCATCCATTTGTATGCAAACTTCAAGAAGTCCTTGTTTTTTACTGCTGTGTAGCACAAAACTCAAGTCCAAATGGATTAAAGACCTCAATATCAGTCTGAACACACTGAACCTGATAGAAGAGAAGTGGGAAGTACTCTACAACACGTGGGTACAGGAGACCACTTCCTACATATAACCCCAGCAGCACAGACATTAAGGGCCTCACTGAATAAATGGGACCTCCCGAGACTGAGACGCTTCTGTAAAGCAAAGGACACTGTCACTAAGACAAAAAGGCAACCCACTGACTGGGAGAAGATCTTCACCAATCCCGCAACTGACAAAGGTCTGATCTCCAAAATATATAAAGAACTCAAGAAACTAGACCGTAAAATATTAGCTATTTTATCCAATTGTTACTGCAGCTTATTAATCTATAAGAAAAAGGAAATGGATTGGTGTTACTCTAAACCTCAATCTGCCCTTTGCAATCTCTGGTTTTCATAGTAGCATAGAGGGTCCAGCAATGGAAGACCATTGCAGGTGTTCTCCCCCAGAGCTCTCTGTTCCACACCTTCTAGCACTATGAAAGTTAGCCAGCAAGGAGACAATTTCCTGGTCAAGATTGATTTCTATATGTCCTGCAGCCAAAGATGGTGTTGTTTTCAGCAACAGGCTCCTAACATCTAGTTAGAGAGGGGTAAGCAAGAACTATAGCAATAGTCTGTCTTGCTTTGCGTGACTCCAGGACTAGAGAAGGATGTTTGAGAAACCTCCATTCCCAGTACTTATTTACTGAAGTCAATCATTACCACCCTTCTACCTCTGGAGCTGTGATTAGGAAATTTGTTCTGGAAGACTGGTGATCTATTGGGCAACTTCTGAGCAAGCATAGATTATTATTAGATGTTTAGACTGTTCTTGATGGAGTTGAAGCCTGCACAGTACTGTGCTTTTGTCAGTCTTCCCTCCCTTCCCTAAATATTCACTTGTTATTTTCTTTCTACTTCCTAGCAAGCCACTGTGGTCCCCAAGAGTTCTCTGTGCTCATGGGTGTATTCATGTTATTATCATTTTGACTAGTTAGTTACAACAGTGCTTTTCCCTGGCTTAGCTTTGTTTACATATTCTTCTCTGTGTATCATCTTGAGTACCTGTTTGGGGTCTCTGTGAGAATGCATGTTGCAACATGTGTGTATTAGTTACTGTTCTGATACTGTGATAAGACACCGTGACCAAGACAAAGTGCAGAAGTTTATTTGGGTTTACTGTTCCAGAGGGATAATAGTTCATTGTGGTGGAAAGCATGGTAGCTAGTGGCAGGCACTGTGGCAGTAGCAGGAAGCTGAGCACTCACCTCTTAAACCCAAAACACAAAGCTAAGAGCAAATTGACAGTGGAATGTGGTATTTTAATTTCAAATCCAGGGTCATGTGACATACTTCCCCCTGGGAGGCTATACCACCCAAACCTCCTGCAACAGATCTAGTAAGGTTCAAACCACTACAATGTCCATGTTGATTGATTAATTTTATCTGTACCAGTCTTAGTTGGATTCTTCTGGGAATTCATATCTACATCTCCACATCTGTGTATCTAAAAGTGTGTGTGTGTGTGTATGTGTATGTGTGTGTGTGTGTGTGTACATACCCGTTAGTCTCTGCAGGCAAACATCCTAATACATGCATGCTTTAGGATGTTCCCATTGTAGCATGACTACCATGTGTATGTTCAATGTGATGCTTAACTCTGTATTTATGCTTGTGTGAATGTATGTTCAAGTAGATGACAATTTCTAACTAAATGGATATTTTTGTGTCCATTATGGTGTACATTTACAGACACATGGATCCATAGTGTGTAAAAGTGAGTTTTGGTACTTGTCTGTATAACATGCTTGTCTGTGTTTAGATTTAAACATTGCCTTGGACCAGTTTCATTTCTGCTCCTTAATAAACAAATAACCCTTACAGTTATTCAAACCCTTGTCTTCAACATTACCTACAAAGGATGACGTAAGGTAAGAGGGAACTTGGCAGCTCTCACTAAGTTTCTGAGAAATAAATAGATTAGCCAGATTATCCATATTGGCCATGAGCAGTCATGTATCTGAATCTAGAGAAGCAGGCAGGTGAGAGTTAGGAGAAGAGGTAACAGAAACAAAGAGATGGGAAGTTGCTCTGCTTTGGATTTGTAGATGCAGGAAACAAGCTTGAGCCCAGGAAATCAAAGGCCTTCTGGGAACTGCTTGATACCTGTTTTGTTACATGTAATTTTATTATATTAAAATGAAAACCTTCCTTTTTTTTGAACAGAAAAGAAATTGTGTGGGAAGTTCTTCTGTATATGTGTTGCTTTTATTGGTTAATGAATAAAGATGCAGCTTTGGCCTTTGATAGGGCAGAATAGAGGTAGGCAGGAAAAACTAAACTGAATGCTGGGAGAAATTAGGTAGGGTCAGTGAGAAGCCATGTAGCTACCACAGGAGACAGATGCCTCCAACACAGCCTACTGAAACTTTGCTTGTATGCCATGACCTAGTGGTGATGCACAGATTGATGGAGATCAGTTAGTTCTTTCTTCCAGCAAGTCTCCCCCATGACTTAGCTCTCTGTACACATCCAGTCACCCAATGTGGTCTCTATACCCTTGACATTATAGAATTTTTCCAATATATAACCAACCTCCTCCTGGATCCACTTCTTAGTGCTTAACTTTCCCATCCCAATGTTTCAAAGGATGACCATAGAAAAAGTCCAAAGAAACTTCCATCATTCTCCATTGGACAGAGAAAAACCTGCTAAAATGACAGTGGTCAGGCCCCTGCCCCCACCCCTTTCTGCTCTCAGTTCTGTAGGGGACATAATTAAGAAACCTCAAACTTCCAGACTCAATATTTCCTCCAAAATGGTCTAGACTGAAGAAAAATGGAATGAGGTTACGAATAATCCAAGAGAGCAAAGAAAATGTCTCACAGGCTAGCAAGCTGTTGCTGGGTTAGTTTCATGCTTAATGCCTAGAAAAGCAGAGGAGGTAATAATGGAATATCAAATAAAGTATTCCTTAAATGGAAATGCTAATTCTATTTTCTTGGCACCAGCTGGATTCTTTAAACACATTTATGTTTGTACACAGACACTCAAAATTATGTATCAGTGCACCTTTAGAAAAGGTATTACCTTATATAAAGACTACATCAGAAATCACCTGAGGTATAGATTTGAAAACAGCTTGAAATTTTCATAAGATCATTTTAGAATATGTTAATAAATGAAAGACAGAACTTAATGGTGGAGTCCAGAGAAGGGAATCAGATCCCCTGATACTGAAGCTATAGATGGTTGTGAGCTTCACATGTGTGCTGGTGAAGCAGGGCAATATTACAAGCACGAGCAAGTGCATGCAAACTCTTACAGCAATTTACAATGAGTAAGCAAAACTAGCCAAGACAACTTGTCAGCAAATGCAAAGCTCTGTAACTAGGGCATCTGCCACTTCATATGAACTTGGAAGTACTCTAGTGTAGGTATTTCACAACAGCCACTGAAGTCATCTGCTTTGTCTACCAGAGTCTACTTCACAGCCTCATGTCCACATAAGATAACCACTGGCCTTAGACCAAAGCACACAGTGAACATTGAGCCATATTTTTTCTGGAGCTGGGAATGAAGGAAAACACCAAGGGAAGGAATAAAATTGCAAAATAAACAGACACCCAGTCACGGAATGTAGAAGGTAGAAATTCTGGAAGGATGAAAAAAACAACACAGAATAGAGAAAGGTGTTAGACATGGAAGGGTTATTGGGGGAAAAAAAGCATCAAAATGATTCCTTGACCTTAGGTAGCACATGTCACTAGTTTTTTATGGCTTAGTTTTGTTTGGGAAACAATGGATTCGACTATATGAATTCTGTGACCTACATATTCTCTCCTTGAAATGCTAGGTTTCTAGCATCTTAAAAGTCTAGGACAATATGAGAACAAAAGTTGTGCTTAAAGAAATGAGATTCCCCAAATCCTTAGATTGTGATCCAGAGTCCTGAGAAGCAGTATCTCTATTCTAGTGTACACAGTCTAAATTTTTCCCCTTCATTTTAGGATTCTGCGATTTCAGAATCCTAAGTTTCTTAAAGTTTGTTTCTGAGTCTTAGTTTAGGAATCATGAATTTTTGTGTGTAATCATCTATGTTGTTTATTGACTTTGTTGCTATAAGAAGCAATGGACACACTCAACTTCAGGAAGAATTGAAAGAAGGCATTAACACAGAATTGTAATAGGTCCCTTCCAAAAATGGTATTGGTGTGGGGCCAAGGAACAGCTTCCCTCCCTTGCTGGTTCTCTTCTAAACAATCAAGATGAGCAGGTAAGACATGTAGAGTACCATAAAGATGCTGAGGGTCCCTCCCAGTGCCATGATGCTAAATCAAAGGCTTGTGTCCTTGGATCTAGATTCTGCTTACATAGCTTATAGGAGATCATTTTATACTAAAATCTGAATCCTATGGAAGTCATAATGTCTGTGTATTATTCCATGAGGAGTCAGATTGCTTGGTAGATTTGCAGCTATATAATTTTTAATCTCTCATTTGCAGTGTAGTGATATTTCATTAATATTTTAATAAATAAAGCTTAGCTGAATATCAGAGAGTAAAACAGAGCCACTGGTCAGTCTTCTAAACCAGGCAGTGGTGACACACATGTTTATTTAATCCCAGTAGATACACTATTTTGCCATAGAAATCAGGCAGTAATGGTGCTTGCCTTTAATCCCAACCCTAGAGAGAAATACAAGATGGGAGGAGACATCTCTTAGACATAGTCTCATTTATGAGGATTCCAGGAGGCAGGATTGCCATTTCAGACTAGGGTAGAGGTAAGAATCAGTGACTGGCTCTTTTGCTTTTCTGACCTTCAGGATGAACCCCAATATCTGTCTCTTGGTTTTTATTAATCATGATATACTTCATATAGTTATATTCAATTTACCCATGAAACCTCTATCAGGGGTTATCCACTTTCTTCCCATTTCAAATTTCCCAACTGTTCCCTCAGCTTAATATTCTTTGTAGCATCTGAGAAACAGCCAGTTTATAGGGAATCTGCATAAAGTATAGACTTTCCTACATTGTCCTGCTGCATGAACTCTCCTTTAAACCTTTGATTTTGACCTTGAAATGCCAATTTCTTATGCATTACTTCCACCTTCTAAAGAAGTTCAGAGACAAGATGTTTACTTCTCTGTTTCAGCATATCCAAGGACATTGTGCATACTGCCCCTGAGACCTTCCCATGTAGCCCTGAGACTTTCTTCCCCCTGAATCACATCTAATGTAAGTAATGAAAGTGATTGCATGTGTGTGTGTGTGTGAATACGTGTGTGCAAGAGAGAGAGAGGGAGAGAGAGGAGAGAGAGAGAGAGAGAGAGAGAGAGAGAGAGAGAGAGAGAGAGAGAATTTGGTGTTGGGAGGATATGATAAAAGTGAGAGTTGCATATAAAAGAAATTGAAGGAGAGGGAATGGGCATGGATTTGATCCAAACACATTATATTCAAGCATGAGTATTCAGTAAATAAAGTACTATAAAAGAAGTAAGCCAAATTTTATAGAATGTCATATAATTCTTATCTACTCCAGATACAAACAGTAATAAAAGATTAGATTATGTTGATTTATCTAAACTTTATGATGTGATTGATGTCCAAGATGCAAAAAGACTTAGAAACCCTACTTGTAGATAGGATTCATCATTAGGATGCTGCCTTAAGAATCTTAATAAAAAGTTCCCCAGTTCTTTTCATTCCAAATATCTGTAAAACTTGTATCCTGGCCCCAAATAAATTTACAGGCACTTGCTCTTTTGCTATGTGTGTTGGTACCACCACACATATCTGACCCTGTCCTGAGATGTCTGGCTTCTCACACTTGGAAATTGAGTTCCTTTTATTTACCTGAAAATTCCAAGAAAGAGTTTGAGTCAGGCATGGCACCCATGATTGTAATCTCAGCAGCTAAATCAGGATTTAGTGCCAGCCTGGCCCTATGTGAAAAGAACTGTCTAGACTTGCCACTCAGTTTCTATGGCAGACTACAGGAATTAAATGTGTATGTTACCACTGCCTGGTCTGTAAGATTGACCAGTGGGGCTGTTTTACTCTCTAATCTTCAGGCAAGCTTTATTTATTAAAATACAAATGAAATATTACTACATTTCTTCTTATTGTCTAAAATAAAAAAGAAGACTCTTATTAATATATGAAAAAGTATATACAGTAAATACAGTAGCTTTATACAATATATAAGGCAATAAACACATCAACAGTGTCTAGTCCACCATTATTTGACAAATTCAGAGAAAATACTCCATATCTATCCTATCAATATCTATCTTGGTGAGTCCAAATCCTATTCTCAGTTTGCTTTTTGTCGTAGCTGCATTCTGTGTCAGGTAAACAAGGAATACTATAACTATAACAATCTAGTCTTCAATTCCCTCAGAGACCTAAGAAGGAAATAATATTAATTGAAAAGAAGGAAGTGCTGGCAAGCAACTTCTAAAAAATGTGAGAAATAACAGAAATAGTTGGCTACCTGGACAGTCACCTAGATTTCTTCTGCAACATTGGGGCATTTATCTTCAGCTTCAGGTCTAGCATATCTAACAGACTTTTCTGTGAAGCAGGATGTCTTGCAGGGATGTCCTTCCTTGTCTTGACAATGCTTGACAGTCACTTTCTTTTGTTTCCTACATATCCAATTAAGACAGCATACTGTCAGCAGTCAAGGCATGGGCATATGATTTTTTTTGTCCAGTGGAATTTCTCCAATGCCCATTATCTTCTCTGAAATAGGTTGGTGCTGCCAGAAGCAGGCATGTCTCATTGTCATAAAAGAGCCTATATTATTAAAGCATCTCAAATGCCATATTCTGTAGATCTCTGAATTGTTTGAAGATGGCCTATCTATCTAAAATATATCTTTGTTTTACCTTGAAAACATACCTAATATAACTACAAGTTTAATTATAATAGGTGACTAATTACTAACCTGCATTTCCTTATTATATTAAATAGTTGGTAATAATAACTTTCAAAGACTAGTAATTTGCATTACATTGTTAAATGAGCTTATAGGTACAATACCTTGAACAAGATTAGAAATGTATATACAGTATGTTTAACAAAATCAATCTCAAATTTGTATCAATATTCAAAATGTTTATGAAATATACAAAAGTCCAATCCATTGTAAAACATCTAAAACGAGTAATTGGTTTTTAAAAAATAGATTCAATAATCTTCATTTTTGTCTTATCAGTTGTGGGTGAGTGTGCATAGTGATAGCTTTGCTTAATGTACTCAATAATACAAGAATAGACCTTATGCTGGCTTGTCTTGTGTCAGCATGAACTAGAGATATCTGAAAATAGGAGATCTTAATTGATAAAATGCCTTCATTAGATCTGATTGTAAGATATTTTCTTAATTAGGGATTGATGAAAAAGGGGGCAACCCATTGTGGGTGGTGCTATTCCTGAAAAGCAGACTTAGCAAGTAATGGGAAGCAAGCCAGTAAGCAGCACACTTCCATGGCATCTGTATCAGTTCCTGCCTTTAGGTTCCTATCCTGACTTCCCTAGATGGTGAACTGTAAAGTGGGAATGCAAGAAAAATAAACCCTTTGCTCTTCAAGTTGCTTTTAGCCATGGTGTTTTGTCACTGAAATAGAAACCATAACTAAAATAGTCTCTGGTGACTCTGACTGGTTAAAAAAAATATTTCTTTTGTCCTACTGACAGTATTAATAGAACATGAAGCTCTCTGACCCTTTCTCTTGCTGTCATTATCTGACACTCTCTCTGTTACCCCTGTAGACTCTGTGCTACAAGACACTGAGAATATCTTAGTCTGTATTCTGCTATAGCAGAATTTGGTTTTGTGGTTCTGGAAGCACTTATTTCCAAGAACATTGTACTGGCATCTGATGAGTCCTCTATAATATGCTGCACTATAATATGATTCGTGGTTCAGCAACTATATGCCCTAAGAATAGCAGAGAAAACTAAAAAGGAAACTAAACATTTTTAGCTAGCCCACCCTACAATGGTGACTTTGATCCGTTCATAAAATATTATGTTTGAATGTAAAATATTTATCACAGGTTCACATGTCCACACTCTGTACCTAACTGGTAGTACTATTTGTGGAGGAGGCAGGACAGCCTAAGAGGAAAAGCTTGCAAGAAAATACTAGGTTGTTAAAGGTAAGCTGATAGGATCACAAATCCATGGCATGTGACTCTCTCTCTCTCTTCCTCTGTGTGCTATTCTTCCCCCTTCCATCTACCACAAATAAGAACAATAATAATACAAGCTTCCACATTTAGATCAAAGCCCCAAGTGGCATGCCTAACCTGCCATAAATCTAAAAAAAAAAAAAGTTGCTTTCTAGCAGGAATTTGTTCACAGTGACAAGAAAAGCAACAAATGCAGAAAAAAAAATGTAACAGAATTGGCTTGTAAACATGACCATATTACTCAAAGTCTGGAGTCACTGTCAGTTGGGACTCAAGTCTTGATAGAGGAGCTTGTGGCTCCCATTCTGTAGTCCATTGTAAGTAACCTAATTCTACCAGACAAGCATCACCTCTTAAAAATTCCATAATTTCCCCAAACAGAATCACCTGCTGTGGGCCAAATGCTCAATCACATGTTTTGGGCAACATTCACAATCAACCATCTAACATTAAGGGAAAAAGCTTTATGACCTCATCACATGTGGAAGATCATAGTTCTTAACAATGTTAAAATGACATTTAAATTTCAACATGGATTGTAGAGATGACATTAAAACTGATACCTTTTCTCCAACACACACACACACACACACACACACACAGACAGACACACACACACAAGCACATAGCCCTTCTTCGCACTAAATATATTCTTTCCATACCAACAAGCCCCAAATTTCATTTTGCTGACAATCCTTCCTACAACCATTAACTTGTGTATTTTATTATTTATCACTCACCTGGGGAAATATAAACTAGGATAAACTTGTATAGTGTATTTATATAGCTAATGGAAAGTTGTGTATATGTTTAAATCTCAGATGAAATTTTCTTTGTCATAACTTGTTTATTATTCTGATATGTCCAATAGAATTGATGACAAATAGAGAACAGGAAGGTCATGTTGACTCACCTGAAAAGAAATATGGGGAAGAAACTAAGCAAGAATGAGGTAAACAACACTGACATCTATAGAAACCTTTCAAACTACAGAGGCATTATTGAACAAAATTGGTCAGAGATATTGTTCAGTTGGTATCTTTGCCCAGAGTTCATAAATTCTGTACTTGGTTCTTAGCATGGCATAAAGCTCATGTGAGGGCAAATGCATACAAAACCATCACTTTTGAAATGGAAGAGGAATGTAAGATTATTTTAAAATATATATTTAATCCACTTTCAGATATAATGACCTTCCACTAATATTTTAAACAAAAGAAATTACAATTATCAAAGACCCAAAACCATCAGCACCATCATGATTCAGTAGCCAAAGGTGACTCCATTAATATGGCCCCCTTGATAGATCCTAGTAGGCTAATATAGTCTTCCCTCTTTAAGAGACAGGGTCTAATGTACCCCTTCTTGACTTTAAACTCACTTTGCAACCAAAGATGACTTAGAAATTTAATTCCCCTGAATCAACCTCCCAGGGGCTGAGAATAAAAGCATGAGCCACCATGGTCATATTAAGGAGCACTGAACATTAAACCCGGTGTTTCATGTATGCTTTGTAAGTCAGAATTCTACCAATTAGCTACACAGAGGGCATCCATAATTTCTTGAATTTTGTTTTGTTTTGTTATGGGAAAAAAGCCTCACTATGTACCCCAGACTGAATTTGAACTCCTGATGCTTCTGTCTCTACATCCGAAGTGTCAGGATTACAGATTTGTACTACCAACTGAGCTATTTGTTTTATGTCTTATTTTATAGCTCAAACTGACTTTTAACTTGTGGTCAATTTGCCTCAAGTTCTGAAGAAGCTGGATGTGTCAGCTAATGTCAGCAAGCCTGGTTATATTTTTGCTGTTGTTGGTTGTTCATTCTTTGCTTGAAACATGGTGTACATTTTTGCAGTGTTAGCCTGTCTTAATTGGGAACCAAAATTTTCTCCCAAGATATTTTTTGGTCTTTGTTTTTGTTTTACTCTTCTTGAAAAAAAAAACCCTTGGATATATATTTAAAGTTCATGAATTCTTTCTCTCTCTCTCTCTCTCTCTCTCTCTCTCTCTCTCTCTCTCTCTCTCTCTCTCTCTCTCTCTCTCTCTCTCTTTCTCTTTGGTCTTGTGATACAGGGTTTCTCTGTAGCTTTGGAGCCTGTCTGGGAACTAGCACTTGTAGACCAGGTTGGCCTCGAACTCACAGAGATCTGCCTGCCTCTACCGCCTGAGTGCTGGGATTAAAGGTATGTGCCATCACTGCCCGGCCTACAGAAGAAGAAGAAGAAGAAGAAGAAGAAGAAGAAGAAGAAGAAGAAGAAGAAGAGGAGGAGGAGGAGGAGGAGGAGGAGGAGGAGGAGGAGGAGGAGGAGGAGGAGGAGGAGGAGGAGGAGGAGGAGGAGGAGGAGGAGGAGGAGGAGGAGGAGGAGGAGGAGGAGGAAGAGGAAGAGGAAGAGGAAGAGGAAGAAGAATGAAGAAATTGTCCATTACTCTGATGCATATCTTAAGTTTTCCAATAGTTGGGTATTAATGTCAAAATTCAGTTGATTTAAATTTACCTTTGATTGAATAGATCACATATGAAAGGCAATTGGTGGTTGATGTTTTGTTTGTCTTAGACAATGTCTCTCTCTGTGTCCAAGGCTGATGAAGTTTTGTCATCTACTGTGTGGCCTAAGATAAAGAAAGGTTTAGTAGATGGTGGCTGTATCCATGCGCCAAAGTGAGGATTCTGACAGTTACTTCAGGAAATGCAGCCCATGTCTCCCCCTGGGAATCCTTGGTTGGAATAATGATTCCTGTTTGACAGGACCAAGGTCCTGGTGTCATTCAAGTCTTTTCCGGCACCTTGCTAATGTCAATAAAGCCAAGATGTGAGGCCTAAAATCATCATGGTTTCCTGACATTTCTTCAAACCACTGGAGTATAGCAATAATGTTCTCCTGTTAAACTCCCCACTGCTAAACTTCAGGTGTATGCTTCCACACCTGAGACATTTTAAATACTTGAGGGTCATGTTTTGAAAGTAGCTATCATAAATACATTGTAGTTCTAATACACTATGTGGCTTAAGATAAAGGTTCTTAACATTTATGTATTTCTGTCTATTAGTAGGAGAAGGCAATATATCTCCCCCGAAGTGTGAAGACTGTAATCCTTACTGCATGAAATATGCGTCATAGCTCCCACTCTGAAACCTGGGTTGGAATAATGACACAAGATCAATGCCGGATCACCCTGTTTGACAAAAAGGCAGAAACAAGGTCCTAGTGTCATTCAGGTCCATTATGGCACTTTGTCAAGGTCAGAAAAGTACAGATGCTTTTCTGAAATCACTGTGGCTTCCTGACTTACCTACTCAACTTCTGGAGTAAAGCTCTACTGCCAACAACAATGGGCATTGGCTGAACATCACAAGAAGGGTGTTGCCTCCCCTCTTCAATCCAGGAAAGACAACTGAAGTCTTGTAAAGAAGAAAAGTCTAAGGATGGGCATGGCCACCCATGATTTCCATGTCTGCACTGGGAAGGCTTATATTAAGCATGTAACCTTGCCTAAGTAACTTAACAAAACCCTATGCCCAAATAAGGCCTTTAAAGACTTAGTGATATAACACTTGCCTGATGTCTTTGTTACTTTTCTTTTGCTGTGAATAGACACCAGGACAAAGGCAACTTATAGAAGAAAGACGGTATTGGGGTTGCTTAGTATTCTAGAGGGTTTGAGTCCATGATTATCATGGCAGATAGCATGGCAGCTGGCAGGCAGGCATGGTGCTAGAGCAGTAGTTGGGAGCTCACAACCTTATTCACAAGCATGAAGCAATTGAGAAAGAGCTAACATGGGATGGTTGGACTTTTGACATTTCAAAGCCCATCCTTAGTGGCATGCTGTTTTCAAAGGCAGACCTGTTAATCCTACCCAAACATTTCCATAAACTGGGGACCAAGAAAGCAAATATATAAGTCTATGGGGTCATTCTCATTCAAACTAACATGCATGGATTCTGTCCAGCTGGGCTCTCAATAGTATGACCATGGTCTAGCATAAATGAGACTACAATTTAATTTTTATTTGTTTATTTTTGTTTCTTTTTTTCTTATTTTTTTGAAACTGTGTTTCTCTGTAGTTTTGGAGACTGTCATGGAACTAGATCTTGTAGACCAGGTTGGCCTCAAACTCAGAGGTCTGCTTGCCTCTGCCTCCCAAGTGCTGGGATTAAAGGTGTGTGCCACCAGCACCTGGCATCAGACTGCAATATTAATTATCATTACAGTAGAGGAGGGACAGTAGAGGAATGAAAAATGATATGCATTAAAATGTCATAATGAAATCCATTACTTTATATACTAGGAAATTGAATAAAAATAGGGAGAGGAGCTAGGAAAATAGCTCAGTTGAAGTGTACCTGCCTCACAAGCATAAAGACCTAAGTGTGTCTCCCAAGCACTCACATAAAAACTAGCCTTGAACATGGAGCACATATATGTAACTCCAGCATTTTAAGGGTGGAACAGGTAAATTCGGATCTCATTGACCACTCAGTCAGCAAAGCTGAACTGATAAAATATATTCAGGTCTAATGAAAGATTGCCTCAAATGATTAAATTAACTAACTAATGTATTAATCAAACTAATTAATTAAGTAGAGAACAACACAATTAAAGGAGACGCTAATACCACTCAGGTGTTATAATTTTCTTCAGAAAACCTATGGAATAGATTAATGGCACTTTGGTATCAGGAAATTATATCCAAAAGAAACCTTTGTGTAACAATCAATAAATATGCTTTAGTACAGTGGTTCAAAGTTTGTTCCATCACAGGATGGACCTCCCTGCTGCTAAAAAGCCTAAATTGCATTCTGGAGTGACCCACCATCTTTGAATATCCCACACAATACAGAACACCTAAAAAATATATGCACGGGAATTATTTTTATACACAACCTAACATTTTAATTCGTATCTTACGATGCAGACATTTTTGAGTATAAGTCTAAAAGAAATTATTTGTCCAATAACTTTTAAGCTACACCACCAGCTTGGGGGTGACCAGAAATTCAAGCTTAGGGGTGGCCCCACTAACAGTGTGCTGGGATCTCACAATGAGATTTGCCTGTAGCCTAGTCTCATGGAGGCATTTTCTCAGTTGAGGCTTCCTCCACCCTGATGACTTTCACTTCTGTCAAACTGACATAAAACTAGACAGAACATCTGACAAGAAGATAAATTTGGAATCTATAAGGACTTCAGTATATATTAACTTAAGCAGAGTTATTTGCAGTTATTTGCAGGATAATTTAAGGATAAGGGCATTCCATCCCTTTTGTGCTTCTTCTGAAGGCCCCTAAAGGTATCAGAGGGTTCTTGTTCTCTGTACAGAACAGATTTTCCCTGTCTCAGTAGTAATGGAAAGAATGGAAATCTGATTTAAATTCCATCTTGGCCTATATTCACAAGCAATTTTTCAAACTTGTCTAAAGATTTTAGTATTTACTATTGTAACTTGATCAAGCCAATCTGTGATTTACCCTCCGACTGCCCCAGGTACCCTTTCAAAAACTATAAAAGTAATTTTTAAGTACAAAAGATAGCACAAAGCTTTTATTTGTTTATTTTGGACTCAGTTTGGGAAGGTAAAAATCAGAGAACTGAATGCTAGCAGGACCAAGCATGACTGAGTAGCAAAACCTAGTGATGACTGTGTAAAAACTCAGCATAAAACATGGAAGTTATTCACGTGAGGAGAAGAAACACTGATGTTTGAAACTATTATATGAAAAGTAAAGAATAACATTTCTAACACGGACCAGATTGTTAATGGTTAACAGCATCAAAGTTGAATGGACTCTGTCAACATTTCAAAGTTCCTGTGCAAACATCAGAAACGACAATCAGAGCCAAGCAAGGTTCACTCTCCATGTTTTATCTATTCATCGTCTCACGCATATGCTCAAACAAGTTGGAACTTTACCTAAGGATACCTCCCATCTCCTTACCCTCTACCTCTGCTTCCTACCTTCTTGTCCCCTGTTCCCTACCCATGCTTCTACTTCCTTCTCTGTTGATGCTGAGATGCTCTTTATGTAACTATGCAATTCTTTCATCACTGCTATTTTCAAATGAATGCGAAATTATTCTTTAGACATTCTCTGTTCCAGCAGACAGCATTGTAAATATAAACAGGCATCACCTACCTGAATAAACCTATTTTCAGAGTCAATTTAGAAACTGAAAAGATGAGCTGAGTTGTATACAGCTCAGCAAAAAAATTCCTGTCTGGCATGTGCAAAGCCATTGATTTACATACTCAAAATAAGAAAAAAAGAGCAGGCTAAAAGTGAATGTGCTGACTGGGGGCAGGGGAAGACACCTGTAATTTCAGCACTAGTTAGACGGAGGCAAGGAAGACAAATTATTTAAGCTATTTGGGCTACATAGCAAGTTACAGACCAGCCTGAGATATGTGAGTAATTGTTTAGAAGTGAGAAGAGTTGGCAGAAACAGATGGGGACCTGGAGGTAGCTATAAACAAATAAAAGCATGTAATACAGTGGTCAATAAAGCACCTACAATAAGAAATGAACATGACAGGGGTCAACACATGCCTTTCAATAATAACAATATTAGTTGTCTCAGTGTCCAAACAAAAAACATAAATTGGCAGATTCCATTTGTAAACAAGATTGATACTTCCATATTTTCCTGTCTACAAGAAACACATCCTATAATCTGTGTTAGGTTGAAAGGATAAAATGAAGCAAAGGGAACCAGGAATAAAGTAGACCTTACTCTTCTAATATCTGACTAAATGGACTTTGATTCATAGCCAATAAAAAGAGATAGTAACATTACTTTTTACTAACCAGGGTAACAATCCATGTAAAAGAAACTGATTCTGAACATATATACATCAAATGTGAGTACACACAGTTCTATAAAAAATATTATGGTGTGTAATTGAAGTTTAATCCCAAGATATTGGTATAAGGTGTTTTCAATGTCCCATTCTCACTATAGGATATGCCATTTGGAGAAACACTGAATTTAACCTCATAGCTCAAATGGACCTATTCATGTCTATAAAATACTCCACTCACACATACTACAGAAGGAGAATTCCTCTCAACAGTCTGTAGAAATTTCTCTACATTAGACCACATATTGTGGCACAAAAAATTCTTATCAAATATAGGAAAATTGAAATATCTTCTTATATTCTATCTGACCATAATGGATTATAGCAATAAATCAACAGAAAAAAATTACAAAGTATCACAACTTATCAAAAATCTTTTATTTATTTATTTTTTTGTTGAAAAAATTTCTGCATCCTCCCTGCCTGCCATTTCCCTCCTCTTCCTCCCACTCCTCTCCCCCTCTCCCCCCTCCTCTCCCCTCCCCCACTCCTCTTCCCTCCGCCCACTCCTCTCTCCCTCCCTCAGGAGTCTGAAGAGCAGTCCTGATTCCCTGCCCTTGGGAAGTCCAAGGTCCTCCCCCCTCCATCCATGTCCAGGAAGGTGAGCATACAAACAGGCTAGGCTCCCACAAAGCCAGTTCATGCAGTAGGATCGAAACCTAGTGCCATTGTCCTTGACTTCTCATCAGCCCTCATTGTCATCCACATTCAGAGAGTTCAGTTTTATCCCATGCTTATTCAGTCCCAGTCCAGCTGGCCTTGATGAGCTCCCAATGGATCAGACCCACTGTCACAGTAGTTGGGTGCACCCCTTGCAGTCCTGACTTCCTTGCTCATGTTCTCCTTCCTTCTGCTCCTCATTTGGACCTTGGGAGCTCAGTCCGGTGCTTCAATGTGGGTCTCTGTCTCTATCTCCATCCATCGCCAGATGAAGGTTCTCACTCAGGATAGTGTTTTCTATTTCCATCCATTTGCATGCAAAATTCATGATGTCATTGTTTTTTTTTACCACTGAGTAGTACTCTAATATGTATATATTCCACACTTTCTTCATCCATTCTCCCACTGAAGGGCAACTAGGTTGTTTCCAGGTTCTGGCTATTACAAATAATGCTGCTATGAACATAGTTGAACAAATGCTTTATCATATGATAGGGCATCTCTTGGGTATATTCCCAAGAGTGGTATTACTGGGTCTTGGGGTAGGTTGATCCTGAATTTCCTGAGAAATCGCCAATGGAAGAAAGAAAGCATCTTTAACAAATGGTGCTGGCACAACTGGATGTCAACCTGTAGAAATATGTAAATAGATCCATATCTATCACCATGCACAAAAATCAAGTCCAAATGGATCAAAGACCTCAATATCAATCTGAACACACTGAACCTGATAGAAGAGAAAGTGGGAAGTACTCTACAACTTATGGGCACAGGAGACCACTTCCTATGTATAACCCCAGCAGCACAGACATTAAAGGCAACATTGAATAAATGCACTTCCTGAAACTGAGAAGCTTCTGTAAAGCAAAGGACACTGTCACTAAGACAAAAAGGCAGCCTACTGACTGGGAGAAGATCTTCACCAACCCCGCAACAGACAAAGGTCTCATCTCCAACATATATAAAGTACTCAAGAAACTAGACTTTAAAATGCTAATTAACCCAATTAAAAAATGGAGCACTGAACTGAACAGAGAATTCTCAACAGAAGAAATTCAAATGGCCAAAAGACATTTAAGGTCATGCTCAACGTCCTTAGCGATCAGGGAAATACAAATTAAAACAATTTTGAGATACCATCTTACACCTGTCAGAGTGGCTAAAATCATAAACACCAATGATAGCCTTTGCTGGAGAGGTTGTGGAGTAAGGGTTACACTCATCCATTGCTGGTGGGAATGCAAACTTGTGCAACCATTTTGGAAATCAGTGTGGCGGTTTCTCAGGAAATTCGGGATTAATTTATCAAAAACCTATGGACACAAGGAATGTAGCCCTAACAGGAACGCTTGTAGATCTAAGTGCCTGAATTTAAAAGAATCAAAAATAACTGAAATAATAAAAATAAAAGCATCTTCATATAAATAACTTAATGATGACCACTAAAGTTTGTTAAAAAATAAATCAAAACCCTAAGCAGCAGATGGGTAGAAATCATTAAGATTGTGTCCAAAAGTAATGTGTTGGAAAATCAAACTAGTACAAAGATCTAATGAGAGATGAATTCAAAGCACGACTCAACAGCCCATTTTTCAAGTCCTATATATCATTTTCTCCTGAATTAAAACATTTTATCCTGGAATGAAGCTCCTTAAATCTCAGAAAATTCTAACAGAAAACTCATAGCCAAAATTGCCGAGGAAAAAATTGGGATCTTGGGGGTGGTGACGGATGGGGGTAAGGGGAGATGGGTAAACACTATCCTGAGCGAGGTAAGCCAGACCCAAAAAGATGAACATGGGATGTACTCACTCATAATTGGTTTCTAGCCATAAATAAAGGTCACGGAGTGTATACCTGGTGAACCTAAAGAAGCTAAATAAGAAGGTGAACCCAAGGAAAAACATATAATTATCCTCTTGGCTATGGGAAGTAGACAAAATTGCCGGGGAGAAAATTGGGATCTTGGGGTTGGGGTGAGATGGGGATAAGTGGGGATGGGGAGAGAAAAGTGAGAAGGGGAGGATGGGGGGAACTTGGGAAAACAGGATGATTGGGATAAAGGAAGGTTGGATAGGGGAGCACGGAGGCACAATTCTTAGTTAAGCGAGCCCCCTTAGGGTGGGCAAGAGACTTATACCTAGAGTGGCTCCCAGGAGCCCAAGGCGATGTCCCCAGTTAGTTCTTTGGGCAGCTGAGGATAGGGAACCTGAATTGACCCTATCCTATAGCCATACTGATGAATATCTTGCATATCACCATAGAACCTTCATCTGGTGATGGATGGAGATAGAGACAGAGACCCACACTGGAGCACCGGACTGAGCTCCCAAGGTCCCAATGAGGAGCAGAAGGAGGGAGAACATGAGCAAGGATGCCAGGACCACGAGGGGTGCACCCACCCACTGAGACAGTGGGGCTGATCTACTGGGAGCTCACCAAGGCCAGCTGGACTGTGACTGAAAAAGCATGGGATAAAACCGGACTCTTTGATCATGGCGAACAATGAAGGCTGATGAGAAGCCAAGGACAATGGCACGGGGTTTTGATCCTACTTCATGTTCTGGCTTTGTGGGAGCCTAGCCAGTTTGGATGTTCCCCTTCCTAGACGTGGACGGAGGGGGGAGGACCTTGGACTTTCCACAGGGCAGGGAACCCTGACTGCTCTTTGGACTGGAGAGGGAGGGGGAGAGGAGTGTGGGGAGGGGGAGAAGGGTGGGAGGAGGGGGAGGGAAATGGGAGGCTAGGAGGAGGCAGAAACTTTTTTTTCTTTTTCTCAATAAAAAATTAAAAAAAGAAAAAAAAGAAAAGCATACTGAGAAAAAAATCGGAGAAATCAGAAAAACAAACCCAGTCACAGTAACTTAAACAAAGTACTCTGAAATAAATTGAACTAACAAAATGTAAGAACCATACTAAGAAAATGTTAAAACAATAAATAAAGAAACTAAAGAAGATATCAGGTGGAAATTCTCCCATGTGCATGAACTGCTATGACTGGTTGTCAAAATGCCCATTCTATAAAAAGTGACCTACAAAGTCATTGCAATTCTAACTCAGTTCTCCATAGAAAATTAACTCAGCAATCTTAAAATTTATATGGAAGCACAAAATAGTGAAGACAGCAATAAAAATCCCTAACAATAAAAATACTTCTCAAGGTATAACCATCTTTAATTTTACCTTATACTACAGAGACATAGCAATAAAATTTGTATGATACTGACACAAAACCAGATACATTTACCAATGGAATAGAATTTAAGACCCACATAGAAGCCCAAGCTCTTACAGATATCTGTTTTTTTTCTTTTTTTGCAAATATGTCCAGAATATACATCAGTGAATAGAGAGGAGAATCTTCAACAAATGGCTCTGAGGAAAAGGGATTTCCACATGTAGAAGAATGGAACTTGATCCTTATCTCTCATCCTTTTCAAAAAATGATTCCACACTCAAGAACAATGGCAATGGGTTTTTGATCCTATGGCACGTATTGGCTTTGTGGGAGCCTAGGCAGTTTGGATGCTCACCTTACTAGACCTGGATGGAGGTGGGTGTTCCTTGGACTTCCACAGGGCAGGGAACCCTGATTGCTCTTTGGGCTGACGAGGGAGGGGGACTTGATCGGGGGAGGGGGAAGGAAATGAGAGGTGGTGGTGGGGAAGAGACAGAAATCTTCAATAAATAAATTAATTAATTAAAAAAATGATTCCACATAGATCAAAGGCCTCAGTGATAGGCCTTGAACTCTGAAAAGTTTAGGAGAAAGAACATAAGGTACAAGTCAGGATATAAGTTTTGGTAAAGACTTCCAAATAGGACACCAGTTAAGCAAGAAATAGAACCAGTAAAGGACAAGTGGGAACTCAGGAGATTTAAAAGCTTCAGTAATACAAAGGAAAATACTAATTGACTGAAGTGGCAGCCTATGGAATGGGGAAAAATACTTGCCAGCTACATTTCTGACAAAGAATTATTGTTTAGAATACACAATGTATTCAAAAGACTAACCACAAAGTACATATATATGTATATATGCAACCCAATTAAAAATGTGGAATTGAACTAGAGAGTTTTCCAAACAAATAGAAATAACTAAGAATTTTTTTATTGTTTTTAGAGACAGGTTTTCTTCTCCATGTAACATCTCTAGCTCTCCTGGAACTCACTCATAGTAGACCAGCTTAGCCTTGAGCTCACAGAAATCTGCCTTCATGTTTCCAAAGTGCTGGAATTAAAGGTGTGAGCCACCACCACTTGGCAGAATTATTTCTTAAATGTTTAGAACCATTGTCATGAGGAAAATGCAAATTAAATGTACTTTAAGATTCCATTTTGTTCCAGTCAGAATGGCTAAAATTAAGTAAACAAATAACAATAAACACTAGAGAGAATATACAGGGAAAGGCAAACATCTACTCACTAGCGGTGGTGGTGCATATCAATGCATCTACTACAAAATCAGTGGGTTGTTCCTCAAAAGGCTAGAAATAGATTTAACTAGCTGCCCTGGTATATGGCTCATCTACATTTATTATACTCCCTTTACAATAGAGGAAATAAACTATATGTTCATCATCTGGTAAATGGATAATGAAAATTGCATACCCAATGTAATACTACTCAGATGCAAAGGAAAAAAAATGAAATTATGAAATTTTCAGGTAAATGGGTGAACCCTGAAAAGATTATAGTGTGTGAGGTAACTCATACTGAAAAAGAAGGATGCCATGTGTTTTCTCATCTATCGTTCCCACCTCCATGTCCTCAGATATGAGTATACAACACAAGAGCAGCAACAACATTCAGGAAAGTATACAAGAACCATAGGCAGATTTCTGCAGATGCAGTGGGCGAAGAATGGAAGGATACAGGGCTCTTTTATTTTTCTGTTGGCTTATTTTTTGCAAATTCAATATGATGGTTTTTCTTTATTATATTTTATTTGGTTCTACTTTGCTGCTATCTTCTAGAAATCTGTGTTTTTCTAATGAGAGACAGAAAGAGAGATGGGAGAGGAAGTAGGGAGGAACTGGGAAGAGTAAAGGGAGGGTAAAATGTTCTCAGATTATATTGCATGAAAAATAATCTATCTATGTTTAATAACACATAAAAAATAAGACATGTGAAAAAAAACAAAGAAATTTGGAGAGTGATAGTTGTAGTGACACAGGAGAAAGTTGGACCCTTCCTTCCTTTGGTTTGTTCTGCTGCTGAGTCTGTATTCAACAAATGTCTTTTTCCACAATCGTTATCTTCACACTGGCAATTTTCTATCTTTGCATATGTAGCTTTCATTCTGTGGGTGACACAGGCTCTCCCACTCTCCCAGGTTTCTCCCTCTCAGCCGTCTGAGGTGATTGTTTCAGCTAAAGGCTATCTCCCAAGTGCATCTGATGGAGGAAGGTCATTGGTTAATTAATAAAGAAACTGCTTGGCCTCAGATTAGAACATAGGTGGGTGGAGTAAGCAGAACAGAATGCTGGGAGGAAGAGGAAGTGAGGTAAGACGCCTCAGACAGATGCCATTTCCTTTCCTCTCTGGGGCAGACGCGATGAAGCTCCGACCCAGGATGGATGTAGACTAGAATCTTCCTGGTAAGCACACCTTGAGGTGCTACACACATTATTAGAAATGGGCTAGTCCAGGTGCGAGAGGTAGCTGAGAAGAGGCTAGATATAATGGGCCAAGCAGTGTTTAAAAGAATACAGTTTCCATGTAATTATTTCGGATAAGCTAGCCAGACGGCTGAGAGCAGGGCAGCAGGAATGCAACCCGCAGCTCCCTTCAACATGCATCAGTAATGTCAGATGCAACCACAGCATCAGTATCAACAGAGGACATTCCTTTGTATGTTCAAAGAATCCTAAATATTAGTCACCTTACTGGACAGGTTCTCCTATGAAAATGAGTTCTCAGGCTCTACTGCTGTTAATCAGAGATGGGTGGTTTAAAAGAAAGAATTTTATATGCCCTGAAGATAAGAGCCATTAAACTTGAGGGTAACTTTTCATTTCATGACATCTGCTCTAAGCCACTGATAGTGAAGGTGTCCCACCTTATGAACTTACCTGTGGGCCAGCTATAGGTCACCTATACCTTTTGACATATCAATGTCCAGTCCTCATCTTCTCCACAACTATCTCTCCAAGCTTCCCTCACCCCAGAGCTGTGAAAGACCAAGTTAAGACTCTGTTCTTTCTGATGCCAGGCCCATGTGTTATTTTCAGCATTATCACAAATGTTATAGGTAAGTCCCTTGCTCACAAATTTAAGAGGAGTACATTCAACTGAGATTCCAATAACAAGTTCTTTTTCCATTTACCCTTTTGCCAAGACTTACAATAAATACCCTTCTAAAACTCATTAATTCTCTTCAGTTTTCCCATTACCTAGTCTCCAGTCAAGACTTTACACTGTGGTTACTTGAATAGGGAGCCTCCAATATCTGGTGAAGTGAAGCTATGCACCCCTGGAAATAATCAACAATTACTTTTTATCATTTTCAGGACCAAGAATTTGATAAAAGACTTGAACTACTTGGTACAGTGTTCAGGGGCTAAGATAAAAAGCCTACAAAATTCAGGACCAGGCAAGGGAGCACAGTTAAAATATAACTTGAAACAAAAGAACACTTGCACACACATGAAAGCATGCACACACTCACACACACACACGTATCACTAAGAACAGCTGAAAAAAATTTGGACAAGGCATGATGTAAATGGTTTCTCTGTCCCTTTACTGTTACCTCCACAAAGAAGACTTGAAGTTTGGGGTGATTCATAGTCACAGATGCTGAAACTACCTGGAAGTTTTACTACACAAATATCTGCTACCTGATTCAATGACTCAAAGCTCCTACAAAGAATTACTCAACCAAAACATTGAGATGCGATCATGTTTTATACCTTGGACTAGTAATAGGTCATGGGAGTATCCTAAATGGTAACATCTCAGGAGAGATCATATCAGGGACAGCACAACTCTTGAAAGAAACATTGGGAAATAGCAAGATCATTTGCAGGCTGTGTAAGATTTTGTCCTGGTTCCGGGTAGCAGGAAGGCACTAGAATATTTTAGAATAGAAAATTTATGACAGCTAGAAGGGCCCTGATTTGAGTTTGGGTGAAGTGTTGGAGAAGGGCAGGAATATGGTCCTGCAATGTAAGAAGGAAATGTACAAATGAAATAAGGTTGACACACTGAGAGAGTAGGTCCCTACTTCTCCTGACCTGATTTTTTCTTGGAGTTCCCTCATGTCTCTGCTATCTATAACTTTCTCTTTCTAAATATTTTTAATACATATTAACCATTTTATTTGTGCACATAATATAATTTGATCATATTATCCTTTCCAGTACTTGATCATTCTTTTCTCACTTCCTATAAACCCCATTTTTTTCCTAACAGCTTCCCCCACCTTCTTCATGTTCTATTTTATGACCCACTGGCTTCCACCAGTGTAACTTTCATGAGCTTGGGTGCAAGGTTATTTACTGTCTCCCTTGCCACTTACCAGTGACTACACTCCTGAAAAAACAAGATTCACCCTCCTGGAACAGTCACTGACTGACAAAAGCTCCTCTGCTAAAGGGTGGGGTTTCATAATATTCAACTTTCATGTGAATTTGTCCATATTTCTCCCAGAGTATCTTTCTCACAACTGATTCATGTATGCTTTCATGACTTAAACTGTCAAGTATCTATGAGTATGAGAAAAAAAAAACAATCCTTTGAAATATTTGCTCCACCACTGCCAGGCTTCCCACACATTCATTTTGACACATGTGAGAACTGAGAACACTGAAGCCCATTGGAAACAGATATATTCCACCAGCAGTGTGAGCCTGTGGGAAGTCATTGGACTATGTGTGTTTATCAGAGGGAAGGACTTAAACACTACACAAACTCTGCAATATTGCCAGAACTATTAACATTCTACCACTGTCATGTTGTTTTTCCCAAAGGAACATACTCTTCCCAAGCCCTAGGAAATCCCCCCTTACTTCTCTTTGCACAAGACTCAGACCATTTGGCAGAACGCACTCCCAACCCTAGTGACCCTCACTTAGCTGTTCATGGCCAAAGGGCTGCATAAAAGAAGGCAGTGTTAGCATTGAGAAAGTCATTGTGTCTCACATTCCAGGAGACTTACGTTTAAAGATGTGTTGCAGTTTGTTCTTGTCATAACATCATTTGAAGAAGGCTCATAGTGACCCTCTGAAGTGATGAAGTCTGTAGCTTCATTGATTGTGGTGGCTGTGACAGGTCCAACCACAATTAGGAAGCTAGGAATCCAGAGAACTTGAAAGCATGAGGGAGTTGCTCAATCCAGAGCTCTCCCAGGGATTTCTGGGGTCAAATCATATCTTAGATCTTCCTGGAGTAAGAAGAGCCTGTGTAGCCAGAAAAGTATCCAGGCATCCTTAGTATCTCTCCTAAATGTACTCATTGTCATATACCACCTGTCTACTGCCCACTTGATGGCCACTTGGTGCATATGGTCATTTAATCAGTCAACACTAAACAAATGATACAAATTCAATGCCTCAATTTCACAGTCCGCATTACAAGCATTCAACAGCCATGGTGGCCACAGCTACCATATCGAACACAGCAGATGGACAATGTTTCTTTGCAAAGAGTTCTGTATCTTGGTACTAGGCTAGATCCTCCAGAGAACTCAGAGACTCTGGCTGTGGGAGCATTTCACTGAGTTTCACTTGGTCTGACACCAGAAGAGTGCTAGCACCAAGCCCTAATCCCTCTTTTGTTTAGCAGATACCTTTGTTTCCCTTGTTGCCCTTTATGTGGATCTTGCTGAGAGTTTCCCAAGGATACAAAGCCTATGAATAATTTGGTTGTGGGGCATCCCAGAAAACTGTGGTACCTGCTGAGTGGAGAATTTGCACTTGTCTTTGTCCCTTTGGAAGTTTTGTCAGAATGTTTTAAGGATACAGAAATCAAGTCCCTAAGGTATAAATTGGAGAAAAATAAAAGAAACCCTGAGTGAAAGGAAAGGGGTTCAATCCTTAGGGATGGTTGCACCCTGTTAGGAGCCATTTCCCCCAAAATTATTGCAGGGACCATTGTCCTGGGGAATTTGCAGAGAACCCCACACCCCAACGGTATTTAGAACTGTTTTGTCACACCCCAATGGTATTTAGAACACTTTTGTTGGCAGAGCCTATCCGACACCCAACTATCTTGAGAGCTATCTGTTAGCAGAACCCGCTCCACATTCCAACTATCTAGAAAACTAGGTGTGTCAACTAGCAACTTCCTGACAGAGGAATCAGGACCTGACCGCTTGTAACCTCCTGGCCAACGACCTTGCGACCTGCTCAAACCATCGCTGCAAGATTCCTTCCTGCCCATGCCCCTGCCCCCCATCTCATCCCCAAATTCCTCATCCAGGGCCTATATAAGCTGCAACCATGACGCTAATAAATGGAGGCTTTGACAAACCTAGCTTGGCCTCCTTCCTCTCTCCTGCCCGTGTCTTTTCAGATAGCGCCTCTCGGGGACCCTGGAATAACTGACCAGCAAGGCAGGTTACAACCCCTAGACTAACTGACCCACCAAGGTGGTCTACAGCACCCTGCAGCCAAAAAAGACTAAATTCATTCTTTAGGTGCCTCTTAGTTTTCATTCATGGACCCCTGTAAACCAAACACAGAACTGCAACACTTGACGGCCCAGTCAATGTGTGGCTGAAAGGGGGCAAAAGATCTGCTGAAGAAAGACAGAGAAGCTGGCCACTTGAAGAACTGGAAGGAAAAGCCCACTCATGCAGCTATTAAGATGCCTGTTAAAAGGAAATGGAGTTAAAGTATGGAAAAACAGCTTACAGAGCTTTTGGTATTCATTAGACAGCGTTGCCATTGGTTTCTGGCATCTCCTCACATTCAACTGAAACTGAAGATGTGGAAGCAATTTATGAGATCTTTGAGGAGAGCTTATCAGAAACGAGGGCCCATACCATCAAAAATTTGGTCTTTATGTAATTTAGCTTCAAAAGCTCTGGAGCCATTACAGAGTGAGGAGTCACTTAAAGCTGTATCCTAAGTAAAACAGGAAAGCAAAAGGAAAGACACTCAGGCTAGACATTATCTGTTGGCAGAAGAAATTGTTCCTTCACAGGTCGATGAAGATGCTGTTTCAAAGGACAGAGAAAGTGAGGAAACCCAAGACAAAGGAGATGTCAGATGAAACAGATTTAGAAATTAGAAAGGCCTAGTGGTTAATTGCAGTTTTAAAAATACAAGAGTTCCCAAGACAAAAAATACAAAAGGAAAAGTGAAACTTCCCAGTAGAGAAGGGAAAATTAAGAAGGAAATCTTCCCAATAGAGAAAAGGGAAGAAAAAAAATAAAAGGAAATGTCTCAAAAAAAGGGGGGGATTTTTTAATCAAGAAAAAAAGGATTTTTCCAGTAAAGGAGGGAAAATATTAAAGCAAGGCCTAAAAATTAAAACGGCCTATAAAGGAAAAATAAAAGAAAGAAAACGATCTCTTCCAAGTAGAAATAGAGGAAGATAAAAAGGCTCTTTCTGATATAAGAAATTAAGACTATTAAAAAATCAAAGATCTCTCTCTCTCTCTGTGTGTGTGTATGTGTGTGTGTATGTGTGTGTATGTGTGTGTGTGAGTGTGTGTGTATGTATGTGTGTGTATGTGTATGTATGTGTGTGTGTATGTGTGTGTGTATGTGTGTGTATGTATGTGTGTGTATGTGTGTGTGTGAGTGTGTGTGTGTATGTGTGTGTATGTATGTGTGTGTGAGTGTGTGTGTGTGTGTGTGTGTGTGTGTGTGTGTGTGTGTGTGTGTGTGTGTGTGTGTGTGTGTGTGGCTGCACTCTGTCTGTCAGCTCTTCCAGCACAGAGTGGCAGCATCTGAATTACAAAGAATCAACTCCCTTTGTGGGAATCATTTTTGTTTTTCCCTGAGAGTGAGAATAACTCATTATCAATATTCCCTCCATGGGAGAGAAAAAAAAAAGGATTTAAAACAACCCTAGCTTCTAGAAATAACAATTGCAATCAGGGCATAAAGTTTGCTGCTTGACATTGGTTTTGTCTTACTGTGCAACTGAACACAGTATATGCCCACTTTCTAGAATAAATAGGAAGTTCAATCCTTGAAGTGTTAGCCCACATTTAGCAGTCCTCACTTGTCTCCAACTCTTAGCAAAAAGATAATGAAACCCATTAATCTATTTCCTACTTGCTTTACTTTGGGCCAAGTTCAAGGCCTCTTTGAGCATCTCCATGTGCCAATCCCCCTATGATAACTCATTTTCTATCTGTCAGTACCTGTGTGCCACCCTCTGAAACCTATCACAGTTCCCGAACCAGAAGCACATATAAAATGTTCCTTCACTATAGCCATCTCTGTGTTCTCTTCTGAAGTAACCAACTCTGGTTTGTTAGTCCTTGATACATGTCTGTTGCTTTTGCTAGACCTAGACATCTGAAGACAGTAACGATGTCCTTATATCAACCATGGTTATTCACACTTCTCTTGCCAGTGCTGGGAGATGTTCAGAGGCTCAGGAGATAAATTAAACTTGGGTCCATGGATTGCATTCCCTTACGTTGTTTCCCTGTATGCGTGAAGACCCTTGCCTTCCAAGAACAACTGTTTCCATTTTAAGGGAATGTCACGATTAGAAAGAAACCCTATACAATATATTCTAAGGAAATTTTATAGCACTAAGTGCCTACCTCAAAAAACTGAAAGGATTGCATATTAATAACTTACTGATGCACCCAAAAGTATTAGAAAAACAAGAACAAACAGCACCCAAAAAAAGAGTAAATAGGAAGAGATAATAAAAGTCAGGGTTGAAATAGAAGTGAAAAAAACCAACAAAGAAAAAGTAAAATTTAGATCTATTTTGTTGAAAATACAACCAATACTGGCAAGCCTTTAACTGAATTAACCAAATTAACAAAATTATAGATGACAAGGAAACCAGACCTTCAAGGAACTCTCTCTCTCTCTCTCTCTCCCCTCGCTCCCCCCCCCCTTCTCTCTTATGTTTGATGTTACAGGTTTCTAGCATCTGGGTCTAGGGTAGCATAATTTCTCTGGTGAAACACTCCATGGTTCCTGGTCCCTCAGTGAAATACACATTCCATGTGCTTGAATGTCAAAATTTGAGTACTACCTTCAACCTGTGCTGTGCAATTATTTTTTCGAGAAGGAGTTACCTTTGACAAAAGTCCTGGCTTTTTTTTTTCAGTATGTAGAACTGATCCTATATCCTCAAGCATATGAAGTTGAAAGACCCTACAGACCCCCTCCTCAAAACCCGCAGCTAGCATGCTCCTGGGGGAACGTCCTAGCAGCCAGCCTGCTCTCGTAAAAACATCCCATGTGCCTGAGAGAGTAGGATGTCTATGAGACAGGAAGACTGCAAGGCAGGATATCAAGATAGGACAACAACAAAGCAGGTTGACTGCAAAACAGGATATCTATAAGATAGGAACAGGATGACTTTTGCTGACACCCATGCTGAGAGAGGAAACCATTCATGCCCCCGCCTCATTCCGATAACCACGCTTTTGCTTCTGTAAACTTGCTTTTTGCTCTTCCCTATAAAAAGCCTGCCCTCCAGTGGGCAGGTGGGCGAGTCTCCCCGAAAGACTTGCTGCCCGCAGGTACCTGTGTTTACCCAATAAACCTCTTGCGATTTGCATCCATATGGTCTCGGCCTGTTCCTTGGCATGGGGAGGTCTCCTCCTGAGAGAAAGTCCTCTTCTAGGGTCTTTCAAAGTAAGTTCTCTAACATTGAGGTACAGCTGCAGTCCAAAGTTCCCTTTATTAATAAGTGCTTTGGTGAATTGTGTTTTAAAATATACTTTCCTAGATAACAATTGTGTTCTCTAGTTATTATTTATGTTGAATTTGGAGAAGCCTCTTTCCTTGTATATTTATTTTGGGGTTTTAGTGGCCTCGTTTTAACTATCTGTCCTTGGCTTCTTGAACCCATGGGGTAGTTCTTTCTGTAAACATACTCTGTGTGTTTTTACAATGAGATCTACTGTTTCACAAGAGGAAGATGGGAAACATCATTTTTATTCTTGGGTTTCCCATTTGTTTAAGAGAGTCACAGAAATACTTTAGCTCTGTGCATTGACTCCCCAAACCCTCTATTCCATTTTTGTTCTTTTGACAATTTCAAATATGAGTACTATATTTACATCAGTCTTCTGTTCCTTCTACCCTAAGCGGTTCCACCCTTGATATTCTTTTTTTCCCTAAAATTCATAGCCTACTGTAGGGCCTGGGTCTGCCCCCTGCTCCTGGGGTTACTTGAGGACAGTTTCTGCTCAGCCAGATACATTCTGTTTGTTTTTGTGCTTCCTCTCCCCTGCCTAGTGATTAGCTGTAGAGCATTGTTAACTCCATCCTAAGTGTGGCAATTTCTCACCTGCCTGAGGGGAATTCCTTGTGCAGCAGAGAGGTATTTAAGAATGACCCAGATCTCTGTGTGTTCTTTTCAATCTCACGTATGGTACAGTGGCACATGAACTGTACCGAGAGGGTAACACAGAATCGGGTGTTACAGCCTACATTCTCTAATTATAATTCTTTTTCTGTTTGTTTGTTTTGTTTTTGTATAGCTTTGTTGTCTATCCTGGAATTAACTCTTGTAGACAAAGCTGGTGTCTGTGTCTCCCGAGTGCTCAGATTAAAAATGTGTAACACCACCTCCTGGCTTCTCTAATCACAATTCTTACATATATATGTGTATAGGCTTATAAATATAACCTGCTGAGTTCATTTTATGTTGCTCATGTTTAGGAATGCCCTCTTAGGGTTGATTAACCTATCAGGTTTTGATCCTGGAGAAGACTGAGTCTCCTCTCTCAGAATCCATTAATTATCTCTAGCTTTTCTTCTAAGGTTAAATCCTCATGAGAATTCTTCCATACACATTGGCACATCAACACATGACATCACTTTTTAGGTCTTGTTTAGATGCCCATAGTGTTGACACCTCCTGGATACAGCCCAGTGGTAAAGGACCAAGGCCCTGGATTTAATCCCCAGTACTGCAAAATAAATTTTTAATTAAAAGTCTCCACAGTTATTTGATGGAAATTATAAAGTTGAATAACAATCAGAATAGGGGTTTCAGAAACTGTTGATTTTTTTGCTTGTTTTTTATTCTTAGAATTTATTTTTTAAAACATGTTACAGTACTGGGACTTTAATTTTTGTTCCTTGCATATGCTAAGAGAGAACTTTCTAATTTTATACAGTGGAATTCAGAATTGAGCTGAGCTACCCTAAGGATAGGGTGAGAACTTCTTACCTCAGCACCTCCCATACTGGGATTAAAGACATGAGCCACCTTGTACACTATTCTGAATTTTCAGGGCAGAATGCATGTAAGGGGCAGAAAGCCTGATGGTGTTTGATGATAGTCTGTACACAAAAGGCAGAATATTTCCAGATGTGATATCTCCTCCTAACTGAATTCCAGAAGGTATTAAGCAGCCACACAATGGGATTTTCCAGGATATAATTATCTGGATGTTTGACTGGCCACAGGAGCAGATTGCTAAACTCCTGCCTATGTGTTTCTGTTATGTAGCACTTTGTACTCCACCCATCCACCTGTAGGTATAAATCGCATGGGTACTTGGGGGTACAGCCACAGCTCCAAGTCCCAGATCATCACATGCTACTCTGTAAGAAACATGGTGATCAACATCTTCTGTAAGTATACTGCAGTCCAAAGAGACAAAGATATTTAGCATCCTTCATTTACTGAAATTTATCTCTCTGCCTGCCTATCTATCTATCTATCTATCTATCTATCTATCTAATATATCTATTATTCTATCATCTATCTATCATTCTATCTATCTATCTCTCTATCTATTTACCTACCTACCTACCTACCTGTCTATCTACCCTGTTATCTGAGACAGAGTCTCTTGCTATAGCTTTGGCTATCCTGGAACTTTTTATTTAGACCAGGTTGGCCTCAAATTAAGAGATCTTCTTACCTCAGCACTTCCCATACTGGGATTAAAGACATGAGCCACCTTGCCCAGCTATTCTGAATTTATGTAATCCTACCTCCCCTACTTTATTCTTGATTACTCACCTCATCATCCTTGCTAGTATTTCTGGCTATAGTTAAATGCTCTGTCTACTGTTTTCAGAACTCACTCTCTTCCCAGAACATCCTCACAAATTTCCTGTCAACCTCAGACATTCCCAAGGTTAGTCTCAAAATGTCCTCTGAGTCTCTACAATCAACAAAAGATTCCCAGAGGCATGATTGTGTGGCCCTGATCATGGCCACCTAGGGGTTCCTCCAGCATCACTATCACTCTTTTTCTGCTTCTCATTTCTGTTTTGTGCTCAGTCTAAGAAGGAGTCAGTCACTTGTAAGACAAGGCACAGTGAGGATTGAGGAGATGGAACACTGAGGCTGGACTGAAAGTCTTGGAGCACACTTTGCCATGATTCCTTTGTATATTAGCCCATTAATTGGTGAAATAGTGTCTGGGTGGGGAAGGAGAGCTACAGTGAGTGCTGTGAGGAAGATGCCATCCCTACCCTTGAGTGGTACTGATCTCTATGGCCCCAACTACACATTCCAGCTGTGCTTCCAGCACTGTGGCTTGGAATCCTGGGCCTCTCAGAATCAGAGGGTCCTAAGGTTTATGGCACTAGGTATGAGGTCTGTATGCAAGCGAGTGTCCTACTATAGTGCAGGCTTGAGAAGGAAGCAGGAACATAGCCTGACTGTGTTTGTCCCCTAAAATTCTACTGCTAGGTAACCATGTAACAGCCCCTCTTGTGTGTTTGTCTCTCACTCACTCCACTCACTCTCCTCCATCCCATTTCTTACTACAGGAATGATACCTGAGTCACTCATGTTAAGTTCTGATTTCATCTAGACTTTCTGACAATTGCTGATTATTGTTCTGGCTGTTTACATATGTATGTGAGTGGTGTGTTGCATGCTTATGAGTTGTGTGGGTGTGAGTGTTCATGAGAGTTCACACAGAAATGAAAGCAAGATGCTGGGTGTCTTTCTCTTTCACCTTCTATCTTGTTGCCTTGAGACAAGATCTTTCACTGAACCTGAAGCTCACTGTTTTGATTACACTAGCTGGTCAACAAGCTCTTTAGATCCTCCTGTCTCTGTTCCCAATCCTGGAGTTATATGTGCTTAGAATCATGCCTGACTTTTTTCCTACAGGCTGGGGATTCAAATTCAGGTGTTACTCCATGTACACTTGAATTCTCTCAGCCTTCTCTCTGTCATCTTCGGGTCAGATGCTTGCAGGTCACCAAAATCTGATATGTGTTAGTAGACACTGATGTTTTTGACTACTGCAACGGTTTTGCATGTGTCCCCCACATGTGCATGTCATAAAATCTTAATTGGCAATGGCAAAGTTAGAGTGGCGCCTATAAGTTGTTTTAGAGCGGGGGACAGAGCTGTCCTAAATGAAGTGATGTCAGTGAGTGGAACAATGAGGAAGCTCTCATCCTCATCTAGCAGTTGCCTTGACAGTGTCTTAGATAGATTCAGGGTCCCTCTCATGCTCTTTCTTTCCAATTACCCACTAGACCTTCCTTCACAAGGAGCTTAAGAAACACACAGTCTTTTCCAAAGGCTGCTGTGTGGTCTGTGAATTTCAGGGATCTATAGCAATGAGCAACAATTCACTATCTGGTTGCTAAAAGTACCAGGCTTCAGTCAGTTTTTTCCAACAACAGAAAATCAAACACTTAGACTGTTGATTGGTGTAAGAGGTTCTTTTGTCTTTGTGTTGCTTTCATTGGTTAATAAAGAAACTGCTTTGGGCCTTTTGATGGGGCAGAACTTAGGTAGGTGGGGGAAATTAAACTGAATGCTGGGAGGAAGAAGGCAGAGTCAAAGAGACGCCATAGATCCACTGCCAGAGTAAGACATGCTGCCAAAGCCGGTAAGCCACAGATTAATAGAAATGGATTAAACTAAGATGTAAGAATTCACCATTAAGAAGTTAGAGCTAATGCTCCAAGCAGTGCTGTAATTAATATAGTTTCTGTGTGATTACTTTGGTTCTGGGCAGCCAGGACAAACAAGTGGCCTCCTCCTCTCCTCTTACAATTGATATTTATATGTTCTTGCACTTCATGTCAGCCATTATGTGCCATTACTGTGGATGGATCCTACCACCTCAGAGCACAGCAGAAACTGTAGAGATTCCTGGAAGAGGGGGTGGGGGCTAAAAAAAAAAATCTCTGAACATCAATTAGCTTATCAACATGCCTCTATCTCAATTCCAGGGTCAACAAAAATCTGTTCTTTTTAAGTAATTTTAAGTGTGACTCTGGGACTGAAGAGATAATTCAGTGGGTTAATGCTTTCTGTGTATATATGAATGCCCGAGTTAAAATACCCAGAACCAATGCAAAGCCAGGCCTGGTGGCTTAAGTATAATCCTAGTGCTCCCAAGAAAAGACCAAGGAGAACTTTCTAGAAGCTACAGATCCAGCAGGCTGGCATGCACAGCAGGGAACAAGAGATCATGTCTCAAAAAAGGTGGGAAGTCAGGGCTAAAGCCAGAGAATGTCCTCCCAACTCCACGTGCCATCCCTGGCAGGCTTTCACACATAATGACACTTATGAATGGACACACAGAAAGGTTGTTTTTGTTTTGTTAATTTATCATGGTACTGTTGAGGTGGCTTAGTACATAAAAGTGATTGCCAGAAAGGCTTATGACCTGATTTCAATTGCTGAAACCCATGTAAAGTTGGTGAGAACTGACTTTACAATGTCCTCTGACTTCCTTGCAGATTATCATTCTCACTTCCACTCTGTCCCTCTGTGTGTGTGTATGCACACATAGGAACAGCAGTAATAATAATAACAATACTAAAGTAAAAACATTTTTTCAAATGATTCTGCGGGACACCTTCAGAAAGGTGTTGACAAGCCAGGCAGTGGCGCACGCCTTTAATCCCAGAACTCGGGAGGCAGAGGCAGGCAGATCTCTGTGAGTTTGAGGCCAGCCTGGTCTACAGAGTAAATTCCATGACAGGCACCAAAGCTACAGAGAAACCGTGTCTCAAAAAACAAACAAAAAGCTGCTGACAGAATCTCCAATAGGAAAACACTCTCCAGTCTCTCCCTCACCTATACCAGATGTTTCTTGATACCTAACCAAGCATCTCATTCTGGTGCTATCATGGTTTCCCTCTATATCCACTCCAGTCTGCCTTGAAATTTTCATCCTTGGTCAGTCTTCAGGGGTAGCAGCTCCAGTCACAAAGCCACTTTTACTGTCTCTGTGGTCTCTCTGCCATCTACTACTCTGTAGCCTGATCAGAATCACAGCATCCAGAATCTTCTGGAAGGAAAGCCCAGCCAAGTCCCATCCGAATTGTTATTGTTATTGCAGTGATAATGCGCCTCTGAACATCTATTTCTGTGCTTAGTCCCCAGTGTCTCCCTCATAACCATTCAACTGGAATCTCCAAGTGTAATCTTTCTTCCCACTTGCAAACTTCAGAATCTCCCATCTTCCTAGCATCATACATTCCTCATGTGTCAGCCCAGACCCCGAAACACATTCAGAGTCAGTCTCAAACTCCAGTCTGAGTTGTCACCAGCCACCAAGGGGTCAAATGAAGTGACCTTGTGTGCTCATTCTGAGACTCTTTCCCTCTCATGTTTCTCAGGCATCTTCTTGCTATAGCATCCCTGTTTCTGAATGAAGCTGCAGGAGATCAAACATTCCAAACTGCCTCAAATGTTGGTTTATGGCTGTGCCAGGAAGTACCAAGATGTGGACAAAGGATCTACAACCCCTTGGAGGAATGTTGTGTGGATGATGCCATCCTGTCCTTTAATCAGACCCGCAAATGTGGCAGCAGTGACTGTCCCTACTGGCCCTGCTTTGAGCTCTGTTGTCCTGAGTCCTTTAGTCTCCAGAAGAAATTTATTATCAAGCTGAAACTTCAGGGGGAGAGATCCCATTGCAGTTCATCCCCCATCTCTAGGGACTGTGCTAGGTAAGTGCCCTCTTCCTGTCTGTGTGTAGGGTTGTATATGGGGATAGGGAAGAGACAGTGTACCCTCCCCTATATGGAAACCTTCATCCCCTATCCTTATCACTAACAAACCCTCAAGCTGTTTTGTTCATTCACTTCTCTGATTCTTCACTTGTGTTTTCTGCTTTGCAGCAGAAAGACACTTTCATGGAGGAGATATTCAAGAAAACGAACTTTCTCTTAGGCAGCAAAGTGATGTCCAGGTAGGCTTCAGGGTCTGTGCAATCACTATGTGAGATGTTGGTTGACTGTTGCGCTACAAACAGGACATTTGTGCCTCCCCCTCTCAGGCCCAGGAAACATTCTGAAGATACTGGGCTGTGGGCAATCTCAGTCTAAATTCAGCTACCTGGGTACAGCTGGGCCTGTCAAGAGTCAACCATGGGTACTGAAGGGCTCATTGGGCCTCCTATACCTGGTTTCTTCCAATCAACACTGATTCCTGAATGTCCCTATTGGAAGGATGGGCACGTGAGGCATTGGACTGAAGAGACATTATGTGTGTGTTTTGTTATGGTGCTCATTTGAACATAGTTTACTTAAACATGTATTAGAATGTTTCTTCATAACTTTCTAATATTAACATGTGTTGATGCAATTAAAAGATGATAATATATCCAATCCAGAGCCCATTAGAGCACAGAGAAGCCAACTGTATGTGAGCCAGGCTTGATGCCTTCAGAGAAACTTAGGCAGTGGGTGCTACATAATCATATCCTCCAAACACTCTGGTTGCTCTGGAGACTCCAGAATTGAACAAAGATCACATATCTGTCTAGGAAAAGAAGATCAACAAGATCCCGAAGGCCTTCTCAAGGTTATAGAAGCAGCATGCCACAGCTGAGAGAAGAGACTCTCAGGCCAGGTGAGCTGCCTGCATGTCCTGCAGTAAAGCTGCAGGGATACAGTTCCTGTGGGTAGTCATCCATGCTGGGCTCGGCTCTTAGAAATGCAGCTGCCTTTGAGACCTCCCTGACCCTTTTAGTAGCCCCTCACTCATACTCACATAAGGAACCCAAATAAACTCATTGGATGAAAAGTTGGACTGTAGTTGAAATATTAGTGTAACCTATTAGTTCCTTATCAGAGGTGAGTAGATATTGCATCACCATAGGAAAAGTGGCACACAATAGCAGGCTCCCTAATCTCTGGCATCTCAGAAGCAGCAGAATGTGTCTATTGCCTAATTTGTGCCACTGTATTTTGTTATGGAAATTCAAGATGACTGATATAGTGTCTTAGTAACTGCTGTGTAGAATGAAAGAAGGCTTAAGTGACTATAGTAGGGATCAGCAGTCACCTACAGAGGCCCAGGTGGAGGGACCTTTGCTCATTTGGATTTGGACAATGCTCATGGTTTTGTCCATGTGCAGACACAGCTATGGAGTAGTCTGGTACTTGTCTGTATGTATCAGTCACAGAGTAGACTGATATAGATGGTTGTGGGCATCAAGCCTTGCGGGAAGGCCAGATCAGTTCCTGATGTCAAGAGATGAGCTTTGTTTCTCACTTTCAAATTGGTTGTAAGTGGTAATGATGGATCTCAGTACACTCATAACAACGAAATGTCAGGTAGAGCTTGGTTCTAGGAGATTGCTAAATGCTAGGTATATCTCGTGTCCAAGGTCAACCGCACAGACAGAAGTGGCAAAAATGCTTTCTGGGTTCTGACTCACTAATGAAAACCAAAACTTTTATCTTCTATGTTAATATAAAATGATGACTGAGGGCTGTTGAGATGGCTCAGCGGGTAAAGGTCCTTGCTGCCAAACTGGATGACCTGAGTTCAGTCTCCAGGATCCACATGGTGGAAGGAGAGAACTGACACCCACACACATATGCTCACATACTTACCCTGACATACAAATAAATCATAAATTGTTTTAAATTTATGATGATTCTGCCCTTCAAGAAATAAATATCAGTGAGTATATATTATATTTGTCTTTCTGGGTCTGGGTTACCTCCTCACTAATATAATATATATATATATATATATATATATATATATATATATTCATCCAAATTCCAAGATGTCATTATTTTTTCTGCTGTGTAGTACTCTATTGTGTAAATGTGCCACATTTTCCTTATCCATTCTTTGATAGAAGGGCATTTAGGTAGTTTCCATGTTCTGGCTATGACAAATTATGCTGCTATGAACATAGTTGAGTACATGTACTTATGGTATAATTGAGCATCCTTTGGGTATTTACCCAAAAGCAGTATTACTGGGTGTTATGGTAGACTGCTTCCTAATTTTCTGAGAAATAGCCATAATGATATCCAAAGTGGCTGTACCAGTTTGCACACCCACAGCAAATGGAGGAGTGTTCCCTTTACCTCACATCTTCTCCAGCATAAGTTGTCGTCAGTGTTTTTGATCTTGGCCATTCTTATAGATATAAGATGGAATTTTAGAGTTGTTTTGATTTTCATTTCTCTGATGGCTAAGGATATTGAGCATTTCCTTAAGAATATGTACTCATTCAAAAGTGGATTTTAGACATAAAGAAAAAAACAGCCTACAATTCACAGTCCCAGAGAACCTAGACAACAAAGAGGACCCTAAGAGAGACATTCATGAATCTAATTTACATGGGAAGTAAAAAAAGACAAGATCTCCTGAGTAATTTGGGAGCCTGGGGATCATGGGAAAGGGTAGAAGTAGAGGGAAGAGAAAGGGAGGGGAGCAGAGAAAAATAACTCAATAACTACAACTTTTTAAAAAAAGAGATAAATGTCTTTACTGGGAGGTGAACATGAGTAACTGTTTCTGGAGCTCCTATTCTAGTTATGGTGATGATGTGCTCTGCACTAAAAAGGCTACATGAATAACCACGGCCTCAATACTCTCCTGGACCCAAGTTCACTTCAGCCATGCTTTGGCAAAGGAGCCCAACTGGGTGCTTGGAAACAACTAGAACCAGGGCTGGAGAACTGAACCATCATGTGGAAGACACAATGGGCAAGGGAAGGGGAGCCCTTGCAGGAACTAATCATTCCCTGTGACTCACCAAGAGGTTTAATTACAGCATGAGATGACCCAATCCACAGAGATATTATTTTCATTGTAATTGGTGAGATTCTGGGCTAGTTACACTGCTATTCTCTAATCTGTCCTACATTAACTTGTGTCTAATGGCAATCATATTGTTTATAAGAAATGAAAGCAAATTCTGATATTTCCAAACCACTACCTGTACAACATGGTTATCTCTCCTGACACAAACTGTGGGACACCCTCCTGGAACACTTTACCTTGCTGGTACCTGGAAGGGAGCAGGAAAAAAAGAGTCATAAGCTGAAGGAAGGTGTTCCACCTCCTCTTCCTATGGAGTACAAGTGTGGTCCTTCCTGCTCCATCACTAAGGAACTGTGGCCTTCCAACTACTCTTTGCTTCCACAGTCTTACCCACATGTCTCCTCACAGCAGGACACAGAGAAGTTCCATATAGAGTCCTGTTAGGACTGACTTCCTTGGAACCCAAGGTACACATAATATCTTTTAGCAAGGCACCCGAGACTGTCCCCTGTGACATCTTAGAATTTCCCCCTTATTTGCTAGACTTTCGTATCTTGTCACTGCTCTCAGATCTGATCTGTTTCTTGCTATCACACTAGCTGACTTGGGTAATGCCACTCGGAGGACTCCACACAGATTATAAAAAAAATGTCGTGGGAGACATGAGAGTGACTGGTTACCTACCTCTTAGGTCTCACTTTATGTATAAAGTCATCAGTATTGGACCTAAACCACAAAGTTTCACTAAAACACTTCTCCTATGACATGCATTTATTTGTCTTCTTCACTTAATGCTAGGATATAAATGACACATACTTTGCAAAAGGACCTCATTGGAATCTTAAAATGTCTCCCTGAATGGAGAAACAGGCTAAACCAAAGGACACATAGAAGGAATAGGTTCTGTTGGGATAGACACACACTGTCAGTCAACCCAGAATTCCCCCATTATCTCAGCTCAGCAATACATGCTGCCCTTCTTGTCACTCCTCCTCTTTAGCCTCCTGGATTGCAGAATAACAGAACCACAAAGGAACAAACTACCATAGAACCGAAGTAATCAACTGTGAAGAACCAGATTGTTTTCCTCAAATGTTAGTGGGACTCTTAGGGTCAGAGACTGACAACTCTGGCATTCCTAACAAGCCAGGCTTCACCACCATCCTCAATAATACAATTAAAGATACAATTAGCAATGGAAAGCATATTGTTCAGCGCAGTTGCATTGGGAAGAACAAAGAGGTCCTCTCTCTCTCTCTCTCTCTCTCTCTCTCTCTCTCTCTCTCTCTCTCTCTCTCTCTCTCTCTCTCTCACACACACACACACACACACACACACACACACACACACCTTCAGAGTCCTAATGAGGAATTTAAGTTTAAATAGAAGGCCACAACTGTTCAGATCTGAGCTGCCCTGGGTCAAGGGTTTCACTCTTTCATGTAAAGTGGTCTCCCAAGTTGTCAGAATTGTGTGAAATCTCTTCAGGAAACAAGTTCCTCCCCATTGGCACCATGATCCGATCTTTTTCATTCTCCCAGGATGAAATCCTTTGGAAAATTCTAATTTATTGGAAATAATTATTTCAATAGTCTGAGAGCCAAAGAAAAGGCATGAGTTTCTTTATAGACTTCCTTATTCATTTTTTAAAGTTCTTTCATTTAAAAGAGGAATATGCTCTTAAATGGACTTCTAATGACATTCATATTATTGCAAAATAAAGAACTATTTATAAATTATCACCCATAAAAACTTCACAATAAAAAATAATTCTCAGAGAGTATCTTGCTAAAAGGTAGAATCTGTAAAATCACACACTTGCCCTTAACTGGGTGCTTCACAGGATGGATAAATAGAAACACTACTGCCTTTTGTTGTCCTAACATCATCTTCTCCATAGAGGGCGCCCAAATCCACTGCTGAGCAGACAAGGCACAGTTGAAAATATCTCTAGAGAAATTTCCAGTCTTGCCTTAGGAACCTTATACCTAGAATCTTAACCTATTGGTCAAGAAAAAAACTATTGTTTTTTTCAACTCCTCATATCCTGCCATGCTGCTTGATAGAGACTTTTATAAACCAGGCTGCCACATATTCTACATTGGACAGACTCGAGAACTACCTCCCATTTTGTCTAAGTACCCTACTGAAAACTTTATGTCTCAGGAATTTTGTTCTCAATACGGAAATAGGATTTACTCTGGGATATATATCTGCCAATTCCATGAAAAACCTTTTGTAATGCAGTCCCAGTGTCATAAAATAATGAAAACCAACAACAACAACAACAAAAACAGTAAAAACAAAAAGGTTATCACTCCTATAATTGTATCCCTCCAGAAAAACAGGGCCCCAACATTTTTTTCATTTATTTTACATCCTTACCAAAGTTTCCCCTCCCTCCTCTCCTTCCTTTTCTACCCCAGTCCTACCTCCTCTTTGCCCACCCCCCATTCACTCTTCTGTTTCTGTTTAGAAAGGAGCAGGCCTCCCATAGGTGTCAGCAAAGTATGATGTATCAAGTTATACTAATTAAAATATGTTGAAAAGACTCATGAATTTTCTAGAAAATAATTCAGTACCTTTATGCTGTTATGCCACACCGATTTCCTTTGTATTCAGGCATTCCTCGTGCATTTACAATGCTAAATAACACTATATATATATATATATATATATATATATATATATATAGTCACTATACAGATAATGTGTGGGCCACTATAGTGATCTGTCTTCCTTCCTATTCACCTCTGAAGCCAATATTACTTGTTTTCATATGCTGGTGTCTCCCATCCACCCAGAAAGACTCCTGAAGTGTTTTCTAACAGACCTGTGAGTTCTCTAAGATACACTTAACTACACTGAGTTTCCTAGCTTCAATATCCACATCAGACTTACAGTTTTGAGAGTTTTAAGTTCTGGATATGTTCACTATTCACCATGTTTCTGTCAATCCAGAAAGATCTTGGCAAGCCATGAACATTTCAGTGAAAACATGATACATCAACCCAGCCATGAGACTAAATGTAGTTTAATAAAAGTATCTAAATTAAAATCCTTCAAGTCTATTCTCTGTGGCAGTTACTCACCTACTTTTGATCACAGTGCCTTGAAGTATTGTTATTTTTGATTACTTTTTCTAAAAGACTTACAATTCTTCTCTGTTATTTTGTATGACTGGGGCTGAAGATAATACTTAGGTTCTCATGCATGCTAGGTAGACGCTCTACCATTGACCAACATCTTAATATGTGCTGCTTTAAATTCTGTCACAACAAAGATTTACAAATACTTTCTTATTGAAATACCTATTTTGACCAGAATTACTCTAATAGGACACAAATCATATGAAGTATTTGCAATCAATGGAATTTAAAATGGGGAAATTGTTTACATAGTAGAGGGGAAAATCACACATAGACAGACTGATAACAATGGCAATTCATAGCAACTCCTTTGTAGGGATGGGAAGGAGAAAAGGCATGTTCAGAGCTCAGGAGAGGCTCACTAATGAAGAGTAGAACAGAAGAGAGGTTGCTATGGCCTGGGTCTGAGGAGATAGAGTTTCATCTGCTACTAAATGTACTGACCATGGCAGGGTTAAGACAAAAGAAATATACATTTTTGCTCCCTGAAAATTCCAAAATTTTGCTAATTCCCCCACTTTGATTAATAAAACCCAAAGACACCTGATATTAAAAACAGAGAAATATCTAGTATGAGTAATTTAACCAATTATGGACAAGAAATTAGAAAAGAGCAATGTGATCACCACCTCTTCCCTCCTTCTCCCTCCTCAGCAACACACTTGCCCACTCCAGTGTCCAGATCCCATGTACCACATATAAACGTAAAGGTACTCACTCAGAATGCCTTTGCGAAGTATAGCTTCTTTACTGAACTTGATCCAATTTTATTCCACTAAAACTGGAGTTTGTGATTATTCTATAAGTTGCCTAAAATGCAAGAGCTACACTCAGCTGCAAATTGAATCTCCACCCTGATTCAGCTGAAAGAACCTATCTTTATTGCCACTGTAGATTGGCATCAGACAAAACTCTTAACTACAATCATCGCAAACCCAACAGATAGTTGGCTACTGAGCAAAAACCACAACAGTGATAAAGATTTTCCTACCACCTCCAGGCAGCCCTCATTTCCTTTTCGTAGAGGTGTTCCAGGAATCATAGTAACCAGACTTTCAATCCACTGTGTTTCTGTAGCTCTGCCAATCCAGAGATCTGTGAAAAGATCAAGAGTTGCAAATTAGGCTTTAAGAAAGGAAGCCCTAGACAGCTGTGATCATGCCACTGTTGACTCGCATTCAAGCTCACTGGTCTAAGTCACTAATTGCATTCTTTCCCATCCATGTTGGTGGGACTGGGGAGATAAACGTGCTCTGTTCTTTCTCCAGATCTCTCTATAATCCCCCACCCTTGTCCTACCTAGATTGAACGGAGCCCACACTCAGATGAGGTGCAACCTGGGAAGCACACTCCCTATGTAAACAGTAGTGGGTGGGAAATAAGATTGCTGAGAAAGTTCCTCCCACCCATCCCAACTAGCAGCCTGTTTTACTTCAGAGATCATGGAGGCCCAATTATCCATAAGTGTGCTTAAAAAGATTGAATGAAAGCATTGTAAATAACAGAGAAAACAAGATATTTTCAAGGCTAGGAAGGGAGGTGCGCACTTCCGTGGTCCACATGCCTCTCAGCACTACTGTCTTCCAAGCTCCTTCTATGATAGATTATTAAGCCTTATATATAGCATTCAATTTTTTTCTATTCTAAGTCATAAACTTATCCATTTTCCTCCAAAAACCAACATGGCCAGGCCTATCACAGCAATACCCCACATCAGGTACCAATACTATCTTTGTCACTTTATTATTGCTATAAAGAGATACCATGACCAACACAACTTAAAAAAAGGAAGGTTATTGGGGGCTTGCTTACAGTTTTAGAGAGAGTTCATGACCATTATGGAGGGGAGAATTGTGGAAGGTAGGCATGGCATTGGATAAGTAGCTGAGAGCTTATCCTGGGTCACAGGCACAAGGCAAGAGAGAGCTATTTTAGGATGGTGCTGGCATTTGAACCAGAGACATCTCCTCCATCAAAGTCACACTACCACTCTCTGTCAAAATGATCCAAGTACTTGGGACCAAGCATTCAATTTATGAGCTGCCATTTTCATCCAAACAATCACACTTGGTGTGCCTGTTCCCTTCACTGCCTCAAACTTTGTCTCAGATTCTATACCTACATGTGTATGTAGACATGCTCAGCATTTGAGAAATGTTTTGTTCAAATCTATATTACATGGTTAACTTGAACTAGATATTCATCCATTCTCTGTATTCATCTTGAAGGCTGAACATACTGTCTTAGGGTTTCTATTGCTGTGGAAAAAAAAAAAACACCATGATCCTGGAAACTCCTGCAAAGGAAAGCACTTCATTGAGGCAAACTTACAGTTTCAGAGGTTTAGTCCATTATCATCATGGCGGTGTGTAGGCAAACACGGTGCTGGAGAAGGATATGGAGGTTCTAAATCTTGATCTACAGGCAGCAAAAGTCACACTGAGTGTAACTTGACCAAAGGAGACATCAAAACCCAACCCCACAGTGACACACTTCCTCCAAAAAGGCCATACCTGCTCCAACAAGGCCACATCTCCCAATAGGGCCACTCCATATGGATCCATTTTCTTTCAAATCACCACATGTAGCAACTAGCTATCATGATTGAAAGAGTACCATGAACCAGAACTGAGTTCATGGAAGACCTCTATCTATTCTTAAGACGTATGTGTCTATCCATCCCCTTCAGTAACCTTCCCCCTCTATCTCTTTATCCCCATCCTATATTGGTTAACCTCTCAACTCCTTGAAGTTGAAAATTTGTGATCACAGCTCCTTCACTTCCATTCTTCAACCACTGAACAAATTTTGTCTTTTCTTCAACACTCCTCCCCAAAGATCAATTTTCTCAAGTTCTTGAAAATCTGCTTTCCATAATACAGCAAAAAGAATCAAAGGAAATGCTTCAGGGAGAAAGCAGGAAAGCATTAGATAGTAAATTAATCTGATATTGGGAAAGAAAAAGGGTGGAAAGGCTAGTACTGCTGTAAGTTTAAATTTGAATGTATTTAAAGGAAATTTACAAAAATTAATAATCAGCACACAACAATGAACATGCAACATTTAAAAGTAGAGATGTCTCCCACTAACAGATATCTCTCTCCTGAAAGACAATGTGATCTCTCTGTGCTCACACACACACACACACACACACACAAACACACACACACACACACGGGGCAGGATGTTGAGTCACATTAGAAAATCGGAAAAATTAATGAAAAAAATTGAAATGAAGAAAACAAGGATTGGAGAGAAAGCTCAGAGTTTAAGAGCACTGGCCGTTCTTATGGAAGACCTGGGTTCAATTCCCAGCACACACATAGGTACTCACAACCACCTGTAAATTCAGTCCCAGTAGATCCAACATTCTCTTCTTACCTCTCCAGACCCTAGGCATGCATTGACATACATGCAGGCAAAACATTTATATGCAAAAGGAAGATAAACAGACCTTTGGGAGAAGGAGGTATATATATATATATATATATATATATATATATATATATATATTCTATTTAGGATCAGTCACTCCACAGTCACTTATACTAGGTGGTGTAACCGGTTGTTGGTCTGTCTCAACCTCGGTTCCCTACATAAAGAAGCTCCTTTGATGAGGGGCCAGAGTTGCATCAACTGATAGTGGAAAAGGTAAGTGTTTAGAAAACAGTTTGATGCTGTGTCCACAGCAAAATGTAAGATGTTCTTGCCCAGAGCCTAAGGCCTCCTCAGCAATGGGTGTTTTAATCTGAGATATAACTACACTGTATACATGTATGAACTTCTCAAAGAACAAATTGAAAGTGTATTAATACAAAGCTAACCGTTCTGAACAAGGAATCCATCATGAGTCATCCATTCTGAGAACTGAAGTGAGAAACTGTGCTCCTGGCTAGGCAGCAGCAGGTCTCAAAAGGCAGATCTGTGGCTGCTTGAGACAATTCCAGTGGCTCATCGCGTTTCATTTTATTATGTGAATTCCATGGGTTTTGCTTACTTAGTTTTAACTTTCTATTCTTTTTAAATTAAATTTTGAGAGCTTCATATATTTTAATCATATTCACTCCATATTCCAACTCCTTCTGGATCCACCCCCTATCCCAACCTATCAAACTTTGCATCCTGTTTTTAAAAAACAATCAAGTCCAGTCCACGTCACATTCTTGGATATGAGGCCATCCACTGGAGTGAGGTCCACTTACCAGGAGACATGCTTTTAAATGAAACTGGCTCTCCCTTTCCCATCAGCTATCAATTGTCTCTAGTTCCTCAGCGAGGGATCTGATGTCACGCCCACATCTCCTCTCCATGTTGTGATGTTGTCTGCTTTGAGCTTGTACAGAGCTTGTTTGCTTTGTTTCTTTTAGATAGAGAGGTCCCAAGTCTCCTTTGAAAGAAAGTCACCAGGTACCCCTGCCTCCAGCCCCTCCCCAACTTTGCACTCAGTCTTACAAACTTTCTTTGTGACATTTGGAGAAAGTTCCAAGATCAATACTGTACTTATCAGGATCAATGGAGTGGCCATAATGTGATCTTGTCAAAAAAAGAGAAAAGAAAAAAAAACAGGTAAATCATGTGCTCTGATGAAGGGAGTTTGGAGTTTTGGAGACTCAGGCATTCACTGGCCACATCAGCATCCCAGGAATTTGCAAACACACTCTGAGTACTGGGGACTTGCAACTCTTCATCCAATTGATTTACATTACTACTCAGGGACCATGTTCTATTGCAATGCCCTGTACCCAAGATCATAGGTGCAACATAAACTGGAATTGATTTATTTTTATAGAGCTGGGTGGGTAGGGATGGGGCTTGAGTCTGGAGAAAATGGGAGGAGAGGATGAATATATTCAAAATGCATTGTACAGAATATTCAAAGAACTAATAAGCTGGAAAATATATATGAGGTTATATAACCTGTCCAGCGTCTTTTGTTTGGTATAATATCTTCAATATTTATCATGTTGGAACAAAACCAGAATGTCTTTCCTTCTTCTGGGTGAATAATATTCTGCATAAAGATTGACCACATTTCACTCCACAGTCCTTCTCTTGATGGACATTTGGGTCTCTTCCACTTGGCGCTATTATAAATAATACCACTATTGGCATCAATATCTAAGTATCTGTTGAGTTTTTTTTTTTTTTCAGTTGTTGTTGAAGGGAGCTGCGGGCCTGCTTTTCATCCCGCCCGGCTCCCGCACGGCTAGCTTTACAACCAGAAATAACAACACACAAATTCTGTGGATTATCTTTCCAAACACGTGTTTTATATCACGTGAACATGGGATCCAAGGCACATTTCCGTACACCTATCAGAATATTTTCTATCGTCTTTGCCGTACAAACATAAACCACTCTACCTAAATGGTATTTTGAGCCGCGTTCCAGAACTAGTCGCTAGATGGCAATAATGCACCAGAGAATGCAGTGACATCACGAAGGCAACTACAAAAGCATACAACAGCAACGGGGCTTTGGCGAAAGTTTTTCAGTTTTGACGTGGCTGTTTAGAGGCTGTTGCTGTGGGGCAGCTGAACTAGAGGCCGCAGGCTCCTCCGCTGATAGATATCTTGTCTCCGAGGCTCCAGCTGCTGCTTCGCTCCTCCCATCCCTACACCTTTGAGTCCTGAGACCACCACTGAGCCATATTCTTGTCTAAGCTAAGCCCTGCTTGTGAGGCGAGAGGCAGAAGCAACCCTGAACCCAGTCACCCAGGGCTCTCAGGCTCCCTGTTGCCTGACACTCGCTGCCAAACTCTTCACTCCTTGCCCACACAGTGCAGAGCTGTAGACAGAACCTTCTAGAGTGATGGACTGCACAGGGGACTGAAATGTGAATGCGGACCTTGCCACCACGGTTCCACTTGGGAGGTTCAGTCTCTGTGTCTGTGATGCTACAGGCAAGTAGAGGGTTCCAGTCACAGCGAAATGTGTCCATAAAGTCCTGCAAGATCAGTAATGTTAGCCAAGAGAGAAGAGCCTGGCTGCCTTCTGTCACCCTCCTGTGTCCCAGAGCTAAAGAAATGGAAAGGTAGAATCGGAACTGCTCTCTTTTTGTTGTTCAAGTACAAATGATAAACTTTGTAGTCACTGGCAAACCTTTTTAAAAAACTTACTCATGGTGCTCAGCTGCCAGTCCTCGGGAAAGCCAAGGAGCCCTGTGTGTAGGAGCCAGAACCCCAGCAGGCCTGGACGGGGCTGCCACATGACACCCAAAACTCATTTCCCAGGAACTAAATTAGTCATTCCCTGGGCAAATACGCTGGGCAGTTAACTCACCCACCACCCTGACTGTATCACACATGATCCTGTATAAATCTTGAACCTTCTTACTTAGTCTATCTAGGTCTGCACACTGCAGCATGGTTTTCCTTTACTTAAGAGCTGCTGTCCACTTACCAGGAGCACATACTATGTTTGTCTTTCGGTCTGGGTTACCACCCTCAGCATGATCTTTTCTACTTCCATCCATTTGCCTACAAGTGTCACGTTGTCATTATTTCTAACAACTGAGTAATACTCCATTGTGTAAATGTACCACAGTAGGGGGACATCTAGGGTGTTTCCTGTTTCTGTCTATTGTTGTAACATGAGGGCCTGCTTGTTGGGGTTTCTGTACTGTCTGTACACAAAGAAAGTCACACAGACTTCTATATAAGTTATAAACTGATTGGCCCATTAGCTCAGGCTTCTTATTAACTCTTGTAACTTATATTAACCCATTATTCTTATCTATGTTAGCTACATGGCTCGGTACCTTTCTCAGCAAGGCAGGTCACATCTTTCTTCTTCCACGTCTGGGCAGCACTGGGGAGGAATAGGCTTTCTCCTTCCCAGAATTTTCCTGTTCTCATTGTCCCACCTCTACTTCCTGTCTGGTTGTCCCACCTATACTTCTTAACTGGCTACTGGCTAACCAGCATTTATTTAAAACATAATTGACAGAATACAGAATTGTCCCACAACATATTGTAGTGACATTTCATTTGTATTTTAATAAATAAAGTTTGCCTAAAGTTCAGGGAGTTAAACAGCTTCACCGATCAGCCTTACAGAACAGGCAGTGGTAACACACACTTTTAATCCCAGTAATCACACCAGTTTACCATAGAAACTGAGCGGTAGTGTTGGACACCTTTAGCCCCAACCCTAAAGAGTGCTAAAGACAGTTCTCACACATATTCTCATTCTGAGGCTTCCTGAAGGCAGGATGGCCATTTCAGGCTGAGGTAGAGAGGTAAGAGCCAGTGGTTGGCTGTTTTGCTTTTCTGACCTTCAGGATGAACTGTAATTTCTATCTCTGAGTTTTTATTAATCATGCAACATTTGGCACCCAATGTTTGGGATACAAATTCACAATAAAAACAGATTTCTTGAAACATTTTAGCCACCAGCACAGGCAAAAGCCAGACCCAAACCTAGCCACCTGGGGCCAGGAGAAAAACTAGCACTCCCAACTCCCATCTGCCCCAGGTTAGTTTGCTCTACTGCCCAATCTGTCTATCTGTGGCTTGCTGCCAGCTCTGCAACCCTTGCAGCTTCCAATGACTCCCCCAACCTGTGGTGTAGTGAGGAGCTGCGGGCTGTGTCCTGCCACCCGGCTCCCGCACTGCTAGCTTTACACCCGAAATAACAGCACACAAATTGTATTCATTTAAACACTGCTTGACCCATTATCTGTAGCCTCTTATTGGCTAATTCTCACATCTTGATTAACCCATTTCTAATAATCTGTGTACCACCACAAAGTGGTGGCTTACTGGGAAGATTCTAACCTGCATCCATCTCAGAGAGGAGAGCATCTGCCTCACTGCCTTCTTCCTCCCTGCATTCTGTTCTGCCTTCCCCACCTACCTATGTTCTCACCTATCAGGCCAAGCAGTTTTCTTTATTAATTAGCCAATGAAAGCAACAGATAGATGGAAGACCCACCTACATCACTGTGGCTTGCTGCAAACCCCGTGTGTGGCTCCCATGTGACTCCCACAGCTTCCCTTGGCTCCAGTGGCCCATGCACACACATTGCAGGGCTGCCCTGACCAGAATGTCTTTAACAAAAATATCTTATGGTTGGTTTTGAGTCCTCTGTAGAAAACCACAGGTTAGCGGCACTGGAATAAGTAAGACCAGAGTTCCAGTTACTCTGGACTGCTTTAGTGGTAAAATTGGAGCACCTAACTGCCCCACATCATTATTGCACCTTAAAATTCTTATCTGAACCAGAAATTTAACAGAGGTAAATCATCTGATAACTGCAGATAATTTCTAGGAATTTAATAACCTTTTTTGTACTATAGAGGAAATTCCAAAAGAGGTATATGACTTACCTGGGATGTATACATTCTTAGTCATAGCTGATATTAGTTTGATAATTCATATTATATTCTTAAAAATGGCTTGATAACACAGCCAAGAATGAGAAAATTTTAGAGATGACAGACTTTACAGACTAGTAATGAGAAGTTGACTGAAAGGATTAATACCATTGAAAAGGATAACCACAATTTTACAGGCAAAATTTATTCCATGTCAATGAGTTATGACACCTTACAGAATGGTGCTGAGGTATTATCTAAAAGGATACATGCTGTTGAAACTGACAATCAAAATCTGTTTAAAAGTTATGACAAGCTAGCCAATACACCATCCCTCCTGGATGGCAATATACATGCCATCCAAATAATCTCTAAAGATGACAAGATATCAGTGATGGAAAATCTGAAAGACTTGGAATCATATGTGCATGATGAGAATCAGAAATTAATTGATTTGATGAAGTCATTAGAAATATTCACATGTCAAGAAATTCAGACTCTGCAAATGACAGTAATATATATTTTTGAAACCTTTGAAGAACTTGTCAGAACTGATAAGCAAGGAGATGAGGTACAGACAAAAAACAATAATAAAGACTTAACATCACCAGTGCCTCTCAGAGACAGAGATGACTTACCAAGAGTTTTAGCTCCTTATCCTATTACTATTTCTGAAAAGCCAGCAAATAGTACCCAAAAGGATACACAGAATATAAATAGAAGCCTATATGTATGAAATATCTAAAAGATATTAAGCTAGCAATAGCATCTTATGGCATGCTCTCACCATTTGTTAAAGACATGGTCTTCAAGAAATAAGATTACCCCTCATGATTGAATTCAATTAGTCTTAGCCACAGTGGAAGAGTTATTGAATAGAGGAAGCTATGACCCTTAAAGATCAAGATAGAGTCAGAGGTTTTGAGGCTTCCCAAGATCAAATTCTTGGAGAGGGCCATTGTGCTGATCCAGATATTCAAGCTATATACAATAAACACATCTTGTCCCCTATGATGTACAGCAGCCTCGAATGCTTAGGGCAAGACTCAAGAACCAGGAAAAAAATTGAATCATTTGCTAAGGTTATACAAAGCCCAAGAGAGCCATTTAGTGACTTTTTGCAAAGATTAACTAAAGCTGTACAATAGGAGTAGCAGATCCAGAAGCTAGATGTGGATTCACTGAAGCTCTGACTCTTAAAAATACTAATTTAGAATGCAGAAAGATACTTGGGCCCTTAAAAGTCAGATCAGCACCAATGGATAAATGGATCCCACACCTGGTCAATGTTGAGTCCCTTGACTATAACACTGAGGCTTGGGTAAGAGAAGTGATTTCCAAAGGTATGAAGAGACATCAAAATGCCAAGTATTTTAATTGTTCTAGAATAGGCCATTTAGAGGGAATTGTAGGCAGGGTATTCTTAGAATTTCTTCTGGGAATGATTCAAATAGAAGGCTCCAAACTTCTAGATTATGCAGAAGATGTGGCAGGAATAGAACTAGCAGAAGCTGCAGTATCATTCACTAATGATGAAATTAACAAATTAGGGGAAGAAAGTGAATCCTGGCAAAGAGCTTGTAGCAACTTTTTGTGAGAGAGTAAGAACAACTATCCTAAAAACAAGGAATTCAACGTATAAAGAAAACTCGTTGGATCCTTCCTCACATTGTACAGGACACACCAATAACTGGAGCCCCTACATTCTATACTGAGGCAAATAAATCAAGAAATGCAGGTAACAAATAAAATAAATAAATAAAATGGAGCAAATCTCTTATTATTCTGTCCAAAATTCAAAATTATATGCTATTCTCATGGTGTTAAGGCTTTTAAAGAACTCAACATAATTACCAACACAATATGCAGAAAGGGTTGTTTGCTTATTGAAACTGCTGAATTTATACCAGATGATATAGAATTGACTTTATTATTTATTCAGGTACAAGACATAATCAGGAATAGACAATATCCTATAGATATAACATACATCTGTTTCTATATGGATCTTCCAGATCCTCTAACACAAGGTAATGCAGAAATCAAACAGTTATTGATTAGAAATATGCTGAAGGCCTCAGAATTTCACACACAAAAAAAATTGTCTATACAAAAGGTTTAAAAAACAACTTTTCCATAACATGACTGCAAGCCAAGGAAATTATAACGAGATGTCCTACTTGCTCTTTATAAAACCAAACACCACTAACTGCAGGAAGTAACCCAAAAGGGTACTCAAAGTAATGAAATATGGCAGATGGGTGTGATCCATTTTGTAGAATTTGGAAAATTAAAATATGTATATCATACCATTGATACCTATTCAGATTTTCAAAGGACAGCTGCTTTGAGTTCAGAAAAGGTTGATTCGGTAATCACAGATTTGCTAGAAGTTACGGCCATCATGAGTACACCTGGACAAATAAAGACAGACAATAATCCCCCACATATCTCTAAGAAAATGAAACAGTCTTTTGCTTATTATAATATAAAGTATATTACAGGTATACCAAACAATCCTACAGGTCAGGCAGTTATAGAAAGATCAAGTCAAGTTAAATAAGCAGAAAGGAATGATAAATACCCCCATAAGTAGATTGCTTTATTAACCTTGAATTTTCTACTAATAGGAAAGGAACAAGCTGCAGAGAGACATCGGACATTATAAAAAGTTTCTGAGTTAAATCAGTCAGCGTATTTAAAGAATGTGTTGACCTCAGAAGATGTGCTACATTGGGGAAGGGGTTTTGTCCTTGTTTCCACAGGAGAAGAAAGTTTATTAATATCATCAAAATTAATCAAGATTTGGTTTAAGAAAGAGAAACCTCTTGAGACAGAGAAATGACAGCTCATCCACAAATACAGCAATCCTGCAAGTTGTAAGGAAACCTCACAAAAGTTGGGACAGAAGTCTACTCTTGTCTTTGCAGAAAAATAGAAATTACCCATCTTTGAGAAGTTAAGAGACCTTGCACATCTAGACACCTAAAGAAGAAAACATAGATATTCAGAAAGAATTACCAAGCAAAAATACATATGCCCTTACTTCTCAATATAGTGGTAGTCCTAACTTACTTAAAAATCAAACCATCTGAAGCCTTCATTCTCTAAACCCAAGCATGTTGTTAAAAGAAAAATTCAGTATGTGCAGTAGGATCAAAAACCCATTGCCATTGTTCTTGAGTTCTCAGTAGTCCTAATTGTCCGCTATGTGCAGCAAGTCCGGTTTTATCCCATGCTTTTTCAGACCCAGGCCAGCTGGCCTTGGTGAGTTCCCGATAGAACATCCCCATTGTCTCAGTGTGTGGGTGCATCCCTTGCGGTCCTGAGTTCCTTTCTCGTGTCTCTCTCCTTCTGCTCCTGATTTGGACCTTGAGATTTCAGTCCGGTGCTCCACTGTGGGTCTCTGTCTCAGTCTCCTTTCATCGCCTGATGAAAGTTAATATTCATAGACCTGGATGGAGGTGGGTGGTCCTTGGACTTCCCACAGGTCAGGGAACCCTGATTGCTCTTCGGGCTGATGAGGGAGAGGGATTTTATCGGGGGAGGGGGAGGGAAATGGGAGCCGGTGGCGGGGAGGAGGCAGAAATCTTAAATAAATAAATAAATAAATAAATAAACAAATAAATAAAAGGGAAAAAAGAAAACGCTTCCAGGACCAAAAAAGAAAGAAAGAAAGAAAGAAAGAAAGAAAGAAAGAAAGAAAGAAAGAAAGAAAGAAAAAGAAAAATTCAGAGTTTCTGTCTCATATCAGGAGAACTACCTGTTGTGGGATAGAAGAAAGATAAAAATCTAGGGACTAAGGTTTTCAAAACTCTGCTTTCAAAAATTCTTCTTCTGCCCTTACCTATTTTTGTCTCTATGGTATCTTTCTTTGAATGTATGTCTATTGATATTCAAACATTATGTTTTGATATAAATAATGCTTAAATTTTCAATGGTGAACAATAATTTTTCCTACAGTAATCTCTGAAGTCTCCCAGAAGAAGATGGGGCCTCACAACAGCTATTTCTTTCTTTTTTTTTTTTTTACTGCTGAGTAGTACTCTATTTTTTTTAATTTATTTATTTATTTATTTATTTTTTTCCATTAACAGCTTTAATTGGGTGTGGGGTGATAGAACTATTCTTAGCACAATTATGGGTGTGGGGTTCCCTGCAGGCTCCCCAGGGTTCACAACAGCTATTTCATATAGTGGTGGGAGCGGCAGGCTGAGGCCCCAGCTCCCAGCTAGCTTTACCCAAAATAATTACATGGAAACTGTATTCTTTTAAACACTGCCTGGCCCACTAGTTCTAGTCTCTTACTGGCTAACTCTCACATCTTGCTTAACCCATTTTTATTAATGTGTGTAGCACCACAAGGTGGTGGCTTACCGGTAAGCTTTTAACCTGCATCCATCTCGGAGAGGAGAGCTATTGTGTCTGTTTGACTCAGCTTTCTTTCTCCCAGAATTCTGTTCTGTCTACTCCACCCACCTATGTTCTGACCTACCAGGCCAAGCAGTTTTCTTTATTAACCAATGGAAGTAACACATAGACAGATGACTCTCCTCCATTAATTTCACCTGGCTCATATGATGTCATTCAGCTGATAGCAGCACTTAATGATTGGTTTGAACTACAAACTGCTCAAAATAATTTTGAGGTGGCTAGCTGAGATGATCCAGTCTAACAGACCACTCTGCCAAGACAAGCTCTGAAATTTCCCATTACACATAGACTGGACAAAAACAAATATAGCTCATTTAATAATGTAATGGAAATTTCTATTCTTTTACAGTTATTATTACCAACTATTTAGGGTAATTAAAGATGCAGGTTAGTAATTATTCACCCATTATAATTGAACTTGTAGTCACCTTAGATATGTTTTCAAGGTCAAACAAAGATATATTTTAAATATTCAGGTCATCTGCAAACACTGCAGAGATCTACAGAATATGGAATCTAAGATGTTTTAATAAAATAGGCTTCTTGTTATGACAGTGAGACACGTCTGCTCCTGGAAACACCAATCTACTTCATAGAAGATAATGTGCATTGAAGAAACTACACATGAAGTTTATTTTCTTTGTGTCAAAAGTAAATAATTGAGTAAGAAAATGCTCTTGTCTTGACTGCAGACAGTATGCTGTCCTAATTGGACAAGAAAGAAACAAAAGAAAATAACTACCAAACATTTTCAGAGCAAGGAGGCACAGCCCTTCATAATATCCTGTTTCACAAAAAAGTTTGTCAGATATGCTAGGCCTGTAGGCCAATGATAGATGCCCCAATGTTGCAGAGGAACTTTGGGTGACTGTCCAGGCAGCCAGCTGTTTCTGTCATTTCTCACAATTTTGTAATTCTCTTGCTCACACTTCCTACCTACTCAGTTAATATTATTTCCTTCTTGGGTCTCTGAGGGAATTGAAGGCTAGATACTTATAGTTTTCCTTGTTTACTAGACACAGAGAGCAAGTTATGATAGAAAGACTTTGGACTCACCAAGATAAGATAGATGATGAAGTATTTTCTCTGAATTTTTCAAATGCAAATAGATCAGATATAGTCAATGCACTTATTGCCTGTATATATTGTATATACTCACTGTAGGTATGGTATATAGTCTTTTATATTAATTATAGCCTTTTAATTTTAGACAGAAAGGAGAAATGTAGTGATATTTTATTTGTATTTTAATAAATAAAGCTTACCTGAAGTTCAGAGAGTAGAATAGCGGCATTGATCAGCCTTACAGAAAAGGCAGTGGTGACACACACCTTTCATCCCAGTAGTCACACTTGTTTGCCATAGAAATTGGGTGGAGCAGTAGTGAGAAATATAGGATTGGAAGGGACAGCTCTCACATACAGTCTCCTTTTGAGGTTTCCTGAAAACAGAATCGCATTTCAGACTAAGTTTATTGCCAGTACTGGCTGTTTTGCTTTTTTTGACCTTCAGGTTCAACCCCAATTTCTGTCTCTGGGTTTTGTTGATTGTACTGCAGTCTATTACAGATAAAGCTGCTGTGAACACAGTTGAACAAGTGCCTTTGTGGTAGGATGGAGCATCTTTTCATTATATGCCCATGAGAAGTATAGCTGGGTCTTGATGTAGACTATTTTCCAATTATCTGATAAACCACCATACTGATTTCCAGAGAAGCTGTACAAATTTGTACTCCCACTGGCAATAGAAGAGTGTTCCTGTTGCTCTACATCCTCATCAACATGAGCTGTTACTTGTGTTTTTGATCTTAGCAACTCTGACAGGTATAAAATGAAATCTCATAGTAGCTTTGATTTGCATTTCCCTAATGGCTAAGGATGTTGAACATTTCTTTAAGTGTTTCTCAGAGCAGATGCATTCCCCTGGGAAGGGAAAATAGAATAGATTTTTCAGGTGGACTGGGGGTACGTGGGGATGGGAACAGGAGGGATCAGATGGCAGGGATGGGGAGGAAACAGAGGGAAAGCAGACTGTGAGAGATAACTGGAACTGAGGGTCATTTGGTGAGTGGTGTAGAAACCTAATGCAGTGAGAACTCCCTGGAATCTATGAGAGTGAGTCTAGTGAAATCTCCTGATAATGAGGGGTATGGAGCCTGAATTGACCATCTTCAGTAACCAGGCAAGGCTCATAGCAATGGGACTGGGACATCAATTCAACCACAAAACTCTCCCCCTACAATCTTTCCTTTTTGCAAGACTTGCTGTGGCAATGTTGGAAAAGAACTTGTGGGAGTGGCCACCAATGACTGATCCAACTTAAAGCCTACACAACAAGAGGGAGCCCATGCCTGACATTGCCTGGATGGCCAGGAATCAGAGGCAGGATAGTCCAGAGACTTAAGACAGAACTAAACACATGACTGGAACAAAAAGACAATGAAATGATGCCTAATGATATTCTGCTCTGCTATACTTATAGATCCATGCCTAGCCCAGTTGTAATCAGAGGAGTATCACCAGCCAGCCAGTGGAGAGATTCACAGCAAAACAATAGGCAAAGCCAGTGTACCCTGCAGAAGAGGGGGTTGGAAGGTTTGTAGGAACCAGAGAAGTCAAGGATATTCCGCAACCTACAAAATCAATTGAACGAAGCTCATAGGGGCTAACAGAGACTGAAGCAACAAACATGGACCCTGTATGGGTCTAAGCTATGTTCTTTGTGTATTCTTTATGGTTGGGTAGCTTGGTATTATTATGGAACTCCCAACAATAAGGGTGGGGGTGTCTCTTGATTCTTTTGCCTGAGCTCGGGATCCTTTTCTTCCCACTGTGTTGTCACATCCAGCTGTGATATGAGGGTTTGTGCTGTCTCATAGCATCTTATCAGGCCATGTTCTCTATATATGCCCAGGAGGCCTGATCTTTTTTTAAAAAGAGAAACAGTGGAGGAGTTGATGTGGGGGGCAGGGACTAGGAGAAGTGGAAGGAAGGGAAAATTGGTCAGAATGTAATGTATGAGAGAAGAGTAAAAGTTTAAAAAGTACACACAAATGAGCCTTTCTCACTGAGACCTGTCCAAACAAGGAAGACGAGAGAGGAAAATCACTGTAATTTCTAGAGACACTCAGAGAAGAAACAAGAGAGAGGCCGTATATTGGTTATTAATGGATCAAGGTCTCTAACAAGATTATTCTATCTACATGTTATGGTAACTGCTTCTCTTTAGAGAAAATACTTTCCATCATTATGGCCAACTCTAAGATGCGTCAGTGACGTAGATGGTCAGAGAGAGGTTGTATCATGGCCCTGTAATGCAAGAGTGTTGAGATGTTGAGCAGGATTCTGGCATATTCCAATGTGGGCTTCAATGAAAACTTTAATCAGTGTAATGGGTCGGAAGAATGTCTGATTGAGGAACTGTGCCAGATTGGTAGTGGCTGGGAACTCAGGCTGTCCATGCCCCGAGCACCACATGCATCACAACCTTTGCTCCTGGACCTCACTCACATCAGTTATTTTGATGGTGATAATACAATTCTACCTGTGGCCCAAAGACCCCATAAATGTCCACATATGACTCAGAGACCAAAGCCAAGGAAACCAAGACCTATAATAATGGGAAAGGCCAGTTGGTGAGTTCAATTTGAGGCATTTGAGAATGTGGTACAGCATCTTGATGATAATCTTAGGGAGTAGTCAGGATTTTTCTCAGGTTAACAATGTAGGAGTGCTTCAAATTTTCAGGTAATTTCAGATTTATGAAATGTAAATTTCAAAAAAATTCAAAGGACGTTGTAAAGAGAGTTTGACTCTACATGGGCTTCTCATCATGCATCATGTTTTATAACACTAATATAATTCTTTTTTTTAATATTTACTTATTTATTATGTATACAATATTCTGTGTGTATGCCCGCACGCCAGAGGAGGGCGCCAGATCTCATTACAGATGGTTGTGAGCCACCATGTGGTTGCCGGGAATTGAACTCAGGACCTTTGGAAGAGCAGTCAGCACTCTCTTTTTTTTTTTTTATTTTTCTCCATTAACAGCTTCAACTGGGTGTGGGGCAACAGGACCATTCCCAGCACAACCATGGGTGTGGGGTTCCCCGCAGTCTCCCCAGGGCGATGGTTCCTGCAATGATCTCTAAGGGGAAACGGCTCCCAAAAGATCCCCTTCCCCCTCCCATACAAAGGCAGGCAGCTATCACATGGAGAGCACCAGTCAGAGTCATCCATGGTGTCAGACCAAGCAGGCAGCACTCTTAACCACTGAGCCATCTCTCCAGCCCAACACTAATATAATTCTTGAAATCAGAAAGGTGGCAAAATACCATGGATGCCTGACTTTGTGTCCTGGATGCTATCATGCTCTATTTTCTTATTATTTTGTCCACATTATAGTGTCTTTGATGCATATGTAAGAAAGGGCAGCTGCATCACTAAAGTATTGTGTCTCCACTCAGAGTGAACCCATTTACCTAATTCTTCCACTCCTCAGGTCAACCCAGAGCCAGAGACCACACAGATAGCAGACACCACTATAGTCCAAAGTCACACGCACCAGTCAAACCTGGACTGAGTTTACTGTCTTCCCTGATGGTCTTGAAAGTACAGCAAAGGTTCTGTTCTGCTTCCCCCTTAGGAACATACCAACCACTTCTCCATGTAACCCTATAGGATATTCTGGTCTCTCACTTCCAACATATAACCATATCACATATCTTTTCAATGTAACTGGCCTTTCTATGTTGTCACCTGAGATAGATGTCTATTAAGACTTATCTCTTGCAGGATTGGATGGTTCTGTGTGTTTTGTAGAACCTGGATCTAACAAGGAACCTCAACAAGCCTCATATGGACTCCTAAATCACAGATTTGCCCCCCTTTTAAAGTCAGGTCTTTTGTTTGCTTGCTAAGAGTTTAAGTATTTTGTATGTGTTGGGGTGGGAGTTGGAGGGAAACAAGGTGTATGAACAAGACTGCAATGCTCCTAAAGACTGGTAGAGGCCTTCAGTTATTCTAGAGCTGGAGTTACAAGTGGTAGTGAACTGATCTGCGTGGATGCTGGGAACTGAACTTGTGTCCTCTGGAAGAGCAGTACACACTCTTAACCTTTGAGCCATCTCTCCAGTCCTGCCTACTTCTGTCAATACCGTATCTGAGAAGGCCGATCTCCCTCAGCTGGCCTAAGGATTCACAGATGTATAAGATTGTCTCCACTCCAGTCTCTGCTACTCTCACTTCATCTGAAAAGTGGCTCCAGAGAAATAGTTGGATCAGAGGGCTGGGATGAAAGACATGCACCACCACACTCAGCTGTTTCTAATAGTTTCAAAGAAGCTCTGATCAGTGAAGATCGCCATACCCAGTCACTGCCCTCAACAGTCAGTGGAAGATAACTTACCTTCACTTTCAAAGGCTATTTTTAACAGGGTATACAAGTCGACATGGGCTATTATTTTCTTTTATCACTTTAAATTGTTCTATTGCCATTTCTGTGGTTATAAACTAAGTCTAAAAGGTGTTGCCCATGTCACTGTTGAGCAGTGGTTTTGGGGCTTCTCACCTGAAAAAAGGGGATAGACTAATGCTGTAGACAACCTTACTTCAGTTTCAATATCCTTTTATATATGAATGTAACAAAGAATGCAATAGCCTAATGAAGGTCATTTGAGTACAAAAGATACACAAACAAATGTCAATAAGCACATAGTAAATATTACCAGAGAAGTCCATTCCCAGAACTTTCTCATGATAGACTAATTTAAACACAGCTGCCTGGCATATACTATTGATTGTATCTGGTAAAGTATGAAAGCGTGGCAGAAGGCCATAAACATACTCAGGGTATACTGACCAGATTGGGTTTTGTAGTTGTATTCTGGTACCCAGCAAGAATAAACATATCTTATAAATTAAATGCAAATGTTTGTCAGAGGAGGCACAAAATCCTGTACAAATCCAAGGAACAAAACGTACCCGGTGTAAACAGTCATCTGCCTTGTTTCCTAGAGCCTCTCTCACAGTTTGCCTGGGCATGTTCACCATGTGTCATTCTTTTGGCAGTGTTCCAACACTAAGTCATCATGGATGAAATACAATGCCAAAGTCTGAGTTCAAGAGTAATGCAAACAAAGCACTTCTTATTTTTTGTTTCCAAAGCAAGCAAAACCTGAGGTGATGTTTACAATTAGCTTAAGCAAATATAAATGCAGAGAGGGAGTACACCTGGTATTGTTTCATTATCTTTGGCCGTGTGAAGGAGCCAAGAATATTTCTCCCAGGCCTTCAACTTTTCCACGGAGATGATGAGGCCATATCAGGGAATTCCCTTCATGTCCATGTTTAAATTGCATCCACTTCTCATAGTTTGTGCAATTCTTTCTACAAGAATCCTTTATGGGGAGAACATTCTGCATGCTGCCCCTTTCATAGGTCACAGTAAGTTTACAGCTTTATCACACATGCTCCCCCAATCTTTATCTTCTATTCCTCGATATTTAGTTCAATGAACTTTAAATTTTTCTTTCTTTCTTTATTTTATGTGAACATTTCCAGGTTCTCTCTTGGAAAGGATATGTCCATAAAATACGAGAGAACTAAGTCTAATAGTACTATCATGGTGGTTTGAATAAGAATGTCTTCCATAGGCTCGTAAATTTGAATTTAGACATGAGGGAGTGGCAGTGTCTTAGTTAGTGTCTCTAGCACTCTGAAGAGACACCATTACCACAGCAACTCTTATGAAAGAAACCTTTAATTGGGACTGGCTTACAGTTCAGAGGTTTAGTTCATTATTGTCATGGTTGAAGGCATGCAGGCAGACGTGGCACTGGGAAAGGAGCTGAGAGTTGTGCATCTTGACCCACAGGCAGCAGAAGCAACTGTGTGCCACACTGAGTGTGACTTCCTCCAACAAGGCTATACCTACTCTAACAAAGCCATACCTTCTAATAGTGCAACTCTCTTTGGGGACCATTTTCTTTCAAACCACCACAGGCACTATGTGAGAAGAATTAACATGATTAGGAGGTGTGGCCTTGGTGGAGGAAATGTGTCACTAGGAGTGGGCTCTGAGATTTCAAAGGCCTATGACAGTCTTCCAGCTGATAAAGATACTGTATTGACTTAAACCCATGTCTGAGCAGTCTTCTCTGGAGGATACCCCACAAAATTTCTGGTTCCCACTGAGATCCTCAGGGATCAGAGTCCCTTAGAATATGGAGGAGTGCTGGTATGAAGTTGCTCCTAGGTAGTGAACAACCTGAGGTGTTCCAGGTCCCCAGGACTGGCTTTGATTAATCAGTGCCTAACAGTTCAGAAGAGTCTTATAACTCTACCCCAAAAAGAGACAAAGAAGAAGTTAAAGATAAATCTGGTTAAGTGTTCCCCACCCAGTCTTTTTTAGTCACAGCAATAGCTGTGAGATATTGCTAGTCTAATAGGAAGCACACACACATGAACTCTAGGGTCAGGATCTTATACTCACAGCACCCCACACCACTGAAGTCCTTCTCTGAAGAACACCAGAATGCTGGATATCTAATAACTGTGTGATCCAATATCAGGCCCTACTCCTACACTATCCTCAAGTCAGGATTGAAACACCACCACCCTCAAACCTTCTATCCCCTTGCCTGAAGGTGACCCTCAGGAGGTCATCTGTGACTTTCACAACACAAAAGATGAAACCAGATATTTATCACAAATAATTTGTGCCCAAACTGGTAACATCAGCCAAGAGAGAAGAACTAATCAATCTTACCTAGGCTCTCAGAAGGGAAAAGGAAAGCCCACCACCATATAAATGGGCAGTTGTTATGCTTTACTTCTGTGAATATTCAAGGTATGATCTATAAAGAAAGAGGGTTTCTTACCACTGAGGGAAAAAGCATTAAAAACAAAGAAATAATCCTGGATCTCCTAGAGGCACATTGGCTTCCCCTATGAATTGTTACCACTCACTGCCAAAGAAATCCAAAAGATGACTCCTCTGATACAGGGAGGTAACCAGGATGCTGATCTGGCTGCTCAACAGATAGCCCTAAGACCAGTGGGGCCTATTGATATCTCGATGACATTCCCTGACCCAGTGCTGCTAAGATTCCATGATACAACCAAGAGGAAATAGAGGATGCAAATGGAAAAAATGAACAGCTCAGACACGTGTTATTGGAGGACAGCAGAAGGAAAGATAATTCTCCAAGAAACAATTGGCAAGACTCTGTAACTGAACTTCACCAAGCTGTTACTGACATGGGGTCCACAAAACTCTCTGAATTGTTCGGACAAAGATAGGTTAAAGCTATCCTGGCATGGATCCAGATACCAAGTTTGTGCTCAAGAAAGTACAAAACAAAGAGCCCTTACACAGGAAGAGGACCAAATGAGAAGTCAACACCCAGCAAACTCTGAGAGATACAGTCAGAGGAAAAACATACTTGTTAGTTCTTACAGATACCTTTTCTGAGTGGGTAGAAACATTCCCTATTCAGACGGAAACTGCTCAAATAGTAGCTTAAAAAGCTCCTTCAGGAATTGCTCTCCCCGAATTTAGCCTCCCCCACCAAAGGACTCCAATAATGGCCTAGCTTTCATAGACAAAACCTCTCAATTAATAACTAAAGCTTTAGGCATATATTTGAAACTTTATTGTGAATATAGACCTCAGAGTTCTGGGCAGATAGAAAGAATAAATAGGATGTTAAAATAAACTCTAATAAAACACTTGATATAGTCCAAAAAAGGGTAGATAGATGTCCCCTTTTTTTTACTTGAGTCCTGCTGCACCCACATAGCTCACCACCTATGACATTATGTTTTGAAGACATCTCTCATTGCTTTCCTGGCTCAAAGACCAGCAATTGGTACAGCTCTCTAACCATTCCTTTCTTATGTCACAACACATCCTCTAGTGAAGGCTGTTCATCAAACTATCAGAGAGACCCAGCTGACCTCCAAGTCCACCACCAGGTACAATTTGTTTGAACCCAGTGATACTGTTTTGGTCAAGGAGATACCCTTAGGGGCATTGGAACCAACCTGGAATGGACCCTACATAGTAATTCTCTCCTCTCCAATGCCTGTGAGGGTAGCTGAGTTTATACCTTAAACCCATCATACACAGGTCAAGAGAGAAAAAGTCATGAATGGTGACACCAAATGTACTATGTAAGGACTATGGACCCGTGAAAAGTAAGGTTTCATCAGGCCAGGTCCTTTCACTTCCTGCCCCTCTACCTCCTCCTGAGACTTAAAAATACAGGATCATGATCCAACCCACACCACCCTAAGACCCAGACTTGCAAACTGAGAAAGACATATTAAGTAGTATGATTATAGCCCAGCAAGCAGTAGTAACCTTTGCTTACTGATGCAAATGTTTGGTTGTATTGGAGAAAGAAAAGACATGGTAGTTTATCTTTTGAGGTAGGAAACAGAGATTAAATTATTTTTCTTTTTTTTATTTTAAAATTTTTATACTTTACATATCAGTCCCAGTTTCCCCTCCCTCTTCTTCTGCCTACAACCTCCCCATCCCTCCCCTGAAAAACAATTAATAAAAACCCAGAGACAGATATTGGGGTTCAACCTGAAGACCAGAAAAGCAAAGCGACCAGTCACTGGCTCTTACTTCAACCTCAGTTTAAAATGGTGATCCTGCCTCCAGGAAACCTCAGAATGAGACTGAGACTAAGAGCTGTCTCCTCCTGTTTTATAATCCTCTTTAGTTCTGGGATTAAAGGTGTGCACCACTACCACCTGGTTTCTGTGGCAAGCTAGTGTAGCTACTGGGATTAAAGGTGTATGTCATTATGGCTACTGGGATTAAGGGTGTGTGTCATTGCTTCCTGGTCTGTAAGGTTGGTCAGTGTGACTGTTTTACTTTCCTGATCTTCTGGAAAGCTTTATTTATTAAAGCACAAATAAAATGTCACTACACACCTCCATCCTCTCCTCAGAGGAGATAAAGCTTCCCTTAGGGAGTCAACAAAGTCCGATATACCAAGTTGAGGAAAGACTCAACCTCTCCTTCCATATCAAGACTGAGCAAAATACTACACCATAGGTAATGTACTCCCAAAACCCAGTTCGTACACCCAGAGTAAGTCCTGGTCCTACTGTCATTCTCCCAAATCAAGCCACATAACTGTTACCCACATTTAGAGAGCCTAGTTTGGTGCCACTCAGGTTCCCCAGTTTTCAGTTCAGAGTCCATGAGCTCCCACAAGCTCAAGTTAGCTGTTTCTGTGGACTGGCCCTTCCTCAAGTTCCTCTTGGAACATGCTGTAGAGATCAACTATTCTCTTCCCTTTGAAAGCTGAGAACCCTTGAAAAACAGAATGATGAGAGTGAAAATTCATTCAAAAAGTATAAAAAGAGACAGAAGAAATGACCTGGCCAGCAGATGGATAGATGGAGAAGAGTGGAAGAGGGGCAGGAGATTCTCTTCACGACACTGGCAAGGCATGATCTCTGAGTAGATCCTAGAACAATATTCCATGAATCCCTTGATTCATGACAGTCAACCAAGGTGACCAGGATAATTAACCAATACATATAAACCAGTGAATTTCTGCCTCATTCCTTTTATTCATAAGCCCACCATCAACTAAAGGATCCTCTGAGTCAGCTTCCAGATAGATGAGGATAAAAAGCACCTTGTGGAAAATGAATGTGTTTGCCAATTAGACTTATTCATAGTCATCAGTTTATTACCTGGGAAACACCCTGGACTTGTTTCAGCATCATATGCAGCACATTGTTATTTTATAAGGTGAATTATCTTTGGATTCACTAGAAGGGTAGGCGGGAACAGAATTCATGGCAGCTTGTCTGGTGCGGTCAGCAATGCAGAAAGGAGAAGCATGAACAGAGCTCAGTAAAGATGAGATGAGGATTCGGGAAATGGTGTTTCATAGCTGGGTGGATGGTGTTCCTGGAGTAGAAGCATCCTCAACAATGAAGAAAAGAGGGGCCAGGACTGAAACTGAAAAGTGTGATAGGAAGTGATGTGTAATGAGTGGAAATATGTCAGGACAGAGTTTTGGCTCTGTTCTCCTGACTCTAATTGCAGCTTCCTCCTTTTGGCCTTAACTCTAAAGCCATGAGAGGACATGAGAATCAGGAATTGTTAAAATACCCCTAGTCTCCTCTCCATCTCTGGCAGAGTCTCTGACTGAACACAAACACCAAGAAGATGTGACAATCTGTGTCATTCTTATGGTGACATGACTTAACTGAAGTAATCGTGTTAACCTGATCTGGAATTGAGTTGGATTGATTTAAGAGAGATTCACTGAAAATATTCAAATGTCTCAGATGTTCCTCATGTATAATTCCTAACTGGGTGCTCAGAAAGTATTAGAGCCTCCTTTTCCTTGAACATAGAAGTACATTTCACAGATGCTTCAAGTGAGTGCTGCTGTCTAAGGTTTACAGATTAGGAAATAAAGAAAAATCTAAAAGTCTCAAAGATTCTATTAGTCAGTTTTTGTGACCATAACAAAATAAATGAGACAGATTATGAAGGAATAAGTCTCTTGCAAAAAGTCTGAGGGATAGGATTCATCCATTCCAGTCCAATGCTAGGTGACATTTTTCAACCCTACTGAGATTCCTGGTGCCAGATTCTCGCAGACACAGGGAGTATTTATACCAATGTGGTTTTTGCTCATTGGGATCAAATCATTTTAAGATTTTCATTTAAATGCACTTCACTGTGTAGAATTGAGTACTTTGAAATGCCTCAAGCTGTTTTATCTAAATATTTTGTTTCTCAGATAGCTCTAATATAGTGAAAGCAACTGGTAAATATTCATGATTCTGTTTGTATCTATTTTTAAGTATCTCTAAATATTTTCCCACTCACAAGGGAAAATATTATCCATCATGACATTTTTACACGTGTCATATTTTGTTTTCATTTGTTCTCCCTCCCAACTGGCCTCTCCCATGCCCATAATCACATCAAACTCTTTTCTATCTATCCTCAAGTTAGCCCTTCAATCTGTTGTCATATCACATTGTTACATTACCCCGTGTGTTCCTTGCCACCTTTACGATGTTCTCCTTTGGAAAGGGTATCAGAACTGGCCTTGCCATATAGTCAGACTGATGAATATCTTAAATATCACCATGGAAACTTTATTCAGCAACTGATGGAAACAGGCAGAGACCCGCTTCAGAGCATTGGACTGAGCTCCCAAAGTCCAGTTGAAGAGTGGGAGGAGTAGGAATATGAGAAAATAAGTCAAGACCATGATGGGGATGCCCACTGAAACAGTCTACCTGAGCTAATGGGAGCTCACCAATTCCAGCCAGACAGGTAAGGAAGCAGCATAGGTCTAAACTAGTCCCTCTGAATGTGGTTGACAGTTGTATGGCTGGGGCAGGCTGTGAGGCCATTGGCAGAGGTACCAGAAATTATCCCTTCTGCTTTTACTGGCTTTTTGGGAACCTATTCTCTTTGGATGAATACCTTGCTCAGCCTAGATATGGAAGGAAGGGCTTTGGACCTTCCTCATAGCAATGTGCTTTACCCTCTCTGAGGAGTGGGTGAGTGTGGGGTGGGGGAAGAATAGGTGGAGGGAATGGGAGGAGGGAATGGAGTGGCAACTGGGATTGGTATGTAAATAAAAAGGTTATCTGATTTCTTTTTAAAACATAATTTTAAAAAAGTGAAAAAAAAAGGATGAGCTTCTCTATTCTTCTAAGTCTCTTTTCCAGTATTATGGCCTACATATATCTATAAACACACACACACAGACCCTTTTATGTTTAAGCCCCACACATAAGAAAAAGCAGGCAGGAATTGTCTTTCTATGTCTGGCTTGTTTCACTTAATATAATTTTTATTTGTTTTTCTGAAAATGTCATCATTTCATTTTTCTTCATGACTACATAGAGTCTTACTGTGCCTAGGCAACATATTCACCTTGTCCACGAACCTGTTCACTAACACCTAGGCTACTTCCTTTTCGTGCATATTGGGAATATGTAACAATATGCATGAGCATATAATCATATTAGCTACTTTTCTGTTGCAGAGACAAAATACCATGACCAAAAGCAACTTGAGAAAGTTTCTTTCAGTTTACTGTTGCAAAGGTATAGAGCCCATCAACACGGAGAAGGCATGAAATGGCAGCAGGACTGTTGCCGTTATGGTTTCTGTGTGATTATTTCAGGGCTGACCAGCCAGCCTCAGCAAACTGGCATGCCAATGTGATCGACTATATCCATGTAAAACCTGAGAAAGCTTAAAAATATATTCAGTGTTAAGCATGTCTTTTTGGTAGCAGGATTTCCTTGGGCTGGGTCTGTTTGCTAGAAGCAAGCAGAGGCACAACTCTTATGAAAAGGCTTCCTGACTCAGCAGTAGCAGCAAAAAAATGCACAGTTCGTGATTCACCAGCACAAATGACTCTGATTCTTTTGGGAAGGCCAGCTATGGAGCATTTCAATGGGCTTTGTGAAGAGAAAGCTACAACTTGCTTAATGGCAACAAAGACCCACTGTGCTCCTAACAATGGGGCAATGTACATGGCTCTCAGAGGCAATGAACAGACCTCCACCATGTTGGACTGGACAGATCTAAAAGGCAAAACAGCCTTACTTCTAGTAATGCCACTTAGCATCTTAATAAGCTCTTCTGGACAGAAAAGGATTTCAGATACACAATAGGACAGATTCAAACATAAAACACCTCTAAATAATACACAGTATGTTTAAAAAAATTTATGTAGGCTTGGGAGAGAGAAGAAAAGACTAAAGAGACAATAAATATAATATAAAAGAGTACAGACAGTCATAGATTAAAGCAGTAAAGATAATAAAATAAATATTAAACTTGAAAAAGTAATAGAGTAAGAAAAATAAGCCACATAAGGATGGAATATGCACAGAGAATCTGGATTATGTATATTATTGTTTTCTTTGAATTTTTTGACTTTGAAGGAGCTAAGTACAGAGAGACATTTTGTTGAATGGGCTACTAAGTTAAACCAACATATATACTTTAAAGGTATCTTGTGTTCAAAATTTAGATCTAAAGGTTTGTTATTTTGGAAGAGGTTCTTCTTTTGTTTCCACAGAAGATGAGAACCTGTGAATTTCTTCCACACTAATGTGGTTTGATGGACCAAGATCCCTGAAAGGTACTTGATTTAAAACACACCATGAACACCCCCAAAATTACTCTGCCCAACAAAAAGCAGGAAGCAGTTTGGAAAAAACTATGCCCAAATTCCCAAATACTGCTTATAAATATGCAGGAACTTTGCCAGTAACCCACAGTCAAGTGGTGATACACAGATTGATAGAAATGGCTTATGTTAAGATATGAGTTAGCCAGAAATATGCATAAGCTAATAGGCCAAGCAGCATTGTAATTAATACAGTTTCTGTGTGACTATTTCACATTAGGGCAGCCAGGAACAAATGAACAGTCTCCAACAACACAGGACCTAGAAACAGAGATCATATTTCATCTGCACATAGGAAATAGAGGATAAAGGAAGTGGAACTAGGCTAGAAAGTCTCAAAGCTCACCCCCAATGACTTACTTCCTCCAGCAAGGCTCCACCTTCTAAGATTTCACGACATTCCCTGCAAATAAGTCCTCCAATAAAGGACCAAGTGTTCAAATGCATGAGTCTCTGGGTACATTTCTCATTTAAATTACCATAATAAGCATCTCTGTAATGTGTTTACTTAGAGTCTTTGGGTTTATAATTAAAAGTTTTAGAACTTAGTCACATGCTAATTCTAATTTCAGCATTTTTATAAACTTCCATACTGATTTCCACAGCACTTGGACAAATTCACAATCCCATAGGTGTGAATGGGGCTCCTCTTTCCCCAAAAACTTGCCAGCATCTTGTCATTGTCCCCTTACTGGCAAGATGTTCTAACTAGAGTGAAATGAAGTACAAAGCAATTCTAATTTTCATTTCCCTTGTGGCTAAGGGTGTTATACACTTTTTCAAAAGCTATCTATTCAGTTCAGCAGTCCATTTATTAAGTGAATGGTTTTGGGGGGTGTTTAATTCCTATAGTTCTTTATATACCTTATGTATGTCTGATGTGTAGGTGGCAAAGACTTTTTTTCACTCTGTGGTTTCTCTTCATTCTCCCAATTATACTCTTTGCTTTGTGGAATTCTTTAATTTTTTTAGAAAATGAGACATATTTATTTCCTACTTTCATGTTTAAGGGTGTTTTGTCTGCACATGTCTGTGCAGGTTCATGTAGTGCCTACAAAAGTTAGAGAGAACATTGGATTCCCTGGAACCAGAGAAACCACCATGTTGGTGTTGCGAATCAATCCTGGGAACTCTGAAGAAGCAATCTTCATGCTTAATTGTTAGATTGGGATTTGTGGAGGAGAATGAAAGTAAGGCTTGGAATACCAAACTGCAGAAGTGAACTGTCCTTTAATCAGAACAGTGAAGGACAGCAGCCCCTCTGAGGGAGTAGAGATTGTTTGCCTGGCATAGGACTTCTGGACTTTATAGGATAAAAGGGAAATTTCAGGAGGAAAGTTTTATCAATAGATATATACCATATATATTATAGATATGTACCATATCATTATCTGTTATGCCCAGATAATGGAATCCCTGCAAAACCAACAAGAAGACCAAGTCCCATATATAAAAGCAAAGAGTCTTTATTCAATTTCGAACTCAGACTTTCTCTGTGTCCAATGTATTGGCATGATCAGAGAGCTTTGAGTTCAGTTGAGGTAGGGCTTTTATCACAACAGAGTTTGGGTTGAGAGATTTCTAAGGTTCAGTATCCCCATTGGCTGATAATTTGTCAAGGGAATGACTGTGTGCTGGGCTATCTACAATGGTTGGAATGTTAGGTATTTCCTTTGGAATGTTAGGTACTTTACCCTTGGCTAATCCATTCCTGGGTGGTGGCTGGGTGGTCTCTGTTCAGCCTATAGTGGCTGGGCCCCATGGGGTGTTCTCTGTCTTTTGCTGTTTTTTTCATAAAGTAAGTGTTCTTATCACTATTTTGAAATGGGAGTTTCCAACTCATCTGAGTTTCCTTGTTATGAGTCATTATCCCTTCATTATTCACTGAGATACCTCTCCAATCTCAAGATCAGCGATTTTATGTAATCCTTTTGTCAATCCTTGGGATTGTACCTGTGATATGGATTCCTGTTCTGAACATCTTTATTTATCTATAGATCTTCAATTGTTTTCCCAGCATTTTTCTCTGGTACTTTCAAACTTTCAAGACTTATGTCTAAGTAGGCTTTGAACACATTTTGAATTGAGCTTTTTATAATTTGAGAGAGATGAAATTGAGATTCATTCCTTTGCATGTGGAAATCTGGCTTTCCCAAGGCCAGTTGATAAAAGGCTGCTTTTTCCTCTAGTGCTTGTTTGTGGTTGTAATCCTAGTGCTGGTGGGAGAGAATAGAAAGTTGCTGGGGCATGTTGACCAGTCAGCTAGCCAAATGCATCATGGAGGAGACAAAACAAGTGACTGAGATCCTGAGTTTGGTTCCCAGCACCTGTGTAGACACACCACACTGGCCTATAAGTCCTGCCCCAGAGACTTTGACTGAAATTACCTGGTATGGGTGAGAATGAAGCACACAACAAGCCCATTTAAGAGTTTATTAGAGGAGACACATGTATAGGCCTGGGGAAGTCAGTGTGGAGAAAGAGAGCTTGAAGATGGCAAGTCCAGCTTTTAAATGCGCACAGTATGTGTGTGTGTGGGGGGGGGTGATGTAGTTATGTCACACACAGATGATGGAGCTCACACATGCGTGCAAGGGCTTACATAGCTGCATCATATGTAGATGACACAAGCATGCTACACGTAGGTCATGTAGGACCTTTTAATGTCCTGGTACAGCTAAGTATTTTGACTGAGTGCTTGTCTACACATGTGTGTCCCTGGAACCTCGAAGTGCCCACCACATCTCCATAAGCACCTGCACTCACATGCACACACAGAACCTCAAGTGGAAACACAAGCGTGTACACACAAATAAAAGTTGAGGTAAATCTTTGGGGAAGCAAAGATGTCAACCAAATACGGTGATGGACAGTCACATAGGCAACCAAGATAGTGATCACATAGCAAATCAAGGTGGCATTTCCTACATCAGGGAGCCTGGGATGGTGCTACTATGGCTAATGATGCCTACATGGCTGCTCAGGCTCAATAGCACTGAGTAGCCTAAGTACCACTATACACTGCAACTTCCTCATGCAGACAGCATTTCCTGGCCACCCCATTGTGCAGCAATATTTTCTGAAACAAAACATGCCATCTTGGAAAAGAGCTTGATGAGACTCAGTTCTAAAAGGGGGTTCTGCAGGAGTCAGAAAGAAAATAATCCACAAATATTCAGGAAGTCCCTGAAACTTACTGGATTCATGAGGCCCCTCATAAAGCTGTATAAATAGCAAGGACTATTGAGGACAATTCCAACAGTTGAGCTTCCTCCAAGTGCTGAAGTGAGCTCCAGGCCAACTTTTGAGACTTATCACCCACTGTGTGATGGGCTTTTGGTAGCTGTCTTTGAGTCATCCATGCTTCTATAAGTGATCTTTCACTCATATTCCTGTAAGTGACTCCAATAAATTCATTGGTTCAGAAAGTTTGATCCAGTGATACTATTACTTTAGTCTACCATTGATACCCTACACTGAGTAAGTAATGTGTTCATGTCTCACAGAAATGTCACACAACAGTCTTTACTAGTCTTCCTTTCTCCTATTTCTTTACTTCTTCTTTTTAGCTGGATGGTGGATGTGGAAGACTTAGATGCTAGTCACCCATAGTTATTTCCCCATTGACTCACCTCTGTTCTGGTGTGGAGGTCAGAGCGGATGCAATGCAAATACTGATTTCATCACACACAGGGTTTCCGTGGCCTCTGCTTTTACCAGGAACCCATGGGCTCCCATCCATCCTATATTAATGATAGTTTGTGAAATAAGGATTTAACATCTGGGAACCTGTATTCAGAGTTTCAAAATTAAAGCCAGCCCAGAGCGAAACATAGACAGTGTCACAGACTGCTAAAATAGGCAACCAAGCCAATACTGTCCAGGGACTGAGTACCCACATCCATCCCCAAGAAACCAGAGATGCAGGTCAGGCTGGGGCCTGTTCCCCTTCTCAGGACTCCTAGTTCTCATTCCTTAGTATCCTATCACTAAGTTTTGTTTCTCTCTGCTTCTTCTGACTATAACTGCTGTCACAGACTCACTATTTACTAATGCAAGCATTTCTAGCCCCAAGGGAAAAGGTTTTGTCCCCAGGTAAGAAAAGATTTCCATGAACATGAAGCTTGAATGGGAGGGAGAAACAGGCATGTACACTTCTAAGAATCTAAAATCAATTAGATTTATTTAAAATAAGGCTATTCCACTTGGTCATCTGTCCCTCTCGCATGCCTCCCATTCCCATCATATTGGGACATGACCAGAAAATCCCAGCAGAGCCAAAAAAATTGAAGAGATTCACCTTGCAGGTTCAGTCATCAAATTGGAGCTCTATAAACCCTACTCTTTTCCTAAAATGCCCAGCCTCTGCTGAGTTTTGTATAGCAGTAAAACAGACCAAGACACAGGTCTTCAAGGAACTCAAAAAGGTTTATCTTAGCTTTACTCTTTACCACCAAACAAAACAATTCTGAAACTTTTATTTTTCAAATTATCAGAATTAGGCACCTCCATGTAAATGTGATAGAATTTACCTAATAACTAGATATTTCCCACGTATACATCCCTTTTCTTGGCATAAACCAATTATTTTTTTTCTTTTCTCTTTATTTTTTTAAAAGAAAGCAAACTATCTTTTTTCCTTATACATACCAGTCCAAGTTCTCACTCCCTCCATTCCTCCCATCCCCTCTACATATCCTCCCACCCTACCCCCAACCAATCCTCTCAGAGAGGGTAAGGCACATTGCTTTGGAGAAGGTCCAAGGACCTCCCTACTATATCTAGGCTGAGCAAGGTATCCATCCAAAAAGAATAGGTTCCCAAAAAGCCAGTACATGCAGTAGGGATAAATCCTGGTGCCCCTCAGTCTGTCCCAGCCATACAACTGTCAACCACATTTAGACGGACTAGTTTAGTCCTATGCTTGTTTCTTCCCAGTCCAGCTGGAGTTGGTCAGCTCCCATTAGCTCAGGTAGACTGTTTCAGTAGGTGTACCCATCATGGTCTTGACCTCTTGGTTCATATTCTTACTCCTCCCACTCTTCAACTGGACTTCGGGGATCCTATTCCAGTCCAGACTTTGGGAGGAGGAGATGGAGACAGTGTGGTTGTGTGTTCCCAAAAATGCCGTTTCTGCTGAGTCCTACTTTCGCAACCCTGGACTACCACATGATTATCTTTCTCATGCCTCTCTCACTCCACAGCCATCTCTCTCCTACTCTCCCTTTCTGGAACAATACCACTGAGGCCACTCTACCAGATCTTATTTTTCTAGGTCATTTTAGGCAGTAGATTTCAGGTCACACAGAATGTGATATGGGTTGATAATGAAGTTTTTAATCATCACCATGATTTGAGTGTGCTCCCTAGAATTTGTATAATGGAATCTTGATTTCTCAATAAAGGAGTGGTGAACATTAAGGGGTATTGAAATGAGGGACCTATGGGGAGATGTTGAGGTCATGAGAACAGAACTGCCCTTAATGTAATAAAGCCAACTAGTATAAATGAGCAAGTCTCTACTCATTCACACTTGATAAGTTACTCTATGTGTGTCTCTCTCTGTCTCTGTCTTTCCCTATCTCTATCTCTGTCGCTCTATGTAGAGCGATCTCTCTACATAGTTCTGACTGTCCTGACACTCTCTAGGGAGTCCAGCCTGACATCAAACTCACCTGCCTGTGCCTGGGATTCAGAGAGACTAGGTAGCAAGGGATGCCCATATATCCCTGGGAAGGGGAAATAGAAGAGATTTCATGAGTAGACTGGGGGTGGGTGAGGATGGGATCATGAGAGATTAGGTTATGGGGATCAGATCAGAGGGGGAGAGTAATGAAAGATACTACGGGAAAGGGAGAGCATTTGAGGGTCAGATAAAAGCCTGGCACAAGGGAACCTCCCAGAAGACCCCAGATAAGACTATTCCTAGCAATAGTGGATACAAAATCTGAACTGACCATCTCCTGTGACTAGATTAGTGCCTAGCCCAATTGTCATTAGAGAGATACAAGACCTACAGTCAAAAGGAGTCAGGGAATCCTGTAGAAGAGGGGGAGAAATGAGTGTAGGAGCCAGAGGAGTCAAGGACACCACAAGAAAACTCACAGAATCACCTAACCTAAGCTAATAGAGACTGAACCAACAACTAGGAAGATTGCACGGGACTGACTTAGGCGTTGTGCATATATATTATAATTGTATAGTGTGGTATTCTTGGGGACTCCTAACAGTGGGAACAGAGCCTGTCTTAGACTCTTTACAGACTTTTGGGCTCCTACTCTTTATGCTGGGTTACCTTGCTCAGTCTTAATACAAAGGGAGGTGCTTAGTCTTAACCGCAACTTGATATGCCATGTTTTGTTGATATCTGTGGGAGGCCTGCCCTTTTCTTATTGTTATATCCAGTCCATGAGGATCCCAAAAGACCACCAGGGAGACAGACTCACTGAAATGCAAAGCAAGGTTTATTGTGTGCACAAGACAAGCAGGCAGGGACCTTGTCAAAGCAATTTGCATAGCAGTACCCCACCCTTCTAGAGGGCATTATTTAAAGTCAAAATTCAGAAAAGTTACATTAGCAGGGTGTGGGATGATGGGTTCAATCCTTATTGGTTTGTGTGTAGGGACTTTTCACAAATTTTATTTTCAAACCTCACCTGTTGCTTGTCAAGTCTTCTTGTCACCTGATGTTAGGGTGGGGAGCATTCTGTAGTTATGTGTACTTTCCAGATGGCTACCCTGTTACTTTTGCCCCTAGCCATCTGGGACTGGAATGTTTTATGGGAAATTGGGTTACTCAAGACACAAGAAGGAGGCAGAAGACAAAACTCTGGTTCTTCACTTAGTAGAAATGAAGGAGGAATGGATGGGTGATGTGGGAGTGTCATATATCAATCTGTTGATTTCATTGGTTAATTAATAAAGAAACTGCTTGGCCTGATAGGTTAGAACATAGGTGAGTGGAGTAAACAGAACAGAATACTGGGAAGAAGGGAAGTGAGGCAGACGCCATGCCGCTCCTCTCTAGGGGCAGACGCAATGAAGCAAGCCACAAGGTCAGACATGCTGAATCTTTCCCAGTAAGACTAGTGCTACACAGATTACTAAAAATGGGTTAGGCAAGACGTGAGAATTAGCCATTACAAGGCTAGATATAATGGGCCAAGCAGTGTTTATATGAATACAGTTTGTGTGTTGTTATTTTGGGGCATAAGCTAGCCAGGGGCCGGGAGCTAGGAGTTGGTAGGAATGCAGCCCACCCGCAGCTCCCACAACAGATGGGGGGGTGGGTAGAGGGGAGGTAGTGGGGAAAGACTTATGGGAGAGGAAGAAGAAGGAAAACTGCAGCCTGGATATAAATAAATAAATTAATATTTTTTAAAGTGCTGAAATTAAAGGCATGCACCGCCTCCCTTAGTATCTAAACTAGTGAGAAATTATGTGAACTACCCTTGTGTCTCTTCTGTGTATATATATATTTCACTTCATTGTTCTGCTTTAAAAATATTTATGACCAGGCTGGACAGGTTCTGTTCAGCAGCAGTGGGTGGTAAATTCAGCCCCAGGGGCTAAAGTGGATCCAGGAACAACATAGCTGAACCCAAACAACAAAATTTCCCTTCTTTGATTTCTTTATTAATTCTCAATTAAGTTACCTACAGGATACATATGCAGAAGGGAAATTCCAAGAATTCTAAGTCTTGTGTGGGCATGAGAGAATACTGAAGTCTTGACTCAGGGAGTGGGAAATCCCAGGTTTCTGGTTGATGGGCAGTTTATATGTATGCCAGACTCCTGATAAAAACATCAAGAAGAAATCTTCCTGCTTATTGCAGAGAGTGTAGTAGGGATAGCTGTAAAGGAACATTTTAGTGCCTAGTAAGGAACAGTACAAGATTTGAATCAGGGTGGCCTGACTCCAAAGCATTCTCATCACATCACCAACTCCCAGCTTCCACTGAGCCCCAGACTTCACCATTTGCCCTTCCATCAAGCCAGCTATTGTTACCTGTCCTTTCAGGATCTCCTTCACCTGAAGTGCCCCATGATACACTTGCCTATTCTCCTTGGCATTCTGGTGTGGGTGGAAGAAGGAAGACAAACCTAACTGGCTTTGAATCTGTAAAGTGAGCTCAGATGGTTCTTCAAGGCAAAGGAAGATGATGCTGTCTTTGGAACCCAGAACTCTACTCCTAGCCCAGCTGTTGTTAGTGTTACTGATCTGGCAGGATTTGTTGGGCATCTGTGCAGGTGAGTACTGGGCAGAGAGGGGGACTTACTCTATCCCTGTGCTGAGGGTTATAGCATGAGGGAACTTGGTGTGTGCCTGTGTATATGTGTCTGTGTGGTGTGTGTATCTCTGTGGTATGTGTATGTTTCTATGTGTGTACATCTATGTGTCTGTGTGGCTTGTGAGTGTGTGTGTGTGTGAGTCTGTATGTGTACCTGTGTGTATTTGTGTTGGGTGTGTCTGTATGGTGTGTGTCCATGGTTCCTGTGTGTCTCTGTGTGTTTGTGTCTGTTGTTTCTGTGCGGTGGATGGGGTGTGTGTGTCTGTCTGCTCTGTGTGTGTGTGTGTGTCTGTAGCTGTGTTTGTATGTGTATCTGTCTGTGTGTTATGTATATGTCTGTGTGTCTATATTTCTGCATGTATGTGTCTTTGTGTGTGTGTCTCTATGTGTGTATGTTTTTGTGTCTGGAGTGCATGCCTGTGTGTCTGTGTAGGTGTTTCTCTGTATGTGCATATGTGTATTATCTTGTTGGATCCCTGGAAAAATGCATATCTGGTAGCCATTTGAAAGAACTTTAATGTCTAAAGGACACTGTGACTTTGGGAAAAAGTGTCCTTGGCTGACCTAGCCTTATAGTATAATCACAGACTCCTGGGAACTTAATGGGAGCAGGATGACCAGTGGTTTTCCAGAGCTGGAAAGCTCTGCCCCCACGAAACTATATATGAGCTCTATATCCTGTTGGTTTGTCACTGCTTTTCACTATAACAAAGGCAGCTACCCTCCTGGATTTTTCCCTCCCAATAAATCTTTTCAGTGAGGTTTGTTGTAATGGCCTTTCTTTTACTGGAGCAGAGCAGAGCAGAGCTGTAAACCCTTCTCCTACTGGAAGAGAGTTGCTACACTTGCATTACGGAAGCCTCTCTCAGAGCCAAGCTCAGGGATTGGTGGGATTTCAAGTCTTGAACTTGGTTTGAGGCAAGGTGTGTTTCTTTGGCTCTGGTCTGAGGGTCAAGGTGTTCTTTCACTGGCCCTTTTCATCCTACAGTGGTAACCACAGCCCAAGAGGCACTGGGTCCCCAGAAACTTCAACCTTCATGCCTTCACAGGATTTCCTCCAGCCTTATACCATTCTTGCCAAGTCTGGACAAAGATATAGAACAAAAATTCTCTTTTCCCTTTCATGAAAACCAGATATTTTAAAATAAACTTTGATATGATGTTCATTAAAGTCAGTTTTTTATAATTGTTAATTATAGAACTTAGAAATTTTAATATTAGATATATTATCTTTGTCTTTTCTAATTTTTATATAACTTAAACAACATGCTCATACTCTTTTTTAACTCTTAAAAAGTTTTAACTACCCATTTTTAAACAGAGCCATGCTGTTTACTATAAATTTTTATTTATCAAAGAAGTATTTACTTTTATTCATTAATTTTTATCTTTTATATTAATAACATTTTATTATTTAATATTATATCTTTTATAGTCATATAGGTAGAGCTATTCTTTTTATCTTAAGATAGGAAGAGCAGTTATTTAACTTAGAAGATATGGCAGAAGCCCTGTACTGGACCTTTAAAAACTCATTTGATTATTAGTTTGTTTTTAAAGAGATCATAGAGGTCAAATACATCTTTAAAATCTTTTAAATGATTGCATTTAGATGTACAGATATTTCATATTTAAGGGCATAGACTTAAGTCATTCTAATCTAAAACAACTGTCAATTGGTAAAAGTGTGTCTTTCACCAGGAGCAATCGCCTCTTCACACAGTAAGACCCAGGAGAGTGACCTCAGCAGCTCTTCTGTGGCAGCAGCTGTAATTGTCCTTTGATTTTTGTTGTTGCTTTTGAACTCAAAGACATAGCTCTCTTTTAGTACTGTTAACCAGACAGATGTGAGAGAAAGACAACTGACCAAATTCATCATGGAGAAAATTAATAAAGCAAACAATTAATTAGAGCAAGCTTTTCCATTCATGTACATGGACTGTCTCTCCCTAAAGGCAGGGTTCAAGAAATCAGCCTTAGACATGGGTAACATAAGCATTTTTATAATTCAGGAGTAGGGGATTTCCAAATGGGGAATTTAGCAGGCAAACAGGTGGGGTTACAGAAGCAAAACACAAGCATAATAAACTGGCCATACATCCTGAAACAAAGACATGGTTGTAAGGTGGCCATAACAAGGTGATCATAACAAGGTGGTCATAAAACAAGGTAGTCATAAAATGGTCAAGCCAGGTGGTCATAACCTTTTGGAAAAATAAAATCTTGGTGGTTGTTTCCTGGAACAGGCAGTACAGAACCATTTATTTAAAGTTACAGGTGGGGCATAGCCCAATCCTTGAGAAACAGATTAATCATAAACAGGAAGGAACCTAGTTTGTCTTTACTATAAGATGGGTTTTAGGCCTAAGATGAAAACAGGTTAATGTATCAGTATGTTTGTATATATTGTGTAAAAATTATGAAAAATAAAACAAAACATTAAAATCACAACATAAACATATTTTTGGTTCAGAGAATCTGAGTCCACAGGTAATTGAAAGAATAGAGGTTTTTAAAAAATAAAAAGAAGTTTTATAAGATGAAGACTAGAGTAGGGTGTCAGGTCCACAGTGAACTTTAGTTCCCCCAATTCCTGGTGGTTAGACAAAGGATCTTTGTTGGGGAAGCTGTTTGTTCATTCCCCAGGTGCCCTGACCCAAAATGTTAACACAGAAACTGCTTGGCCAACGACTTAAGTGTATTGTTAGCCAGCTCTTCTATCTTTGATTAACCCCTTTCTATTAATCTGTGTATTAACACGTGACTGTGGCTTACCTGCAATGTTCTGGTGCATCTGTCTCCAGTGGCAGCTACATGACTTCTCCTTGACTCTGCTCTCTCTCTCTCTCTCTCTCTCTCTCTCTCTCTCTCTCTCTCTCTCTCTCTCTCTCTCTCATGTGGTGCCTATTCACACATCAAAGTGCATGCTGGCCTCTGGACTCCCTCAGTATCTCAAAGGCCTGTTACAGATTTCAGTGTCAATGCTAGCATCCTTGCTCTTCTCGGCTATTCTCCTACACTCCTCCAGCTTATGAACTTCCCCCTCCCCACTACTCATTCTCCTGTGATTTTGGCTGTACTCCCCCTTTTGTTCACACTCTTCATCTTCAGCTCTCTATCTTCCTCTTTACTCTCTCTCCATTCATTCTCTCTCTCTCTCTCTCTCTCTCTCTCTCTCTCTCTCTCTCTCTCTCTCTCTCTCTCCTCCCTCCTCCTCCTCCTCCTCCTCCATGATCTGCTTCTGCTTTTCCAACAGTCAGGTCCATTCTTCTGGCCATGTTCAACCTGCTACTTTCTCTCTCTGCTGTGGATATTCATTCTCTCATATCTATAGTAAAAACCTTCCCCTTATCCATATCATGGAACAGTCATGTTGACAATTTATACACCTGATGCCAAAACCCAGGAAGCTTTTTAAACACTTTCCAAGGGGCCCAGCCTCTCCTAACTAGAACCAAACCACTGACTTGACTGTCCTGAGATATGGATCATTTGTTTTCGCTGACTTCTGCCACCTACCATATTTGCCTACAGAGTCTATCTCTTTGGCTACTTCTTCCTTCTACCTACTATCTCCTAGTACTTGAATGTCACCTCAGTTTCCTGCTCTGTCCCTGTTGGCTCTTGGAATCTACCTACTACTCTTCCTCCTTCTTACTCTGACTCTATAAAAGTCATACAGGTGAGTCGGGTAGCTTCCTCACCCTACTGGGTCTCCATCACATGGAGAGGGATGCCTCTCAGTTGTGATTTGGGACACCCTGGATTGAAATTCCTGTGACCAGAACAGTTAGCTTTCTCTCTCATATCCTTGCTTTCCTTCTCCACATGCTCTCAGCTTTCTCCTGGAGCTTATTGGAATCCTTCCTCTGGAATAGTTTCTGTTGTTAAGATTAAGCTGGCCTGCCCCTGTCACCTGTCACTTGTCCCTTTAAAGACAAGTTCCAGGCTTTCCCAGTCTCTGTCTCTCTCTTTCTCTCACTCCTCTCTCTCTTCCTCTCCTTTTGCCCACTGCTGCAGCTCACCTTGGCCCCCTTCCCCACCTCTCTGTACCATTCTTCTGAAGAGGTAGCTCTGTCTCTCTCTCTCTCTTCCCTTCTCTTCTCTCCTCTTCCCCCTCTCTCTATCTCTTTTTATCTCTTTTTCTCTTCTCCCTAATACACTACCAATACCCTCTAAATAAACTCTTTACCCAAGCTCTCTCCGCATGGCGTATTCGTTTCCATGCCCATTCTTTACCTGTGATGGGACTCCTCCCACCCCGAAATCTTTAGCCTCTTTGTGACCAATCCCCCCTTCTCTAATCTGCTTCTGTTTGAGATTTCGTTGTGTCTTATTGCAAATGACTTAGCCTCAAAATAGCTCAATCAATGGCCAAAGATGGCACTCTTGATTTCCAAATTCTTGCATATTGCAACAACTTCTGCCACTGCACAAACAATGACCCCCCACAATCTCTTTTCTAAACTTTCTCTGTTCTCTACTCAAGAATCTCTTATCTCTGAGTCTCCTTTGTTTTCCTTTGATATCTCTCTTTCCCCCACCCCATTGCAAAACTCCAGTTTTACAGAGATTCAAATATCTTTGGTGTTTGGACATATTTTTCAAAATAGTTTTATGCTGTTTTATTTCATGAAAAAGATGGCTCTGGAACTGGGTTATGACCTCTCTCTACAGAACTAAACATGCTTGTTTAAAAGCTTCCTCCTGAAATCCTTCTGTCCTGGTCAGGCAAGCCACCTGACTGTGACAAAGAGAAGAAGAGAAAAGTGGAACAGCCCCAGGAAAAAAAGCACTATGAGATCTTAAAGCAGCTATACATTATTACCAGTAGAAATCACTACTGCTTATCTCATGTTCCTCTTCTTGATTTTATTTAGCCCTCCTATCATACTCCTCCATCACATCTCTAAAACTTTGCTAAAGTATGAACTTTATCTCAAGATTTGTAAGACTATTTTGTAACCCTTTTTTACTTTGGTATTTGTAAAGTCATTCAGTGTGATTTAAAATCTGTAATGGAAAGTATAGGTTAAAACTTGGCAACAAGAGGATGACAATTTAAAATCTAGGCATAGGTGCGGTGACTCTGAATGAGAATGGCCTCCATAGGTTCATAGATTTGAATGCTTGTGGTTCATAAATCTGGGATGTTTGCTCACCAAGGAATGGCACTATTTGAAAGGATTAGGAGGTATGACCTTGTTGAGGAAGGGGCGGTGTCACTGAGGGTGTGGACATTGAGGTTTCCCGAAGACTCAAGCCAGACCCAGTGGTTCTCCCTCTTCCTGCTGCCTGTGGGGCTCTTGAGCACCACACCTTCCTGCTTCATGATATGCTCCTCACCATGATGGTAAATGGGCTAAACCTCTGACACTGTGAGTCCTAACCAAATGCTTTCCTTTATAAAGAATTGTCATGGTCATGGTGATAGAAGACTGAGTAAGTCAATAGGTAATCTTTAATTTGCTACCGTATGTTATTATGTAACTTGGATTCAACTTTTGTTTAGTGTGTGACTGCAAAAGATTAAATACTGCCCTCAATGACAGCCAAAAACTGAGTGACTTCTGCTCCCAATAAAGATGAGGAGATGCCTGCAGAGGAGCCTATGGTAACCGGTCCAGGAAGCTGGTAAGTCTTTTTAATTGATAGAGAGGTCCGTCTCTCGATTCTACTTCCCTACCTCAAAGTTATCCTTTCTCAGCTCTGGATGAGGCTGATGACTAACTGTCGCTTTGTCTGGCCCATAGCAGCAAAGTCTGCAGGTGCCTGGTCAGCCCATTTCAGATGTAAAACCAGACCTTGCTTTTTCTAGAGATACCTAGTCTCCTGCTGAGAAAGGCAGACTCACAGACAGATTTTCCATACTGAGGGGCTTCACACAAAAAGAGATGAACTCACAAAACAGTTTTCAATGTAAAGCCAAACACAAGCTATCTTGCTACTATTAGTAACTAATCTTTTTATTATCTTTATTTTAAAGAGCTTGATTTCAATGACTGCTTTCAGTAATCAACACCTATGCTGCATGGTAAATGATTATGTGAAAAGTTTATAAAACTATGAGAATCTAAGGAAGTCAAGTGGCATGTGAAAAATGAGGCTTAGGAATGATGCATGATATTAGGACTTCAAAAGTTAGTCAATGGAGCCATTGTAAGTTATTGGTTAGCCATATTAAAGCACTGGCTACTATTATAGTCACAGTCTCAAAATTTTAAATTTCCTTTGGTTGCTTTCTAAATATAGAATTGTGTAACAGGAAGAGTGGGCTGTTTGTCGCCCTGGCCACCCGGCTAGCTTATACCAAAAATAATCACACAGAAATTGGTATTGATTTAAACACTGCCTGGCCCATTAGCTCTAACTTCTTTATTGGCTAATTCTCTTACATCTTAATTTAACCCATTTCTATTAATCTGTGTTTCACAACGTGACTGTGGCTTAGAGGCAAGATTCTAACCAGCCTGTCTCAGACTGTCTCTCCCTCTGTCCTTCTTTCCCAGCA